>CP125976.1:74152737-74865950 GCA_030063025.1 Avena longiglumis | reverse complement strand
GAGGAACCTGGGGACGCCCATTCGGCAACCGCATGACGGCGGACGAAGTACGACGCGGGTGATGACCTTCTTCTTGAAGGGTTTCGCGGCATAGTAAATCAAAATTTTCTACGGATGCGAACAGAGGGAAAGCCAAGATCTAATCTAGGAGATGCAATCAACGAGAGAGATTGGATTAGATCTTCATACCCTTGAAGATTACAGTGAGCGCCTTCGGAACGTGGGTGATGTAGTCGTACTCGCCTCCTCCTCGCGATCCGATCCGATCTAGCACCACAAGTGGCGGTGCCTCCGTGAGATGCACACGCAGCACTCGGCGTCTCCTCCTTCCTGGACCAGCAAGTATGGTGGAGAGATAGATTGGATCTACAACACGACGTGGTGTATATGGTGGAGAATTTCGCGACGGGGCTTTGCCTACACCGATCGGCAGGAGAGAGGAAGCTAGCAAGGCGGCTAGGGTTTGGAGGAGAGGTGTGTGGGGTTGGTGCGCCCACCCTCTTTATATAGAGGGGCAGCCTAGCCCCTCCCCAAGCCCAAAGGATAAGGAGTGGGGGCATGGACTCTCCTTCTAGAAACCCTATCTCTAGTTTAAACGATTTAAACTCTCTAGGATCGGCTGGGCCCTGGGGCCTTGTGCCCCTAATGCGCCAGACGCCTCATAGGCCCATGCCCCTTCCGAAGGTGGGGCCACGTTGGTCCCCTTCCGAAGGTTCTAGAAGCTTCCAATACCGATTAACCGGAACAATTCGAACTCCAAAACTTCACGCCTTTATATGAATCTTATTCTCAGGACCATTCCGAACCTCTCGTGATGTCCCGGATCCCATCGAGACTCGAACAAAAATTCATAAACCAATTATCCAATCTATCCTAGCGGCCGAGACACGTTAAGTGTGTGACCTACTGGTTCGAGAATATGCGAGACATGATCTTCTATCAATAATCAACAAGGTGAAGTGCAGGCACCCATATTGACTCCACACATTCATCGATGATCATATCGGATGAACCACGATGTCGATTCAAACAATCCCATATATATATTCCTTAGCCTCGCGATATTTTACTTGCGAGATTCGATCGCTACTGCCATACCTAGTTCAATCTAGATCACGTTAGTACTTTACTCGTAGTAATCCGATATCACTTTGTGATTAACTCCTTAACCACATGCTTGCAAGCGGTGTTGATATCGATTACCGAGTGGGCCCGAAGTATATCTCCCGACTTGGGAGGGACAAATCCCATCTCGATACATACAACCCAACAGATACTTTCCGATCACCTGAGAGACACCTTTATGATCACCCTCTCATAGGATGACGTTTGATGACCTCAAAGCTTTCTTCCGATACCAGGGAGTTGTATTATCTCATAGTCTAAGGAATACAATATTTGACATAGGAAAATCTTCGCAAAGATGAACACGATGATACGATCTAATTGCTTCGCTTAGTTTGGGTCTGTCCATCATATCATTCTCCAATGAAATGATCTCATTATCAATTGACAACTCATGTCTATGGTTAGGAAACCTTAACCATCATTGATCAATGAGCTAGTCCTTAGAGGCGTACCAGGGACACGGTGTTGTTCACAAACCACACAAGTATTAATGTTTCCGCTTAATACAATTCTAGCATGGAATATAAACTTTATCATGAACAAGAATTATAATAATAACATCTTTATTATTGCCTCTAGAGCATAATTCCAACGGTCTCCCACTTGCACTAGAGTCAATAATCTAGTTTACATCTGGCAACAATCTCACACCCATGGCCGAGGTCTTGATCATGTTTTACACGTGGAAGAGGTTTAGTCAATGGATGCGACATTCGGATCCGTATGTACTTTACTAATCTTCGGACCTCCATACGCTATATAATCTCGGATTATATGAAACTTCTTGATTGATATGCTTGGTCTTTGGATGATATCTTGGTTCCTTAGCGAGTGCATGGTGCCGGTGTTGTCACACAATATCTCCGATGGGTCCAATGCACTTGGAACCACGCCAAGCTTAGTGATGAAGTTTCGATCCAAACTCCTTCACTTGGCCTTACAAAGAGCCGGTATTCGCTTCTCCGTAGATCGCGATCATTCTTTGCTTGCAGCTTCTCCTCCACAGCTCCTCCATTCAAAATATAAACGTATCTCGCCCGAGATTTAGAATCATCCTTGTCGGTGTCGAAACTAGCATCGGCGTAACCTTTACGACAAGTCGTTCATCACCCCCATAGACTAAGAACATTTCTTTAGTTCTATTTAGGTACTTTAGGATGTTCTTCACGGGTCCAAAGTGTTCCACTCTGGATCACTTTGATATCTGCTCGTCGAACTAAGAGCATTGGACACATCGGTCTAGTACACAACATGGCATACATGATGGAACCTATGGCGAGGCATAAGGCACTTTGCTCATAGCTTCCTATCATTTCTGTAGTGGACACCGAGCCTTGCTCAATATCTTACGACAACATAGGCTTTGAACCTTTCTTTTCCTTATCCATTACGAACCTTTTGAACTTTGTCTAAGTATGTACTCGGCTTAAAGCTATCGTGCGTCTTTGTCTATCTCTATAGATCTTGATGCCCAATATATAAGCAACTTCACCTAGGTCTTTCATTGAAAAACACTTGTTCAAATAACTCTTCACATCGTTAAGCATGTTGATGTCATTTCCGATAATCAATATGTCATCCACATCTGATACCGTAAACGTCACTGAGCTCCCATCACTTTCTTGTAGATGCAAGCTTAGAGCAATTTGGAACAACCAAAGCTCTTGATCACTTGATCAAAACGAAGGTTCCAACTCGAGATGCTTGCTTCAGTCCATAAATGGAGCTTGAAGTTTGCATACTTTACTAGCATCCTTAGGATCGACAAAACCTTGGGTTGCATCATATACAACTCTTCATCAATGTTGCCATTGAGGAAAGCGTCTTGACATCCATACGCCATATTTCATAATCATGAAACGCAGCAATTGCTAATAAAATCCGAATGGACTTAAACATCGCTACGGAGAGAAAGTCTCATCGTAGTCAACACCTTGAACTTGGAAAACCTTTTGCGACAGCCGTGCTTTATAAACGGTAACATTACCATCGCGTCCGTTTTCTTCTTGAATATCCATTTGCACTCAACGGCCTTTGACCGCTAGGAGGATCCACCAAAGTCCATACTTGGTTTTCGCTCATGGATCCCAATGGTTCATGGCTTCCGACCATTTCTCGAGTCCGGGCTCATCATCGCTTCCTCATAGTTCGTAGGTTCACTGTCTTCTACCAACAAGGCAGTCAAGACAGGTTGTGTTACCACTTAGGAGGCACGCGACCTTGTCGACTGCTGACGTTCGATGTGACATCGTCCAAGCTTCATGATCCTTGTCATTAGCTTCCTCTATTGTTGGTGCGGTGGATGGAACAATTTCAGGTGCTCGCTACTCTCCAATTCAAGAGAAGGTTCAATAACCTTGTCTAGCTCTACTTTCCTCCCACTCACTTCTTTCGAGAGAAACTCCTTCTCAAGAAAGGAACCGTTCTTATGACAAACACTTTGCCTTCGGTTACGTGATAGAAGGTATACCCAATAGTTTCCTTTAGGGTATCCTATGAAGACGCATTTCTCCGCTTTGGGTTCGAGCTTGTCGGCATCAACTTCTTGACGTAAGATTATCCCCAAACTTTAAGAAACGACAACTTAGGTTTAGCACCAAACCACAGTTCATACGGTGTCGTCTCAACGCAGTTTAGATGGAGCCCTATTTAAAGTGAATGCAGCGTTTCTAATGCATAACCCCAAAATGATAACGGCAAATCGAAGAGACATCATTGATCGGACCATATCTAATAGGGTTCGATTAAGTGATCAGACACACCATTGCATTGTGGTGTTAGGGTAGCGTGAGTTGTGAAAGCGATTCCACTTGCTTTAAGATGCGTGAGAAAATCATAACTCAAATATTCACCTCCACGATCGGATCGTAGAAACTTAATCTTTACATACGATGGTTCTCCACTTCATTCGAAATTCCTTGAACTTTTCAAATGTTTGATTTATGTTTCATTAAATAGATATACCCATATCTACTTAAGTCATCGGTAAAGCGAGGAAATAGCGATATCCATCGCGTCGAAACACTCATCGGTCCGCATACATCGGTATGTATGATTTCCAACAAGTCCGTTGCTCGCTCCATCATGCACAGAAGCGGGTTTTGATCATCTTGCCCATGAGGCATGGTTCGCATGTGTCAAATGATTCAAAATCAAGAGACTCCAAAAGTCCATCAGAATGGAGTTTCTTCATGCGCTTTACACCAATATGACCTAGACGACGGTGCCACAAATAAGTAGTATTATCACTATCTACTTTGCATCTCTTAGCCTCAATGTTATGGATGTGTGTTTCATCCCTTTCGAGATTTAGAAGAAATAAACCATTCACAAGAGGTGCATGACCATAAAAGATGTTACTCATATAAATAGAACAACCATTATTCTCCGATTTAAATGAATAACCGTCTTGCAATAAACACGATCCATAAATAATGTTCATGCTCAACGCAGGCACATAATAACACTTATTAAGGTTTAAAACTAATCCCGAAGGTAAAACTAAGGAGAGCGTGCGGCCATCACATCAACTCTTGATCCGTTGCCAGCATCGTCACCTCATCCCTAAGAAGCCGCCGTCTATTCCGTAGCTCTGTTTGAGTTACAAATATTAGCAATGAACCGGTATCAAATACCGGGCACTACAACGAGGGCTAGTAAGGAAAACATCAATAACATGTATATCAAATATACCTTTGATGGTGCCAGCCTTCTTGTTCGCTAAGTACTTGGACGATTGCGCTTCGATGACCCTTGTCCTTGCAATAGAAGCACTCGGTGTCGGCTTAGGACCAGACTTGAGCTTCTTCTCAGGGCATTGCGCTTGCCGCCTTCTTGAAGGGCTTCTTTGCTCCTTACCTTTCTTAAAGGAGGGCTTGTTGACCATCAACACATGATTATCCTTCTTGATGTCCACCTCCAGCCTTGACTTTGCGAAGAGCTCGGTGATCGTGTCAGTGGAGCCAACTGATTATGAGTCACTACAAAACTTTTGTAGGCGGGAGGGAGTGATTGCAGAACCTGTCAATCTTGAGCTCCTCCGAATCGTGCATTCCAGTTGCTCAAGGCGTTGAGTGTAGCCCGTCATCTTTATGGCGGGCTCACTAACGGAACTCCTTCCTCCATCTTGCGATTAAAGAACTTCTCGAGATCTCATATCTCTCAAAGCGGGCTTGAGTGCGAAACATGGTTTCGGCTCCTCGAGAATCTCAAAGGGCCGGGATACTCTTCAAAACGATTTTGAAGTTCGGTTCCATAGCAAACAACATGGTACTCTTAATCACACCATAATCATCTTTGTGGTGATAGGCGGCTTTCTCATCACCGGTAGATTGCGGGGGGGTCACCTAACGCTTTCCCAAGGACATAGTCCTTTTGTCCGCCAGACAGAATGATTCTTAGATTGCGGAACCAATTGGTGAAGTTAGACCCATTGTTTCTAAGCTTTTCCTTCTCAGCAAAGACGTTGAAGTTGAAGTTTGACTTGGCCATGTGATCTATAGTATTTGCAAATACAATTTAGACTATGTTCATGATAAATAGTTCAATTTAATCAAATTACTAGATGAACTCCCACTAAATTCAACATCCCTCAAGTTGTTTAGTGAACATGATCCAAATTCACCACACCTAATCCGATCATCACGAGAAGAGATGTGGTTTCAATGGTGGACAACAAAGTGTCGATCATATCACTCATATGACTCATGCTTAACCTTTCGGTTCTTGTGTTCCGAGGCCATATGCGTACATGCTAGGCTCGTCGAGCTAGACCCAAGTATTGCGTGTGCAAAGCGGCTTGCACCCGTTGTATGTGGCGTAGAGTCTATAGCACCCGATCATCACGTGATGCTTAGACACAACGAACTTCGCAATGGTGCATACTTGGGGAGAACATGTTTTTATCTTGATCTTTAAGTGAGGAATCATCTTATAATGCTACCGTCATGATCTAAGCATAATAAGATACATAAAGGGATAAACATCACATGCATATAACTTTATGTGACATGGTATAGCCAATCCTCGTAATGATCTCCATCTTGTGCTCGGCATGATCTCCATCACTCCACCATGATTGCCTCCACCACGAATAGCAACTACAACTATTGCTAACTACTTGCGATAAAGTAAAGCTATTACATGGCGTATAAGAAGTTGACTTCAGGTCATACACAATTATAAAGACAACCATATGGCTCTGCCGGTTGTGTACTCATCGACATGCAAGTCGTGAAACATTACAAAACATGATCATCGCATACAATATACACATCACATCTTGGGCCATACCATATCACAGAAAACACTCTGCAAAAACAAGTTAGGCGCCTACTTTGTTGTTGCATGTTTCGTGGCTTATGGGAGTAGATGCTAAGAACGATTCTTACCTACGGAAAGCCACAGCGGTGATATTATGGTTGCCAAACTCCGTGTTAATCCCATGACAACTATAGTGAGAGCCGACATCCACCACCGCATGTGGAACAAGCCACACGTCAAGTGCGGAGCCGGTCTCATGACGGCGTCGCGTAAGGTTGGCCTGGACGCTTCAATCTCACTATCCCGTCATAAGAAGAACACAAACAAGAGGCTTGCAGCAGAAAACATCAACGCCCAACAACCATGTTGCGTTCTACCGTGAAACACATCTACGCATAGATCTAGCTCGATACCCTTTGAAGGGTTTCGGCATAGTAAATCAAAATTTTCTACGGATGCGAGCAGAGGGAAAGCCAAGATCTAATCTAGGAGATGCAATCAGCAGGAGAGATTGGATTAGATCTTCATACCCTTGAAGATTACCTTGCAGTGAGCGTTAAATCGGGCGTGGGTGATGTAGTCGTACTTCTCCTCCTCGCGATCCGATCCGATCTAGCACCACAAGTGGCGGTGCCTCCGTGAGATGCACGTGCAGCACCTCGGCGTATCCTCCTTCCTCGGACCAGCAAGTATGGTGGAGAGATAGATTGGATCTACAACACGACGGCGTGTATATGGTGGAGAATTTCTGCAGGCTTCGCCTACAAGCGATCGGGAGGGAGAGAGAGAAGCTAGCAAAGCGGCTAGGGTTTGGAGGAGAGGTGTGGGGGTGTGCCCCCACCCCTCTTTATATAGAGGCGCAGCTAGCCCCTCCCAAGCCCAAAGGATAAGGAGTGGGGGCATGGACTCTCCCTCTTCTAGAAACCCTATCTCTAGTTTAAGCGATTTAAACTCTCTAGGATCGGCTGGGCCCTATGGGGCCTTGTGCCCCTGGCCCAATGCGCCAGGACACTCCCTCATAGTCCCATGCCCCTCCCGGAAGGTGGGGCCACGTTGGTCCCCTTCCGAAGGTTCTAAAGCTTCGGTACAATACCGATTAACTTGAACAATTCCGAACTCCAAAACTGCATTGCCTTATATGAGTCTTATTCTCCGGACCATTCCGGAACCTCTCGTGATGTCCGGATCCCATCGAGACTCCGAACAAAAATCATAAACCAATTATCCAATCTATCCTAGCGTCGAGACACGTTAAGTGTGTGACCTGCGGGTTCGAGAATATGCGAGACATGATCTTCTATCAATAATCAACGGTAGTGCAGGCACCCATATTGACTCCCACACATTCATCGATGATCATATCGGATGAACCACGATGTGATTCAAACAATCCCATATATATATTCCCTTCGTCTCGCGATATTTTACTTGCGAGATTGATCGTCGATGCCGTCATACCTAGTTCAATCTCGTTCACGCAAGTACTTTACTCAAAGTAATCCGATATCACTTTGTGATTAAATCCTTAACCACATGCTTGCAAGCGGTGTTGATATCGACACGAGTGGGCGAAGTATATCTCTCCGACTTGGGAGGGACAAATCCCATCTCGATACATACAACCCAACAGATACTTTCCGATCACCTGAGAGACACCTTTATGATCACCCTCTCATAGGATGACGTTTGATGACCTCAAAGCTTTCTTCCGATACCAGGGAGTTGTATTATCTCATGGTCTTCGCAAAGATGAACACGATGATACGATCTAATTTCTTCGCTTAGTTTGGATCTGTCCATCATATCATTCTCCAATGAAATGATCTCATTATCAATTGACAACTCATGTCTATGGTTAGGAAACCTTAACCATCATTGATCAATGAGCTAGTCCTTAGAGGCGTACCAGGGACACGGTGTTGTTCACAAACCACACAAGTATTAATGTTTCCGCTTAATACAATTCTAGCATGGAATATAAACTTTATCATGAACAAGAATTATAATAATAACATCTTTATTATTGCCTCTAGAGCATAATTCCAACACTTCTCGCGCTTCGTGTTGAAGCCTTTGAAGGTATGGAGCGAGCCGGCCACGTTGCCGAATTTTCCGCCGTTTGGCGGGTTGTTGTCGGGGTCCTCCCGTGCTCGCCGTGCCTTCTCGATCTCCCTGAGAGTGTGGCAGTCGGCGATCGTGTGTGTAGCGGGCTTCCCTTCCCTGCTGTGAAACGCACAAGGTTGGTTAAGGAGGGCCGCGGGGTCGAACCTTGGTTTCGCCTTGTAATTGCCGCTGTCGCGGCGTTGCCCTCCGTCGCGGCGGAAGCTCTTGGGCTCGCGCTACGCGTGCCCGGCGTTGGCGACGAAGTCGACTCGCATAAATCCGCGGCGCTTGCCGGTGAGCGTAGTGTTGTAGCGTAGGTCGGACCGTCATCCGTTGTCGTTGCCGCTCGTGCGACGTTGGCCTCCCGACTCGTTGTCGGTTTCCTGGTTTGGATCTTCCTCCGCGTACCGTTTGGCGATCTCGAGGAGGTCCGGTATGTTGTCAAGTGTGGGAGAATGTTGCTTGAGCTTGGCGACCAAGGGCTCTTAGCAGCACGAGGTCTTGAAGAAATGGATCGCGGTGTCCGGGTGGATGCCGACCGCGTTGTACCATAGTTCTTGCCACCGCTGGACCCGCCCGGATCGAGTCGCGGGTCTGGACGCATCGCCTGTGTCCTCGATGGTGGTGGCCCGGGTGTAAGAGCCCTCGAAGTGCCGGACGAAGGCGTCGCGCATCTCCTCCTAGGAGTCGATGCTATCCTAGGGGAGGGTGTTGATCCATTGCCTGCACGTACCCTCCATCATCAAGGGGAGGTAACGGGCGCCTAGCAGGTCGGTGTGGCCCGCGATCCCCATTGCCATGAGGTATGTATCGAGCCACACGGGGGAGTCGTCTAAGGGTCGATTTTCTATCTCCTTGGCGCCTTAAAGTTCGCCGGGTATTTCGCCTCGGATCATTGGTCCAAAGCACACAGGCCGAGTCGACTTAGCGACCCATCGGCTCGCCATCGCGGCGATTGGTTAGGGTGTGTCGCGTCGTCGAGCTGGCGTCGCGCCAGCTTTGGTTGTTGATGTGGGTGCGGGCGTCGATGGGTTGACCGTTGGCGGCACGAAGTTGGTCGCTGGCACGGGGTCGTTGGAGAGTGCGCGTTCGCGGTGTCGGTGGAGCTGCGGTGGCTCGGTGGAGGCGATTGAGGTGTTTGCGCCATTGGGCGCTGAGGCCGCTATGCTTCAAGAACGTGAGTACACTCGACCGCCAGTCGGCGCTGCGTTTCTGCTGCTCGGCGGCCTTTTGGCGAGGCCACGACATCTCTTGGATCCAGAGGGCGCGTCGCTGGTGGCCGTGATGTTGTCGGTGCTGCTCGCCACGAGGTTGTCCATCGGGTGGAGAAGGTGAGGCCGTTCGTCTCGCTCCCGTGAGGAGACTACTATCCGCGGTGATCCTCAGGGGTGTGCGGTTGGGTGGAGGTGGGCGCCCATTGCCGACCACTGTGGGGCCGGGCGCTTCCTCTGGCGCGTTCTCGAATCGCGCGCCGCCACGCTGGCCGGGTCGTTCTCGTCATTGAAGTTGGTGGCGACCACGGGCGGTGGGGGTTCGAGCACGACCTGATTCGCTGGTGGTAACGCCGAGCTCTGCCACTTCGGCGAAATTTTTCGCGCTCGGCTTGCTCCTTGCGGACTGCCTCCGCCACCTTTATGCGGAGTTCCTCGACCTCCGTTGCCGTGGCGTTAGGAGGGATCGGGATGGAGAAGGGATCCTCTGGCGGATCGGTGCCGGTCGCCATGTAGGTCACGGCGTGGCAACCGGTCCCGTCGCGTAGGTCGGCGGAATTTTCCGACCCGGAGTCGAAGTCGAAGATCCCAAGGATGGAGGGATCCTCGAAATCTCCCACGTTGGAGACCTGGGTGATGGAGCCCGCGGGTGAAGCCACGGTGATGGATCCGGCGAGTGACGCCGGGGTCGCCGAGTCGGCGTCGTCGTTGAGGGCCGCGTCTTCCGCGACCGCGGAGTTTTCGGCCACGTTGTTGTGGGCCGAGTTGTACTCGGAGGCGAGGCGATGGATCGTGCGGACTTGGCTCTCGGAGAGTCGATCGCGTGGCGGCGACTCGCGGATGCGAGCCGAATCCTCCGAGACGATGACGTCGGTGAGGCCGACAAAGAGGATGATCGTGCCGACCGGCAGGATCATGATGTGTGTGATGGGTCGCGCCGCCGGGACGTAGCTGCTCGGCAAGATCTGGAGCATCTCGCCGATCGCTATCATGCGGCCGATGGCGACCGTCTCATTGATGGGCAGATTGGATCTCACCGCAGAACACCGGCCAGACCGGCCAGGCCCCATGGTGGGAGCCTTGTCACGAAATGGTCACGCAGAATCTTGCAATCGGCGAAGTAGTAGAACGAGGGGCAAGGGCGGCCAGCCATCTGCGGTGCGAGATGAGGGCGGAGACACAGGGTTTTACCCAGGTTCGGCCCCCTGGAGGGTAAAGACCTACTCCTGCTAGATTGTATTATGATGGTGGTACAATGTGCGAACTCGGCGGCTAGGCGGCGAGTCGCTTGGGTGTATGATGGAACGTATCTCTACACGCCCCGTAGGGAGGTTTATATAGACTTACCTCCCCTAGGGTTTAATATCTCAACCGAATCAGTTAAGGCTTCGGTACTTGTTTAACCTAATCCGACTGAGCCTATCTACTCGTCTAGGCCTTCAACTTCCAGTCGCTTAGATCCACACCGGGCCTTGATCCAATCACCGTCTTGTAGGCCCACTTGCCAGTTCCTGGGCTAGTCGGAAACGTCCCGCTAGGTATACCCCGGTAGGCATATCCCCATCACTTCTTATAGGCAAAGAGGCGAGGCGGGAGGGCGGCCAGGGGGCCCACATCCTGCCCAGGCATGACCAAGGGTGGGCCTGCTCTTGGGGGCTGCGGCCGCCCTGTGGCTCCCCTCCGTCTCTCCTCTGGACTCCGTGTTCTCCTCGGTGAAATATTGATTTTGGCTTTTGTCCCGTCCAATTCCGAAAATATTTCCTTATTAGCTTTTATGGAACCAAAAACAGCAGAAAATAGGCAACTGGCACTGCAGCATCTTGTTAATACGTTAGTACCAGAAAACATATAAAAACACCTCGAAGTGCAGACAAAACAAAGCAAAGTAGATACTAAACAAGCATGGAACATTAAAAATTATAGATACGTAATCTGACATATTACGCCGTCGTCGACAACGTTGTTCGCCCCCAGCGCCGACGAAGACGACGAACCATAGCCGTAGATCCTAGTCTAATCGCATGGCCCAGATTGAAACTTACCGCTTCGTTTAGACTGAGTCGTTGATGCCTGGACCACACTATAAACAACCCTCTACACGCGCGCTGTGCAGCTGGGCAAGCCCAGTAACATTCTCGCGCTTAGCCCAGTAATTCAAATAGATATTTTCCAATTTATTCAAACTCGAGTTCAGTCAGTAACTTTAAAAATCAATTCAAAGAGTTCTACTGAACCAAATTACATGAAACTAATTTTGTTATAAAGTTATTCAAATTATCAATCCAAGCCCGTTGGATTCAAACCGTTTGAAATTATAGATCACCTATAGTAAAAATAACAAGACAGAGACTTTTCCACATTCAAACATTTTTCAAAAATCAACCATAAATGCTTTTGAGTTGATTCCAACTCTCAAAAATCACATTTGACAAGGCCTATATGAATATATAAAAATACTTAGGTTTACATGAAGTGACATTGGACTAGTACCAAAAGAATGTTATATAGGCATTTCTAGTCACTTTAATTATATAAAATAGTAATTTTAAACTTTATAAAATATGACCACCACTTTAAATCACATTCCCAAGTATTATAATATGTGGTGATGACATGTGTCAACATGATCCCATATTTTAAATTGGAGAATATTAAATCTTAAGTAGTTTTCAATGAGTAGAAATTACTTTTCTAAAATAAAATAAATAAGACTAGGTCTTTATTTCATGTGATGATTGTGATGATGCTAGATCATCTAGTGTGAACTTTTGTGTGATAAATAGAGGTAGTTAAGTATTATTTGGTGATTGTGTACCTCGTATTTATTTATAGACGCTAGTACCGACCAAGGCTACAAGGAGGAGGAGTACTACGAAGAACAAGAAAACTTCAACCACTGCACCAATCAAGGCAAGCTAACACTTGCAATCTAGAACTTGGCATGCTACTTATGCAAGATAACCTATGCAAGATGCCTTAGGCATGCTTTGGTTATGCAACCTTGATTATAACAAATCCCAGTTTTACTTGCAAGATTTTATTTCTTTATCAAAGTTCTTTATTACTTTTAGTTAGTGTCTGGTGATTTTTGGAAAGATATTATAGGTAGCATAAAGAGCATAAAACTTGGCCTAAGTAGTTAGAACTAGATGTCATACTGAGGCATGAGACTAGATGTGGATAGTCACACTTGATTATCACCCCTAATTAGTGAATACCCTCAATTTTAGTGGCTAGTGCTAAGCATAAAAATTGATCACTTTAGATGGGAATACTTGGTGAAAATGATTATGAAAACCTTGGAATGATGAGTAGTTCTAATGAAATGTTTTGACATGTGTTATGAACACTAGATGATTTGATGATGAAAATTTTGAGGCATGAGCCTTAGCCCTTTATAAAAACTGATGGTTGGATTCGGATGAGATACCATTCCAATTTTACCATACAACCACAATACCCGAATTGGGTAGGGTTTAACTAGAAGTTTTTATATCTTAGTATGGGTTCCATTGCAGAAGAGGTTGAGCTGAGGCTACCTCGTGATGATTGTCCACCTGTGCAGTTCCCAAGATGACAGATGGTCATGGTTATGAGGCCAAACTCATAGGGGAGGTGCCTATACTAGGGTGTGCAATTGAAAGGTCAGGATTGATTATCCGTATCTAAGTATGATGTATCAAATGTTGTGGTGAAAGTGTACAATATCTGCAGAGCGTCAAACTATTCGAATAGCCGAGTCCGCGTTTATGGACAGTTGGAGTGGCCATACTATTTCGTTGTCAAATGTTTTAAAAATGACTTGTGAAATAAACTATGACTTTGACTTGACCATAACAGGGTTGTGAACATGAAAACTAAGTTCCCACTTAGATGTTGTAGAACATTAAACTAGTTTTCTTTACTTCTAAACTCAGTTTGAGATAAACCTGCCTTTTTGCAAATAAACCAAGAGCTTAGGATTCCTACTAGAACTACCATACTTGTTAGTATTAGTTTGCGAGTACTTAAAGAGTACTCATGTCTTTGTCCCTGGCTATTCCTATGGCGAGACTATGAAGAGGACTACCAGGATGATGGACAGCAGGAAGTCTATGACAACTAGGATCATCTCCCATCATCACCATTGCCTGTTACCCTGAACATGGAGCTTCGACCATGCTACCCTTATTATTATTCTGCTGCGTTGATTGTATTAAGACTGGATCATGAGATCCTTTATTTGTAAGACCTTTATTATGGTTCGTAATGGATGAAGAACTATGGTACCAATCTGTTATGTCTCACAAAAATGGTAATCCTGGGATTGTGATGTATCACATAACAGGCATCTGCGATTAAAAATCCGGATGTTGACATTGTGGGAGCCAGCCATGCAAAAGAAAAGAGTGTCAAATCCAAAGATCTTATGATGCAACCACCTCAAGTATGAACCTACAACCTCTAGCATGTCATTTATATTGCCCCTGCCAAAAAATTGGACACTTTCCACTGTAAATGCATCAATCTATGCTTCCAAGCATCCCATGAAACACTCTTGACTGACAACAATCGGAACGTGTCGGCACTTATTGGTTCTCTCTCAACTATACTTCGATGAACACCTGTAGAATTGCGTGGCAAACCTGTACATTGACTCCAGGCATGTAGATTCGCTCATGCGTACGTACTTTTCAACAAGATTGCTGGAAACTCATAGGCATGCATCTGAATAGTTGTACCATATTGATTATAAAGATGGGTTCAAAACTACTAAAGTGTTATGTTGAGGCCCATGGATCGAGAGTGGAATTTGTTCATCCCGATGACGGATAGATATGCTCTGGGCCCTATCGGTGATATCACATTGATTAGCTTGCAAGCAAGTGATTTGATCACTAGAATGTTATATCACGGGAACGAGAAAAGAGTGCATGTCAGTAACAAGATCAAACTAGGTATGGAGATACCGATGATTGAATCTCGGACAAGTAATATATCGTGGAACAAAGGGATTAAGATACTAGCATAAAAGGTTCTCGTGATCACAAGAAAGTCATCGCTGAATGTGTTGGAGTCAGTATGGGTTTCCAGATCCCGCTTCTGATTATTGATCCGAGAGGGGTCTCGATCATGTCTGTATTATTCACGAACTATAGGGTGACACACTTAAGAGACACCGACATCCATTTGGAGCAAAAGTTTCATGCCAGAAAGAATAACAAGCGTAGGAATTTATTTCACTAGATACCAAAACGGGTTTTCGGGTGAAATTGCAGAAAGTGTTTTTGCATGTGAAATGAAATACTAGCAAGGGGTTATATGTGAATGTTTATCAGTAAAGTAATTGACAAAATTCTGAATAAATAAGAGGAATTTTATTTAATGAGAGTTTGCATTAAATTTGGTGGAAATTTAATGGGAATTTGAGTGGGTTTTTGAGTGGAGGGAATTGAAAGGCATTTGTGTGAGTGGAGTGTCCACACACATGAATGAACAGAGGGGAGGGGGCAGACCCATGGCCGGCGGCCACCCCCTTGGGTGCCCCCCTCCTCGTATAAAAGGAGCCCCCTCTCCTATCTCTCACTCACACCTCCTCGTGAAGGATCTCTCTCCCCCTCTAGTATTTATTCCCCATGGCCTCGATCTAGAGAGATACATGTTCCCGGTGGATATTCGGCAAGAAAGAGTTGTGCTTCTGCTGCATCGCTGGAGCGAGGAGGCGGAGGTTGATCGGTGCGTCGGACGTGTGTGCAAGCACGGATGCGCCGCTAAGTTGCGGTGCTAAGGAATTCCTCTCGATCTTGAGATCGGCACGAGATCGTCTACATCAACCACAAGTTTGGACTCGTTAACCTTTATCGGTCTTCAAGGGTATGTTCTCTATAGATATACATCCGCCCATTGTTTGTATCTAGTAGATAGATCTTGGTACATAGTTGTTCCCATCGTAGGAATTTTTTTGTTTTCTATGTTGTGAACCCTACAGTGGTATCACAGCCGGATCTATGCGTAGATGCTTTGCACGGGTAGTACACATATGTGTAATGGGCGATGATGATGATCTTATTGCTTCTTAGTTGTACTTTGGATATTGGTGGCATAGTGGGATGAAGCAGCTCGGACAAACTTTACATGTCCTCGCACATGAGACCTGTTCCACGATTGACATGCAACTAGTTTTGCATAAGTGGCTAGCGGATGTCTGTCTCTCCTATTATAGTCAATATCTAATTTGCAACGAGTTGTCAACAATTTTTTATCCTCGTTGTGGTTCATGTTTGTAGGTAAGAATGGTTTTATCTTCGAAATCCCTAAGCCACTAAAACTTGCAATGGATAAATTAGAGGCGTCTAGTTTAGATTGTTGTTGGGATAGTGTCATGATATGGTGATGTTGTAAGTATAAGTATAAGTCGATACTCTTCCAACACACATAACGTGTAATTTCCATAGACCTTGGCCTTACACATAGAGGTATGATGACGATCATACCATGATGCACATGATGGAGATCAAGTGCAAGAACCATATCATTTCACTTATTAACATGTGATGTTTGATTGCATCTTATATTGCTTGTTTGGCGTTTTATTAGCATAATAAGATGATCCCTCATTTAGATATCAAGATAAGAATGTGTTCTTCCTTAAGTATGCACCGATTATGTTTTGTCGTTCCAAGACATCACGTGATGATCGGGTGTTCTTGGATCCACGATCATATTTCGGGTGTAAGACAGTTACACACGCGACTACTAAGGTTCTTACTTGGCGAGCCTAACATGTACAGACATGGCCTCAAAACACGGACCGAAAGGTTAAGCATGAGTTATATGAAAGATATGATGCCCATTTGATGCTCTCCTTTGAAGCTACACCGACTCACGTGATGATCGGACTTGGTGTAGTGAATTTGGTTCATGTAATCACCAAAAAAGACACGAGGTATGTCGTTTTTGAGTGGGAGTTCATTTCTAATTTTGATTAGTAGAACTCAATTTATCATAAATTAAATCAAAGTGAATTTGCATAATTTGTTGTAGTCATTGGCATTCGTTCACCACTTTATGCTTAGTTGTAGTTGAGATAATAGAACTATAGAATTCTCGAGACTTACTTTACGAACTGGTATCGTATTATGTTGAGTGTCAATCTAAAGTTTGAAGTCCTTTTGCAAACTTTCAGCAAACTTTGTTTACTCCGTGAGATTTAATAATTGGTATTAAATCGAGAGTAACAATTCCAGCGTTAGTATCTTAAGTATCATGTTTGCTCCATAATTCTTGATTTAAATATCAAGTTTATCTAGGAGCTGAAAGAATTGTTTCAGAAACCATCATGTGTGGTAGATATAATGATATCTGAAACAATGTTTTGGTTGCAATATGACAGAGTATAATGCATGTTCTCGTATTGGATAATAATTTGCAAAGGTTGGAGATGCTAGACATCCTAATCATCCAAAAGGGTTTTGGAAAGTAATGTTATACTCACGATTCGCCTTTATAAGCTACATTAGCTTGATCATGAAAGTCGTCATGATAAGGACGAATAGAAGATGTATGTAAAGTGTTTACTACACTAAAAGATTACTAAAGAATGGATTTTGAAAGAATACCGATCATTTTGATGATGGTGATCTACTTCAAAGTGCAAGTCCAAAGGTATTATTATTTGAATATACACGCTTTGGCCTATGTGTCATGTATATGGCGCCACTTTTGATGTTGATAGATTCTTTTAAAAAGGAAAAGGAAATGCTGAAAGAGAATCTATAAAATATATTTGGCAGAAAAGAAAAAAGATTGGAAATATCCAATTTAGGTATATAGATGATATACAGGTTATGGTTGGATTCTTTGCTTGTTAAACAATGTGGTTCTTGGGTATTGGATACCGAATTGGTTGGTATGAAATTTCATACGGAACGACGCAATTCATGAACCATAATGGCCTAAGTAACTAGCAAGAGAATATGTGATGATGTTCATCGAAAACAAACAAACCGTTGTTTGTATTTCTCGTTGACATCAAAGCTTGACTTCAAGATTTGTTTTAATAATTGTTATTTGAATCAGGTATTATGAGAACAAAGGTTGTTCAAATAATTACCATATTCCATATTAGATGGATGATTTACAAATCTAGTTGGAGAGATCACATCCATAAAACCTAATGCTAAAATGTCGCAAGACAAATGATTGAAAGATCACTTACGAAGTGACATCGCTGTTTAAATTATATTGGAAAGAAAACATGAAGAAACTCTATTTTCATGGATTTTTGGAGTCTTTGATTTGAACAAATGACGCTTGTGAGACTTTCCTCGGGATAATTAAAACTTCGTTCAAAGGCCAAAGAAGAACAATCGACTAAATTATTGGAATTTATACATATCGATGTATGTAGTCCATTATGTATAGTCATAAGCGATGGATTTCAACTTCATATGCTTTCTCCGGAAATTTGAGTGAATATTCACTTAATGAGAAAGAAGTATGAAATATTTGAAAACATTCAAAGATTTTCAAGATGAAGTGGAAAATCATTGTAACAAGAAAATAAATGGTTTATGATTTTATCATAAGGGATTTATTTGAGTTGCAAGTGTAACAAGAAAATAAATGATTTATGATTTTATCATAAAGGGATTTATTTGAGTTGCAAGTTTAGAAAAACACCTAGATTTATATCTCCCGAAACACCATAGGAATATGGAGTGTTTGAGATTTGTAATGAAACCTTGTTTGACATGGTTGGATCAAAGGTGTTATTTGTAAAACTGCCAATATGTTTTAAAATATTAAAGCTTTAGAGACTACCGCTTTTACACTGAAAAGAGCTCCATCTTGATCCGTTGAAATTGTTGGAATTATGCCCTAGAGGCAATAATAAAGATGTTATTATTATAATTCTTGTTCATGATAAAGTTTATATTCCATGCTAGAATTGTATTAAGCGGAAACTTTAATACTTGTGTGGTTTGTGAACAACACCGTGTCCCTAGTACGCCTCTATGGACTAGCTCATTGATCAATGATGGTTAAGGTTTCCTAACCATAGACATGAGTTGTCAATTGATAATGAGATCATATCATTGGGAGAATGATATGGTGGATAGACCCAAACAAAGCAGAGCAATTAGATCGTGACATCGTGTTCGTCTTTGCGAAGCTTTTCCTATGTCAAATATTGTATTCCTTAGACCATGAGATAATGCAACTTCCTGGTACCGGAAGAAAGCTTTGAGGTCATCAAATGTCATCCTATGAGAGGGTGATCATAAAGGTGTCTCTCAGGTGATCGGAAAGTATCTGTTGGGTTGTATGTATCGAGATGGAATTTGTCCCTCCCAAGTCGGAGAGATATACTTGGGCCCACTCTAATCGATATCAACACCGCTTGCAAGCATGTGGTTAAGGAGTTAATCACAAAGTGATATCGGATTACGAACGAGTAAAGTACTTGTGAGCGAGATTGAACTAGGTATGGCAGTGCACGAGCGAATCTCGGCAAGTAAAATATAGCGAGACGGGAATATATATATGGGATTGATTGAATCCTGGCATCGTGGTTCATCCGATATGATCATCGATGAATGTGTGGAGTCAATATGGGTTCCTAGACCCATTGTTGATTATTGATAGAAGATCATGTCGCATATTCTCGAACCATGAGGTCACATAACGTATCTCGACGCTAGGATAGATTGGATAATTGGTTTATGAATTTTTGTTGAGTCTCGGATGGGATCCGGATATCACGAGGTTCCTAATGGTCCGAGAATAAGATTCATATAAGGCGGGCAGTTTTGGAGTTGAATTGTTAGGTTAATCGGTATTACGAAGCTTCTAGAACCTTCCGGAAGGGGACCAACGTGGCCCCACCTTCCGGAGGGGCATGGGCCTATGAGGCAGTGTCTGGCGCGGCCGCATTGGGCGGTCAGGTCAAAGGCCCCATAGGGCCCAGCCGATTCTAGAGAGATTTGACTCGTTTAAATCTGGGATAGAATTTCTAGATAAGGAGAGTTTAAATCGTTTAAACTAGAGATAGGATTTCTAGATAAGGAGAGTTTAAATTGTTTAAACTAGAGATAGGCTTGGAGGAGGGCAAGGGCTGGCCGCCCTCTATATATAGAGGGTGGTGCGCCCCCACACACACCTTCCTCCAAGCCCTAGCGCCTTGCTACCTTCCTCTCTCCTTCCGATTTGTAGGCGAAGCCTGCAGTGAAATTCTCCACCATATACACCACGCCCGTCGTGTTGTAGATCCAATCTATCTCTCCACCATACTCGCTGGTCCGAGGAAGGAGGAGACGCCGAGGTGCTGCACGTGTGCTTCTCGAGGCACCGCCACTTGTGGTGCTAGATCGGATCGGATCGCGAGGAGGAGAAGCGTATGACTACATCACCCACGTTCGATTTAACGTTCGCTGGCGAATCTTCAAGGGTATGAAGATCTAATCCAATCTCTCTCGTTGTTTGCATCTCCTAGATTAGATCTTGGCTTTCCTCTTCGCTCGTAGAAAATTTTGATTTACTATGCCGAAACCCTTCGGTGGTATCGAGCTAGATCTATGCGTAGATGTGTTTCACGAGTAGACCGCAACATGGTTGTGGCGGGCGTTGATGTTTTCTGTTGCAAGCCTCTTGTTTGTGTTCTTCTTATGACGCGGATAGTGAGATTAAGCGGTCGAGCCAACCCACGCGACGCCGTCATGAGACCGCTCGCACTGACGCGTGTGGCTTGTACCACACATGCGGTAGTGGATGTCGTTCTCTCACTATAGTTGTCATGGGATTAACACCGGAGTTTGGCAACCATAATATTACCGTTGTGGCTTTCCGTAGGTAAGAATCGTTCTTAGCATCTACTCCCACAAGCCACGTAAAACATGCAACAACAAAGTAGAGGCGTCTAACTTGTTTTTGTAGGGATTATTTTTTGTGATGTGGTATGGCCAAGATGTGATGTGTATATTGTATGCGATGATCATGTTTTGTAATGTTTCACGACTTGCATGTCGATGAGTACACAACCGGCAGGAGCCATATGGTTGTCTTTATAATTGTGTATGACCTGCGAGTCAACTTCTTATACGCCATGTAATAGCTTTACTTTATCGCTAAGTAGTTAGCAATAGTTTTAGTTGCTATTCGTGGTGGAGGCAATCATGGTGGAGTGATGGAGATCATGTAACGCACAAGATGGAGATCATTGCTTGAAGATTGGCTATACCATGTCACATAAAGTTATATGCATGTGATGTTTATCCTTTATGTATCTTATTATGCTTAGATCACGGTAGCATTATAAGATGATTCCTCACTTAAAGATCAAGATAAAACTGTTCTCCCCAAGTATGCACCATTGCGAAAGTTTGTCGTTCCAAGCATCACGTGATGATCGGTGCTATAGACTCTCTCACATACAACGGGTGCAAGCCAGTTTTGCACACGCTGAAATACTTGGGTCTAACTTGACGAGCCTAGCATGTACATACGGCATCGAACACAAGAGCCGAAAGGTTAAGCATGAGTCATATGAATGATATGATCGACACTTTGTTGTCCACCATTGAAACCACATCTCTTCTCGTGATGATCGGATTAGGTGTGGTGAATTTGGATCGTGTTCACTAAACAACTTGAGGGATGTTGAATTTAGTGGAGTTCATCTAGTAATTTGATTAAGTTGAACTATTTATCATGAACATAGTCTAAATTGTACTTGCAAATACTATAGATCCAATGGCCAAGTCCAACTTCAACTTCAACGTTTTCTTTGAGAAAGAAAAGCTTAGAAACAATGGGTCTAACTTCACCAACTGGTTCCGCAATCTAAGAATCATTCATCGGCGGACAAAAGGACTATGTCCTTGGTAAAGCGTTAGGTGACCCCTCTGCAATCGCTACCGATGAGAAAAGCTGTCTATCGATCGCAAGAAAGATGATTATGGTATGATTAAGAGCACCATGTTGTTTGCTATGGAACCGGATCTTCAAAATCGCTTTTGAAAGCTATCCCGGCCCTTTGAGATTCTCGAGGAGCTGAAACCATGTTTGACTCAAGCCCGCTCGAGAGATATGAGATCTCCGAGAAGTTCTTTAATCGCAAGATGGAGGAAGGAGTTCTTAGTGAGCACGCCATAAAGATGTCGGGCTACACTCAACGCCTTGAGCAACTCGAAATGCACGATTCGGAGGAGCTCAAGATTGATGTGGTTCTGCAATCACTCCTCCCAGCTACAAAAGTTTTGTAGTGACTCATAATCGATTGGTTCCATCGATATCACCGAGCTCTTCGCAAAGTGAAGGCTGAAGTGGACATAAAGAAGGATAATCATGTGTTGATGGTCAACAAGCCCTCCTTTAAGAAAGGTAAGGGAGCAAAGAAGCCCTTCAAGAAGGGCGCGGCAAGCGCAATGCCCGCCGAGAAGAAGCTCAGTCCGGTCCTAAGCCGGACAGTGCTTCTATTGCAAGGACAGGGTCACGAAGAATCGTCCAAGTACTTAGCGGACAAGAAGGTGGCACCATCAAAGGTATATTTGATATACTTGTTATTGATGTTTTCCTTACTAGCCCTCGTTGTAGTGCCCGGGTATTTGATACCGTTCGGTTGCTAATATTTGTAACTCAAACAGAGCTACGGAATAGACGGCTTTGCGAGGGATGAGGTGACGATGCGCTGCTGGCAACGGATCAAGAGTTGATGTGATGGCCGACACGCTCTCCTTAGTTTTACCTTCGGATTAGTTTTAAACCTTAATAAATGTTATTATGTGCCCGTTGAGCATGAACATTATTTCGGATCATGTTTATTGCAAGACGGTTATTCATTTAAATCGGAGAATAATGGTTGTTCTATTTATATGAGTAACATCTTTTATGGTCATGCACCTCTTGTGAATGGTTTATTTCTTCTAAATCTCGAAAGGGATGAAACACACATCCATAACATTGAGGCTAAGAGATGCAAAGTAGATAGTGATAATACTACTTATTTGTGGCAATCGCTGCTCAGGTCATATTGGTGTAAAGTGCATGAAGAAACTCCATTCTGATGGACTTTTGGGGTCTCTTGATTTTGAATCATTTGACACATGCGAACCATGCCTCATGGGCAAGATGATCAAAACCCCGTTCTCCGGTATGATGGAGCGAGCAACGGACTTGATGGAAATCATACATACCGATGTATGCGGACCGATGAGTGTTTCGACGCGCGGTGGATATCGCTATTTTCTCACTTTTACCGATGACTTAAGTAGATATGGGTATATCTATTTAATGAAACATAAATCTGAAACGTTTGAAAAGTTCAAAGAATTTCAGAATGAAGTGGAGAACCATCGTAATAGAAAGATTAAGTTTCTACGATCTGATCGTGGGGGCGAATATTTGAGTTTTGATTTTCTCACGCATCTTAAAGCAAGTGGAATCGTTTCACAACTCACGCCACCTGGAACACCACAGCGCAATGGTGTGTCTGAACGCCGGAATCGAACCCTATTAGATATGGTCCGATCAATGATGTCTCTTACTGATTTGCCGTTATCATTTTGGGGTTATGCATTAGAAACCGCTGCATTCACTTTAAATAGGGCTCCATCTAAATCCGTTGAGACGACACCGTATGAACTGTGGTTTGGTGCTAAACCTAAGTTGTCGTTTCTTAAAGTTTGGGGATGCGAAGCTTACGTCAAGAAGTTGATGCCGGACAAGCTCGAACCCAAAGCGAGAAATGCGTCTTCATAGGATACCCTAAGGAAACCATTGGGTATACCTTCTATCACGCATCGAAGGCAAAGTGTTTGTCAGAAGAACGGTTCCTTTCTTGAGAAGGAGTTTCTCTCGAAAGAAGTGAGTGGGAGGAAAGTAGAGCTAGACGAGGTTATTGAACCTTCTCTTGAATTGGAGAGTAGCGCAGACCTGAAATTGTTCCAAAGGCTTTGCACCAACAATAGAGGAAGCTAATGACAAGGATCATGAAGCTTGGACGATGCACATCGAACGTCGCAGGACGACAAGGTCGCGTGCCCCCCGAGTGGTACGGCAACTGCCTTGACTGTCTTGTTGGTAGAAGACGGTGAACCTACGAACTATGAGGAAGCGATGATGAGCCCGGACTCGAGAAATGGTTGGAAGCCATGAACCGAATTGGGATCCATGAGCGAAAACCAAGTATGGACTTTGGTGGATCCTCCTAGCACCGAAAAGGCCGTTGAGTGCAAATGGATATTCAAGAAGAAAACGACGCGATGGTAATGTTACCGCTATAAAGCACGGCTAGTCGCAAAAGGTTTTCCACAAGTTCAAGGTGTTGACTACGATGAGACTTTCTCTCCCGTAGCGATGTTTAAGTCCATTCGGATTTTATTAGCAATTGCTGCATTTCATGATTATGAAATATGGCAGATGGATGTCAAGATCGCTTTCCTCAATGGCAACATTGATGAAGAGTTGTATATGATGCAACCCAAGGTTTTGTCGATCCTAAGGATGCTAGTAAAGTATGCAAACTTCAGCGTTCCATTTATGGATCAAGCAAGCATCTCGAGTTGGAACCTTCATTTTGATCAAGTGATCAAGAGCTTTGGATTTGTTCCAAATTGCTACGAAGCTTGCATCTACAAGAAAGTGAGTGGGAGCTCGGTGACGATTCTATCGTATGTGGATGACATATTGATTATCGGAAATGACATCAACATGCTTAACGATGTGAAGAGTTATTTGAACAAGTGTTTTCAATGAAAGACCTAGGTGAAGCTTATATATTGGGCATCAAGATCTATAGAGATAGACAAAGACGCTGATAGCTTTAAGCCGTAGTACATACCTAGACAAAGTTACGAAAAGGTTCGTAATGGATAAGGAAAGAAAGGTTCAGTGCCTATGTTGTCGGGTAAGATATTGAGCAAGGCTCTGTCCGCTACGGTAAATGATAGGGAAGCTATGAGCAAAGTGCCTTATGCCTCGCCATAGGTTCCATCATGTATGCCATCTTGTGTACTAGACGGATGTGTCCAATGCTCTTAGTTTGACGAAAGATATCAAAGTGATCCAGAGTGGAACCTCGGACAGCCGTGAAGAACATCCTAAAGTACCTAAATAGAACTAAAGAAATGTTCTTAGTCTATGGGGGTGATGAACAGCTTGTCGTAAAAGGTTACGTCGATGCTAGTTTCGACACCGACAAGGATGATTCTAAATCTCAGACAGGATACATTTATATTTTGAATGGAGGAGCTGTGAGCTGGAGAAGCTGCAAGCAAAGCATGATCGCGGGATCTACAGTAGAAGCGGAATACCTGGCTGCTGTAGAAGCATCAAGTGAAGGAGTTTGGATTAGAAACTTCATCACTAAGCTTGGCGTGGTTCCAAGTGCATTGGACCCACTGGAGATATTGTGTGACAACACTGGCGCCATAGCACTCGCTAAGGAACCAAGATATCATCCAAAGACCAAGCATATCAACCGCAAGTTTCATATAATCTGAGATTATATAGCAGATGGAGGTCTGAAGATTAGCAAAGTACATACGGATCTGAATGTCGCAGATCCATTGACTAAACCTCTTCCACGTGTAAAACATGATCAACACCTCAGTGCCATGGGTGTGAGATTGTTGCCAAATGTAAATAGATTATTGACTCTAGTGCAAGTGGGAGACTGTTGGAATAATGCCCTAGAGGCAATAATAAAGATGTTATTATTATAATTCTTGTTCATGATAAAGTTTATATTCCATGCTAGAATTGTATTAAGCGGAAACTTTAATACTTGTGTGGTTTGTGAACAACACCGTGTCCCTAGTACGCCTCTATGGACTAGCTCATTGATCAATGATGGTTAAGGTTTCCTAACCATAGACATGAGTTGTCAATTGATAATGAGATCATATCATTGGGAGAATGATATGGTGGATAGACCCAAACAAAGCGAAGCAATTAGATCGTGTCATCGTGTTCGTCTTCATGAAGCTTTTCCTATGTCAAATATTGTATTCCTTAGACCATGAGATAATGCAACTTCCTGGTACCGGAAGAAAGCTTTGAGTTCATCAAACGTCATCCTATGAGAGGGTGATCATAAAGGTGTCTCTCAGGTGATCGGAAAGTATCATTGGGTTGTATGTATCGAGATGGAATTTGTCCTCCCAAGTCGGAGATATATACTGGGCCCACTTTAATCGATATCAACACCGCTTGCAAGCATGTGGTTAAGGAGTTAATCACAAAGTGATATCGGATTACGGAACGAGTAAAGTACTTTGCCGTGGAACGAGATTGAACTAGGTATGATGGTACCGACGATCGAATCTCGGGCAAGTAAAATATCGCAGACGAAGGGAATATATATATGGGATTGATTGAATGGCATCGTGGTTCATCCGATATGATCATCGATGAATGTGTGGAGTCAATATGGGTGCCTGCACCAGCTTGATTATTGATAGAAGATCATGTCGCATATTCTCGAACCCGCAGGTCACACACTTAACGTATCTCGACGCTAGGATAGATTGGATAATTGGTTTATGAATTTTTGTTCGAGTCTCGGATGGGATCCGGATATCACTGAGAGGTTCGGAATGGTCCGGAGAATAAGATTCATATAAGGCGGTGCAGTTTTGGAGTTCGAATTGTTCCGGTTAATCGTATTGTATCTAAGCTTCTAGAACCTTCCGGAAGGGGACCAACGTGGCCCCACCTTCCGGAGGGGGCATGGGCCTATGAGGGAGTGTCCTGGCGCATTGGGCGGGGCACAAGGCCCCATAGGGCCCAGCCGATTCTAGAGAGATTTGACTCGTTTAAATCTCGGGATAGAATTTCTAGATAAGGGAGAGTTTAAATCGTTTAAACTAGAGATAGGATTTCTAGATAAGGGAGAGTTTAAATTGTTTAAACTAGAGATAGGCTTGGAGGAGGGGCAAGGGCTGGCCGCCCCCCCTCTATATAGAGAGGGCTGGTGCGCCCCCCCTACACACACCTTCCTCCAAGCCCTAGCAGCCTTGCTACCTTCCTCTCTCCCTTCCGACTGTTTGTAGGCGAAGCCCTGCAGCAGAAATTCTCCACCATATACACCACGCCGTCGTGTTGTAGATCCAATCTATCTCTCCACCATACTCGCTGGTCCGAGGAAGGAGGAGACGTCGAGGTGCCGACGCAGCATCTCACGGAGGCACCGCCACTTGTGGTGCTAGATCGGATCGGATCGCGAGGAGGAGAAGCGAGTACGACTACATCACCCACGTTCCGACGAACGTTCCGCTGTGCGAATCTTCAAGGGTATGAAGATCTAATCCAATCTCTCTCGTTGTTTGCATCTCCTAGATTAGATCTTGGCTTTCCCTCTGTTCGCTCCGTAGAAAATTTTGATTTACTATGCCGCGAAACCCTTCACAAATGACACCTGGGTTGGGGTAAAACCCAAGTTGTCCTTTCTTAAATTTTGGTATGCTAAGCATAAGTAATATGTTTACAACCAAAGTCGGATGAGTATGTCTTTGTAGGTTATTTCGAATAACAATTGGTTATTCCTCCATAACACCGAGTACAAAAGGGTTTGTCGCTTGAAATGTGAAGTTTCTTAAAAAAGGAATTTTTCATAAAAGTTAAGTGGGAGGACAATAGAACTTTGATAAGGTTAACGAACCTTAGCTAAATGTGCTGAGTTGCACAGCGCCTGAAATCGTTCCGGAGGCAGCCATAATTCTCATTGCTTATGTGCCTCAAAGGTTGTGGTCACGGAGATCTAAGTTCGTATTGAACCAAGTAGGTCGAATAAACAATCAAATGTTGATATTTGAGAGTAAATCATTATTGTTTGACAATGATGAACCGACTACATGCAAAGAAGCGATGATGGGACATGACTCTGTCAAATGGCTTGAAGCCATAAAATCCGTGATAGTTCCATACACGAGAAATCAAGTTTTGAACTTGAAAGACCCTCCGGAAAGGTGTAAAAACCTATCGGTCGTATTTAGATCTATAAAGAAACATATATGGACGTTTCACATCTATGAGATAGTCGACATGTCGTAAAGTATTTTACGACAATGTTTAAGGAGTTGACTATGACAAGATTTGATCTTTCATAGTGATATTTAGTCTGGACGGATTAAAGTAGCAACCACTACATATAATTTGGTATATGGTAGATGAATAAACAAAACAAAGTTCTTCTAATAGAATGGTTACCTAGGACGTGTATATGACACGGTCCAAATGGTTTTGTTAAATTAAAAGGATGCTAAAAGGGCATGCAAACTTTAATGGTTGAAGTAAGCATCGCAGAGTTGGAATCTTCACCGTGATGAAAAAGGAGTTTTCATCTGTAGACGATGAAGATGCTTGCATTTGCAAGAAATTAAGTGGGAGCGCTAAGACATATTTCTAATACATTATGTGGAGGACATCTTGTTGATTAGAAATGATGTAATTTTTATTGACAAATGTTAACAATTTCATTTCGATGAAAGACTTAGGCAAAACACGAATAATTAGCATGAATGTCTAAACTGGATAGACTGTGA
Source organism: Avena longiglumis (assembly GCA_030063025.1). Lineage (NCBI taxonomy): Eukaryota > Viridiplantae > Streptophyta > Magnoliopsida > Poales > Poaceae > Avena > Avena longiglumis. Next base: position 74,837,725 of record CP125976.1, on the reverse strand, counting down.
CGCTAATATGGTTGTGCCAAACGTACATATATGATATATTGAAGGAGTTCAATATAGAAATGACGAGAAATGGTTCTTGTCGCATGGAAAGGAATTGAATCAAGATTGAAGTGTATCAACACTTGATGAGTGAAATCACAAGAATGTTTTGATCAATCATACCATGATATGTACCCATCCAGATATGTCCTATGCTCGAAGTGTTATGAGCATATACCAGAATGAATCATAAAATGATCATTGGACGATAGTACGGATATTCTTATAATCTTTTGGAAGAATTAAGAATATATTCCATTTGTATAATTGACAAATAGTTCATTAAAAAATGATACTAGTTTTATCACTGGATACAAATTAAGTTTATCTCAAGTTAAACTATGAGTGGCACAATAAAATGGAACGGAGTTTCCATGAGGGATTTCGATGTATTCTAAAGTTAAAACATTGTAACGAATACTACAACAAAAATACTAAGTATATGACTGCTATAGTAGCAGCAACGGAGGGCATTTGTGTCAAGTAGTTTGTTATCAAACTAAGGTGTGGTTCGCAACGGGCTAACACTAAAGATATATTGTACGACAATAGTATCGACATGATTTAATCCCAATGAACTAAAGGTCTCACCAAAAGACCAAATTTATACAATGTCATCTCATTGGAGAATGAGTGATGCGTGGAGACGCAAAGACATGCCAATATACACAGACCTAAAAGCGTCAGATCCGTAGAATATGTTAACCACTTGCAATTACGTATATGGAACACCAGAAAGCCATAGGTGTTCAATACATAAAGTTTTCAAACTAGATTATTGTCTCTAGTGCAAGTGGGAGACTGAAGGGAATATGCCCGAGAGGCAATAATAAAGTGGTTATTATCGTTTTCCTTGTTTATTATAAATGTTTATATTACATCCTATAATTGTATTAATATGGAAACGTTAATACATGTGTGTTTAATAAACTAACAGAAAGTTCCTAGTTATGCCACTCTCATAAACTAGCTCCTTGATTAACAAGATGATCAAGGTTTCCTGATCATGGACATTGGATGTTGTTAATAACGAGGTCACAACATTAGTGTAATGGTGTGATGAACATTCATCCAAAGTATAGCATTATGATCAATGTCATTGAGTTTATATTGCTATAACAACTTACGAAGTGATCCTAATCCTTAGACCATGAGATCATGTCAATCACTAACACCAGAAGAGTTTCTTGATAACATCAAACGTCACACCGCAACAGGGTAATTATAAAGATGGGTTCAGAACTACTAAAGTGTTATGTTGAAGCCCATGGATCGAGAGTGGAATTTGTTCATCCCGATGACGGATAGATATGCTCTGGGCCCTATCGGTGATACCACATTGATTAGCTGGCAAGGAAGTGATTTGATCACTAACATGTTATATCATGGGAACAAGAAAAGAGTGCATGTCAGAAATGAGATCAAACTAGGTATGGAGATACCGATGATCGAATCTCGGACATGTAATATATCGTGAAACAAAGGGATTAAGATACTAGCGTAAAAGGTTCTCGCGATCACAAGAAAGTCATCACTGAATGTGTTGGAGTCAGTATGGGTCTCCAGATCCCGCTTCTGATTATTGATCCGAGAGGGGTCTCGATAATGTCCACATTATTCGCGAACCATAGGGTGACAAACTTAAGAGACACCGACATCCATTTGGAGCAAAAGTTTCATGCCGAAAAGAATAACAAGCACGGGAATTTATTTCACTAGATACCGAAATGGGTTTTCAGGTGAAATTGCAGAAAGTGTTTTTGCATGTGAAATGAAATACTAGCAAGGGGTTATATGTGAATGTTTGTCATTAAAGTAATCGAAAAAATTCTGAATAAATAAAAGGAGTTTTATTTAATGAGAGTTTGCATTAAATTTGGTGGAAATTTAATGAAATTTGAGTGGGTTTTTGAGTGGAGGGAATTGAAAAGCATTTGTGTTAGCGGAGTGTCCACCCACATGAATGAAAGGAGGGGAGGGGCAGCCCCATGGCCGGAGGCCACCCGCTTGGGTGCCCCCTCCTCCTATAAAAGGAGCCCCCTCTCCTCTCTCTCACTGACACCTCCTCATGAAGGATCTCCCCCCCTCTAGTATTTATTCACCATGGTCTTGGACTAGCGAGATACATGTTCCCGGTGGCTATTCGGCAAGAAAGAGTTGTGCTTCCGCTGCATCGCTAGAGCGAGGAGGCGGTGGTTGCTCGGTGCCTCAGACGTGTGTGCGAGCACAGATGCGCCGCTAAGTTGCAGTGCTAAGGACTTCCTCTCGATCTTGAGATCGGCAAGAGATCGTCTACATCAACCACGAGTTTGGACTCGTTAAGCTTTGTCGGTCTTCAAGGGTATGTTCTCTACGGATATACATCCATCCGTTGTTTGTATCTAGTAGATAGATCTTGGTATATAGTTGTTCCCATCGTAGGAATTTTTTGTTTTCTATGCTGCGAACCCTACACTCTGGGCCAACAACTGTTGAAATCTGGCTGTAGTTGGATCCCGACTATAGCCGCATGCACAGGATTCCCTACGGACACAACGTGAGCTAAAGAGGTGGTGGCGAGCAAGGCGAGCTTCCGGACCTTCCTCCGACAGTGGTAGCGTTGGCTCCTGGGTCCCTACCAACTCCATCTTCCAAACAACAATGGCGAGATGACTAAACACCTACATAAGTACGTGGCCGAAGCGGGTGGATGTGTTCGGGATCCAGCACAGGTGGCAGCTATTGGCGATGCCATAGGAGGGGGTGTAACTCGAAGTTGGTGAGTAATGGAATTGCTGGTGGAGCTAATAAGAGGGCCCAACACGAACAAGAGGAGGACCAGCACAGACCCGAACAGAGAAAAAATGAGGCCTTGGGTCCATCTAGGTCGACCCATTTTGGTTCACGCCAGACTCGAAGTTGAGAGAATTGACAGTTACTTCTCCAAACCTCAACATAACAAGTTTTTGCTGGTTTCTTACACAAGATTCATTCTCTTCACCACACACAGTTCCATAAGAACTATTCATCGTTCATGCCATTAACGACTACACATACAATACTATGGACAATCCATCTGACGAGCTGTATGAGAGCTCACTAAAAGGAACACAGGAGACACCTAACCTTGTTCATCTAACACATATGATCAACTTGCGGTCAACATATCATCTAAGGATAGGATTTTCCTCCATCCAATCCAAACCATCTAACAACTCCGAGCGGTATATGTGGACGCTGTGGACCTTGGCATGGTTGCCAATGGTAATAGCATGGATTTATGGATCATCTGCATTCATGGTTGAGAGAAACAAATCAAAGAAGATGACGATGTAGTTGCAGCAAAGCGCGCACACATGAGAAGAGGCGCTCGCGGTCTGATACCCGTCTCAATCCATCTCCCTCTCTCAAACCACCAGCCTGAGCTCCCTTCCCCTCCACCAATCCCAAAGAAATAAAAATTACAAAGAAGTCCTGCAAATTATAGAAAGGACCCCAAGGACATCGCTGAAAACGCGATCAAGTCCACGAACACGGCAAGCCAGGAACACGCCGGAACTTTTCGAGACGGAATAAGCAACGGGGAGTGACTCCCCTTCAGCCTATTGGTCCGGCGGGACCACGGAACAGGCCGCTGAAAGCCGCCGGGGAGATACTCCCAAACAGCTTCTCTGCCAAGCACCACTGCAGAAGCCGCCGTCTTCCGGGAGAGCCACCATGAATCACCAGAGCAGATGCGCGACCCCGAGCCATCCGAGACGAAGAAGACGACGAACCGCCTCCACACCACTGGGGAAAAGCAGAGGCACCTCCACTCCTCCTCGCCACCACGGCCGGCCAGGAGGGACAACGCCCACCACAAAGCACCTAGCACACCGCATCTCCTCGCCACCATGGTCGGCCAGATGCGGAGCGCATAGGAGCTCGAGCCAATAGCAGAGGGAATCCCAAAGCGGCTTTATTCAAGAGGAGACGGTTGCCCTCTCCAGCGCGAGATCCTCCATCCAGAGGAGAAACCAACGGCGACGAGAACCCTCGAATCCAGATCCAGCCACCGAGACCTGCACCACGCTCCAAAACTACGGGCAAACAACCCAAGGACCTATCCTAAACTACTCTGGTGCCTCCCCTTCGCCATCTCCGGCCGGCAAAGCCGCCGGAGAGGCTCGGGTTCGGCCCGGTCTGGTGGCGGGCTCGCTTGTCTACTGTAGCGGGGGAGAGAGCTCGGAGAGTAGAAGGCCTGGTGTGCGTCTCTAACGAAAAATTATACTCCCTCCGATTCAAGATAAATACATTTAAATTGGAGTCAACTAATATGGGTCGGAGGGAGTAGTATAGTATAGTATAGATAGATAAATAGATAGATAGATAGACAGGCAAGATAGATTTAAACACCTGTGTGATAGATTTCGCCAGCATGCAAAAAAAAAAAAATACTTGAGCCACTCTCGTAATTGTGGCAGAAATCATCTTAGCCGAACGGGTGTGGGGACCTCTATCTCCAGCCGAAGAAATCGTGGACCAGGCACGACACGGCGGCCATTACGGAACAAACGCCGCCTCGCCACCAAAAGACTCGTTAAATCCAAAGACGTATTCTCTTCACGAATCTTGCCAGTGGCCAAAAAGCCCAGAGCCAAACCACGACAAGAACCCTTCGAAAAACGACACAAAAACAGCGTCAGATTTTTAATAAGTACTCCAGCTGACTCGCTCGCTCCCTGCCTCGCACGCCCTATAAAACAGTCAACCTCCCAAACTAATCACACTCGTTTCCCCGACCTCACCGCGTCTCTCTTCCTTCCGTTTCGCGTCCAGAGGCTCCTGCCATTAATAACAAACTCCCCATCCAGTCCAGGGAAGCAGCAACCGGCCCTTCCGTGATTCCGTCTTGGAAGTCTCGCGAGATGCTAAAGACACGGAGGTCGCGCGGAGGGTTCCGGCTGGGCCGGAAGCTGCTGAGCGCCTGGCGGTGGGCGCTCTGCGGGCGGCGCCGGCGCCGCGGAGGCTACCTCCGCCTCGCGACTTCGTGCCCGAGCGAGGAGGACCACCGGAGCCCCAAGAAGGAGCTCCCGCCGGTGTTTCGCTGGGGCCAGTCTCTGGCGCGGCGGCTGAGCTTCGGGCGGAGGGACTCCGAGAAGTTACTTGGCGGCGAGGCGGCGGCGGCGGCGGCGGCGAAGACGCCCAAGGGGCAGGTGGCGGTGTACGTGGGCGGTGGCGGGCCCGGGGAGCCGCTGAGGTACGTGGTGCCGGTGGTGTACTTCAACCACCCCATGTTCGGGGAGCTGCTGCGGGAGGCGGAGGAGGCGTTCGGCTTCCACCACCCCGGCGGCATCACCATCCCCTGCGCCGTCGCCAGGTTCGAGCGCGCCGCCGCCGTCGCCGCCGCGGGGAAGAAGGGGTTCGGCAGGTGGTAGCACCGTCGGAGGAGAAACCGTAGGAGGCCCCGCCCGGCCGCCCGGCCCTGATCTGAATCGCCTCCGTCCGCCCGTGTGCGGTGGAGGCGTGTGGCGACATGGTGTACATATCTGTTTCCGTCAGAAAGGGGCTGGTTTTTGTTCAACAATTGATTCTTCCTCTTCCGTTTTACTAACTGGTGGAGATGCCTTTATTTGTTCATCTCTGAATCCCTAGCTAGTTCTTCGATCAGCGGTTATCTGTTCTTGAATTTCATCTCGCGGCGGAGGGGGAAAACAAATCTGGTGGATGAAAACAAATCTGGTCGTATCGAGGTGGAGTGTCCCTGTACTTAACACCGTAAAATCCACGCTAGAAATCACCTCAGAGCGCGTGGAATGAACGCGAGCAGTAGTATGAAATAGTAGGATTATCAAATTCAGTGGACTTGACTTCCGATTTGTTTACTACGGAGTAGAAATTTCTCATGAGCAATAATAACTCCATTCAATTCATGCACATCCACCTCTCTGACTTGGATTACGGGGAGCCGTGCCAAACCTAGGAAGGTGGGAACGGTACAACCAGCCACTGTACGAAACCGTACGCCCTCATCCGTACTCCTCCTTGGCCACGCACGCATGATTCGGCAGTTGGAGCATGCTGCCATTGCCATGCCACTTCCGCACGCCAGTACTACTGCTGTACCTGTACCCATGCCCCCGTCCGCCCCGGCCAGGCGCAAGCTCGGTCGGCATGATCGCACAGCAGCAACGAGCGCTCCCCTGCATCATCTTCGCGTTCCGCTCTCGCCGAAACCGTTGTGTGTGTTCTAATTTAGCACGGCGGGCGGGCGAGATCTTCGCGGGCTGCCGGCGACAGCGACTACCTCCCCGTCCCCGCGCGAGCATCTTTCCGCTCGCGGTGGAATTCCACGGCGACAACGATGGATTCTCTGTCCGGCGCCGCTGTCCATGCATTCTACGGGCGAATCCATTTTTCGCTCTCCTCCGCTCCCGCCCTGTCCGCTCGGCAATGAAAGAACGGACGCCTCACGCGCACAGTTCCAATCGCCGTCCCGGAGCGGCACTTGCGCCACTAGGCTACGCAAGCCCAGAGATGGACCCGCGCAGGAAATCTTCCGGCGGCTTTCGGCAAAGCTTGTGACGAGCCTTCATGGAACGGTCACATCCTTTTCCTTTTCATCCCTCCTGTCCTGGCTCATGTAGTATGTCGACGGTGTTTCTCTGCGTGGGGCCCACGAGCAGCAATCACCAACAAAAGAGTATATCGGCGTTCCCACTGCACAACCGGGTTTTCTTCAGAAATTTAAAACTGCACGACCAAGAAACCTGAATTAAAATCCATAGAGATAGAGCCAGGAAGCACCTTCTCTATTCCATTCTCCTCTGACGAGCAAGGCTCAAGGTGAATGAAAACCTGTATGTTCAATAAGAAAAGGGAGCAGCAACCTGGCCAGAACTCTTGAATCCTAATAAAAAATATGATACTAGTACTCCTAGTATAAACCTTGCTTAGATAACTGATGCTACAAGAGCTATCATTGCAAGTACTACACAAGATATGATGAGGCATTCCTCGTTAGGACCTATGCACAATGTTCTACAGTAGTACAGTACGTCACTACACGCAGCTGTACCTGTCCGTACCTTCTGTTCTCTTTATCTGGACTGTTCGACTTGTACATGGTCATAGATTGTATCCTATCCTTGTAGTATCTTTCTCCATTGAGTAGAAGAGAACAACAAGGAAAGGATGATGGCGCCAACGCGTGCGCAATTAACTCTTGTTCTTGTCCTCGACGCAGCTCAAGTCAAACTACGCCGTTTCTTTCCTTCCTGACACGCAGTATACGCCCGTTTCAGTACGTACGGTAATAATGGTAGCCTGCTGCTCTGATTAGTAGCCTGACCAGGCTGGTTAGCACCTGAAGCTGCTGCGCGAGTAGTCAAAAACAAAGCTAAAGCCTGAACGTAGAATTGACCAAAGGATGGGCATAGACCAGACTAGACTAGATTGATTCAGTCATGCATAGATTTGACTAAAGCATAGGCATAGAGATCAGACTAGTAGATTGATTCAGTCATTCAGTCCATGGTTACGGTTTTTTTTTTTTGAAAGGCAGTCCATGGTTACGTTTTTTTTAAAGGCAGTCCATGGTTACGTTTGTTTGATCTTGGTGCGGAGAGTTGAGAAATTGTGGACAACCTCCATGATGTCCACCTTGATATTGTTCCAACAAGCAAGGCCATCAACCAATGTGCTTTTTCATTTGCAGTATTTCTACCGCGGCCTTGACCTCCTATTAAGTGAAAGGCAAATCGGATCACCAAGGTCACGTTGTGGCATTGGAATTGAAGACCAATTGAAGTTTGTGGTGCGCAGAGGGTCCCTTCTTTATGATGCTTTTGAAGTGCCAATGAATGACTGATGTCTTTTGGTCATGCTCCGTAATCCATCCGTTGTTTTGTTTTAGCCTGTGGACATAATTTTTCCGCCGCCTTGTATCAGTACGGAGGTGGAAATATCTCGTATTTGCATCCACTTCCTTGAGGTTTGTGGTTCTGGACGCTTGTCTTTTCCTTGATCTTTTTCAGGAGCCGACAAATTGATACACTCTTTTTGTTAGTCTTGATTTAAGAAATCTTTCTTCACTACTAAGAGTTCTACTTTTTTGAGGTACATCTAAGTGTAAGATGATTTCCAAGGACACGTGGAGCTCAACTATTGCTTTGAAAAAAGTGACTTTCTCCAACCGCGCAACTTTTGTCCGGTTATTTTGAGCTTATGGAAGAGGATTTGATATGGCTCGGTTTGGCTAGGACCTCCATCTCCATTCCAAGCATTGTTGACCACATCCACGATACCCGGCATTTTGATCCAAAAAAATTCAAAGCGGGATGGTTTTGGTTGTTAGGGTCCATTATCATTAGCAAGATGGAGAGGGCAATAGTCAGAAAGCGACAAAGAGAGCGTGTGCAACATATGATGGGAGAAGGTGACATCCCAATCTTTGTTGCAAAATAAAATGTCTAGCTTGCTTATAGTAGGGTCTTGTTGCTCGTTGCTCCATGTAAACTTTCGGTTTTGAAGCTATATTTCTTTTAAGTTGCAATCATTAAGGGTATGTTGGAATCTCAAAACAGAATATGGTGAAGATAGGCGACAATGACATAAGAGTGTGAGGGATGATGGTGCCCAAATTTTGTGATGTGGAAACATGTGGCGCATGCCTGAAGGGTGCGTGCTTCGACATGCAATGACGCGGAGTTGATTCAAGACAGTGCACACTAGGAAATTTGAAATCGACAGGGCGCGGGGGTGGACTGGTCATCTACCATGGAGTCATGTTGAACGTGGAGATGGAGTCTGACGAAGGATCCCACTCGGCTGATGGAGGGGTTGCAGCGAATGAGCTCTAACAGTGAAATACTATATGAGCGGGATGGCAAGAAGCATGTAGGTCTTGACTAGAGCTCTGTGGTCCGGAGGAGGCGTGGAACTCAACATCAATCGGTTAAGACTGATGGATCCGCAGTGGGGCCTGAGATGGCGTGGGTACGCGACCCAGGAGATCTTGACCAAGATTTGGGATGCTCGGCGTGGAGATACCTGCGAGGCATGTGGTAAGCACATGACACAGCTACGGACCAGTGCGCTGGAGGTTAGAATGGTGGCATAGCTAGTGTGCAGGGATGCTCAAGTAGTGTTAGCGAGAACCGGGTTCAATTTGGTGATTGTGTCTATCGGGATTCCTTCAAGTTGGAAGCACTTTCATACAGATCAGTGATTGGTGCGTGACAATGTTGATCGGAAAGAAGGGACTACAATTGCAGGTGAAGTCACATGGAGTTAGGGAGTAGCAATGGAGCTCATGGAGACAACTAAGTCCGGAGTACATGGAAGTTCGACCGCTTGGATGATTTTAAGGTGGCGAAGAATATTAGCCAACATGGAGTTTGTTAAGTTTGTGTCGAATATTAGTGTACGAGTTATGTTACGTTTGGACTTATATTGTACTAGGTGTGGGTAATATTGGAGTCAAACACGTGTGTCCCGAGGCCCCCCATATAATGAGGGGGCACCACATGGTTATAACATATGATAGCTTGATAGCAGCAGATGCATAAAGGGAGCCGACGTCTTGTGCTGACGACCAGGGTGGCCGGTGGAGACGTATCAATGGGAGGAGTGTCCGTAGTCATGCTCGCTAGAGTAGACGAGTTTGTACAATTGCGTTAACAAATCTCGGTGTCATCATCATGTTGTGTTTGCTTTGTTGCTTCTCGGTAGGTCTACAGATGCTCCTACGATGGTAACAAGTGCCTGAGTTTTGTTCTCTATTAACAGAAATGAAAAATATTTTGTCTCGTTTAAAAGAAACGTTGGTTGTAGTCCGCCTATTACCACGTTATATTCAGCCTGATGTCATGTAGGAGAGTGACCGAGACAAGAATACACACAAGGCCTTGCATTGCGACTTGATTACTTGAACTGTTGAAGTGCACAAGCAAGAAATGCTTGGTCACTTTTACTATGAGATAGGAATATCCCGGTAGCATTATGCAACCCATACTGGGAAAATGACAAAAGCTCTCAACTAGTGGGACAACGATTTGTACACTTCGCCTTTCCTCGAAAGAGAACGATGGCCGGGCTCTTCGAGCCTTCCGTCTGAAGAAGAACAGCGTCCTTGTCCCTTACATGTCCCGTCAGCCAAATTTGAACAACACACTCACACGAGTTGATGTTGCACAGAGGGAGTAACCTAATACAGCATCTGCATCTTTTTAAATCATATAATCTCGTGTATGCTCCGCTGCCGCGGGAGAAATTTGCTTGGTCTCTCGCACTGCAGATGTTTCACAGCTGCTACCTCGACTGGTACGTGCGTTTTGTTCTCCAGTTTTGGGCTAGTAAGAGCATCTCTAGCCCGATATAGCATCTCGTTGTATTGTAAAATACGAATGCGGTATATTAGAAATCTGGTTTGCATATGAAAAAAGCTATGCAAAACAAATATACTAATCTAGACTATATATTTAAAAAACATTACACATTGAAGCTAGATTCATAGAGGAGATTTTGATCATCGAGGTCTACATAAGTTTAGAAAAACTGATGCCGCGTCCTACGTCCAGACTTCACCTAGTATCTATGTAGCTCCACCGACGGTACATACTCAACGGATCATCTACGGCGACGGCGACGCATGTTTAATCCACAACGTCGTTGGCGTAGTCGTCGTTGGTGAAGTACTTGTCGGGATAGTCGGCTTTGAGGGCGTCAAGCCGCGCCAGGTGCTCGCGGAGGGAGAGACGACTGGCATGGCGAAGCACGCGCTTCTCCGCCTTGCACGCGTCGCGGCGGCGCTTTCGGTGCTGCACGATGTCCATGAGTGTGGTGCACAGAGAATTGAACTTGGCCTCGTTCACCAAGAGCTCCTCGTGGCCGTCGTCGGCAGCGGGCTCGCGGATGACCGACCGGAACGCGCAGATTTCAGCCATCAAGAGCTCCTCGGCATTGTCCGCGGCAAGGTCGGTCGGCAGCAGCGTCGTCGCGTGGGTGCTCCACGACCGTGTCCCTGCTCGGAGAGGCGCTGGCGTTCCTCATCCTCCTCCGACGGTATAGCCGGGCAACCTCGCAAGCCGGAGCTCCCACCGCTGCCTGGAGAAGCGTGTCCGCGTGTGCCCAAACCGGGCCTCAATTGGCCGGCCATGACAAGGTGGGAAGTGGACACGGAGGTTGGCGGCAGCTATGTGCTTTTCGCTGACGGATGTGCCCGGAATCGGAGGTGCGGCGGCGAGGGTTTCTAGGCGGTGGACAAAGGGGGAAATGGATGCGTGATAGCACACCCCCTCCCCTTTCCGCACTAAATATATGCGGGACAAATGGGCCTCGATGCTTGACACCGCACTTTTTTTGCAGTATTTGGTCTTTTATGGAATCTAAAAAGACCATTTTTGAGTCTCGATATTGCATATCGGCGAAAAAATTAATCTGCCGATATACAGTATTTGCTAAAGATGCTCTCAGAAGTCAGAAGGGTGAAGCGGTATCCGACGTGGAACTCCAGGTGCTACTGTGGCCTTCACGTAAAAGTGAACAAGATAATGGTACTACTATTGATTCGTACGACACAGTCGGCAAGTTCGCCGCCGCCGTCGCCGCCTAGACACACGGGAGAATAAAGATGGAACTTGCAAAAAAAAAAACCCAGGATAGTTTATGTTGGGAAACCGGGCCGGTAGAGGCCCACTCGGTGTGGCCTCTACCAGAAATTGGCCACGTATGGTATCGATCCCCTTAAATTTATAAATAGAGAACAACCAGATGTATGAGTTATCGAGAGTTATCAATAAAAGTTTCGTTTCATCTACTTTGTACTTGTGCCTTTCTCCTAGTCTTCTCTTCCGTGGAACAGCCGGACCGCCACCAAGGGTGTTTCAACACGTTATCGCGACGAGTCTCTCGTCGAGCCTCCATCAAGCACCGTCGAGCCTGCATCACGAGGCTTGAAGGTAACACAAATCTGACCGCAAAAATGGATTCGCCTCGCTTTTCCTTTCAAGATTTGCGTCGATCTTAGATCGATCCCATCTTAGGTGCGGATTTTTCTTTCCCGAGTCGAATTGACCTTGTCGCCGACCAATGTCCATTTAATCACTCCAGATTAGAAATTTGTTGTTGTACTGGCCGTCGCGCGCACCTGCGCTAATCTGGATTTTTCTTAGCAGATCGGACTGATCTTCGCCGTTTTATTTAGTAGATCGGATCGATCTACGGTTTTCATGTACCTTTTTCTTTTGTACCTTGCATGCAAAACGCCATGGCTGCTGCAGCCTCGCTGGCCACGAGCGAGTTGGGCAAGCGTCTAGGCACTGCCGCTGCAGCCCCGCTGGCTGCTAGCTGCACCGTGCCGCGCTGGCCGCCGCCGCTGCGCCGCCCCGGCCGCCGCCCCTACGCCACGCCCAGACGGACATGCCGCCGCGTCCGCCCCGCTGCCGCCACAGCGCGCGCCCGCCGCCGCCCTGCTGGCCACGCCGCCGCGCGTGCCCAGACGGGTTGTGCCGCATGCTGCGCCGCCTGCAGACCGCTGCTTTCGCTAGCTGCATGCCGCCGCTGCGCTCGCATGCGCCTCGCGCATGAGCGCGCCCCGCGACGCCGCCTGGTTGGCCGCGCTCGCGCCGCGATGGTCGCTGCCGTGCTGCGCCGCGCCGTGCCGAGCTGCGCGCGCACGCAGGCCGGCCTGGCTGGCCGCACTCGCACCGCGAGCTGCTGGCCGCGCTGTCGCATGCGCGCGCTGCCGCCCAGGCCGCTGCTGCTCGTCGCTGCCGTGCGCCGGCCGCGGCGCTCGCGTGCACCGCCCGCTAGATGCATGCGCTCGCGGTGCCGGCCACTGCTAGCTGCATGCGCTTGTGGTGACGGCCGCTTCTAGCTACATGCGTTGCACAGGCCGCTAGCTACATGTGCCGGCCGCTCGCGTGCGCGCTGGTGTGCATGCGCTGCCACCAGCCGGCGGCCGCGCGCTCATGCGCATGCGTCCTTTAATTTAGGAAGTACTTTGATTCCATCCATGCATGCACACCTATAAACTACCAATTTTTTTTGCGAGTAGTTGAGCTGTTCCGTGCCAGATATGGATGTGGTAAAAAAGCTAATAGGTCCGTTCGGTTCCAGCCAAGCTGCGCCGATTACGCCATGCCGCCATTGCGCTCTGGAGGCCGCCTCCGCGTCTGCGCCCGCGCGTGCCGATGCCACCGCTTCGCGTTGCGCCTCGCCGCGCGCCGCAGCTGCCGCTGCCGCCCGGCCATGTGCAGCCCCTCGCCGAGCGCTTGTTGCCTTCGCCGCCCTTGGACCCCACATCCGACCGTGGTCGTCGGCCTGCTGCCGCCACCACCTCGTCCTAGTCGGGAGCAATCCGCTCCATCCACCCCGCAAAATGGGCTGGACAGTCTAGGGTGGGCCAGTCCAGTTGGGCCGTTTTCTTTTTCGGTCCAGGCGATATACAAAAAACGAAAAATAGTGGGACGTGGGAGCACGCGTTTTGTTGGGCTGGTGGACCGTTTTTTATCCTGTTTTTGGTCCGATTTTAAATAAGCTTTTACACTATGTCTTACTACAGTTATTAATTACCGCATGTCTTTAATACCTTGTATCTCATAGATAGCTTGCAGCGTTTTTTTTTTGAATTTTGGAACGCCGTCATATTTGAATTATTGTATCGATTATCGCATTTATGCAACCGATTACCTTTTGTAATCTTACACACTTTGCATAAATTGCAGATGACCGGAATCGTCAGCCGCGAGTTCCCGGAGTTGACCTAGGATGGGCTTAACTACCTGACTTGGGCCTCGGACGTTGAGATCGTCCTGAGGGCGATGCATCAAGGATGCGTTGATTGCGGGGACCCCGGCCCCCAAAGAAACCATCCCGCGGATAACGCCAAAGCTCGCACTTCCTCCGCCATCACATGTGAGACCCTCAAGAATGAGTACATGGCGTAGCGGAGTGCTTCGCCTTTGGACCGCCCTCAACAAGCGGTTCTCTAGGTGAAGTACACCATTCAGCCACGCGTGAGGCGATTGGATACGTTTGAGGTTTGCGGACTTCAAGACGGTGGAGAGTAACTCAGTTGCCGGATTTGTACTATTCTTCAGTTGTGTGGGACCAGTACCACTGATCAGCAGAAGATAGACAAAACCCTCTCCACATTCCATCCGGACAACATCCAGTCCTCGCGAAACTTTCGTCAGGAAGGATTCACGGAATATGCAACGCTCATTGATGCTCTCCAGGTGGCCGAGGCGCATGATAATGTTCTGAAAAAGAACTTCTCCGCGCAACCCTTCGCAGGGGGCCCAAGTCATGAGGCCAATGCTGGTGCCTACAAGGTGCGAAAGCCCATCCACAAGAAGAGAGGCAAGAAGGGCAAGAAAGGACCCAACTCCTCCAACCCGGCCAAGCAACGCAAGGCGGGCACAAGGCGAGGCCCAGATCGCTTCAGTAACACCTCGAATCGGACCTATGCAAGTTTTAGCGAAATTCTCCAAACCCGCATAGAAACGATTCAAAGGTGCCACCAGCACTTTCGGGGTGGAAAACGAAGTAATAACATTACACAACAGTCCTCGATGGGACCCATGTAACAGATATATATAATGACTCAAAGAGTCAAGAATACGTATATATTATACAAGATCCAAATCACCTCGAACGGTAGAGCGTCCGACTACGGACAAGAAGCAAATGGGGCTAAGAGCCTCAAGAATAACCAATGGCGTCCATAACCCGCCCAGGCCAAGCCGAAGGGTAACCACGCTAACGGCCGATCTCAAAACTGCTTAAACAAAAAGGGTGCCGACAAAGGGCAAAGAAGAAAACAAAGAAGGAGGCCAAGATCGAGGCCAAGACAGCGAGGCTAGAATTGCGTCCTCGCCTACATAGTTATGGTGGATCGAGCGCGGCAAAGATGCACTAAACAACCTATAGAGACTCGATACAACTGGCGGTTATCGAGGGTGAGAATGACCTATCCGGATCCAACACAAGCTAACACCAAACAAACCCATCTCATGCTTCTCGAGACCAAACGAGGAAGTCAACCGAGGAACTCACACAGTTGGCAGTTTTATTTATTCAGTTATCGTTGTAGCAATTACTAGTCAGGTATAGATAGTCGTCCTGATAAAATAAGCAGTGGGCACATTTAGTTAACCATTTCGTTATAGTTGCAACAATTACTATTCAGATACAGATAGCATGAGATAAACCCAAAGACCCAGCAGTTGTTGGTACTTTTATTCAGCCATTTTGTTGTAGTTGCAATACTTACTAGTCAGGTACAATGGTCGCAAGCGACACGCCAAACAAGCAGTTGTGGGCAGTATTAATTAGCCATTCCTGAAGGGAATATGCCCTGAGAGGCAATAATAAATTGTTTATTATGTGTATTCCAAGTATATGATAGATGTTTATTTTGCATGCTATAATTGTATTAATACGGAAACGTTAATACATGTGTGTTTAATAAACAAACAGAAATTTCCTAGTTAAGCCTCTCTCATAAACTAGCTCGTTGATTAACAAGATGATCAAGGTTTCCTGATCATGGACATTGGATGTTGTTAATAACGGGATCACAACATTAGTGTAATGATGTGATGAACATTCATCCGAAGTATAGCATTACGATCAAAGTCATTGAGTTTATATTGCTATAACAACTTACGTGATCCTAATCCTTAGACCATGAGATCATGTCAATCACTAACACCGAAGAGTTTCTTGATAACATCAAACGTCACACCGTAACAGGTGATTATAAAGATGGGTTTAACTAATAAAGTGTTATGTTGAGGCTCATGGATCAAGAGTGGAATTTGTTCATCCCGATGACGGATAGATATACTGGCCCTCTCGGTGATATCACATTGATTAGCTTGCAAGCAAGTGATTTGATCACTAGAATTTTATATCACGAACGAGAAAAGAGTGCATGTCAAGAATTGAGATCAAACTAGGTATGGAGATACCGATGATCGAATCTCGGACATGTAATATATCGCGAGACAAAGGGATTAAGATACTAGCGTAAAAGGTTCCGACGATCACAAGAAAGTCATCGTTGAATGTGGGAGTCAAGATGGGTCTCGATCCCGCTCGATTATTGATCCGAGAAGGGTCTCGATCATGTCCGCATTATTCACGAACCGTAGGGTGACACACTTAAGAGACACCGACATCCAATTGGAGCAAAAGTTTCATGCCGAAAGAATAAACAAGCAGGAATTTATTTCACTAGATACCAAACAAAGTTTTGGGTGAAATTGCATAAAGTGGTTATGCATGTGAAATAGAATTCTAGCAAGGGTTATTTGTGAATGTTTGTCATTAAAGTAATTGACAAAATTCTGAATAAAATAAAAGAGTTTTATTTAATGAGAGTTTGCATTAAATTTGGTGGAAATTTAATGGGATCTTTGAGTGGGATTTTGAGTGGAGGAATTTGAGGAGTTTTGTGAGTGGAGTGTCCACCCACATGAAGAGGGGGCAAGGGGCAGCCCCCATGCGCTGCCACCCCTTGGGGTTCCCCTCCTCCTATAAAAGGAGCCCTCCTCTCACTTCTCACTCACACCTCCTCGTGAAGGATCTCTCTCCTCTAGAATTTATCCCCCATGGTCTCGACTAGCGAGATACATGTTCCGGTGGCTATTCGGCAAGAAAGAGTTGTGCTTCCGCTGCATCGCCGAGCGAGGAGGCAGAGGTTTCTCAGTGCCTCGAACGTGTGTGCGAGCACGGATGCGCCGCTGATTTGCGGCGCTAGGACTTCCTCTCGATCTTGAGATCGGCAAGAGATCGTCTACATCAACCACGAGTTTGGACTCGTTAAGCTTTGTCGGTCTTCAAGGGTATGTTCTCTACGGATATACATCCGCCCGTTGTTTGTATCTAGTATAAATAGATCTTGGTATATAGTTCACATCGTAGGAAAATTTTTGTTTTCTATGCCGAACCCTTCGGGGTATCGAGCCGGATCTATGCGTAGATACTTTACGGGTAGTACACATATGAGTATGTGGCGATGATGATCATGTTGTTGCTCCTTTCTTGTGATTTTGGATATTGGTGGCATAGTGGGATGAAGCGGCCGACAAACTTTACATGTCCTCGCACATGAGACTGTTCCACGCTGACATGCAACTAGTTTGCATAAGTGGCTAGCGGTGTCTGTCTCTCCTACTATAGTCAATATCTATTTTGCAAGCGAGTTGTCAACAATTTGATTATCCTCGTTAGGTTCATGTTCGTAGGTAAGAACGGTTCTATCTCGAAAGCCCTAAGCCACGTAAAACTTGCAATGGATAAATTAGAGGCGTCTAGTTTAGATTGTTCTTTGGGCTAGTGTTATGATATGGTAGTGTTGTATGAGATGATACTCTTAACACACATAGCGTAAAATCCATAGACTGTGGATTCACACATATAGGTATGATAGTGATCATACCACGATGCACATGATAGAGATCATCTGCGGAACCATATAATTTCACTAATAAACATATGATGTTTGATTGCATCTTATATTGCTTGTTTAGCGCTTTGTTAAGCATAATAAGATGATCCTCATTTAAATATCAAGATAAGAATGTGTTCTTCCTTTAGTATGCACCGATTATGTTTTCGTCGCCCAAGACATCACGTGATGATCGGGTGTACTTGGATCCTCGACCATACTTGGTGTAAAACAGCTTACACGCAAATACTAAGGTTCTAACTTGGCGAGCCTAGCATGTACAGACATGGCCTCGGAACACGTAATCAAAGGTTAAGCATGAGTCATATAGTTGATATGATGCCCATTTGATGCTCGCCTTTGCAGCTATACCGACTCACGTGATGATCGGACTTGGTGTAGTGGATTTGGTTCATGTAATCACCAAAAGGACACGAGGGATGTCGCTTTTGAGTGGGAGTTCATTCGTAATATAGATTAGTTGAACTCAATCTATCATACACTTAGTCTAAACTTTACAAATTCTGTTGTAGATGGCACCACCTGCTTTTAATTTCAATGCGTTCATGGAGAAAGAGAAACTAGCAACGAACGGTAGCAACTTTAATGAATGGGCCATGAATTTGAGGATTCTCCTCTCTGCTGCACAAAAGCAATATGTGCTAGAAGCGCCGTTAGGACCCCCACCTTTTGACGATGCCCCTGACGAGGAGAACAATGTCTATCTGACTCGTCAGGAGGACCACAACTTAGTTCATTGCGGCATATTGTATGGGCTAGAGCGGAACTTCAAAGTTTGAAAACGGCAATGCTTTTGATACAATGGGTGAGTTGAAAATGATTTTCGACACACATGTCTTCAGAGAGAGCTACAATGCTCGTAAAAGTTCTTTAGCTGCATGATGGAAGAGAACAGCTGTTAGTGAGCATGTACTCAAGATGTCGAAGTTACGCCGATAAGCTTGTGTCCTTGGGAATAACGATTCCCATTGACTTAGGCATCCATCGTGTTCGCAATCTCGCCACCTAGCTATAAGAGCTTCGTGATGAACTATAATATGCAAGGCATGAAGAAGTCTTCCCCGAGCTCACAATGCTTAAAAGCGTAAGTGGAGATCAAAAGGAACATCAAGTGTTGATGATCAATAGGAACACTGGTTTCAAGAAAGACAAGAAGGGAAAACGGAAGTAAAGGCGGCAAGCTGTTCATACCGAAAAGAAACCCCGAGTTGGACCTAAGTCCGATACCGAGTGCTACTATTGTAAGGACCGCCATCGAAGCATAATCGCCCCAAGTATCCGGCATAAGAAGGCGACCAAGGCAAACAAAGGTATATATGATATACATGTTATTGATGTGTACTTGACTAGTGCTCGCAGAGCACCGGGTATTTGATACCGTTCGCTAATATTTGTAACTCGAATCGGGTCATGGAACAAAGCGACCGCTAGCAAGGGGTGAGGTCAAGATGCGTGTCGGCAATGGATCAAACGTTGATGTGATCACCATCGGAACGCTACCTCTCCACTTATCGTCGGGATTAGTCATAAACTTAAATAATCATTATTTGGTGCTCGCGAGCATGAACATTGTATCCGGATCATGTTTGATGCAAAGTGGTTATTCATTCAAGTCGAGAACAATGGTTGTTCCATTTATATGAATGAAATCTTTTATGGTCATGCACCAATGTTGAATGGTTTATTTCTGGATCTCGATGATAATGTTACACATATTCATAATGTTGATGCTAAAAGTATTAAACTTAATGATGATATATCCGCATATATGTGGCACTGCCGTCTAGGTCATATTGGCATTAAACGCATGAAGAAGCTCCATTCAGATGGACTTTTGGAATCACTTGATTATGAATCATTTGATACATGTGAGCCATGCCTTATGGGCAAGATGACTAGAACGCCGTTTTCGGCTCAATGGAGCAGGCGGATTTATTGGAAATCATACATTACGATGTATGTGGTCCAATGAGTGTGTCGAGCGAGGTGGATATCGTTATTTTGTTACTTTCACGGATGATTTGAGTAGATACGGTTATATCTACTTGATGAAACACAAGTCCGAAACCTTTGAAAAGTTCAAGGAATTTCGAATGAAGTGGAAAATCATCGTAATAGAAAGATCAAATTTCTCTTACGACCGTGGAGGTGAGTATCTAAGTTACGAGTTTAGCACTCACATGAAAGAGTGTGGAATTGTTTCACAACTCACACTGCCGGAACACCATGAAATGGTGTGTCGAACGTCGTGTCGTATTTTATTAGATATGGTTCGATCTATGATGTCTCCGGACTTGCCGTTGTCTTTTGGGGTTATGCACTAGAAGCTGCATTCACTTTAAATCGGGCACCATCTAAATCCGTTGAAAAGACACCGTATGAATTGTGGTTTGGAAACAAACCTAAGCTGTCATTCTTAAAGTTTGGGGTTGCGATGTTTATGTGAAGAAACTTCAACCGGATAAACTCGAACCCAAAGCGGAAAAATGCGTCTTCATAGGATACCCTAAAGAAACTATTGGGTATTCCTTCTATCACGCATCCGAGGGCAAGGTTTTGTTGCCAAGAATGGATCCTTTCTAGAGAAAGAGTTTCTCATGAAAGGTGTGAGTAGTCGGAAGGTAGAACTCAAGAGGTTGTGGAACCTTCTCTTCAAAGTATGGCGAGTAGCGCCGGAAGTTGTTCGGAGTTGGCTCCACACATTGAAGAGGAACTAATGATAATGATCATGAAACTCGAAGAGAGTACTATGAACCTCGCAGTCAAACAGACGCGTGCTCCGAGTCTGCGGAAATCTGTCGTAAATTTCATGGTTGATGAAAATAATGACCTGCGACGTATGAAGAAGCGATGATGAGCCGATTCCAACAAATGGTTAGAAGCCATGAAATCGAGATGGAATCCATGTATGAAAATCAAGTTTGGAACTTGGTGGAATTACCTCACCGAAGAAAGGTGGAGAACAAATGGATTTTCAAAGGAAAACTGATCTGATGGTAATGTGACCATCTATAAAGCTCGACTTGTCGCAAAGGGGTTTCGACAAATTCAAGGAGTTGACTACGATGAGACTTTCTCTCCGTAGCGATGCTAAAGTCGATTAGGATTATGTTAGCAATTGCATATTTCGATTATGAAATATGGCGGATGGATGTCAAAACCGCGTTTCTCAATGGTAATATTGAAGAAGAGTTGTATATGATACAACCAAAGGGTTTTGTCGATCCTAAGGATGCTAACAAGGTGTGCAAGCTTCAGCGATCCATCTATGGATTGAAGCAAGCATCACAGTTTGAATCTCCGCTTTGATGAGGTGATCAAAGAGTTTGGATTTGTCCAAACTTATGGAGAAGCTTGTATTTACAAGAAAGTGAGTGGGAGCAATGTGGCATTTCGATATTATATGTGGATGACATATTATTGATCGGAATGATATAGAACTTTTAAGCAGTGTTAAAAGTTATCTAAACAACAAATTTTCAATGAAGGACCTAGGTGAGCGTCATACATATTAGGCATAAAGATCTATAGAGATAGATCTAGGCGCCTAATAGGGCTATCATAAAGTACATACCTTGATAAGATTTTAAAGAAGTTTAAAATGGGGAAGTAAGAAGGGTTCTTACCTATGTTGCAAGGCAAAACATTGAGTAAGACTCAAAGTCCGCCCGGGAAGAAAGAGAAATAATGGACAAAGTCCCTATGCTTCACCATAGGCTCTATAATGTACGCCATGCTATGTACAAGACGGATGTGGCACGCTATTAGTTTGACTAGTAGGTACCAATCGGATCCAGTTACGAACCGGATAGCGGTCAAGAATATCCTTAAATACTTACGAAGAACTAAGGATATGTTTCTTGTATACGGAGGTGAAGAAGAGCTCGTCGCTAAGTGTTATGTCGACGCTAGCTTTGACACCGATCCGGATGACTCTAAGTCTCAATCCGGATACGTATTTCTCATGAATGGTGGAGCGGTTAGTTGGAGGAGCTCCAAACAACCTGTGGTAGCGGGATCAACAACGGAGGCCGAATATGTTGCTGCTTCGGAAGCGGCTCAGGAAGCAGTTTGGATGAAGGAGTTCATATCCGAACTAGGAGTTGTGGCAAGCGCGTTGGACCCAATGGTGATCTATTGTGACAACAATGGTGCCATTGCCAATGCCAAAGAGCCAAGGTCTCACAAGCATTCCAAGCATATTAAGCGCCGGTTTCACTCCATCCGCGAGCATGTCAAGGATGGAGATATAAAGATTTGTAAAGTACATACGGATCTCAATGTAGCAGATCCGTTGACTAAAACTCTCCCTAGAGCAAAACATGATCAACATCGAACTCAATGGGTGTTAGATATATCACTATGTAACTAGATTATTGTCTCTAGTGCAAGTGGGAGATCAAGGGAATATGCCCCGAGAGGCAATAATAAATTGTTTATTATGTGTATTCCAAGTATATGATAGATGTTTATTTTGCATGCTATAATTGTATTAATCTGAAGCGTTAATACATGTGTGTTTAATAAACAAATGAAAGTTCCTAGTTAAGCCTCTCTCATAAACTAGCTCGTTGATTAACAAGATGATCAAGGTTTCACGATCATGGACATTGGATGTTGTTAATAACGGATCACAACATTAGTGTAATGATGTGATGAACATTCATCAAAGTATAGCATTACGATCAAAGTCATTGAGTTTATATTGCTATAACAACTTACGAAGTGATCCTAATCCTTAGACCATGAGATCATGTCAATCACTAACAGGAAGAGTTTCTTGATAACATCAAACGTCACACCGTAACAGGGTGATTATAAAGATGGGTTCAGAACTAATAAAGTGTTATGTTGAGGCTCATGGATCAAGAGTGGAATTTGTTCATCCCGATGACGGATAGATATACTGGGCCCTCTCGGTGATATCACATTGATTAGCTTGCAAGCAAGTGATTTGATCACTAGAATGTTATATCACGGGAGCGAAAAGAGTGCATGTCGATGTGAGATCAAACTAGGTATGGAGATACCGATGATCGAATCTCGGACATGTAATATATCGCGAGACAAAGGGATTAAGATACTAGCGTAAAGGTTACGATCACAAGAAAGTCATCGTTGAATGTGTGGGAGTCGGTATGGGTCTCGGATCCATACGATTATTGATCCGAGAAGGGTCTCGATCATGTCCGCATTATTCACGAACCGTAGGGTGACACACTTAAGACACCGACATCCAATTGGAGCAAAAGTTTCATGCCGAAAGAATAAACAAGCGCGAGAATTTATTTCACTAGATACCGAAAGCAGGTTTTGGTGAAATTGCATAAAGTGGTTATGCATGTGAAATAGAATTCTAGCAAGGGGTTATTGTGAATGTTTGTCATTAAAGTAATTGACAAAATTCTGAATAAAATAAAGAGTTTTATTTAATGAGAGTTTGCATTAAATTTGGTGGAAATTTAATGGGATCTTTGAGTGGGATTTTGAGTGGAGGAATTTGGAGGAGTTTGTGAGTGGAGTGTCCACCCACATGAAGAGGGAGGGCAAGGGGCAGCCCCATGCGCCACCCCTTGGGGTTCCCCTCCTCCTATAAAAGGAGCCCCTCCTCTCACTTCTCACTCACACCTCCTCGTGAAGGATCTCTCTTTCCCCTCTAGAATTTATCCCCATGGTCTCGGACTAGCGAGATACATGTTCTCGGTGGCTATTCGGCAAGAAAGAGTTGTGCTTCCGCTGCATCGCTGGGCGAGGAGGCGGAGGTTGCTCGGTGCCTCGAGCGTGTGTGCGAGCACGGATGCGCTGATTTGCGGCTTAGGACTTCCTCTCGATCTTGAGATCGGCAAGAGATCGTCTACATCAACCACGAGTTTGGACTCGTTAAGCTTTGTCGGTCTTCAAGGGTATGTTCTCTACGGATATACATCCGCCCGTTGTTTGTATCTAGTATAAATAGATCTTGGTATATAGTTCACATCGTAGGAAAATTTTTGTTTTCTATGCTGCGAACCCTTCAATTCCATTATAGTGAAGCTGATTACTAGTCATTATAAGTCAAATTTATAGCAGTAAACTTTAGTTATGCTTGTATATGATCGAGATACTGTGCTCCAAGTCATCCATATACGCGGACACGGCTTTCAGAAAGTTTTACCCGGCCGGGGTGCACCAATAGCAACACACGCTCGATCAACCTCGGAAAAACCAAATCAAAACCCAACGAGGCTTTCACGACTGAACAATCACAGGATTCAGAAATATTTCAGGGGGCCACCCAATTGAGTAGATCCCGCAACGGAGTAAGCAAGCTCCGAGGCGGACTCAAGGTTTGCGTCAATGGCTGTAACGATCGGGAACCCGAAAGTGTGGGCTTGTCGATACCGCAAAACATTCCGCTTACCTAAACGATGCAGTGTGCTCCTCGCACAATTTAAATAAAGTAGCATGGCATAAGTACAGGATCGTAAATAAAACCTCAAACTAGTTTGTGGCCCCAAGAAATAAGATGAATCAAGCTCGGCTGGGGGCCCCATATACCTCCCGGATGTGGATAGCGCGATAAATCAAGGAACAGGTATCAAGTACTCGGGGTCTTACGGAACACAAGTGGGCGTTCGGAAACCAAATATTATCTATCACCCACCGATGCCTCCGCTTATTTCAATTTTAGTTGTTAAACAGGAATTTAAAGTGACGATAAGTAAAACTAGAATCATCTCCAACATCATCATGCGGCAATACATCAGCAACTGTGGCACTTGGCGACACGCAACAGCACATGAGCAAGCGACTACGACGTGCAAGTCCAACTATCTACCAAACAACAGGTAATAGGATGTGTCCAAGGCAATATACGGCTGCAGGGAATATCATGGGTACGAAAATAGAGCATCGCAACACAGATAGCAATAGATCAACAGGAGGGAAGTAAATACTATAAAAGTAAGATAGGTAGAAAGGGGGAGATGCTCGCCTGAAAACATTTCCGAAGGTTCAACTGAAGATCGGGACGAAGCTCACATCAACTCAACGGCCTTATCCGCGAAGAAGCAAAACGCTAGAAGAACACCGGATGCAATATTTAATTCAACGACAGAAGGTCGGCATGATGCATGGCATGGCAAAGGTGCGGTGCAATTAGGTCAGATTAAGCGGAACCGGGGTCCCGACAATTAATTGGGTGGTTCATGTTGTTTAGCTACCCCGCAGTTTATATGTCGTTTAACAAGGCAAGATAGTACCGGTTCGCTACACAAGTTTAAATGAGGCCAATATGAGACTAGATTTGCCCGCATATGGGCCCCATATTTAATTATTAGGTGAATCGGCATAAGGCCCCCAAACCACAGATATGCATGTGAGCATGACAATTAAATATGCAACAATTGTATTATATTGAGAAATTAGGGTTCCGGGAAGGGGTTCACACATTAGGGGTCTCGACAATCTTGGAGGTTCCGGGGTTCGGGGCCGGTCTCGGGGTCCAGGGTCTAGGGTTCAACGGATCTGGGGTTCGGGGTTCGGCGGAAGCGTTCTCGGATTCCGGGGTAGTTCTTGCGTTCCGTGAAGATGTACTTGGCGGTCTCCGGCTCCCACCTGGTCGCCGATCTTGTCGCATGAAAGGTCTTGTCGGGGCGTATCGGTCGGTCTTGGCGTCCGGAAGCGGTACTTGTCACATGTGATCTTCGGTGTTATGGCGACGATCTTGTCGTTCGACGTCGGTCTCAAAAACGGCGAAGCACTTCATGCCCTTAGCGATCTTGGCGTTCCCCGGGTCTAGTTCGGTCTCCGGTGCGGAGAGCTTGGCGTTCATGCGGTCTTAGGCTTCGCGTGGCGAACTTGTGGATCGAGATGGAGGCCTCGTTCGTGTCGCCGACCATCGGGTTCGAGGATCTTCAAGACACATCCAAACCTCCAACACGAGTTTGCCTTGAGGCCGGTACCGAGAGGAGGATGCCGACGGCCAAGAATGACGGGCGGAGGGCGGTGCAGGGACCTGCCTCCGAGCAACGACGGGCAGCAGGAGCCCTGGGCGACGGAGAGAGGGCTCGACGGCACGGCGATGGCGGGCTCGCCGTGGAGGAAGGAAGTGAGTCGGAGAAGGCGGCGCGGTCAGCAGAGAGGCCGAGGGAGGCGCAAGCAGGAGGCGGTGGACGAGGCGAGGCAGGGCGAGAGCCACGGGACCAGGACGCAGCAGGGCCGGGCGAGAGCAGGCGGCGACGAGCGGTGGCGCAGGAAGGCGGTTGGAGCGGCGAGGGGAGAGGGGCCGGCTCGGGCTAGGGTTTAGATAGCTAGGGGAGGGGTCCTACGACGTGTGGGGTGGTAGAGGGGCCGAGAGAGAGGAAAGGGCACGGGGCTGCAGGTGGGCCAGGGGAAGCTCGAGGCAGGTAGGACTAGAGGGGGTGAGAAAAAGAGGGGAGGGGAGAGGGCTGGTTGGATGGTGCTGATGTGGCGAGTTGTGAGTGGAGGGGGTGAGGGAAGAGGGTGAGGTGGTAGGATCTGAGTGGTTAGGGTGAGGTGGAGAGGAGGGTTGGGTAGATAGCTGGGTAGCTATAGGATTTAGAGGGGCAGACTAGCTGGACCGATTTTAAAACAGGGGTGGTCGTTCGGGTCTATTCGGCCCGTTCGACTGCCCCGCTAAAATAAATATAAATTTTATTTGTTTTAATAACACCATTTGCAAACCGATAGCAACAAACAAAATATTCCGGGGACCCGGTTTTGATGTTTGAAAAAGGAGGGGGCGTTTTAGAAAACAAAACGGGCTTTGCGAACATCGTTTTATGCTGACAATGCATGATGATGACGATGCAATGCACAAATTCAACGCGATTTTCTAGTAGTGGTTTTGCGGGATGCCACAATTCGACACCACTAACAATGGATCTCGCCCTCGAGATCCGCCTCATGGTACCGGAAGGAAGGTCGAATCGTCTTTCTCGCTTGTAGATCCTCGCGACACCACTAACAAGAGGTCGTTGTCCGTGATCGTCGAGAGAACACTCCGGGAACAATAAGGTCGAAGGTAGAGGTATCAACAAATAAAGCCACCCCTAACTTCGATGGAAAAAGGGAACCGATGCATTCTCACCCACTCAATGTACAAAAGCGAATAGAAAGGGTAGTCGGCATGGGGGCCAATCCATCACGCACCCAAACTATTACTCCGCACAATCAGTGGAAAAGAGTGCAACCATTCTCGGAATTAGACTGAAGATCTCGACAAGCGAGGTTCGGAATAAAGGAGGGATGCAGACTCTGCTTCGGATCTGGCGTAGATGATGTCGTCGCGTCGGAAACACCGGAAGGCACAAACAAGGAACAAAGGATGGCACCACAGACGAAGGATTCCTCGGATAGCATGAAGACCAGATGTAGCAACACCGTTATCGAAGAAGGAAGCGAAACCCTGAAGGTACGACGGAAACCCAACCACGAGAATTCCTGGACTCGAAGAAAAGAGAAGGGAGCGGATCCAAAACACGTATAGGTAAGAGGAGAATAGCAGAGGGGTAAGGAGTAAAATTAGACCTATCCAGAACTATCCAACCGATTTTGCAAAATAATTTTGACACTCTACTTCGGCCGTTAGCTAGGTTATCCTAATTTGGCTGGACAGGGGTATCGCAACTGCTGAGCTCTGATACCACTCTGTAACACCCTCAGAATCGGACCTATGCAAGTTTTAGCAAAATTCGCCAAACCCGCATAGAAACGATTCAAAGGTGCCCACCAGGCACTTTCGTGCGGGTGGAAAACGAAGTAATAACATTACACAACAGTCCTCGATGGGACCCACGTATATATATATATAACAATGACTCAAAGAGTCAAGAATACGATATATTATACAAGATACAAATCACCTCGAACGTAGAGCGTCCGACTACGGACAAGCAAATGGGGCTAAGAGCCACGAAGAATAACCAATGGCCCATAACCTGCAGGCCAAGCCGAAGGGTAACCACGCTAACGCCGATCTCAAAACCTGCTTAAACAAAAAGGGGTGCCGACAAAGGGCAAAGAAGAAAAACAAAGAAGGAGCGTCAAGATCGAGGCCAAGACAGCAGGCTAGAATTGGCGGTCCTCGCCACATAGGTATGGTGGATGAGCGTGGCGAAAAGATGCACTAAACAACCTATAGAGACTCGATACAAGCGGCGGTTATCGAGAGGTGAGAATGACCTATCCGGATCCAACGAAGCTAACACCAAACAAACCCATCTGGCGTTTCTCGAGACCAAACGAGGAAGTCAACCGAGGAACTCACTACACGGTTGGCGCTTTATTTATTCGCTTATCGTTAGCAATTACTAGTCGGTATAGATAGTCGCCCGATAAAATAAGCAAAGGCACATTTAGTTAACCATTTCGTTATAGTTGCAACAATTACTATTCGACATGAGATAGCATGAGATAAACCCAAAGACCCAAAGTTGTTGGTACTTTTATTCAGCCATTTTGTTGTAGTTGCAATACTTACTAGTCAGTACAATGGTCGCAGTTACGACCAAACAAGCAGTGGGCAGTATTAATTAGCCATTCCATTATAGTGAAGCTGATTACTAGTCATTATAAGTCAAATTTATAGCAGAACTTTAGTTATGCTTGTCTATGATCGAGAATCATGCTCCAAGTCGTCCATATCCATGACACGGCTTCAGAAAGTTTTACCCGCCGGTGCACCAATAGCAACACACGCCGATCAACCTCGAAAACCAAATCAAAACCCAACGAGGCTTTCACGTTGAACAATCACAGATTGAAATATTTCAGGGGCCACCCCATTGAGTAGATCCCGCGAACGGAGTAAGCAAGCTCGAGACGGACTCAAGGTTTGCGTCAATGGTCAGAACGATGGGAACCCAAAGTGTGGCTGGGCTTGTCGATACTGCGAAAACATTCCGCCACCTAAATAAAGCAAAGGTGCTCCTCGCACAATTTAAATACAAAGTAGCATGGCATAAGTGCAGGATCGTAAATAAAACCTCAAACTAGTTTGTGGCCCCAAGAAATAAGACGAATCAAGCTCGCCTGTGGGGGCCCATATACCTCCGGATGTGGATAGCGCGATAAATCAAGGAACAGTATCAAGTACTCGGGTCTTATGGAACACAAGTGGGTTCGAAACCAAATATTATCTATCACCCACCGATGCCTCTGCTTATTTCAATTTTAGTTGTTAAACAGGAATTTAAAGTGACGATAAGTAAAACTAGAATCATCTCCAACATCATCATGCAGCAATACATCAGCAACTGTGGCACTTGGCGACACGCAACAGCACATGAGCAAGCGACTACGACGTGCAAGTCCAACTATCTACCAAACAACAGGTAATAGGATGTGTCCAAGGCAATATACGGCTGCAGGGAATATCACGGGTACGAAACTAGAGCATCGCAACACAGATAGCAATAGATCAACAGGAGGGAAGTAAATACTATAAAAGTAAGATAGGTAGAAAGGGGGAGATGCTCGCCTGAAAACATTGCCGAAGGTTCAACTGAAGATCGGGACGAAGCTCACATCAACTCAACGGCCTTATCCGCGAAGAAGCAAAACGCTAGAAGAACACGGGATGCAATATTTAATTCAACGACAGAAGGTCGGCATGATGCATGTATGATGCATGGCATGGCAAAGGTGCGGTGCAATTAGGCCAGATTAAGCGGAACCGGGGTCCCGACAATTAATTGGGTGGTTCATGTTGTTTAGCTACCCCGCAGTTTATATGTCGTTTAACAAGGCAAGATAGTACCGGTTCGCTACACAAGTTTAAATGAGGCCAATATGAGACTAGATTTGCCCGCATATGGGCCCCATATTTAATTATTAGGTGAATCGGCATAAGGCCCCCAAACCACAGATATGCATGTGAGCATGACAATTAAATATGCAACAATTGTATTATATTGAGAAATTAGGGTTCCGGGAAGGGGTTCACACATTAGGGGTCTCGACGATCTTGGAGGTTCCGGGGTTCGGGGCCGGTCTCGGGGTCCAGGGTCTAGGGTTCAACGGATCTGGGGTTCGGGGTTCGGCGGAAGCGTTCTCGGATTCCGGGGTAGTTCTTGCGTTCCGTGAAGATGTACTTGGCGGTCTCCGGCTCCACCCAGGTCGGGCCGATCTTGTCGTCGCGAAGGTCTTGTCGCCGCGTGATCGGTCGGTCTTGGCGTCAAAGCGGTACTTGTCACACTGTGATCTTGGTGTTATGGCGGCGACGATCTTGTCGTCGACGTGGTCTCAAAAACGAGAAGCACTTGGCGTTCCTTAGCGATCTTGGCGCCTGGGTCTAGTTCGGTCTCCGGGTCCCGGGAGAGCTTGGCTCATGGGTTCTTGACAGCGTGGCGAACTTGTGGATCCGAGATGGAGGCCTCGGCGTCTGTCGCCGACCATCGGTTCGAGGATCTTCAAGACACATCCAAACCTCCAACACGAGAGTTTGCCTTGAGGCCCGACGAGAGGAGGAGGGAGGCCGCAGCCGCGGCGGACGGCCGGGCGGACGGTGGGACCGCCTCCGAGCGACGCGGCGGGCAGCAGGAGCGCTGGGCGGAGAGAGGGCTCGGGGCACGGCGATGGCGGGCTCGCGTGAGAGGGATCAAGGCGGGAGAAGCGGTCGTCGCGGCAGAGAGGCAGGGAGGCCGCGGGTGAGGGGAGGCGGTGGACGAGGCAGGCCATGAGGAGCCACGCGATCAAGGGACGCGGGCCGGGCCGGCGAGTGACGGAGCGAGAGGAGGGCGACGGCAAGGAGAAGGCGGTTGAGCGAGGGAGAGGGGCTCGGGCTAGGGTTTAGATAGCTAGGGAGGGTCCCACGACGTGTGGGGTGGTAGAGGTCGAGAGGAAAGGCACGGGCCGCAGGGGCTGTGGGAAGCTCGAGGCGGTGTAGGACTAGAGGGGTGAGAAAAGAGGAGGGGAGAGGGCTGGTTGGATGGTCTTGATGTGGCGAGTTGTGAGTGGAGGGTGAGGAAGAGGTGAGGTGGTAGGATCTGAGTGGTTAGGGTGAGGTGGAGAGGAGGGTTGCAGATAGCTGGTAGCTATAGGATTTAGAGAGGTACTAGTGGACCGATTTAAAAGTGGGTGGTCGCCGGGTCTATTCGCCGCTCGATCCCGCTAAAATAAATATAAATTTTATTTGTTTTAATAACACCATTTGCAAACCGATAGCAACAAACAAAATATTCCGGGGACCCGGTTTTGATGTTTGAAAAAGGAGGGGGCGTTTTAGAAAACAAAACGGGCTTTGCGAACATCGTTTTATGCAGACAATGCATGATGATGACGATGCAATGCACAAATTCAACGCGATTTTCTAGTAGTGGTTTTGCGGGATGCCACACTTCCGCTGTGGCTCCAAGACTCACTTCTCCAGGCAGTGTTTGGCCCCTAAACACGTCGTCGACGCGTTCAAGGCCAACAAGAAGGCGCGCGAGGCGCATCTTGTCCAGGTTGAGGCACCAGGCGCCGGAGCGCCCCTCCGAGCGTAACGCCACGCACATAGTGGCGCAGACGTAGCACAAGTGGCAAGACTCGTGGTCCCCACGGACGCCTTGTGCCCATGGAGGTTGAGCACGTTGTGCCCCGCCACCTCAACCAGGCTCCTTGTCCATGATGATGGCCAGCGCAGAGCCCCCCACTGACCTTGAGATACTGGCTGAGCTTGGTGATTTCCTCGCAGAATCCACCTGAGCTCCATTTTGTTGTGATGATTCCTTTTCCGCAATAATCAGATACAATTACTCGATATGGTTGTAATCTCTATGAGAGCATAACATTTATTTGTTTTCTGGCGATTGGATGACATTTATTCATTTATTCCATTATTTGATTATGTGATGTTCTGAAATGCTTCTGTGTTTTACTTACTTGATGTAGCATCTTTCTTGCTCCATTATATTAATTAGGCACTATATTTTAGAACGCGTGTGGCGCCCAAATGGAGGAAACGTGCCTTGCTGATAGCGGCACCACCAATACCATCTTGAGAGAAACAAAGTATTTTGAGTCAATTAACAAAAACCCTGGTAACATAATGACGATCGCCATTGCGGTCCGAATGTAGTTGGCTCTAAGAGCAACTATCATACTCCCAAACGGAACAACTCGATCATTGAAGAAGCATTGTTGTACCCGAGTCGACTGCATTCTCTTAAGTTTTAGAGACATCCGCAAATGGTTTCCATGTCGAAACCGATGATGATGAGAATGGAAAGGAGTTCCTACTCATTACCAAGCGACGAAAATGGTAAACAGGTTGTCGAAAGACTCCTTCATTAGCTACCGGGCTGTACTACACTAAGATAGTAGCACCACCTATTTACACTACCCTTAAGACTGTCTTTAGAAGTTCAACTATTCTCGCTTTGGCATGATAGGTTAGGCCACCCCGTCTTAGGATGATGAGAAATATAATTAACAACTCGAGCGGTCATAATGTTAATGTGAAAATTTCCCGAATCCCGATGATTTCGTTCTCGCATGCGCCACGGGAAATTGATCATTAAACCGTCTCCCTAAAGGTGAAGGATGAACTCCCCGCTCTTGGAACGCATTCAAGGATATATGTGGTCCAATTCAGCCCCTCTCAGGCCGCTTTGTACTTCATGGTGCTCATCGATGCTTCCTCTAATTGGTCCAATGTTTGCTTTGTCAACATGGAACCATGCTTTTGCAAAGTTGATCTCGGATCATACAAATAAGGCATAAATTCACGATTATCGCTTAAAGTCTATTCGAATGGACAATGCCGAGAATTTACTTCAAAGGCATTCGATGATTATTGCATGGCAACCGAATCAAACTTGAGCACTCCGCATCGCATGTCCACACTCAAAATGGACTCATGGAGGCATTGATTAAAAGGATTATATTCATTGCCGACCACTCCTACGGGTTTTAATTTACCAACTACATGTTGGGGACACGCGGTATTACACGCTAATCTCATCAACTTTCGACCATCGGCCTACAACATCCACTCTCCCATCCAACTTGCGCAAGGTCGGCACGAAAATTTCCCACCTCGTAGGTTCGGCTGCCGGTATATGTACCTATACCACCACCCTGATCAGCTATGGGACCGCTCCGTAAGTCGGGATATCGTTGGTTATGAGGCGTGTCCATAATCAGTTCTTGGACCCTTGATGTGGTATCACACGACCGTTCTTGTTGCATTTTTGACGAGGATCTTTTCCGACTTTGGGGGAGGTAATCAACCCTGGATGACAAAAGTCGAAATCACGTGGAAAGCCACGGGGATCTACGCTCATGACCAGCGCCTTTTGAGACTAATAGAGAAGTCCAAAAGATACTAGATTTGCACTCCCTAGCGAATCAACTGCCCGATCATTTTAGTGATTTAAAGATAACAAAAGTCGCATGTGCATGCATGCAATGCACCGGAAAGGGTTTGAAATACCAAAGAAAAATGATGGTATACCCGCTCTGCTCCAAGGCCTAAGAGGGCGGATTAGGTTTCTCAAATCCCAAGTACCGGGGCCTTGAAGAAAAGGATAAGAGAGATTTATTACAGACTACCTCGTTGAGGGGAGCAGTTGAGACTGGCACCGACGGATATTTCGGTACGAAATTCGGACTTGAACTTTCCTATATCGGAAATACCCGGAAGTTGTGTGCGCACACATCAGGCGGAAAGCTAAAGGACCTAGCTCCTGGATTGGGAAATCCGGTGGAGAAAGAGGATGTGCCTGATGCACTCCATGACGAAATGGCCATTAACTATGTTAATTCAGGCGAGTCATACAACCGAGCCATGGAAAATATCGACGTTAATTTTGCCAAGAAAATTGCCTCAATCATAGATCTTGACCACAGGCCTAACACTCGCTGATTGCAAGAAAAGGTCGGATTGGAAAGATTATGAAGGCAATTCTTTAATTATTATCGTTAAACAAAAGAGAGGTATTTGGACCTGTTTATCTAACTCCTCCCCATTCGCCTTGGCCATAAATGGGTTTTGTTCGAAGAAAGCGAGAATAATGAAGTAGTAAGGTACAAAGCAAGGCTCGTTGCTCAAGGTTTCACTCAGCGACCAGGTGTCGACTTTGAGGAAACTTACTCCACGGTCATGGATGGAATTACCTTTAGATACTTGATCTCATTGGCAGTAAACATGAACTTAAAAATGAAACTAATGGATGTTGTCACCGCTTACCTATATGGTAACTTGGATTCGGACATATACTTGAAAGTACGGAAGGTATCCTGTCCGAACCAGGATAGAGCAAGCAGAGCTTATCAAAGTGTTCATCTTAAGAAGTCATTGTATGGACTAAAACGATCGGTAGGATGTGGTATAATCGTTTAGCGATTTCCTTCATGAGAAGGGCTACGCGAGCAATGAAGATTGCCCATGTGTTTTTATACGGAGATCCTGATGGTTTCGTATTATCTCGGTGTCGTGGACAATTTGAATATAATCGGTACACGGCGATATTGAGGCGAGTTCCTACCGATGTCGAATTGAGATGAAAGACTTAGGCAAAACCAAGTTACGCCTCGATGCGCAACTTGAGCATTCCCTATTGGGATTCTAGTTCACCATCGGCCTACACCGAAGGTGTTGGAGCGATTTGGGTTTGAAAAGGCATATCCTTCTAAGACCCGATGGTGGAAGATCTTTCGACAAGACAAGGACCGTTCAGGCCTAAAGAAGAGGGAGGAAATGCAGGACGAATTCCCTACTTAAGTGCGATTAGCGCTTATGTACCTATAAATTGTACACGGCGGATATTGCATTCGCAATCAATTTGCTTGCAAGGTATTGAGCCTACCAAGAGGCATTGGAAAGGCGTTAAAGACATCTTTAGGTACATACAAGGGACAAAGGACCTTGGCTTGTTTTACCAAAAAACCAAGACCTATCTGTTGTAGGCTATGCAGATGTTGGGTACCTTTCGGACCATACATCCAAGTCGCAGGTGGATATGTTTTCCTTTGTGGAACAGCTATTTCACGGAAATCGTCTAAGCAAACTCTTGTGTCGACTGACGAACCACTCGGAAATCATAGCATTATATGAAGCATCACGAGAATGTGTATGGCTTCGACGTAGTCGATCACATCCAGATGTCATGTGGACTGAACACCGTACAAACCCCAACAATTATCTATGAAGATAATGCCGCTTGTGTTGCACAAGTCCGACGGGTTACGTGAAGAGCAATCTCACAAAGCATATAAACCCCAAGTTCTTCTATGCACATGAGTTGCAAAAGATGAACGAAGTGAAAGTCTTGCATACTAAGTCGTGTGAAAATCTCTGATTTGTTCACTAAATCATTGCCAACGTCTTCTTTCGAGATGTGTCCGAGGGATCGGCATGATGAGACTTAGGGAGATGCAAGGTTCGGGGAGAATCTTCACAAACTCATCGCTGAAATCTTGATCCCGATGATTGAGTACTTAACTTTATAGTTAAGTGAATTGTACTCTTTTCCCTTAGTGAGTTTTTATGAAGTTTCTCACATGAGGTTTTTAATGAGGCAATTCGTGCAATATAGCAAGAAGTATACTGTGCATTTCTCCATATTTTTCCCCTTTGGGTTTTTCGGAGTTTTAAGCCATGGTTATACGGATAAGATACCCAGGGGGAGTGTTGGGAAAATGGGCCGGTAGAGGTCCACTCGGTGTGGCCTTTACCAGGCTAGGGTTGACCCATGTGGTTATCGTATCCCCATTTAGCCTGTAAATAGAGGAACAGCCTTTGTACGTGAGTTGAC
Source organism: Avena longiglumis (assembly GCA_030063025.1). Classification (NCBI taxonomy): domain Eukaryota; kingdom Viridiplantae; phylum Streptophyta; class Magnoliopsida; order Poales; family Poaceae; genus Avena; species Avena longiglumis. Next base: position 74,802,508 of record CP125976.1, on the reverse strand, counting down.
CGAGAGAGTTATCAATAAAAGTTCCCTGTTTCATCTACTTTGTACTGTGTGTGCCTTCTCCTAGTCTTCTCTTCCGGCGTGGAACAGCCCCGAGACCGGCCAGTCGACAGGGGGTGTTCCAACAGTTTAGACTTTAAACTATCGTGCCAGGTCTGAGAAACCAGGGTGCATATGGACCGAAATCCTCCTGGAGATGGGCGTTCGAGGCCTCAGATTAACCACCTTCTACGAGCCCAAACTGGTAGGCCTAGCCCATCAGTCATACATGCATCCTCTTTGAGTCCAATGGTGGAAAAAGCCTGCAATAACTCTGTAGTGTAGTTTATGGCCCACGAAAGAACAGCAGTGCACTCTAAAGATTCGAAAACTTCCAAACCAAAGCAGTGCAAGTGCAACTCGAAATCAGTTCCATCAACATCTGAAGACGGACGTGGCAACTGCCAACCAACATCGCCGATCGATTGACGCAGCATCGCCGGGTTGCACCTGCAGCCGCACCTGGTCGGGCGGGCGGCACGCGAGGACGGCAGCATCATCCATATGATCCATTCATGTCACTGTGCGCAGGTATGGCGCTTCTGGCAGACGAGCCGAAGGCGACGCGGAAGACCAAACGAGTTCGGATTGGCGTGTCGCGGTGTGTGCGATTCTGATTGGCGTTATGCAAGACGAGGTGCGCTGGGGCCTACGATAGGCGAGAATGGGCGAAAATAACCTAAAGAAATAACAATTTCACGAAATGAACTCGGCGTAAGAAATTCACGGAACTAACCCATTTTAACGCCACCAGTGGCGTAAGACCTGAAGAGCGCCAAGACGCCTGCCACAAGACGCGCAACAGGAGCCATGGGCCTGGGCCGATCCCGTTAGTGCGGCGCTTGTAGCGTGGCCAAGACTGTAGTGTGGCGCCTGGCGCACTTTAGGTCATGTACCAGCCTTGAGCCAGCCCTCCTGCACATCTCATTCCTCTCCTGTGCTCTAACAGATTTGCGGGCAACTCTTCTCCCTCCACCTTCTCCTCCTAGTGTCCAAATCGGAAGCCTCTCCGTGGAGTTCGATCCCCAAGTGCCTTGAGGTATTCTTCCCTTCATCTTTGATTTGACCCATTAATTTCTTGTTTTTGGTCCATATCTTGTAAACCCTATTTTTTTTGTAAGATGCATGGTAGAATGTTCTTGTATTGGCATATGTGTTGGTATTGTGTTAATGTTACCATGGGTATCTATTAAGTGTGTTGACCATGGTATTGTTGTTGTGATTATGTTAGGCATGGCAAGAATTGTTCATGTTCACCATGTAGACAAGGATGCTTTTTTGAGAGGTAACATAGAACCGGACCCGGACGAGCTCGATTTGGTGTTTGAGCGTACTCCAACATATGCCGAGGTCTTGGAGCAATTGAGGATTGAATTGAAATGGATGGACCCAAAGGATGATATTGAGTTGGAGGGAAGACATAATGTTGGCTTGGGAATGCATGTCCGTTGGAAGACCATGCGTATCTTCTCCGAGGCCCGCTGGCTTGCATACAAGGAGGTGGTGGCGAATCACTAGACAAGGCTCTTGAGCTATTTGCCACCAAGAAAGTTGGTAGTTCATTGTCTTTGGACTTAAACCGTATGGCATCCCCATTGCGTACTATGAGTCCTCCACCGTAGACCAAGAGCTAAGGCGTGAACCTCCCTTGACCCAAACATTGAGCCCGATTTCAAGACACCAAGATGATGATTGTGGGGGTGAAGATGAAGATGACAATGATGATGTTGAACTCCACGACAACAATATTGGAGATTTAGAGAAATATATCACACAAGATGACATGGACCATGACCTCCGTATTCTCGAGGCTATGCATCCGACTCGGATGATGATGGTCCCAAGAAGAAGTTGACGAGGAGGGTTCACGGCTAGAGAGGCGAAATCCACCATACCGTATTGGTCGGGACCATCGGGTGCCTTTGTTTCGTGATCTCGCCTCGGATAAAGCCACGGTAGATGGTGGCAAAGGCATTGTGCTCGGACCAAGGACAAGTTCTTACCGGATGGCAATGAAGTGAATAGTGGATTTTGCAAAGGATCAAGGTTCAGACCTTGTTGGAATTTAAGCAATGGATAAAGGACTTCTCGGTGAAGCATCATCGCCCTTACACGGTCGCACTCTGGACATCAAGAAGCGTTACGGTGAAGTGCGAGGAGGAAGGATGTCCTTGGATAGTGCGTGCAAGACCATTCAAGGGAGGTCTGAATGGCACATATCTAGTTGCGTATCAACTCACATGTGCCGAGGCCCGGTGTTGGATGGGAAGGATGCGAAGAACGAGCACCGGCAACTCACCTCCGAGTTCCTCGCTTATAGGCTTTCCAATGACATCGCGTCGTTTCCAATAATGACCATCAAGCAGGTCATAGAGTTTGTGAAATCCCTCTTTCACTACGAGGTGAAGTACGGGAAGGCATGGAAGGCTAAGCAAGCCGCATTCAAGATGTTGTACGGTGATTGGGAGGAATCTTATAACCGAATCCCAAGGTTGTTGTTAGCGATGGCCAATGCTAACCCCGGCATGGTTCATGTGGTTCGTGAAATTACCTGATCCATGGTGATCGTGTCAAACTCGTTGGTGTACCTCTTGTACGCCTCCAGTGGGTCCGTTGGCGGTTCGGAGACCACATCCCACTTGTAAGCCCACGTGGGGAGAAGGTAGTTGTTGCCGTTATCAATGTAAGGATTGAATGACAACAATCTCGGCCGTCCAATGGAGAAGCGTTCCCAGCTCCACACCGAAAGAAGGAGCAAACAACCACCAATCCTCGAATCGGAGCTCCTAAGGCAAGCGTCATCCACCGCAGATGAAGTGAACAACCAGTTGGTAAGAACAATTTTTTTGAGATAGTGCGAAATATACAACAACATTTGTAAATAACTCATTACACGCAGACAACCAGCCAACGCCGCAGAACCCCAACTCAAGGTAGAGTCGAAAACCAGCAACTTGAGCCAATGCCCGAGCACGATCCCCACTTTCAGAAACAGAGTCCTCGTGATAATGTGAACATACACACGAGTGTATGTCTTGATCATCTCCTCATCGGCATCCTCGGGCAAATCTTGAAATCGGATGATCTAAGTAAAAGTAGCCCCAAAGAATGACCCTAAGTTTTTCCCCTTCGCGTTTATAGCCTCGGTGGATCCTTCCCTATAAGGGAGACCATCTCCTCATGCCACCCGTATGAATCCGAGGACATGCACGGTGGTTTCCCTCGATTGGGAGTGCCAGGATCATGCTCATGTCTGCAAGGTGATCGTAGTCTCACCGGTCCTAAGAAACGTGTGCGTCTCCGGCCTCCATCGGTCCACAAGAGCGGTGATCGCAGCAGGGTTGAAGGCCGGTGTGGACCGAGTGACCATGTGGATAAAGGGGAGGAGTCCTAGCTGGATGTACGGAGTGTACCGCGCATCATAACGCATCTTGCCGGACGAGACCTCGTGGTACCTAAGTCGAAGGGGTTGAAGCTCCTGCAAACATACAATGGAAAAATGTTAGATTTCCATCTAAACAAACATGGCATCTTGTTCGACTTGCATTGAAGTTTTTAGTACCTGTCTCTTCTCCGACATCTTGTAGGCACGGTGTTGAACATCATAGTGAGCATTGTTTAGAAGGGGGTTTAGAGCCATCCTACATATTCAAAACAATAGAGAGAATAAGAACAATTACAAAATGTCCATCTTATTCCAACTATAGTTGACACATATAGTTCTAGCATCTAGTTCTACCCTACTATACCTATAATTCTAACACGAACAAAAATTTCCTCCTACTCTACCTATAATTCTAGGGTTTCACTATCCCAAAATAGCTAGGGTTTTACATGCATTCCTAATATTGCAATCTAGGGTTTCAAGATCCAACTTACAAGCATTCCTAAACCTAAAGATCAAGTAAACATGGCAATGGTTCATACAATCTATGGTTTCACCATCCAATCTAGGGTTAGACCAAAATTGCAAATAAGGGAGAAAAAGGAGAAATTTGTGGATGTAATTGAGAGGATTAGAGAGAATACAGGGGAGGGATTGGGAGCACAAATCTTGGAAGAAATTCACCAACTGGCCCGGGTTGGGGAGGGAGATTACGTGAGAGCGCCGCCGCCATGTTCAAGCCTCGAGCCCGGGAGAGGAATGAGATGGGTGCAGGAGGTGGCTCGCTGGTACATGACCTAAAGTGCGGCGCCAAAGAACGGCGCAAGACTACTACTTGGCGCCACGCTAAGGCGCCGCACTAACGGGACCGGACAGCAGGGCTCCACCGGGTGTGCGCCTGTGGCGCCAGCGCATCGCCGCTCTTCAGGGTGCGGCGCCACGCTGTGTGGCGTTGCAAAATGGGTTAGTTCCGTGAATTTCTTCTGTCCAGAGTTCATTTCGTGAAATTGTTATTTCTTTAGGTTATTTTCGTCCATTCTGCCCCTACGATACGAAGGTTCAGGAACCAAGTGGTGCGCTCGAAAGGCGGGCACGGTCGTTGTCCGCCGCGAGACTCCGTTCAGGAACATTCAGCTGCTGGGCGCCTGAATATCCTCGCCGCGCTAAGCCGGAGCTTTTAGGCGCTGCTTTTTATCTCGAGGAATCCAGCCTTCCCGGTGGTCGCGGATTCCTCCGCCGAGAGAAAGCGCCAAGTTCGATGATCCGATCGATCGGAGCCTGGCTCGCGTCGAGGCTTGAACATGGGCACGCACGACCAGATGCCGGCTTGTTGCTCAACGGTGAAGCAACCATGCCATGCTCAGACGTACTACAGCACGGTGGCACCAATCATGGACGTGCGTACGGTCGCATGCGTGTTAGATGTATGTATATATATTGTATTTCCGGTATGTTAGGGGTTTTGCATATTTGCCCTATACATGTACTATATATTGTGGCCTTTGGCCCCGGAGGAATATAACTTGTCTATTCTAACATGGTATCGAGCCTCGTTAGATCCGTCTCTCTCTCTCAACCGTCGGCCGCCCGTCCACTCGTTGTCGGCCATGCCGTCGTTGCCGCCGCCGCCGCCCGCTTTGCTCGTTTAGATCTGGATCGGTCGCCGTCTTAGATCGGACCGATGTCTCTGTCGAGATCCGCTTGCATCGTTCCGTCGTCAAATGCGCTCAACTCCGTCGTCAAAATTCCGTGGAGACCACGATCGCCCTCGTGCTTGCCTCCCGCGGGACTAACTTTGTCTGTTCGCAGCTACGCCCGCCGCCCTTTTGCACGCCTTGGCCGCTTTGCATCGCCTTGGCAATCGCCTTTGCCCACGCCCCACGATCGACGCTTTGCCCTGCGGTAATCGCTGCACGCCACCGCTTAGTAGCCGCCCGCCCACGCATCTGCTAGTCTGAGCACGCACTTCAGACCGCAACATCGCCCGCACGCCGCCGCCGCTTTCTCGAGCTGGCCCACGCGCTGGCTGGTGCTTGTCTCCCGCCCTCGCGCACATCGCTGTCGCCTGCAGATCCCTCTCGTCGACGCGTTTTCCTGATCGGATCTGAGTAAAATTGCTTCGCCAGACCGAGAAAAAAAGTGAGAGAGATGTCTTCTTCCTCGGTTATATAGCGATTCCTCGCTGCGGTGATCTTTGATGGCGCCAATTATTCGATTCGCTGCCTTTTGCGCGCCCACATGCGCGGGTCTCCGTCTTTGGGTGTGCTCCGTGAGGTCTCCCGTCCGCCAGGCCTCGCCTCGTGGCTCCTCTTCCGCCGACGCCGATTGTTCTCGGCCGATGCTTCTGGAGGCCAAGGATGCTTTCAGAGTCTTGATGATAGTGTTGCCGCTTATGACCTGAAGTTCAAGCGATTTTCCGATCTCGAGACCTATCGCCACGCCCATCGCTACACTCGTGGTTGATGAGGATGCTCGTGCGATTCTGGTGAGTATATCTCCCGGATGTTGCGAGGTGTTCTTGCCGGTGGCACTCTTGCTCGATTCTCTTGTCTGGCGCCATGCCAGAATGGCGTTCGAGCGAAGCATCGCCATCTTCTTGAGACCACTCGCTATGATGATTGCTTCTTCTCCCGCCGCATTGGCCGAGGTCGTCGCCACGTCGGCTTACCTCATCAATATTCAGCCTTCCGCTGCCTTGCGGTGGTATCCCTCTTGAGCCTCTCTGGACAGTCTCAGTTACTCCATGCTTCGCTTTGTTTGGTTGTGTTTGCTATGTTTTACTTGCTCGCGAACGCACCAAACCGACCGCTCACTGTTGAGTGTGTTTTCCTGACATGATGATGAGCATAAGGGCTATCGCTGTTGGGACCTCGTTGGTCGTCGGATGCGTATCTCTCGTGATGTTACTTTTGATGAGACGCGTCCTTTCTATCCTCGTCCCAATCACCGGTACTTACCCGTGGAAGATATCTCTTTTCTCTTTCCCGACACACCTCCTTCTACCCCTATTGTGTCTTCTTCCGCTTCTCCTCCCCGATGTCTCTTCTTCGACACCGTCCTCTTCTTCTCCGTAGTTCTCCTAGTTCTCCTGCTTCCCGAGTCTTTCTCTTCTATTCCCTCATCTTCATTGTCGTCCTCGCATCGTCTTCCTTTGATGATCTTCCCTCTCTACTGCCTCTGCCTGCTCGTCATTGCCCCCAACCGCTACTCTCCCAAAGTTATGGTCTTTGTTGCCTCCGAGCCAACTTCTTATCGGGATGCCGAGCATCATCCCGAATGGCAGCTGGCCATGGTCGAGGAGCTTGCCGCGCTGAGCGACCGGCACTGGGATCTTGTTTCTCCTCCTCCCGGTGTTCGCCCTATCACGCAAGTGGGTCTATAAGATTAAGACCCGCTCTGATGGATCTCTTGAGCGCTATAAAGCGCGTCTTGTGGCTCGTGGCTTTCAGCAAGAGCATGGTCGTGACTATGATGAGACCTTTGCTCCTGTTGCTCATATGACCACCGTATGCATTCTTCTTGTTGTTGCTTCGTCAGCAGTCGTGTCCGCTTGATGTTCAGAACGCATTTCTCAATGGTGAACTGCGTGAGGAGGTTTATATGCAGCCTCCTCCTGCATATTCCGTTCCTGAGGGGATGGTTTGTCGTCTTCGACGTTCTCTTTATGGCCTCAAACAGGCCCCTCGTGCCTGGTTTGAGCGCTTTTTCAGTGACCGCTGCTGGTTTCTCCCTAGTGCTCATGATCCAGCGTTGTTTGTTCACACTTCTCCTCGTGGACGACTCTTCTTCTTCTTTATGTTGATGATATGGTCATCTGGTGATGATTACGAGTATATCGCCTTTGTTAAGGCTCGCTCGTGATCGCCTTATGACCGATCTTGGTCCTCTTCGATACTTTCTTGGGATTGAGGTTTCCACTTCGATGGCTTTTACATCTCCCAGAAAAGTATATTCAGATCTTCTTGCTCGTCTTGCTCTTGGGGATGAGCGCCGTTGAGACCCCTATGGAGCTTAATGTTAAGCTTCAACTCGATGGTGATCCTCTTCTGATCCGACGCGTTATCGCCATCTTGTTGGGAGCCTTGTTTATCTTGTTGTCACCGTCGACATCTCTTATCCTCTTCATATTCGAGTCGGTTTGTTTCTCGCCCTACCATCGCTCACTATAGCCATCTTCTCCGTGTTCTTCGTTATCTTCGTGGTACGATCACCGTCGCCTTTTCTTTCCTTGTTCCAGCCCTCCTCGGCTCCAGCTATTCGGATGCTACTGCGAGTGATCCTTGATCGCTGCTCACTTTCGCCATCAGGTGTTTCTTGGTGGTTCGCTCATTGCTTGGAAGACAAAGAAATGACATCGGTTTCGCTCGAAAGTGTTCAGCGAAAGGCGTATGGCGGCCTTGTTGATTCTGAGGTGACCTGGTTACGGTGGTTACTTGCGGATTTTGGGGTCTCTATTACCACACCCACCGGGTTTTGTCTCGACAAAGACAGTGCTATTAGTGTTGCACGTGATCCGGTCAAGCATGAGCTTACCAAGCATATTGGTGTTGATGCTTTCTATACACGTGCTTTCAGTGTGGCTCGGTTGTTGCGCTCAAGATGTGCCTTCAGATTTAGCATGGATTTCTTCACGAAGGCACGCATTTAGAGCGCAAAGATGATTTTTACTCTCCAAACTCGGTGTTGTGGATCCACCATGAGTTTGAGGGGTTAGATGTATGTATATATATATTGTATTTCCCCCGTATGTTAGGGGGCTGCCTGCATATTTGCCCTGTACATGTACTATATATTGTGGCCTTTGGCCCCCAGAAGAATATAACTTGTCTATTCCTAACAGCACGTAACAAGAACGAAATCAGCCTTCGTTGCAGCAGGTGCTCGCTAGCACGACAATGCCCAAACTCCGCCATACCGTTGGTGTAGATTGTAGAAGCACCGGGGAACGTCGCGCCTGTAGTCATCGGATCGCGATCACCTGCTTTATGTTAGGTTGATCTCCCGTTCGGCCCAACGGCTCGAACAACCCCTAGTCTCGTCTGATCGGCCCAACGTCACAATCACAGTCGTTGGTGGGCACAAGTATAATAAATAGAGGTAGGGGCCGGGGGCACGAAGGCCAAGGTTCGTCGTGCCCACTCATCCCACCGAAAACCCCAAACCCTAGCCACCGATCGGCTTGCGCTATAGCGGCGGGAATCACCCCTCACCGCCGCCACCACTCCGACGAGCACAATGGGGAGCTCATCATCGACCCCGAAGGACGATGGTAATGTTCTCTCTCTCTCACTCCCTAGATCGACCCCTAGAGATCCTAGCAAGATCTATCAATGGTATCAGAGCCAACTAGGATGGTTGATCTAGTTGAGGCAGAACAAATCCAAAAGAAAGAAGTAGTGTAACACCCCGGTTCTGATAAGACCGTGGCCTCTATGTGACATGCCAATCCCTGGATCGGTTCATTGGCCCACAATAGAGTAAGATAGATAATCATAGCAAAATAACCGTGTATCATGATCTACAAAGATCCAGAGTACCATTATTACAATATAAAAGCTTAGAATAAAGCTAGCTCAAATTGTTCAGGTAGCAACAAAAACAAGTAAATCCTCCGGCGAAACGGACTCCGGCGAGCTCCGAACGACGGCGACGATCACTACCGGCGACGAGCTTTTTCCTGCGCGGGTACACACGGTTAACGGGCGGTTCAAGGTCGTCAACGGCGCGACGCAAAACGGCGCGATGAGTGGTACGCAGATGCATGCACGCTGCACGCCGGATCGTGGCGGCCAGCGCTAGCCTGAGGGCTGGCAGAAGCGTAGGCGCGCGCGGCAAGAAGCGGCGGCAACACGCAGCCGTGATGGCGGTGGCGCTACGTGGCGGCGGGTGGCGGTCACACCAAGACAGATGGCGGCTGGCCGCTGTGGAGGCGATGGCGAGTGAAGGCGCTGCTGGCGTGAGGGAGTACTGGCGGCAGAGGAGGAGCGGCGCGCCTTGAGAGGCGGGTCATGGCGGTGCCGGGAGGCGGCAGCGCTGCGGTCCCGAGGAGGCGGGCTCGCGTGAGGCGGAGCTATCGCAGGCGGGCACGGTTCCCGAGGCCCTGGTGGGGTCCTTGTGGCCCTCGCTGAAACCAAACTGAACGACGCTGAACCGGACACGAACTCGAAATCGGTCCGATTTCGACCGTTTCCGTGGTTTACTAAACGTCAGGAGTCTTTTGCATACGAACTCGATTGAGCGATTCTCGCACCCACGGTTCATATCGTCGAGGAACAACCTTCAGTCAAAGTTTGAGCGAAACTCGAACCTCAGGTGGGTGGTTGTTGCAAGTCCTCTAAAGCTCCCCCGCAGAACCTCGTGGCGAAGCAAAGTAGGGTTTTGAAGATAGCGTCACGAACCTTTCTACTCGGTTTTGCATGAAAAGATATGATGCAATGCTATGAATGATATGCAAGACCAAATCTAAAATTTGGGATGTGACAAGACTAACCCTTCAAGATTAATCTCGGTCCTCGAGATTCGCGACTAGCAAATAGGTGTGGGTAGTCCTCTCGGATGTCATCCTCACGCCCTGTGGCTTCCTCTCGTGGTGGCTCCACCGTACTTTGCAAAACTTGATTGTCTTGGTACGGGTAGTCCTTTCTGCTGTCTCCAGAATCTTGACCGGTTTCTCCTCATAGGTCAAATCATTCTCAAGCTGAACCTCCTCTAGTGGTACAGTGTCTCTCAATGGTGTATCCACCATCTCCGGATGGCACTTCTTCAGCTGGGACACGTGGAACACGTTGTGAATAGCGGAAAGAGCTTCTGGCAACTCCAACTGATAAGCAACTTCTCCTTTGCATGCTAAGACCCGATACGGTCCAATAAATCGTGGTGCCAGCTTACCCTTAATACCAAATCTCTTGATTCCACAAAGCGGCGATACTCTGAGGTATGCTCTATCACCTATCTCATACACCACTTCCTTGCGCTTGGCGTCGGCGTAGCTCTTCTGTCTTGACTGCGCTACCTTCAGTCTGTCCCTAATCAAGGCGACCTTCTCCTCAGCGTCCTTGATCAAATCAGGTCCAAACAACTGACGTTCTCCTACTCCATCCCATAGCAATGGTGTTTGGCACCGTTTACCATATAGCACGTCGAACGGTGACATCTTAATGCTGGTTTGATAACTGTTGTTGTAGGAAAACTCTGCATACGACAAATTCTCATCCCAACTAGAACCATGAGCCAAAGCGCAAGCTCTCAGCATGTCCTCTAAAATCTGATTCACCCTCTCGGTCCGTCCATCGGTCTGTGGGTGAAACGCTGTGCTAAACTCCAATCTAGTACCAAGTGACTCGTGCAGCTGGCGCCAGAAGTGTGAGGTAAATTGGGTGCCTCTGTCAGATACAATACTTTTGGGGACTCCATGTAGGCACACAATCTTGTCCATGTAAATCTTGGCCAACTTTGCACTCGTATAGGTCGTCTTTACCGGTATAAAGTGGGATACCTTGGTCAAATGGTCGACCACTACCCAAATAGAGTCATATCGACTGCATCAAGGGCCCCGTGATAAAATCCATTCCCACTCTATCCCACTTCCAACTGCACGCAATGGCTGTAGCAATCCTGTTGCTTCGTGTTCTCGCCTTTCACTCTACATACATCACATAGGGCAATATGCTTGGCGATATCTCCCTTCATGTTGTTCCACCAAAATCTGCTCTTCAAATCCATATACATCTTTGTGTTGCCTGGATGTATGGAATAAGGCGAGTTATGAGCCTCCTGCAAAATCAACTCCCTTATCTCCGGGTCGCTGGACACACACAAACGATCTCCATACCACAAGGTACCATGCTCATTCTCGCGAATATCCTTTTCCCGATTCTCCTTCATCTTTTCCTTTATCTCCTCTATTTCCTTGTCTCCCACTTGAGCCTTTACGATTCTGTCCTGTAGCGTTGGTTGGACTTCCATTGTTGCCAAGTATTCTTCAGACACTACCTCCAGTCTAAGGTCCTTGAATTGCTTGCACAAGTCCTCAGGCAATTCACCAATTGTCAATCCATTGTCATAAACCTTCCGGCTCAGAGCATCAGCTACTACATTGGCCTTTCCTGGGTGGTATTGTAGAATCATATCATAATCCTTGATAAGCTCCAACCATCTCCTTTGTCTTATGTTCAGTTCCTTCTGTGTAAATATGTAATTCAGGCTCTTGTGGTCGGTGTACACATCACAGTTTTTTTGCCATTAAGTAATGCCTCCATACCTTGAGCGCATGAACCACTGACGCTAACTCCAAGTCATGTGTGGGGTAATTCCGCTCATGGTGTTTGAGTTGTCGCGAGGCATACGATACCACTCTCCCATCTTGCATCAGCACACTCCCAAGTCCCTGTCGTGAAGCATCACAGTACACTTGGAAATCCTTCAAGATCCGTAAACACGTAAGTGCGGTCACTAGTCGACGCTTCGCCTCGAAATTGGCTTCACATCGTCGACCATTCAAACTTCCTCTCCTTCTTCGAAGTTCACCATCGGCTTAGCAATCTTGGAAAAGTTTTAAACGAACCTCCTGTAATATCCAGAAGTCCCAAAAGCTTGAATCTCTCCATTTTTGGGTGCTTCCCACTCGCCATCGTCACTTTGTTTGGATCAACAGCAATTCCTTCTCCTGACACTACGTGTCCAAGAAATCCAACAGTGTTAAGCCAGAATTCACACTTACTGAATTTGGCATACAGCTTGTGTTCCCTCAGCTTCTCCATAATCAGTCGCAGATGCTTCTCATGCTCGGCATCATCCTTGGAATATATCAGTATGTCGTCAATAAACACCACCACGAACTTGTCCAAGTACTCCATAATACCTTGTTCATCATGGTCATGAAGTATGCCGGGGCATTCGTTAGTCCAAAAGACATAACCGTATACTCATATAAACCATACCTAGTGGTGAAGGCGGTTTTTGGTACGTCCTCCTCCCGGATCTTCAATTGGAAGTAGCCTGATCGCAGATCAATCTTGCTAAACACCTTTGCTCCTTCCAGTTGATCAAACAAATCATTTATGTTCTAGGAGGGTACTTGTTCTTGATGGTTACTTCATTCAATGACGATAGTCCACCACTAATCTTTTGGTGCTATCTTTCTTCTCCACAAAGCAATGGTGCTCCCCATGACGACGCACTAGGTGAATGAATCCTTTTCATTTGCTCTTTCAACGCTTCTTCAATTTCACTCATCCACATCCATCTTATATGGTTTCTTTGCTATTGGTCCAGTTCGGCATCGTGTCGATAAGCAACTCTACATCCCTGTTAGGTGGCATCCCTGGCAGCTCTTCCCGCAACACGCCGGGGTAATCCCTAATCACTGCCACAGTATCAATGCTAACCCCCTTAAGAGAATTCAACTTACACCTTCTCGGTCGTGCAGCGACTTGAATCTAATCCTCTTACCATCCGGGTTTTGAGTGAAACAGCTGTGCACAATCTATGTGTCCCCATGCATAGACATCCAATCCATACCTAGAATAACCTAATCCTGTGAGTCCAACACTACCAAATGTGCAATGAAGTTGTGTGTTCCAATCCTCACAGTTAAATCATGCATCCCGCGCTAGCTATCATATCTCCTTGTGTGAACTCACTCTAATAGACCTTTTCATAGACTCGTAGGTAACTTATACTTATCCACAAATGCCCTTGATATGAATGAATGCGATGCACCAAGATCAAAAGTATAAGTGCAGTAAGTGTTGATTGGGAACTTACCAATCACAAGGTCAGCTCATCCGGAATCTCCTCCACATTCATGTGGTTCATCGTGGCCTTCTGCCGTTGGTTGGCTTCATCCCTTTCCTCTCTGACGGTTGTCGATAGTGTCCCTTCTGCACTTGAAGCACGCCACCTCACTCGATCCTTCTTCACGAAGTTGCGATCACGGTTGCGGTCATGTCCACCGTGTCCTCCAGAGTGGTGAGAGTGTCCTCCCTTGTGGTTGTGGTGGTTGCTCCTATGGTTGTCATGACGATGTCCATCGGCGGTCATGGCTCTATGGTCACTTCCTCCATGCTTGGAGTATCCATCATAGGAAGTGCGAGACTTGTGGTGTGAACCAGTGATGAGTATTGCTCTTTCTCTTGCGGTTCTCCACCGCCAGTGCTTCCCTTCCAAGATCTGGCCTTGTCCATAAGCTCACGGAAAGTGGGGCAAGAGACCACAAGTAGTCAGATCGAAAGCTCATCACCGAGGCCATCCAGAATCTCTCCTCCTTTTGGCATCGTGTCAACATCCTCAGTGCATAACGGGACAGGTTATTGAACTCCTCAATGTACTCGCCACGGTGCGATTGGTTTGGCGCAAGTTGGAACTCCTTCCTCTTCAGGCTCAGAACTCAAGACACGTGGTTGGTCCTAAACCTTCCTCAAACATAGCCAAGTCACGATATCCGGTGAGTGATCTCAAAGTGTCCCACCAAGAAGCGGTCCCTCCAAGAGGTGAGCGGCAAACCTCACCTTCTCAGCATTGCATCCAGCCACTTAGATCCTTGTTGACTGAACGCAACCGAGAGCAACCATTGGTTCCGTTAGTAGAGAACTTAGCTGGCCTTAACCTCGTAAATCTGGTGAGAGCATCTTCCGAGGTGATTGTTTCCATTGTTGTTGTTATTTGCCATGAACTGGTCATCACTTGGGTCACTGTGCACGAGCTGCCATGAGCTGCTCCAACTCGTGGTTGACGGTGGGGAGGCATCTCGGTTCAGCATGTAAGTTTAGAAAGAATCATCTACGGTAATAGGATTCTACCCATGCATATGAGCAATCAACAACAAACAATAGCGATAATCACAAGCAAGCAACACATCAACAAACAAGCGATCCAGCAACATCCTGTGTGTTATCCTAGCAGTATATAACTACTGAAATAGTTTTACAAGAGTTGGCAATGGTTAACTAAACAGTTGATCAACTAAACAACAAAACAGCAATCTGCCGTAACAGTCCAAAGGCGTTCCGGAATTTTTCCGCTGACTTAAACTCGTCAGAAAATTAAGCCAATTTTTGCATATAGCACGTAGAGTTTCGATCAGCCCAATTTTTTCAGATTTTTCCGAGTTACCTGAAAAATCGCAAGATTGCTGTATCAGCAGAAAACTGCAGCGAAAAACACATGATGATAACCAAATTGCCATAACTCTTTCATTAAAATTCGCACAAATAAATCCTGGGATATTGGAGTACACAAATAAGCAACTAAAAACTTTTAAACTAACACGAACTAAGTTTCACAACGATCGAGACTAATCCTAACGAATTCGCCTAACGTGGACTAATTGGTGGACTTCTATCTATTTCTTGAAGAGATTGAGGTAGGTCCTTGCGGTCATGCATTGGCGCTTCGGCTCGCGGTACAACCATGGCGGCGGAGTGTACACCTCTCCTGAACCATCACTTCAGACTTCAAACTCCACCTCTTCGGATCCTCCTCTTCTTCTTCATCCTCACCGCAACAACAATTTTCATCTCCTCCACCATCATCGTCTCCATCATCATCATCCTCGTCCTCATCATTATCATCGTCTCCATGTCATCATCATCCCCATTGTTGCCATCATCTCCATTGTCATCATCGAGGGTGGGTTCAATTGTGCTTGGAGAGCGGCAATCCTGTCATAGCTTCAATGGTTTGGTCCCTTTCTGGACGGTCCCTTGCAACTATTGTATGTTACGGTATTCTCTTGCAGTGCCATGAAGATGTGCTATGGTCTCATCTCCGGCTATCGGGCATTCTCCGAACTCCCACAGCTTCATGCAAAGTGTCAATCTCCTGTCCTTGGACCACCATTCCATTGCTAGTAAAGTCTGCAATCTCCTTCAACATCCTCACCTTCTCTCGCTAGAGCTCCATTCTCTCTTTCCATGTCCTCTATGTGCCTCCGACGGGCGGCATGTTGTTCCTGTCGCCTGGGTAACCACAATGTTCCCATCTTCATCACGCCTTCCATAGTCACGGTAGGGTGAATCTCAGGCGAGGTGTCGGACATAGTGGCCTGGCGAGACATGGCTTCATGTACGCCAAGTTGATTCCAAGTCCCGCCAGCAGATATCTTGGTGTAGACCAAGTGCTGGGTTTGGCAAGGCGGCATCTCTGAATATGAAGGTAGTGATCTCCCATGCATCTTCTCCATATCCATAGGTGTACAGCCTTCTTCCCTTGAACATAGGCAAGGCAATCCCAATGACCGAGAGCTGAGCTAATCGCCTTGCAAAGGGCCTTGGTGACTCCATGGTGACATACTCACCCGACGTCTCCCATCTATCAAGTAAAAGAGGAAAGTGTGAGAATAGCATATGGTAAGAATTTATGAGGGTGAAAGGCATAAGAGGAAAGACAGAGTTAATATAGGCTTAATAATTCTATGGCTTCCTAATCCAATCCTAGGTCACGATCCTACAACATACACGGCTCGATACCATCTGTAACACCCGGTTACGATAAGACCGTGGCCTCTATGTGACATGCCAATCCCTGGATCGGTTCATTGGCCCACAATAGAGTAAGATAGATAATCATAGCAAAATAACCGTGTATCATGATCTACAAAGATCCAGAGTACCATTATTACAATATAAAAGCTTAGCATAAAGCTAGCTCAAATTGTTCAGGTAGCAACAAAAACAAGTAAATCCTCCAATCTTCAAATTGCCCACAAGTGAACAAGTGTCGAGTGGAGTACCGTGGCCTATAACGATCAATCAGAATCGGAATAACCTGCAACATGAAACGTAGCAGCCCCGAAGGGTCAATACATGGAATGTATGGCAAGTAGAGCTAGTAAAGGAGACAATAATACTAACATCTACATGCATAATTGGCAAGTGGAGCTGTGTCTGGCTTGCATTTGCAAATACATTTGTCCTACTTTTATAAACAGTTTTTGATTTTCTTTGAAAAGATCCCAATTAAGTTAACCCAACAATATTAAAACAATTATGAAATTAGAATGAGCGAGAAACATGTCATGGAATCAATATCAAGCAACTCAGTTGTCCATAACCGGGGACACGGCTAATCGATTAGATTATACACCCTGCAAAGGTTTGTACATTTTACCCGTGTTACTTGGCCAGCCCAGCTCGTACCACCACTCTCATTTAGGGTGATGATAGGGAGAATACCAAGAAGAGACTGTTCGGGAAGTAGCTCCTCAATCCCGACGCGCACCGGTCCAACCTACCAAAATTCTACATCTCTGGATACGCGGGTTCGAGTTACCACAACCTACTAAGTCCAACCAACCGCCCATTCCATTATTGGCACATGGTTGTACACGTAAGCTACACAATAAAGAAGCCAATCAATTTCTCTCGATACCTGGGTGCCTTTCCGCAATGAAACCACCAAAAATTATCAATACCATCACACCCAGGAGATTCATTGATTAAGTTGTTTTAGTTTTCACAAACCAATAATTTTAGAAACAAGTCTCAATGATGTGACCCATCCCTCGTTCATCATAGCATGGCTAAGCACATCTACCAATGGTGGTTCATCTACAAAGAAGGCCCTACCACATAATAGGACATAGCATAGCGATAGTATCATCCTACACATGCATCTACAAAATACATGACAATGCATTGAAAATAGTAGGATGATATCATGAACCAAGTAGCATCTACTTGCCTTGGTTGTAGCGGTCTGGAGCACAATCCTCACACGAGCAAGCGTTGCACTCAACACAATCTACACGACACAATTGCAATCATAAACAAACAATGCACAAGCATATGCAACAAATATGATGCATGGAATGCAAGAACGACAAGTGAATTGGTGCTACAGCTGCACCACAACATCCTACAACATAACACTACCGATTGCATGTATGGAAAATATTTTTAGCGCTAGGGAAACTATTAGACAAAAGTAAAGCTCACAACTAGAGCTAGAACTTAAATAATTCGCTACCGGTAGTATACTGTTTGTAAAATCTTGGGAAAATTCTACCGTATAGGCATCGCTGATTAGAAACAGTACCAATTGGAATTACTCAAAAAGGAATTATAAAACTCCCCTAGTAATTAAAACACTGCAGAAAGCCAAGAGATAGTTTCTGCAGAAGTTTTTACTGTAAGCCTACCTTTTTAATTCACGATGAGATTCTCCTTGTTTCACTGAATCCAGGGACATATCACACGTGATTTTTGGAGCTACGGATCTTTTTCTACGAATTTATTACTCTGAAAAGGTCACAAACTAGTTTGATTAAACTGTACTAAACCTGACAGTAAAAGTCTGAACCAAATGTACAGCGAGATTCTACACGACTCACTGAACTCGTTCATATTTTATTTGCAATTTTTGGCCAAGCGGTTGAATTTCTACGCAATTTACAAGATTCAACCGAAATATGCCAACTAAAGGGATTAACGAAATTGACCACCAATCAGGTTCTGCTGATCGTTAAAGCGTCACGACTGGCCGACTGGTCGTCTGACTAGTCAACGCCTGAGTCTGACCGGTCAACTAATAATCTAGGCCGCTGATCTGAGATCTGACGGTGGCTGCTGTCTTACCGGAAACGTATGGCGAAACGGACTCCGGCGAGCTCCGAACGGCGGCGACGATCACTACCGGCGACGAGGTTTTTCCTGCGCGGGTACACACGGTTAACGGGCGGTTCAAGATCGTCAACGGCGCGACGCAAAAGCGCATGAGTGGTACGCAGCATGCATGCACGCTGCACGCGGATCGAGGCAGCTAGCCTTGTAGCGCAATGGCGCGGCGCCGCAGCAAGCGGCGGGCGGCGAAGGCTGGCGGCAGAAGATGCTGGCGGCAGCGGCGGCGGCAGCAGCAGCGGCGGCGGCGGCAGTGAGAAGCGGCGGCGGCGACGGTGAGAAGCGGCGGCGCGGCGACAGCGCGGGCGGTGGCGCGGTGTGGCGGCGCACGACGCGCCGGTGGCGGCGGCGGGCTTGGCGACGGCGGGCGCAATGGCGGGCGCTGGCGGCGATGGCGGCGATGGCGAGGCGGAGGAGGTACAGCGGCGGAGGAGTGGCGCGTGGCGCGGCTGGGAGGCGGGTCGGCGGTGTAAGGAGGCGCGGCGGCTGCAGCGCGGTTCCCGAGGAGGCAGGCTTCATGGTGAGGCGGCGATCAGGCGGCACGGTTCCGAGGCCTGCGGGTCCTTTGGCCTTTGCGCGAAACCTAAACTGAACGGCAGGGGCTGACGAACTCGAAATCGGTCCAGATTGGACCGTTCCCGGTTTACTAAAACGTCCGAGTCTTTTGCATACGAACTCGGATTGGAGCGATTCTCGCGCCTACGGGTTCGTATCGTCGAGGGGAACAACCTTCAGTCGAAGTTTGAGCGAAAACTCGAACCTACAGGGGTGGTTGTTGAAAGTCCCTCTAAAGCTCCCCGTAGGAACCTCGTAGCGAAGCAAAGTAGGGTTTTGAAGATAGCGTTTCGCCGAACCTTTCTACTCGACGGTTTTGCATGAAAAGATATGATGCAATGCTATGAATGATATGCAATACCAAATCTAAAATTTGGGATGTGACAAGTAGAGGGCTAGGGTTTTCCAGAAGCGCCGTCGCGAGGCCGCGCCGTTCCTCTCGATCCCGACGCATCGGCAAGCCGAGGTCGGGAAGAAGAACATGATCCCATCTGGGATAAAGAATTGAAAAACCCCAAGCCCAGATCCGTTCCCCCGGATCTAGAATCGATCTAAAGATCGAAAGAAACCCCCACCCTCGCATCAGATCTACAACCCTAGCTCAAACCCCACAAAAAATCCCTAACTTCCCCTAGATCCGACAGAAAACAACACGAAAGAACAAGAAAAAAAAGGGAGTCGCCGGCCGTAGGGCCGCACAGGGAGCCACCGCCTGGGCCGTTTGGCGGCGAAGCACCCACCATCGGGTGGATGCGCGGCAACCGCAAAGGCCTGGGCGCCGACCGCCGCTACTTCTGCCTCGTTGCCTTTGCTATGGGGGTGGTGTGAGCAGAGAGATAGAGGGGAGGGGCTAGCAGAGGGAGGCGGAGGGACTCGCATGCAGTGCTTTTGTGGGCGGCCGCCTCAGACCAGAGAGGACAGGCCAGGAGCAGACGCTAACGGGGCAAAGTGGGGAAATGTTTAGGGTTTCCAGGGGCTCGCGACGGGTGACTGTTTTTGTCCTAGCTAGATGCGCGCTCGGCCGTCTGATCTAGGTCTGGAGCGATGGACGCTCCAGATCAATGCGCGGGAGGCGCAGGGGACTGGCCAAGGTGCTCCTCCGATAGTCATGAGCCATAGCGGCCAAAGCCAGTGTGTAAGGAAGCGCTGCAGCGCCAGATAAGGCAAGGCGCCAGCTGCGCCAAGGCTCAGTGGGCCGTGTGGGCCACATAGACGCCAGTACTGTTCCAGTTGTTTTTTTAGTTTACAAAAACTTGTTTACTGTTTTTTTTACTTAGCTTTTTCATAGATTTTTTCTATAGCATTTTTCCAACGAAAATTTTGCTTATAAAATAACATAATATCAGTAAAGTTTCTGTAAAGAAGTAAAGTTGATGATTTTATTCATGTTATTCCGCTGCAAGAATTAATTGCTTAAATGTAATTGAGTAAGATTTTAATTTTTGATAGTGCTTATTTTATTTGACAACCAACGTTGTTAGTAAAATTTTCACTATGAATAGTAAGTTTTATCCATATTAGTTATATTTCTGCCCAACGGTGATGTAGTATTAATATGGAGAAGTTTCATGTGTTGATTTGACCAACGTTGAATTAACTCGTTTTGATGATATTTTGCTTTCAGGCAATCCTATGAGTTTCATCTCGGCCATTGAGCCCCTCAACGGAGGGAACTACGGCTCATGGCGAGATAAGGTAGAGATGGGGCTTGCTCTGCTTGACCTCGACTTGGCACTGATTGAAGCTTGTCCTAAAGAACCTGTCGACCCCGTCAGGGGCGAAAAAGAAAGTGAAGAGGACTTTAAGAAAAGGGTCAGTGACCATGCACCGATAAGAATGAAGTACGACCTTGAGCGTGCAAAGTGGGACTCTTCCAATAGGAAGTGCCTAATGGTAATTAAGAGCTCCATCATGGAAGCTATAAGGGGAGCAATCCCAAAGTGCACCACAGCCAGTGAGTACCTAAAAAAGGTAGAGAGTCAGTTTACTGGGTCCTCCAAGGCCTATGCAAGCTCACTCATCAAGAAACTTGTTACCACAAGATACACTGGTGGTGGTGTTAGGGACCACATCTTGCGAATGAGCAACATGTCTTGCAAGCTTAAGCCTATGGGCATGGAGCTTCCAGATGAGTTCATCATTCATCTTATCTTTGCCTCGCTGCCAAACCAGTTTGAAGCTTTTGCTGTGAACTATAATGCATAGCCAGAAAAGTGGGGCATCGAGAAGATGATGGCCATGTGCGTTCAGGAAGAAGAGAGGCTAAAGGGGCAGTCCGGTGATTCTGTGAACTACCTAAGCCCAACCAAGAAGAGGAAATTTCAGGGTTCCAAGCCCCAAGGGAAACCTCAGGGGCATCCCTCTTCTTCCAGGCCACATGGAAAGGCTCCTGAACACCAGGCACAGGAAGTGGACAAGGACACCTGCAAGTGGTGCAAGCAGAAGGGCCACTACATGAGTGACTATGTGGCTTTCCTGAAGTATCTGTGCAAGAATGGTAAGGATTTAATTACTTTTGTTGATGAATCCTTATTTTTAAGTTATGCAAAATCTACTTGGTGGATTGACTCAGGTGCGACTGTTCATGTTGCCAATTCATTACAGGGATTCCATATGAGAAGGACCCTGCAAGGGGAGAAAGAAGAATTAAAGTAGCAAACGACGTTCAAGCTGAAGTCGAATCCATTGGATATCTTCCCTTAGAGTTGTCGAATGGCTTTGTACTCTTATTAGTATATGTGATTTATGTACCCTCTTTGCATCGAAACTTGATAAGTGTGTCGCACTTAGACGATTGTGGTTTTTCTTGCCATTTTAGCGATGGTCAATGTAAAATCAAGTTGAATAATCAGATTGTTGGTCTTGCCTTCAGACAAGAAAAGCTTTATTTATTATCACTCTGTGAGATTGTGAATGAAATAAGCGTTGAGAATGAGAATGCCTCCTCATCCCTGAATGGAAAGAGTAAGAGGAAAAGAATTGATGAAGTCTCATCGAAATTATGGCACTGTCGTTTAGGCCATATTTCGAGGGGGAGAATAGAACGCTTAGTAAAAGAATCAATTCTTCCACCTCTAGAATTTTCAAATTTAGAGCAATGCATCTATTGCATTAAAGGAAAGTTTGTAAAGAACATTAATAAAGGCGTCAAAAGAAGCACAGGAGTATTAGAAATAATTCTTACGGATATATGCGGTCCGTTTCCTGTGACATCTGTGGATGGCTATGACTCCTTCATAACATTCACGGATGACTATTCGCGTTATGGTTACATTTATCCTATTAAAGAACGTTCAGAAGCACTAGATAAATTCAAGATATTTAAGGTTGAAGTGGAAAATCAGCATAGCTTAAAGATTAAAGTAGTAAGGTCCGACCGTGGAGGTGAATACTACGGCCGACATACCCCATATGGCCAAGTTCCGGGACCCTTTGCAAGGTTTCTGCAGGAACATGGTATAGTCGCCCAGTATTCAACACCGGGCGAGCCTCAGCAGAATGGAGTAGCTGAAAGAAGAAACCGTACCTTGATGGATATGGTGAGAAGCATGTTAAGTTACTCCACCTTACCGATTGGTTTGTGGATGGAGGCGTTAAAAACCGTCATTCACATACTTAATCGAGTTCCAAGTAAATCGGTGTCTAAAACACCATATGAGTTATGGACTAGTCGTGAACCTTCACTCAATTATTTGCGAGTGTGGGGTTGTCCAGCTGAGGCAAATCTCTTCAACCCAAGCCTTGGGAAGTTAGATCCCAAGACAGTAAGTTGCCATTTCATTGGCTATCCAGACAAGTCAAAAGGTTATCGTTTATATTGTCCAGATAGAATTACTAAGTTTGTAGAAACGAGACGTGTTGTGTATCTAGAGGATCAGATGATCAGGGGGAGCACGGTATCCCGAGAAATCAACCTTGAGGAGAAGCGGGTGCATGCACCCACTCCGATGATTCAGGAACCATTTTTCTCGATACCTGCTGCTGCACCGACACAGGACAATGTCGATGTGACACCTGCTGTTGGTTCTCCTGTGGTAACAATGAATGAAAATGAAGACCTTGTTGCCACAGATGAGGGGGAGCCGCAACAGCCCCACACCGATAATGTGCCAGAAGGAGAGACCCTTAGAAGGTCTCAAAGAACTAGGAAGCCAACTATTCCTAATGATTTTGAGATCTATGTTAGTGAAGAAGTTCAAATGGAGGGTGATCCCACCACATCTGAAGAAGCCATTAAAAGTCCTCACTCATCGAAGTGGCTTGAAGCCATGGAAGATGAGATGAGATCCATGAGTAGCAACAAAGTCTGGGATTTAGAATAAATTCCTAAAGGATCCAAAACGGTAGGCTGTAAATGGGTCTACAGAACCAAATGTGACTCTAGAGGGAATATTGAAAGATATAAGGCCCGACTTGTTGCTAAGGGATTCACCCAAAGAGAAGGAATAGATTACAATGAGAAATTTTCTCCAGTCTCAAGTAAGGATTCTTTTAGAATCATAATGGATTTAGTGGCACACTACAATTTAGAATTGCATCAGATGGATGTAAAGACGGCATTCATAAATGGAGACTTGGAAGAAAATGTTTACATGGCACAACCCAAGGGTTTTGTTATGGAAGGAAAATAGCGTATGGGATGTCGTCTAAGAAAGTCCATTTATGGATTAAACAGACTCTGCAATGGTACTTAAAGTTCCATGAAACAATAAGGAAGTTTGGGTTTGATGAGAATGAGGAGGACAACTTCGTATATGCAAAGTTCAAGAATGGGAAATTCATTTTCCTTGTCCTGTATGTGGATGACATTCTACTCGCTAGCAGTGATGTTAGTCTACTACTGGAGACGAAGAAGTTCTTGTCCTCAAACTTTGACATGAAAGATCTTGGTGAAGTTTCATTCGTTCTAGGAATTGAAATTCACCGAGATAGACAAAAGGGGGTTTTAGGGTTATCGCAGAAGGCATACTTAGAGAAGATTCTGAAGAAGTATAGTATGCATGCGAGTAATCATACGCCTACTCCTATAGTCAAGGGCGATAGATTTGGGAACTTTCAGTGTCCCAGGAACCAATATGAGATCGATCAGATGAAAGCGGTTCCATATGCTTCTGCTGTCGGAAGCTTGATGTATGCTCAAGTGTGTACATGCCCTGACTTAGCCTTTGTTACCGGGGTACTTGGAAGATTCCAAAGTAATCCGGGGATAGACCACTGGAAAATGGTGAAGAAGGCATTGCTTATGCAAAAGGCACAAAAGGCCTCATGCTAACATATAGAAGAACTGATTCTCTTGAGATAGAAGGGTATTCAGATGCAGACTATGCTGGAGATGTAGATGAAAGAAAATCCACGTCAGGATATGTATTTACTCTCGCAGGTGGATCTATATCGTGGAAAAGCTCCAAGCAAACCATCACGGCATCGTCTACGATGGTAGCTGAGTATGTAGCATGTTATGAGGCCACAAGGCAAAAGCTGGTTAAAGAAGTTTATACCGGGTTGAGAGTGGTAGACAGATTCAAAGACCACTCAAGATGTCTCGCGACAATGAGCCAGGTATTCTATGCTCACATCAATAAGTCAAGTGTCATTGCCAAACACATTAACATTAAGTTTTATGTTGTGAAAGAAAGAATCCAGATCATACCATAAGTTTAGATCATATAAGTACAAAAGAAATGCTCATGATCCGCTCACAAAAGGCTTACCACCCGGTGTTCAGAGAATACTTAATGCATGGGTTTAAGGGAAAGCCTATGATACCGGATATTAAGGGCCTAGTACAAGAATCTGTTTCAAAATAGAGGTGTATAGTGGTCATGAATCGATGGTGCGAATCGACCATTATGACGAGACATGCTCTATATGTTGATCTGATGAAATAGATACTAAAGTATAATTTTAAAGTATAAGTTAAGTGAAAGATGAGATCAAGGGGAGAATGTTAGGTTGATCTCCGCTCGCCCAACGCCCGAACAACCCTTAGTCTCAAGATTGATAGGCGCCCAACGCCACAATCGTTGGTGCCCAAGTCATAATAAATAGAGGTGGGGGCGGGGCACGAAGGCCAAGGTTCGTGCCCACTCACCCCAAAAACCCCAAACCTAGCCACCATCGGTTATCAGAAGCGGAATCACCCTCACCGCCACCACTCGAAAGCGAGCACAATGGCGAGCTCATCGTCGACCCCGAAGGCCGATGGTAATGTTCTCTCTCTCTCACTCCCTAGATCGACCCCTAGAGATCCTAGCAAGATCTATCACTTTAAACCGGTATCCAGACGACATCGAGACATCACGCGACTGCACTTGTCGAGACGGCACCATTCATCTTCGAAGAAATATTCGCACCACCGGGCCACTCTCATGTCATACACCGATACACAACCATACTGTTATCTTATCCCCAGCTGGCTCTCGGTAAGCACACCGAAAACGAGCGTTCTCTTCCCTGTCCTCTGTCTTGTCTAGTCATGTGCCTGATGCTGCTTAAGACCATCTCTAATCCATCCCCTAAATGTTAGAGCCGATTTTGACGTACTGTTCACCGAGGAAAAAAATTTGCTCCTTTAAACTTTGGCCGCCGGAATCGGTCCCCTAAATCTGCACTCCTATATTTCAATCTTCTACTAGGAATTTTAACAAACACACTGCAATAAAACAAAAAACACACCAAAATCAAACTAGAAAACTTAGTTCATACTTAGGATTCAAACACATTGCATAGTTCATACATAGATTCTAACACTAGGATGGTCGCTGGCGTCGGTGGCTGTCACAGAAAATGGAGCTATGCCGTCGTGCGTCGGTGTCCACCTACTTGCCGAGGATGTCGAGCCACGCGTCGAATCTGTCGGTGGAGTCGGTGTCACTGTCGCCAAGGTAGATGACTTCCTGCGTCGCGCTGAGGAAGACGCTGAAGGGTTTCGCGGAATAGTAAATCAAAATTTTCTATGGATGCGAACGGGGAAAGCCAAGATCTAATCTAGGAGATGCAAACAACGAGAGGGAATAGATGAGATCTTCATACCCTTGAAGATTCGCACAGCGGAACGTTCAACGGAACGTGGTTGATGTAGTCGTACTCGCTTCTCCTCCTCACGATCCGATCCGATCTAACACCGCAAGTGGCGATGCCTCCGAGAGATGCACATGTGCGGCACCTCGACGTCTCCTCCTTCCTCGGTCCAGCAAGTGGGGTGGAGAGATAGATTGGATCTACAACACGACGGCGTGGTGCAAGTGGTGGAGAGTTTCTGCAGGCTTCGCCACTGCAATGGGAGGGAGAGAGAGGAGGGCAGAGGCGGCTAGGGCTTGAGGAGGAGATGTGGGGAGGGTGCGCCCCCAGCCCTCTTTATATAGAGGGGTGGGAGGCTTGCCCTTTCCCCTACCCCAAGACCTAGGGCCGGCGGCCAAGGAGGAAGGAGTGGGGGGCAAGTTCCCCCCTTCTAGAAGCTGCCCTAGGGTTTCCCCTAGGGCTTGGCCGGCTGGGCCTATGGGGCCTTGTGCCCCTGGACCAATGCGGCCAGGGCACTCCCTCGTAGGCCCATGCCCCCTCCCGACAAGTGGGGCCACGTTGGTCCCACTCCGGAAGGTTCTAGAAGCTTCCGGTACAATACCGGACAACCCGAAACAATTCCGAACTCCAAAATCTGCTTTGCCTTATACGAATCTTCTTCTCCGGACCATTTCGGAACCTCTCGTGATGTCCTGGATCTCATCCAAGACTCCGAACAAAAACTCATAAACCAATTATCCATTCTATCCTAGCATCGAGACACGTTAAGTGTGTGACCCTTCGGGTTCGAGAATATGCAGACATGATCTTCTATCAATAATCAACAACGGGGTCTGGAAACCCATATTGACTCCCACACATTAATTGATGATCATATCGGATGAACCACGATGCCAGGATTCAATCAATCCCATATATATATTCCCTTCGTCTCGCGATATTTTACTTGCCCGAGATTCGATCGTCGGTACCGTCATACCTAGTTCAATATCGTTCATAGCAAGTACTTTACTCGTTCCGTAATCCGATATCACTTTGTGATTAACTCCTTAACCACGTGATTGCAAGCGGTGTTGATATCGATTACCGAGTGGGCCCGAAGTATATCTCTCCGACTTGGGAGGGACAAATCCCATCTCGATACATACAACCTAACAGGTACTTTCTGATCACCTGAGAGACACCTTTATGATCACCCTCTCATAGGATGACGTTTGATGACCTCAAAGCTTTCTTCCGATACCAGGGAGTTGCATTATCTCATGGTCTAAGGAATACAATATTTGACATAAGAAAATCTTCGCAAAGATGAACACGATGACACGATCTAATTGCTCCGCTTAATTTGGGTCTGTCCATCATATCATTCTCCCAATGATATGATCTCATTATTAATCGACAACTCACGTCTATGGTTAGGAAACCTTAACCATCATTAATCAACAAGTTAGTCCATAGAGGCGTACTAGGTACACGGTGTTGTTTACAAACCACACAAGTATTAAAGTTTCCGCTTAATACAATTCTAGCATGGAATATAAACTTTATCATGAACAAGAATTATAATAATAACATCTTTATTATTGCCTCTAGGGCATAATTCCAACAGTCTCCCACTTGCACTAGAGTCAATAATCTAGTTTACATCTGGCAACAATCTAACACCCATGGCACTAAGGTGCTGACCATGTTTTGCTCGTGGAAGAGGTTTAGTCAACGGATCTGCGACATTCAGATCCGTATGTACTTTGCTAATCTTCATATCTCCATCTGTTATATAATCTCGAATTATATGAAACTTGCGGTTGATATGCTTGGTCTTTGGATGATATCTTGGTTCCTTAGCCAGTTCTATGGCGCCAGTGTTGTCACACAATATCTCCAGTGGGTCCAAGGCACTTGGACCCACACCAAGCTCAGTGATGAAGTTCCTGATCCAAACTCCTTCACTCGACGCTTTTGCAGCCATGTATTCCGCTTCTACTGTAGATCCCGCGATCACGCTTTGCTTGCAGCTTCTCCAGCTCACAGCTCCTCCATTCAAAATATAAACGTATCCTATCTGAGATTTCGAATCATCCTTGTTGGTGTCGAAACTGGCATCGACGTAACCTTTTACGATGAGCTGTTCATCACCTCCATAGACTAAGAACATTTCTTTAGTCCTATTTAGATACTTTAGGATGTTCTTCACGGCTGTCCAGTGTTCCACTCCTGGATCACTTTGGTATCTGCTCGTCAAACTAAGAGCATTGGACACATCCGGTCTAGTACACAACATGGCATACATGATAGAACCTATGGACGAGGCATAAGGCACTTTGCTCATAGCTTCTCTATCATTTACCATGGCTGGACACTGAGCCTTGCTCAATATCTTACCTGACAACATAGGCACTGAACCTTTCTTTGCCTTATCCATTCTGAACCTTTTTAGAACTTTGTCTAGGTATGTACTTTGGCTTAAAGCTATCAGGCGTCTTTGTATATCTCTATAGATTTTGATGCCCAATATATAAGCAGCTTCCCCTAGGTCTTTCATTGGAAAACATTTGTTCAAATAACTCTTCACATCGTTAAGCATGTCAATGTCATTTCCAATAATCAATATGTCATCCACATATAGTACCAGAAATGTCACTGAGCTCCCACTCACTTTCTTGTAGATACAAGCTTCGTAGCAATTTGGAACAAATCCAAAGCTCTTGATTACTTTATCAAAACGAAGGTTCCAACTCCGAGATGCTTGCTTCAGTCCATAAATGGAACGCTGAAGTTTGCATACTTTATCAGCTTCCTTAGGATCGACAAAACCTTCGGGTTGTATCATATACAACTCTTCATCAATGTTGCCATTGAGGAACGCAGTCTTGACATCCATCTGCCATATTTCATAATCATGAAACACAGCAATTGCTAATAAGATCCGAATGGACTTAAACATCGCTACGGGAGAGAAAGTCTCATCGTAGTCAACACCTTGAACTTGTCGAAAACCTTTCGCGACAAGTCGTGCTTTATAGACAGTAACATTACCACCCACGTCCGTTTTCTTCTTGAAAATCCATTTGCACTCAACGGCCTTTCGGTCGCTAGGAGGGTCCACCAAAGTCCATACTTGGTTTTCGCTCATGGATCCTAATTCGGATTTCATGGCCTCTAGCCATTTCGTAGTCCGGGCTCATCATCGCTTCCTCATAGTTTGCGGGTTCACCGCCGTCTACTAACAAGACAGTTAAGACAGGTTGCCGTACCACTGTGAGAGGGCACGTGACCTTGTCGACTGCGACGTTCAAAGAGCAACATCGTCCGACGCTTCATGATCCTTGTCATTAGCTTCCTCTATTGTTGGTGCAAAGTGACCTTGGAACAATTTCAGGTGCTGCGCTACTCTCCAACTCAAGAGAAGGTTCAATAACCTCGTCTAGCTCTACTTTCCTCCCACTCAGTTCTTTCGAAAGAAACTCCTTCTCAAGAAAGGATCCGTTCTTTGCGACAAACACTTTGCCTTCGGGTATGTGATAGAATGTATACCCAATAGTTTCCTTAGGGTATCCTATGAAGACACATTTCTCCGCTTTGGGTTCGAGCTTGTCCGGCATCAACTTCTTCACGTAAGCTTCGCATCCCCAAACTTTAAGAAATGACAACTTAGGTTTAGCACCAAACCACAGTTCATACGGTGTCATCTCAACAGATTTAGATGGTGCCCTATTTAAAGTGAATGCAACGGTTTCTAATGCATAACCCCAAAATGATAACGGCAAATCTGTAAGAGACATCATTGATAGCACCATATCCAATAAGGTTCGATTCCGGCATTCAGACACACCATTGCGCTGTGGTGTTCCGGGTGGCGTGAGTTGCGAAACGATTCCGCTTGCTTTAAGATGCGTGAGAAAATCATAACTCAAATATTCACCTCCACGACCGGATCGTAGAAACTTATTTTTTCTCTTACGATGGTTCTCCACTTCATTCTGAAATTCCTTGAACTTTTCAAATGTTTCAGATTTATGTTTCGTCAAATAGATATACCCATATCTACTTAAGTCATCAGTAAAAGTGAGAAAGTAGCGATAACCACCGCGCATCAAAACACTCATCGGTCCGCATACATCGGTATGTATGATTTCTAACAAGTCCGTTGCTCACTCCATCATACCGGAGAACGGGGTTTTGATCATCTTGCCCATGAGGCATGGTTCGCATGTGTCAAATGATTCAAAATCAAGAGACTCCAAAATTCCATCAGAATGGAGTTTTTTCATGCGTTTTACACCAATATGACCTAGTCGACAGTGCCACAAATAAGTAGAATTATCACTATCTACTTTGCATCTGTTAGCCTCAATGTTATGGATGTGTGTTTCATCCCTTTCGAGATTCAGAAGAAATAAACCATTCACAGCAGGTGCATGACCATAAAAGATGTTACTCATATAAATAGAACAACTATTATTCTCAGATTTAAATGAATAACCGTCTTGCAATAAACACGATCCAGATATGATGTTCATGCTCAACGCAGACACGTAATAACATTTATTGAGGTTTAAAACTAATCCCGAAGGTAAAACTAAGGAGAGTGTGCCGACGGCCATCACATAAACTCTTGATACGTTGCCAACGCGCATCGTCACCTCATCCCTCGCTATCCGCCGTCTATTCTGTAGCTCCTGTTTCGAGTTACAAATATTAGCAACTGAACCAGTATCAAATACCCAGGCACTACAACGAGGGCTAGTAAGGAAAACATCAATAACATGTATATCAAATATACCTTTGATGGTGCCAGCCTTCTTGTCCGCTAACTTCTGGACACTATGCGCCAAAGGACACTTGTCCTTGCAATAGAAGCACTCAGTGTCCGGCTTAGGTCCAGACTTGAGCTTCTTCTCAGCAGGGGAAACGCGCTTGCCGCTGCCTTTATTGAAGGGCTTCTTTGCACCCTTACCTTTCTTAAAGCTGGGGGGCTTGTTTACCATCAACACATGATTATCCTTCTTGATGTCCACCTCCGTAGCTTTCAGCTTAGCGAAGAGCTCGGTGATCGTATCAGTGGAACCAATCGGATTATGAGTAACTACAAAACCTTTGTAGCTAGGAGGGAGTGATTGCAACCGTCAATCTTGAGCTCCTCCGAATCTTGCGATCAGCTTGCTCAAGGCGTTGAGTGTAGCCCGACATCTTTATGGCGTGCTCACTAACGAAACTCCCTTCCTCCATCTTGCGATTAAAGAATTTCGGAGATCTCATATCTCCCAAACGGGCCTGAGTCTCAAAACATAGTTTTCGCCTCAAGAATCTCAAAGGGCCCGGAAATCCTCAAAACGATTTTTAAGGTCCGATTCCATAGCAAACAACATGGTTCTCTTAATCACACCATAATCATCTTTGCGCGACTGATAAACAGCTTTCTCATCACCGCGTGATCTACGCGAGGACATAGTCCTTTATCCGCCATGATAATGATTCTCTCGATCAGGAACCAGTTGGTGAAGTTAGACCCATTGTTTTTAAGCTTTTCTTTCTCAGCAAAAACGTTGAAGTTGAAGTTGGACTTAGCCATTTGATCTACAAAATTTGCAAGTGCAATTTAGACTGTGTTCATGATAACTAGTTCAACTTAATCAAATTACTAGATGAACTCCCACTAAATTCAACATCCCTCAAGTTGTTTAGTGAACATGATCCAAATTCACCACACCTAATCCGATCTTCACGAGAAGAGATGTGGTTTCAATGGTGGACAACGAAGTGTCGATCATATCATTCATATGACTCATGCTTAACCTTTCGGTTCATGTGTTCCGAGGCCATGTCTGTACATGCTAGGCTCGTCAAGTCAAACCCAAGTATTTCCGCGTGTTCAAAACTGGCTTGCACCCGTTGTATGTGAACGTAGAGTTTATAGCACCCGATCATCACGTGATGCTTGAACACGACGAACTTTCGCAACGGTGCATACATGGGGAGAACACAGTTTTATCTTGATTTTTAAGTGAGGAATCATCTTATAATGCTACCGTCGCGATCTAAGCATGATAAGATACATAAAAGGATAAACATCACATGCATATAATTTTATGTGACATGGTATAGCCAATCTTCGCGCAATGATCTCCATCTTGTGCGTGCCAGCATGATCTCCATCACTCCACCATGATTGCCTCCACCACGAATAGCAACTACAACTATTGCTAACTAATTAGCGATAAAGTAAAGCTATCACATGGCGTATAAGAAGTTGACACACAGGTCATACACAATTATAAAGACAACCATATGGCTCCTGCCGGTTGTGTAATCATCGACATGCAAGTCGTGAAACATTACAAAACATGATCACTGCATACAACATACATATCACATCTTGGGCCATACCATATCACAGAAAACACTCCCTGCAAAAACAAGTTAGACGCCTCTACTTTGTTGTTGCATGTTTTACGTGGCTTATGGGAGTAACAAGCTAAGAACGATTATTACCTACGGAAAGCCACAACGGTGATATTATGGTTGCCAAACTCCGGTGTAAATCCCATGACAACTATAGTGAGAGAAACTGCCATCCACCAGCCGCATGTGTGGAACAAGCCACACGTCAAGTGCGGAGCCGGTCTCGCGAACGAGGTCGCGTAAAGTTGGCCTGGACCGCTTCGATCTCACTATCCCGCGTCATAAGAAGTACACAAACAAGAGGATTGCAACAAAAAACATCAACGCCCGCAACAAGCATGTTGCGTTCTACTCGTGAAACACATCTACGCATAGATCTAGCTCTGATACCACTGAAGGGTTTCGCGGCATAGTAAATCAAAATTTTCTACAGATGCGAACGGGGAAAGCCAAGATCTAATCTAGGAGATGCAAATAACAAGAGGGAATATATGAGATCTTCATACCCTTGAAGATTCGCACAGCGGAACGTTCAACGGAACGTGGTTGAGGTAGTCGTACTCGCTTCTCCTCCTCGCGATCCGATCCGATCTAACACCGCAAGTGGCGATGCCTCCGAGAGATGCACACGTGAGGCACCTCGACGTATCCTCCTTCCTCGGTCCAGCAAGTGGGGTGGAGAGATAGATTTGATCTACAACACGACGGCGTGGTGCAAGTGGTGGAGAGTTTCTGCGGCAGGGCTTCGCCTACGCGCAGTCGGGAGGGAGAGAGAGAGAGAGAGAGGAGGGCAACAGGGCGGCTAGGGCTTGAGGAGGAGATGTGGGGAGGGTGCTCCCCCAACTCTCTTTATATAGAGGGGTGGGCGGCTGGCCCTTGCCCCTCCCCCAAGCCCTAGGGCCGGCGGCCAAGGAGGGAGGAGTGGGGGGCAAGTTTCCCCCCCTTCTAGAAGCTCCCCTAGGGTTTCCCCTAGGGCTTGGCCGGCTGGGCCTATGGGGCCTTGTGCCCCTGGCCCAATGTGTCCAGGGCACTCCCTCGTAGGCCCACGCCCCTCCCGACAAGTGGGGCCACGTTGGTATCACTCTGGAAGGTTCTAGAAGCTTCCGGTACAATACCGGACAACCCGAAACAATTTCGAACTCCAAAATATGCTTTGCCTTATACGAATATTATTCTCCAGACCATTCCAGAACCTCTCGTGATGTCCTGGATCTCATCCGAGACTCCGAACAAAAACTCATAAACCAATTATCCATTCTATCCTAGCGTCGAGACACGTTAAGTGTGTGACCCTTCGGGTTCGAGAATATGCAGACATGATCTTCTATCAATAATCAACTGGGTGCGAAACCCATATTGACTCCCACACATTCATCGATGATCATATCGGATGAACCACGATGCTAGGATTCAATCAATCCCATATATATATATTCCCTTCGTCTCGCGATATTTTACTTGCCCGAGATTCGATCGTTGGTACCGTCAGACCTTGTTCAATCTCGTTCACAGCAAGTACTTTACTCGTTCATTAATTCGATATCACTTTGTGATTAACTCCTTAACCACGTGCTTGCAAGCGGTGTTGATATCGATTACCGAGTGGGCCCGAAGTATATCTCTCCTACTTGGGAGGGACAAATACCATCTCGATACATACAACCCAACAGGTACTTTCCGATCACCTGAGAGACACCTTTATGATCACCCTCTCAAGGGATGACGTTTGATGACCTCAAAGCTTTCTTCCGATACCAAGGAGTTGCATTATCTCATGGTCTAAAGAATACAATATTTGACATAAGAAAAGCTTCGCAAAGATTAATACGATGATACGATCTAATTGCTCCGCTTAATTTGGGTCTGTCCATCATATCATTCTCCCAATGATATGATCTCATTATTAATCGACAACTCATGTCTATGGTTAGGAAACCTTAACCATCATTAATCAACAAGCTAGTCCATAGAGGCGTACTAGGGACACAGTGTTGTTTACAAACCACACAAGTATTAAAGTTTCCGCTTAATACAATTCTAGCATGGAATATAAACTTTATCATGAACAAGAATTATAATAATAACATCTTTATTATTGCCTCTAGGGCATAATTCCAACAGACGCAACCGCTGTCACGGAGGAAGAAGGCTTTGCAACCGTCAAGGAGGAAGAAGGACCTACCATCGTCGAGGAGGAAGAGACGAGGGTGTGACGTGCGGCGTACTCCTCGTAGCGTGTGGCCTCCGCAGCGACGCAGCCGGGATTTTGCCGATGGAGCTCTGCCATGTACCGCTCGTCGGCAGCCTCGACCTTGAGTCGCTCCCGGGCTTCCTGAGCGAAGCGCGCAGCGTGGACACGGCTAGGAGGGGAGAAGAGCTCCATCACCTCACTTTCGAGAGGGAAGTTTAGCGGCCCGCAGTCGGAGCCGTGGAGCCCGACGTTGGCGACGTCGTGCGCCCACGCCGCCTGCCGCGCCGACTGGTAGTTGCCGAGCGAGTGGCGTTGGCCGATGTTCCGGTTGGTGATCTCGGCCACCGAGGTCCCCCACTGCCACTCCCGCAACGGGATGTCGGGAGACCCCGATCTATGGCCACGAGACGCGCCGCGGCCCCGAAAGGCGTTGCGGATAGGCGGCGGCGACCGGTGGCGGGATCCGTCCATCTCCGGCGAGTTTGGGTGGAAGGAGGGGCGATGGGAGAGTGAGCGGCGGCGTGGAGGATAATTTTTTTCTCATCGGCCACAGGGCCTAGCAAATATAGGAGATGAGTGAGAATATTTAGGGGCCGGAATCTTATATTTGCTTCTCTAAAGCCTTTTAGAGAACCGGTTAGATGCTACGTCGGCCATTAAAGGAGCAAATTTACTCTATTTTTTTAGACGAGTTAGAGATGCTCTAATTTGGAGAAGCATAGCCTGGTTATCGAAGGGATCAGACCAGAGTAGCCAGTACCCATCCTGACGAAATGTCAAGGACGCGCCGTCGTCGTCGTCGTCGTCGTGTCGAGTCGACGTATATAAATCGGGAGACGCCTACACCACCAATCCTTGCTCCTAGCTTAACCAAAAACCCCGCATTTAATCAGTGTCCTCCCAATCACTTTCTCTTCACTCCCACAGACAGAGACCCCGAAAAGCACTCGCAAGAACTCTGCGGCAAGAAACACGCGCGCGCATGTGCACTTCGTTCTCGTGAGCCATGCACCGCCTTCGCAACCAACTCTGCTCCAAGTGCGCAGCCGCCGCCGTCCTGCTCGCGCTCGGCCTCGGTGCGACGACTAATGTCTTTTGGGGCTTATCAGCCATTTCTAGCCGTTGGAACCAGGGCATTAGTCTAGAACCGGGACTAATGCTCTAGACCGAAGGTCCGTTTTCAGCAGTGATCCACACAATGTCTTGAAGTGCAACTTGATTACTTAAACTCTTGAAGTGCACAAGCAAGAAATGCTTGGTCACTTTCACTATGAGGTAGGAATATCCCGGTAGCATTATGCAACCCCATACTGGAAAATGACAAAAGGTCACAACTAGTGGAACAACAATTCTTACACTCTGCCTTTCCTCAAAAGAGAGAACAATGTGTCTGGGCTCCTCGAGCCTTCCGTCTAAAGAAGAACAGCGTCCCTGTCCCTTAAGAAACTTACATGTCCCGTTCGCCAAATTTGAACAACACATCTAAGTACTCCTACACGAGTTGATGTCGCACAGAGGGAGTAACCTAATACAACATCTGCATATTTTTAAATCATAATCATATAGCGGTTGTAGATGTTTCACAACTGCTGTGTTAGGTGCGTTCTGCTCTTCAATTTTGGGCTAGTGAGAAGTGTTACAATTGCGACAAGTAAATAACAAAAAACGAAAAACGAAATCATAGCAAGGGGACACAGATTTAACGTGGAAAAATCTCTCCAACAAAAAGAGAAAAAAACCACGGACGTCAGCCAGCGAAACTTCACTATATCGAGGAGTGTTTACAAACACCGGAGATTTCATAGATGCAACTCATCTCAACCGGCGGCTTACAAGGGGTTTATATATCGGTGAAAACCTAGGTCTTCGACGATCCGTACCGTACCCAAGCCTTCCGGCGACGGGCCTCGCTCCACTCGTCAGAAATTGGCCTATACTTTATAAAATTTGGACCAACATATAACAAGAAGGATAAGGCGCTGCCTGTTGAACTCCGGACGCTACTGTGCCCTTCCTGCGTCAAAGGAAACAAGATGATGGAATGATTGGTACGACACAGTCGGCAAGGAATCCCTGCTGCTGCTGCCGCTGCCGCCTACAATGAATTACAGGAGAAGGAAGATGGAACTTGCCAAAAAAAAACTTGATGGCTTAAGACTTTATAAACTACCGTGCCAGCTACGCAAAAAAAAAACTACCGTGCCAGGTCTGAGAAACCAGGGTGCATATGGACTGAAATCCTCCTGGAGATGGGCGTTCGAGGCCTCAGATTAACCACCTTCTATGAGCCCAAACTGGTAGGCATAGCCCATGAGTCATACATGCGGCCTCTTTCAGTCCATGGTGGAAAAAGCCTGCGATAACTCCTGTAGTGTAGTTATGGCCCACGAAAGAACAGGCAGTGCGCTCTGAAGACTCGAAAACTTGCAACAGCAGTGCAACAGTTCACGCAGGCATCTCGAACGAAAATGAGGCAGCAGTAGCATCCTTTCCTTTCCTTCAGTTCCATCAACGTCTGAAGACGGACGTGCCAACTGCCAACTGCCAACCAACAATACGACCGACCAGGTGTGGCAGCTCGATCGATTGGTACTCCCGAGACCGGTCACTGGACAGACCAAAACGACCAGGCCCCATTGCTGAATGCTGAACCGACTGACGAAGCATCGCCGGCTTGCACCTACAGCTGCACCTCGTCATATCACTGTGCGCGAGCATGGCGCCTGCGTACGAGCCGAGCGCGAGGCGACGCGCGGAAGACCCGAAACGAGCCCCGAATTCCCGTGTCCCCGAGCGCATAGCCGCGCTGCAGTTGGGGCGTTCTCTGCAGCACGTAGGTGCGCCGGGGGCCTACGATACGAAGGTTCAGGAACCAAGTGGTGCGCTCGAAAGGCGGGCACGGTCGCTGTCCGCCGCGAGAGCGAGACTCCGCCCGGTACGGTGTCGAGTTGTCGACCCAGCTGTGTTGCGCGCCTGAATATCCTCGCCGCGCCCTACCGCCGGAGCTTTCAGGCTTCTGATGCTCTTTATCTCGAGGAATAATCCAGCCTTCCCCGGTGGCTGCCGGATTCCCTCCGGCCGAGAGAGAAAGGCAGAGCCAAGTTCGATCGATCGAGCACTGCCCAGTGATGACGTAGGCTTAAAGCACATACGACCATTATATTGCCACATACCGGCTTGCTGCTCTGAAGCATCTGCAGAATTCATGCATGTAGCCCTGTACGGTGGCACCAATCATGGACGCGCGTAACAAGGACGAATCAGCCTTCGAAGCAGCAGGTGCTCGCTAGCACGACCATGCCCAAACTCCCCCCATACCGTTGGTGTAGAAGCACCGGGGAACGTCGCGCCAGTAGTCATCGGATCGCGATCACCCGCTTTAAAACGGTATCCAGAGACGACAT
Source organism: Avena longiglumis (assembly GCA_030063025.1). Taxonomy (NCBI): domain Eukaryota; kingdom Viridiplantae; phylum Streptophyta; class Magnoliopsida; order Poales; family Poaceae; genus Avena; species Avena longiglumis. The sequence goes on along the minus strand of CP125976.1, from coordinate 74,764,900 downwards.
GGAGACATCACGCGACTGCACTCGTCGAGACGGCACCATTCATCTTCGAAGAATCACACGACGAAATAGTCGCACCACCGGGGCCACTCTCATGTCATACACCGATACACAGCCATACTGCTATCTTATCCCCAGCTGGCTCTCGGTAAGCACAACGAAAACGAGCGTTCTCTTCCCTGTCCTCGGTCTTGTCTAGTCATGTGCCTCATGCTGCTTAAGTGCATCTCTAATCCATCCCCTAAATGTTACAGCCGATTTTAACGTACTGTTTATCGAGGAATTTTTTTTTGCTCCTTTAAAATTTGGTCGTCGGAATAGATCCCCTAAATCTGCACTCCTATATTTCAATCTTCTACTAGGCATTTTAACAAACACACTGCAATAAAACAAAAAACACACCGAAATCAAACTAAAACACTGAGTTCATACTTATGATTCAGTTCATATTGAATCTGTCGAGCATCGGTGGCCTTCACAGAAACCGTAGCTACACCGCCGAGCGTCGGTGTCCACCTACTTGCCGAGGCTGTCGAGCCACATATTGAATCTGTCGGTGGAGTCGGTGTTGCTGTCACCGAGGTCGATGACTTCCTGCGCCGCGCCGAGGAAGACGCAACCGCCGTCACGGAGGAAGAAGGACCTACCGTCATCGAGGAGGAAGAATGCCCTGTCGCCGAGGAGGAAGAGACGAGGTCGTGACATGCGGCGTACTCCTCGTAGCATGCGGCCTCCGCAGCAATGTGGCCAAGATTTTGCCTACGGAGCTTGGCCATGTACCGCTCGCCGGCGACCTTGGCCTCGAGTCGCTCCCGGGCCTCCCGGTCCTCCCGAGCGAAACGCGCGGCGTGGCTGCGACTGGGATGGGAGAAGAGGTCCAGCACCTCACTGCCGAGAGGGAAGTTCAACGGCTCGTAGTCGAAGCCATGGAGTCCGACGTTGGCGACGTCGTGCGCCCACACCGACTGTCGCGCTGACCGGTAGGTGCCGAGCCAGTGGCGTTGGCCGGTGTTTCGGTCGGTGATCTCGGCCACTCAGGTCCCCTACTGTCCTGGTATTGCCGACGAGTACGTCATAGAGGGGTCCTCACAGTGCGTGTTTAGAGACGTGGGGGAAGGAGGACGGTTGAAGGTTACGAGGTAACACAGCTTACCCAGGTTCAGATCCCACGACGATGGCGGAATCCTACTCCTGCTATAAATCACTATAAGGGCAATACGCCGAGTTACAGAGATAGGTTCGCTGTGTGACGTGTGTGCTAATCGCTACTTGGTTGTCTGAAGTTATGCCCTAAAGGCTCCCATAGGCCCGACTTATATAGTCGCCAGGTCCTAGGGTTACAGGGAAAAGTCTTAGCCGGACAGGTTACAGAGTCCTACACCATCTATTACTAGTCTCGTGTATCTTGCACTCCAAGGCTCCGGGGACGTCGGTGACTTCAACTGTAGCCTTCCTTTATCCGACATGGGCCTCCCTTCTGGATCCATCTAATTGGGCCGCCCAGCAGGCCATGGGCCATGCTACCAACTATGGGCCACCCGGGTTATCCGGATAGCAGACATGCTATGAGGATAACCATATAGCATATCCCCAACAGTAGCCCCCCGAGATCTTGCGCCGTCTTGCCTCTTCCCGTGGAATGCTTCGTCTAGATGGATGTCGGCAAATCGTCAAGCAATATCTTGTAGTCCTCCCAAAGAACCCTGCAAGGTTTTCTTCGTCTTCAACACGTAAGTCGGAGAAATGCTGAATCTTCCATCGTACTCTTCCGTAGCCGGACTGGATCCGTCCATGCCGGAATCTTCTGATGTGACGGCTCATCTGCCTATGTCAGCTAGGGCGACGTAGGCTTAGGTCAGCGACGCCTCGTAACTCATATATGCAATCATGTCCGATTTTCCCGCGTGAGCGATACGAACCATTGGCGGCGACGGTTGGAGACGTGGCGAATTTCACAAGACGTCAAGAAAGACGTTCACGCTGCAAACGTCCGATTAAGCTGCACGAATCTCGACGCTGGAGATGATAAATAGTAACCGTGGTGGAATTTTTAACTTTTACCTCATTCTCTCCTCGCATCGTCTTCTTCCTCTAGCGCGTGCCTCCTCGAGCTCTCAGCGCAAAACTCGCGAAAAATCCTAGCCTCAATCCGCACCAGTCACCTCCCTACTCACTCCATGGCTAGTAGCAGCACTTCCCCTTCCATGGCGGCGTCGAGCGAAGCCACGGAGAAGCCGGCGAGCTCTGTCGTCGTGCCTCCAGAGGGCTTGGTCATCCCCGTCACGGCGGTGATTGAGTCCGCCGACGGCGACCATAATCTAGTGGCACTGGAGCCATTGGAGGAGGAGCTTGACTCGCACAAGGGCGACTGGCACGGCTCAGACATCACCAACCATGATATCCAGGAGCTGATCGCCGAGGGCTACCTCCCTGACGGGAGGCTCGCTAAGGGCGGGCGGTCTGGCGAGGTGACACCTTCTCCCCAAGCCGGAGAAAAGGTGTACCTCAAAGCCCAACTGGTACGCGGCGTCTCCCTGCCCATCTCCAATTTCTTCCTCTCCGTCTTAAACCACTACAGAGTCCAGCCCCAAAACCTTTCTCCCAACAGTATCTTAGCGCTTAGCAACTACGCGGCGCTCTGCGAGGCTTACTTAGGGATAAAGCCTAGGCTAGATCTCTTTGTGTACCTTTTCACCGTCAGGCGTGAAGCCGGAGCCAGTAAGGAAGAACTTAGGAATTGTGGCACCATAAGCATCAAGATCCGTCCTGGCCGGCGGTTCCCCGACATCGTCAGCCACAAGTCCTGCAAAAACTGGCAGCGTACGTACTTCTACGGCCCAGATATCCCTTTGGCTGGCCGACAAGTAACTTACCCGGACTTCATAGACGGAGCCGCCGCTGAAGCCTCGTCATGGAGATCCCAGGCCTCCCTTCCCTCCGACCTCGATGCTTCCCGCGCCATAAGGCGGATAGAATGGTTCATGGATATGGGTTTGACCGGCTTGTACCTAGCCATGTGCTGGTTCATCAGGCGAATCCAACCTCTGCAGCACCGCGTGATAGCCTCCGCATCTCCGTGGACAACTTTTCGAGTGACTCTGTCAAGCTCCGCCTTAAGGACATCGTCAAGGTGAAGGACAAGAAGCGTGGCTTCACCATAACCTACGACATGTTCGTAGACGGCAAGTGCCCAAAGGTAGTTATTTATTTTCCGTGTATGACATATACTCCAGTTCTTCCGTCTTGCAAATGTCATCTCATCTAACACGGTGGTTCTTCACCTTACAGCTTAACAACATAGATGAGGACCACATGGCTCCTCAAATATATGACCCAAAGATGAAGGAAGTCACCATCGTGTCCGACGACGATGCTCCATTGGCGCGAAAGCGGAAGAGCTCCACCTCTGACGCTGCTGACGGAGGCAAGAAGAAGAAGACGGAGGGTGGAGCCTCCAAGAATACTACCGCCGCCCTGGAGGCGGAGAAAAGAAAGATTACCGGGATCCCCTTTGCCAAAGCACCCCCACTTGTGTAAGCTTCTCTTCCTCCGACATTGTCTATTTATCTGTCTTGCTCCTATACTTATGCATTTTGCACGTTTCAGGAAGAAAGCCACGACCAGCCTGAAGAAGACCTCCAAATTGGGGGCTTCTAGAACCATTAAGGACATGCTGCATCGTGACGCATCTCCCGCCATCGCCCCTGCCACTCCCTCTGTCAAGCCTTCGTCTGCCCCGACAAGTTCACTAGCTAAGGAGGCATCTGGCCCTTCAGCCATGGAAGTGGACTCGGGTGCCTCTACCGAGGTTGCTGTTGTCGGCGAGCAGGCGACACAGGAGAGTACCGCCCACCAAATGGTTGAAGCTCCGGCTAAGGATGCCATCGATGATGGTAAGGCGGTGGTGGAAGGAGGTACTTCTGCAGTTGGCGGTGCCCCCGCACCCAAGAAAGCCATAGCCTATCCAAAGATAGTCTATCCGGTACTTACACCGGGTAGCACTGCTCTGGTCCCTGGCGCGGCACCGACATCTCCGACGTGCGGTCTAGAGGAGCTCCTCCGACAATAATAGATCTTGCAAGGAAATAGCGAATCCTTTGGCAAACTGCTGGCCGAGAGTGCTACGAACCTCAATATCATTGCACTTATAAGTTTTATTTGCCTTTTGCATTTCATATGAGTATCCCACTGTAGCCCCCGAGGATGTAGACGTAAAACCATAGCTCCTTGCGTCTATATACTCTAAGAGTGACTAAGTTAGAAAACCTCTCACTGTAGCCCCCAAGCATATAGGTGGAATGAATTATTCCGACTAGATGCTTTAAGAGTAGCATACGCGGTGTATATAAATTTCAATACTGTAGCCCCCAAGCCTCTAGTTGTAACTGAATTAGTTCCGACTAGATGCTTAAAGAAAAGCTAAGCATACCGAGCTAAAAAAAATTATACTGTAGCCCCCAAGCTTCTAATCGAGAACTGAATTAGTTCCGACTAGATGCTTAAAGGAAAGCTAAGCATATTGCTAAGCCAAAAAATCTTGCCGTAATCCCCGAGCGTCTAGGTGGAAAATTTCCGGCTAGATGCTCCAAGCAGACCAAACAACGTTTAACCTTGTCCTTTTTCCACAGAACGAGAATGATCGGAGGGGCATGTCCAACGACAAGTACCAGAAGATGCGTGTAGATTTGGAAGCTGAAAAGGGTAAAACTGCCTTCTTGAAGGAACAGATCACCAAGAGCAAGCGTTTGTTTTCTTTTTAGCATTCCGACTTGGTTTTTGCCCATATTCTCCGAGTACTCACTATGTACTTTGCTTTCTCCGACTTGCAGAAACCATCACCAAGGCCAAGAATATTGTCGAGCAATTCAAGCACATTCAAGAGCTGGATAGCGAGAATAAAATTCTTAAGGAGAAGAGGAAGGACATGCTGAAAATGCATGAGGATTCAATGAAGGCCCTGCAGGACTCCGCCACCGAGGAGATCAATCGCTTGAACGAGGAGATCTCGATCTTAAGAGATCAGAAACTAGCTGCCGATGAGCAGAATCAACGCCATCATGAGGCGTATAAGCTCCTCCAACAAGAGAAAAAAAATACTTGGCTGACACCCTCTAGCAAGCTGAGGCCAGCATCTTTAGTAAGTTTTCTCCGTCTTGGATTTCTGTAGTCTAGATACTCTGAATTTTTGAACTCATGCGCTCCTTGTCGGGAACTTGCAACTCCTATGGGTTTAACCCGGTCGCCTCCTCTAGCCAAGGAATGCATGGTTCTTGCTGGCAACTTCATCAACACTGTCATCACGCAAGCCAAAGAGATCGCCAAGCCTCTCCAAATTAATATCAAGGCGTCGGACTCAGTGGCGAAGTACTCGGAGATTTTGCGCCGAGCCCCCGAGCGTATCACAAGCTGGAAGGATTCATGTGCACGGGCTGGCGCAAGGATGACGCTGTCAATGGTGAAGGTAAACTACGAAGATGCCGACATCGACACGGTGACCTCTGGCATTCCCGATGTAGACGATGATGGCAAAGAGATTAACCATGAATCCATCTTGTCGTCGCTCGCGGGCTATGACATTAGAGTTGCCGAGTTCGTAGACGTCAACGTCTTTGTGCCGATGAACACCATCGACAGCGGCAACCAAAGATCCTCCGAGTCCCTTCACACCGCCGACTTCGAGGGTGGTTCTCCTGCTGGTGATGACGCTGCTTCTAAGTCATCTGCGCCAAAGGAATGAAAAACAACTTTATAATATTTGTTTTACCTTTGGTGCATATGCGGAAAAAACTTTTTTTTGGTGCATATGTGGAAAAAACTTATTTATGTAACTTAAGGCGGAAAACAATGGTTGTTATTTCCTGCTACTCAAGAACTAATTTCCAGCATGTATATATTTTTTAAGCAAGCGCTGGCTTATCCATTACTTTGGTTTTTATGCTTGACTTTTCATTAGTTGGAAGACTTGTTGTCAGAACCATGCGCTTAGGTGATGATGCCCAATGGTGTTGGAATTATTCCCTAGAGGCAATAATAAAGATGTTATTATTATAATTCTTGTTCATGATAATGTTTATATTCCATGCTAGAATTGTATTAAGCAGAAACTTTAATACTTGCGTGGTTTGTGAACAACATCGTGTCCCTAGTACGCCTCTAAGGACTAGCTCATTGATTAATGATGGTTAAGGTTTCCTAACCATGGACATGAGTTGTCAATTAATAATGAGATCATATCATTGGGAGAATGATATGGTGGATATAACTAAAATAAGCGAAGCAATTAGATCGTGTCATCGTGTTCGCTTTGAAGCTTTTCTTATGTCAAATATTGTATTCCTTAGACCATGAGATAATACAACTCCCTAGTATCGGAAGAAAGCTTTGAGGTCATCAAACGTCATCCTATGAGAGGGTGATCATAAAGGTGTCTCTAAGGTGCTCGGAAAGTATCTGTTGGGTTGTATGTATCGAGATGGGATTTGTCCTCCCAAGTCGGAGAGATATACTGGGCCCACTTTAATCGATATCAACACCGCTTGCAAGCATGTGGTTAAGGAGTTAATCACAAAGTGATATCGGATTACGAACGAGTAAAGTATTTGTGAACGAGATTGAACTAGGTATGAAGGTACCGACGATCAATCTCGCAAGTAAAATATCGCGAGACGAAGGAATATATATATGGGATTGATTGAATCGCATCGTGGTTCATCCGATATGATCATTGATGAATGTGTGGAAGTCAATATGGGTTTCACCCGCTGTTGATTATTGATAGAAGATCATGTCTGCATATTCTCGAACCCGCAGGGTCACACACTTAACGTGTCTCGACGCTAGGATAGATTGGATAATTGGTTTATGAGTTTTTGTTCGGAGTCTCGGATGGGATCCGGGATATCACGAGAGGTTCCGGAATGGTCCGGAGAATAAGATTCATATAAGGCAGTGCAGTTTTTGCAGTTCGGAATTGTTCCGGGTTAATCGGTATTGTACTGGAAGCTTCTAGAACCTTTCGGAAGGGGACCAACGTGGCCACACCTTCCTGGAGGGGGCATGGGCCTGTGAGGGAGTGCCCTGGCGCATTGGGGCACAAGGCCCCATAGGGCCCAGCCGGCCTAGAGAGGTTTAAACTCGAGATAGAGTTTCTAGAAGGGGGGGGGTTCCTTGCCCCCCACTCCTCCTCCTTTGGGGCCGCCGACCTTGGCTTGGGGAGGTTAGCTGCGCCCACCTCTATATATAGAGGGGGGGCGCACCAACCCCCACACCTTCCTCCAACCCTAGCCGCCTCTGCCCTTCCTCTCCCTCCCGATTGCTTGTAGGCGAAGCCTGCCGCAGAATTCTCCACCATATACACCACGCCGTCGTGTTGTAGATCCAATCCGCCTCCACCATACTTGCTGGTCCGAGGAAGGAGGAGACGCGAGGTGCTGCACGCAGCATCTCACGAGGCACCGCCACTTGTGGTGCTAGATCGGATCAGATCGCGAGGAGGAGAAGTAGCACGACTACATCACCCACGCTCGACGAACGTTCATTGGCGAATCTTCAAGGGTATGAAGATCTAATCCAATCTCTCTCGTTATTTGCATCTCCTAGATTAGATCTTGGCTTCCCTCTGTTCGCATCCGTAGAAAATTTTGATTACTATGCCGCGAAACCCTTTAGTGGTATCAGAGCTAGATCTATGCGTAGATGTGTTTCACGAGTAGAACGCAACATGGTTGTTGCGGGCGTTGATGTTTTCTGTTGCAAGCCTCTTGTTTGTGTTCTTCTTATGACGCGGGATAGTGAGATTGAAGCGGTCCAGGCCAACCTTACGCGACGTCGTCATGACCGGATCCGCACTTGACGTGGTGGCTTGTTCCACATGCGGGTGGATGCTTTCTCTCAAGATAGTTGTCATGGGATTAACACCGAGTTTGGCAACCATAATATCACCGCTTGTGGATTTCCGTAGGTAAGAATCGTTCTTAGCATCTACTCCCATAAGCCACGTAAAACATGCAACAACAAAGTAGAGGCGTCTAACTTGTTTTTGCAGGGAGTGTTTTCTGTGATATGGTATGACCCAAGATGTGATGTGTATAATGTATGCGATGATCATGTTTTGTAATGTTTCACGACTTGCATGTCGATGAGTACACAACCGGCAGGAGCCATATGGTTGTCTTTATAATTGTGTATGACCTGTGTGTCAACTTCTTATACGCCATGTAATAGTTTTACTTTATCGCTAAGTAGTTAGCAATAGTTGTAGTTGCTATTCGTGGTGGAGGCAATCATGGTGGAGTGATGGAGATCATGCCTGAACGCACAAGATGGAGATCATTGCGCGAAGATTGGCTATACCATGTCACATAAAGTTATATGCATGTGATGTTTATCCTTTTATGTATCTTATTATGCTTAGATCGCGACAGTAGCATTATATGATGATTGGTCACTTTAAGATCAAGATAAAAACTGTGTTCTCCCCGAGTATGCACCGTTGCGAAAGTTCGTCGTGTCCAAGCATCACGTGATGATCGGGTGCTATAGACTCTATGCTCACATACAACGGGTGCAAGCCAGTTTTGCACACGCGTAAATACTTGGGTCTAACTTGACGAGCCTAGCATGTACAGACATGGCCTCGGAACACATGGACCGAAAGGTTAAGCATGAGTCATATGAATGATATGATCGACACTTCGTTGTCCACCATTGAAACCACATCTCTTCTCGTGAAGATCAGATTAGGTGTGGTGAATTTGGATCGTGTTCACTAAACAACTTGAGGGATGTTGAATTTAGTGGGAGTTCATCTAGTAATTTGATTAAAAGTTGAACTAGTTATCATGAACATAGTCTAATTTGTACTTGCAAATACTGTAGATCACATGGCCAAGTCCAACTTCAACTTCAACGTTTTTGCTGAGAAGGAAAGGCTTAGAAACAATGGGTCTAACTTCACCAATTGGTTCCGCAATCTAAGACTCATTCTCTCTGGCGGTCAAAAGGACTATGTCCTTGGGAAAGCGTTAGGTGACCCCCCTGCTGCAACTGCGCCGGCTGATGAGAAAGCTGCCTATCAGTCGCGCAAAGATGATTATGGTGTGATTAAGAGCACCATGTTGTTTGCTATGGAACCGGAACTTCAAAATCGTTTTGAAGACTATCCCGGGCCCTTTGAGATTCTCGAGGAGCTGAAAACCATGTTTTGACTCAGCCCGCTCGAGAGATATGAGATCTCCGAGAAGTTCTTTAACGCAATATGGAGGAAGGGAGTTCCGTGGTGAGCACGCCATTAAGATGACGGGCTACACTCAACGCTGAGCAATCGGAATGCACGATTCGAGGAAATCAAGATTGAAAGGGTTCGCAATCACCCTCCCGGCTACAAAAGTTTTGTAGTGACTCATAATCGATTGGTTCCATGATACGATCACCGAGCTCTTCGCAGTCAAGGCGGAAGTGGACATAAAAGGATAATCATGTGTTGATGGTCAACAAGCCCACCTTTAAGAAAGGTGGAGCAAAGAAGCCTTCAAGAAGGCGGCAAAGCACTACCCTGCCGAGAAGAAGTTCAAGTCCGGTCCTAAGCTTTACATCGAGTGCTTCTATTGCAAGGACAAGGGTCCTTTGAAACGCAATCGTCTCAAGTACTTAGCGGACAAGAAGGCTGGCACCATCAAAGGTATATTTGATATACATGTTATTGATGTTTTCCTTACTATCCCTCGTTGTAGTGCCCGGTATTTGATCTCGGTTAGTTGCTAATATTTGTAACTCAAAGCAGAGCTACGGAATAGACGGCGGCTGCGAGGGATGAGGTGACGATGCGTGGCAACGGATCAAGAGTTGATGTGATGGCCGACGCTCTCCTTAGTTTTACCTTCGGATTCGTTTAAACCTCAATAAATGTTATTATGTGCTGCGTTGAGCATGAACATTATCGGATCTTGTTTATTGCAAGACGGTTATTCATTTAAATCGGAGAATAATGGTTGTTCTATTTATATGAGTAACATCTTTATGGTCATGCACCTATTGTGAATGGTTTATTTCTTCTAAATCTCAAAGGGATGAAACACATCCATAACATTGAGGCTAAGAGATGCAAAGTAGATAGTGATAATACTACTTATTTGTAATCACTGCTCAGGTCATATTGGTGTAAAGCGCATGAAGAAACTCCATTCGATGGACTTTTGGAGTCTCTTGATTTTGAATCATTTGACACATGAACCATGCCTCATGGGCAAGATGATCAAACCCGTTCTCCGGTATGATGGAGCGAGCAACGGACTTGTTGGAAATCATACATACCGATGTATGCGGACCGATGAGTGTTTCGACGCGCGGTGGATATCGCTATTTTCTCAATTTTACCGATGACTTAAGTAGATATGGGTATATCTATTTAATGAAACATAAATCTGAAACATTTGAAAAGTTCAAGGAATTTCAGAATGAAGTGGAGAACCATCGTAACAGAAAGATTAAATTTCTACGATCCGATCATGGAGGTGAATATTTGAGTTATGATTTTCTCACGCATCTTAAAGCAAGCGGAATCGTTTCGCAACTCACGCCACCCGGAACACCACATCGCAATGGTGTGTCTGAACGCCGGAACCGAACCCTATTAGATATGGTCCGATCGATGATGTCTCTTACTGATTTGCTGTTATCATTTTGGGGTTATAAATTAGAAACCACTGCATTCACTTTAAATAGGGCTCCATCTAAATCCGTTGAGACGACACCGTATGAACTGTGGTCTGGTGCTAAACCTAAGTTGTTGTTTCTTAAAGTTTGGGTATGCGAAGCTTACGTCAAGAAGTTGATGCCGGACAAGCTCGAACCCAAAGCGGAGAAATGTGTCTTCATAGGATACCCTAAGGAAACTATTGGGTATACCTTCTATCACGTAATCAAGGCAAAGTGTTTATCGTGAAAGAACGGTTCCTTTCTTGAGAAGGAGTTTATCTCGAAAGAAGTGAGTGGGAGGAAAGTAGAGCTAGACGAGGTTGTTGAACCTTCTCTTGAATTGAGAGTAGCGCAAGACCTGAAATTGTTCCAAAGGCCGCACCAACAATAGAGGAAGCTAATGACAAGGATCATGAAGCGTCGGACGATGCTGCTACTGAACGTCGCAGGTCGACAAGGTCACGTGCCCCTCCTGAGTGGTACGGCAACCCTGTCTTCACTGTCTTATTAGTAGAAGATAGTGAACCTACGAGCTATGAGGAAGCGATGATGAGCCCAGACTTTGAGAAATGGCTAGAAGCCATGAAATCCGAATTGGGATCCATGAGCGAAAACCAAGTATGGACTTTGGTGGACCCTCCTAGCGACCGTAAGGCCATTGAGTGCAAATGGATCTTCAAGAAGAAAATGGACGCGGATGGTAATGTTACCGTCTATAAAGCACGGCTTGTCGCGAAAGGTTTTCGACAAGTTCAAGGTGTTGACTACGATGAGACTTTCTCTCCCGTAGCGATGTTTAAGTCCATTCGAATTTTATTAGCAATTGCGGCGTTTCATGATTATGAAATATGGCGGATGGATGTCAAGTCTGCGTTCCTCAATGGCAACATTGATGAAGAGTTGTATATCATGCAACCCGAAGGTTTTGTCGATCCTAAGGATGCTGATAAAGTGTGCAAACTTCAGCGTTCCATTTATGGACTAAAGCAAGCATCTCAGAGTTGGAACCTTCGTTTTGATCAAGTGATCAAGAGCTTTGGATTTGTTCCAAATTGCTACGAAGCTTGTATCTACAAGAAAGTGAGTGGGAGCTCAGTGACATTTCTGGTACTATATGTGGATGACATATTGATTATTGGAAATGACATTGACATGCTTAACGATGTGAAGAGTTATTTGAACAAATGTTTTCAATGAAAGACCTAGGAGAAGTCGCTATATATTGGGCATCAAAATCTATAGAGATGGACAAAGACGCTTGATAGCTTTAAGCGCAGTACATACCTAGACAAAGTTCAAAAGGTTCGTAATGGATAAGGCAAATAAAGGTTCAAAGCCTATGTTGTCGTAAGATATTGAGCAAGGCTCGGTGTCCAGCTACGGTAAATGATAGAGAAGCTATGAGCAAAGTGCCTTATGCCTCGCCATAGGTTCTATCATGTATGCCATCTTGTGTACTAGACCGGATGTGTCCAATGCTCTTAGTTTGACGAGCAGATATCAAAGTGATCCAGAGTGGAGCATCGACAGCCGTGAAGAACATCCTAAAGTACCTAAATAGGACTAAAGAAATGTTCTTAGTCTATGGGGTGATGAACAAATGTCGTCAGAAAGGTTACGTCGATGCTAGTTTCGACACCAAGGATGATTCTAAATCTCGACAGATACGTGTATATTTTGAATGGAGGAGTCAGGAGTGGAGAAGTGCAAGCAAAGCGTGATCGCGGATCTACAGAAGCGGAATACATGGTCACCGCAGAAGCGTCAAGTGAAGGAGTTTGGATCAGGAACTTCATCACTGAGCTTGGCGTGGTTCCAAGTGCATTGGACCCACTAGAGATATTGTGTGACAACACTGGCGCCATAGGACTCGCTAAGGAACCAAGATATCATCCAAAGACCAAGCATATCAACCGCAAGTTTCATATAATCCGAGATTATATAGCAGATGGAGATCTGAAGATTAGCAAAGTACATATAGATCTGAATGTCGCAGATCCATTGACTAAACCTCTTCCGCGTGCAAAACATGATTAGCACCTCAGTGCCATGGGTGTGACATTGTTGCAAAATGTAAACTAGATTATTGACTCTAGTGCAAGTGAGAGACTGTTGGAATTATGCCCTAGAGGCAATAATAAAGATGTTATTATTATAATTCTTGTTCATGATAATGTTTATATTCCATGCTAGAATTGTATTAAGCGGAAACTTTAATACTTGTGTGGTTTGTGAACAACACCGTGTCCCTAGTACGCCTCTAAGGACTAGCTCATTGATTAATGATGGTTAAGGTTTCCTAACCATGGACATGAGTTGTCAATTAATAATGAGATCATATCATTGGGAGAATGATATGGTGGACAGACCAAAACTAAGCGAAGCAATTAGATCGTGTCATCGTGTTCGTCTTTGCGAAGCTTTTCTTATGTCAAATATTGTATTCCTTAGACCATGAGATAATACAACTCCCTAGTATCGGAAGAAAGCTTTGAGGTCATCAAACGTCATCCTATGAGAGGGTGATCATAAAGGTGTCTCTCAGGTGATTGGAAAGTATCTGTTGGGTTGTATGTATCGAGATGGGATTTGTCCCTCCCAAGTCGGAGAGATATACTGGCCCACTCGGTAATCGATATCAACACCGCTTGCAAGCATGTGGTTAAGGAGTTAATCACAAAGTGATATCGGATTACGAACGAGTAAAGTACATTTGGTCAGAACGATTGAACTAGGTATGAAGGTGCAACGATCGAATCTCGAAAGTAAAATATCGCGAGACGGGAATATATATATGGGATTGATTGAACTGGCATCGTGGTTCATCCGATATGATCATCGATGAATGTGGAGTCAATATGGGTTTCCATACCATTGTTGATTATTGATAGAAGATCATGTGCATATTCTCGAACCTCAGGTCACACACTTAACGTGTCTCGACGCTAGGATAGATTGGATAATTGGTTTATGAGTTTTTGTTCGGAGTCTCGGATGGGATCCGGGACATCATGAGAGGTTCCGTAGTGGTCCGGAGAATAAGATTCATATAAGGCAGTGCAGTTTTTGGAGTTCGGAATTGTTCCGGGTTAATCGGTATTGTACCGGAAGCTTCTAGAACCTTCCGAAAGGGGACCAACGTGGCCACACCTTCCGGGAGGGGGAATGGGCCTATGAGGGAGTGCCCTGGATGCATTGGTCCAGGGGCACAAGGCCCCATAGGGCCCAGCCGGCGTAGATAGGTTTAAACTCGAGATAGAGTTTCTAGAAGGGGGGGTTTCCTTGCCCCCCACTCCTCCTCCTTTGGGGCCGCCGGCCTTGGCTTGGGGGAGGGGATAGGGCTGCGCCCACCCCTCTATATATAGAGGGCCGGGGGCGCACCAACCCCCCACACCTTCCCCTCCAACCCTAGCCGCCATGCTGCCCTTCCTCTCTCCCTCCCGACTGTTTGTAGGCGAAGCCCTGCTGCAGAAATTCTCCACCATATACACCACGCCGCCGTGTTGTAGATCCAATCCGTCTCTCCACCATACTTGCTGGTCCGAGGAAGGAGGAGACGTCGAGGTGCTGCACGTGTGCATCTCACGGAGGCACCGCCACTTGTGGTGCTAGATCGGATCGGATCGCGAGGAGGAGAAGCGAGTACGACTACATCACCCATGTTCCGACGAATGTTCCGCTGTGCGAATCTTCAAGGGTATGAAGATCTAATCCAATCTCTCTCGTTGTTTGCATCTCCTAGATTAGATCTTGGCTTCCCTCTATTCGCATCCATAGAAAATTTTGATTTACTATGCCGCGAAACCCTTCAAATGGCACTGTCAATAACCTAAGCACAAAATCGCCGACAATAAGTGTCGAAAGTCACTACTCCAGAATCCACATAAAAACGAGAAAGAACGTGTAGACCAGAAAACTTAAGCTAGCGACCGTAGGCGGAATTTTCACAAGTGCAATTGCAAAGCTTGTGCATAAAGGTTTTATATGATCCAAAAATAAACACTAAAGGAGGTAAAAGACTCAAAAATATGAGTGAACCAGAGAGCTTTATTTCATTGATCATATAAGAGGTACATAATTAGATAAAAATGCTAAGTGTAAAAAGGACGTAGCTGTGCTATGTTCCATAGCCGATCAAGTTCCGGGTAGTCATCATCCGGGTCACGTTGCTTACGCTTCTGATCCTCGTTGGGTCTATCCTTCACTTCACGATTGTCAACGAGGTAGTAAGACCCATTGAGTAGCGCCTTGCTTATGATGAACGGTCCTTCCCATGGCGGGGATAATTTGTGTGACTTCTTCTGCTTAAGTCGGAGCACTAAATCCCCCTCTTTAAACGAGCGATGTCGAACACGGCGACTATGGTAGCTGCGTAGCTTCTGCTGGTAGATGGCGGATCTTTGGCATGCCAAAACATGCTCCTCCTTGAGAAGGTCCACATCTAGGAATCTGGATTCTTCAGCGTCATCTTCGTCGTAGGCGGCAACTCTTGGTGCATCGTGAAGTATGTCGGAAGGCAGGATGGCTTCTGCTCCATATACCATGAAGTAAGGGGTGTAGCCGGTGGATCTGTTGGGTGTAGTTCGTAAACTCCACAACGCAGATGGCAATTCTTCCGCCCAGGATCCAGCTGCTCTATGTAGCGGTGCCTCAAGACGTGGCTTGATTCCTTGCAGAATTAATCCATTGGCTTGCTCAACCTGACCATTGGATTGTGGGTGTGCCACAGATGCGAGATCAAGTCGGATGCCCTTCTCCCAACAATAAGATTCCACTTCTCCGAGTGACAAGTTGTTGCCGTTGTCGGTGATTATGCTATGTGGGAGACCAAATCTCACCACTAGATCCCGGACAAACCTGAGGACAGTTTCCCCATCAAGCTTTCTAATGGGTTTAGCTTCTATCCATTTAGTGAATTTATCAACTGCTACTAGCAGATGTGTAAACCCACATGGTGCCGTCTATAACGGTCCCACCATGTCTAGCCCCCAGACTGCAAACGGCCAAGTTATTGGTATTGTTCGCAATTCTTCAGCATGAACATGTGGTTGTCAGGCATAATACTAGCATCCCATGCATGCCTCAACCAGTTTGTCGGCATCCGCCTTCGTGGTCAGCCAGTAGAATCCTTGCCGGAAGGCTTTCGCGACCAACGATCGAGGAGCGGCGTGATGCCCGCAATTTACGAGATGGATTTCGCGTAGGATTTCCATACCTTCTAGCTGGGAAACACACTCAAGGTATACACCAGTAGTGCTCCTTTTGTAGAGTTGCCCATTGATTATGGTATAACCCTTTGCTTGTCATACTATTTTCCGTCTTTCGACCTCATCGTCGGGCAAAGTTCCGTGTTCGAGATATTCCATGAACGGTTTTGTCCAAGCCGGAGGGACCTTGGTCACCATGTTGACGAAAGAGTCAGGTCTATCCGGATTGTCGATGTCGGCTCCCTTCACGGATGGTGTGCGCAGATGCTCTAGGAAAACTCCTGGCGGAATTCACTTGCGCCCTGATCCAAGTTTAGATAGCAGATCAGCCTCCTCGTTTTGCTCCCTAGGTACATACTTGACTTCGTAGCCCAAGAAGATCTTGGCTATCTCGTCCACTTCGTCTCGATATGCCGCCATCATAGGGTTCACAGCATTCCGGTGCACCACTGTTTGGGCAACCAAGTCGGAATCTCCACCGCAAACTATGCGCTTGATGCCAATATCCTTGGCTACACGTAGTCCGTGAATGAGTTCTTCAACTCCGCCATGTTGTTTGTAGCCTCGAAGTGGATCTACATAATGTAGTGTAGCTTATCTCCTATTGGTGACTGTAGCAATACACCAGCCCCCGAGCCATTGAGTAGCTTTGATCCATCAAAGTGCATCACCCAGTACTCTGGTTCCGGCAACGGAGTAGCATCTGGCATCTCCGTCCAATCTGCAACAAAATCCGCCAAGGCTTGTGACTTGATAGCGTCGCGTCTCTTGTAGGTGATCTCGAAGGCGGCAAGTTCAATGCCCCACTTTGCGACCCTTCCTGTAGCGTCGCTGTTGTTGACTATGTCGGATAGTGGAGTCTTGCTCACCACTGTGATTGGGTGCTCCTGAAAGTAATGCCTCAGCTTCCGAGAAGCAAGGAATACTCCATAAGCTATTTTCTGGTAGTACGGGTAACGCTGCTTGGACTCCGTCAAGACCTTGCTCACATAGTAAACTGGTCGTTGAACTCCGTGCTCATAGCCTGGTTTCTTCCGCTCTACCACGACGATGATGCTGATTACCCGGTTGGTTGCCGCCATGTAGATTAACAGGGGTTCTCCAGGCTCGGGTGCTGCAAGGATAGGCGCTGAGGAAAGAATCTCCTTGAGCTGCTTCAGTGCTGCATCTACTTCGTCCGTCCATGTGAATTTGTCCGCCTTCTTCAGCAACTTGTACAACGATAGAGCCTTCTCTCCAAGTCGGCTGACGAACCGACTAACTGCTGCAACACAACCTGTTAGTCGTTGAATGTCTTTTAGGCATGTCGGACGGTTTATGTTTAAGATGGCCTTGATTTTCTCTGGGTGACCTCGATTCCGCGCTGGGAAACGATGAAACCCAACAATTTGCCGGCTGGTACCCCGAAAACGTACTTCTTAGGGTTAAGCATCATGTTGTATTTCCGGAGATTATCAAAGGTTTCTTTTAAGTCGGAGATTAAGTCCTTTGACTTTTTAGACATTACCGCGATATCATCCACATAGGCGTGAACGTTCCGACCAATTTGGTCGTGAAGGCAACGTTGCATTGTCCGCTGGTACGTAGCACCTGCGTTTTTCAGCCCAAAGGGCATCGTAACATAGCAAAACGTGTCGTATGGGGTAGTGAACAAAGTGGCCAATTGGTCCGACTTCCTCATCTTGATATGGTGGTATCCTGAGTATACATCAAGAAAACACAAAAGTTCTGTGCCAGCCGTCGAGTCAATGACTTGGTCAATGCGAGGCAAAGCAAACGGATCTTTGGGACATGCTTTGTTCAAGCCGGTGTAATCAACGCACATTCTTAATTCATTGGTTCCTGTTTTAGGGACAAGTACAGGATTGGCCACCCATTGGGTGTGAAGGACTTCTCGGATAAATCTAGCCTGAAGTAACCTAGCTATCTCTTTGACAATGGCGCGTCTCTTCTCATCTCCAAAGCGTCGTAGAGGTTGTTTCATTGGTTTGGATTTTGGATCAATGTTTAAGCTGTGCTCAGCAAGTTCCCTAGGTACACCTTTAATGTCGGCAGGTTGCCAGGCGAAGATGTCCCTATTCTCATGGAGGAACTCGATGAGCGCGCTTTCCTATTTGGGATCCAGGTTCGTACCAATGGCGGTGACCTTGGAGGCATCGCCTACCACAAGTTCCACCGACTTGGTCTCGATGGCGGCCTTGAACGCAGGAGCGGAGTCGGAGATTTGCTTTTTCGACGCGGGCATCTCTGAGTCATCGACCTTGCTCTGGATCTCTTTGAATTCTTCGCTATAGAGGGCAGCTTCTGCAACGGCTGCTTCATTGATCTCGCAGTCCCTTGCCTTGGTAAAGCTTCCGGATACGGTGATGACACCGTTTGGTCCGGGTATCTTGAGTTTGTTGTAGACGAAGCATGGCTTGGCCATGAACGTGTGGAATATGTCGCAGCCTAATATGACGTGGTACACGCTCTTGAAGGGGACCACCTCGAAGGTCATGCGCTCTTGGCGGTAATTGTTAACATCACCAAAGGCAACCTGAAGTGTAATGCACCCAAGGGACCGAGCCTCCCGACCAGGAACTACGCCGTGGAAGATGGTGTTGGTCCGCCTTAGGTTTGCCTCCGTCAAGTTCATCTTCTGTAATGTATCCAGGTACATGATGTTGATGTTGCTTCCACTATCCACCATACACTTGGTGGACTCCACGCCATCAATCAAGGGGTTGATGACCATGGCGTATTGGTTTTCCGTAGAGATAAGGTCTGGGTGGTCCGTCCTGTCCCAAGTTATTGGAACCTCCGACCAGCGCAGGTACTGGGGAACTGGGTGTAGAGTATCCATCAGGATCCTCAGAGAGGTCTTCTGTTGTCGGACGGTGGGGGTGCCAAGGAAAGTGTGGTAGACTGGCGCCTTCTTCGCGAAGGGGTTCTTTCACTTGTCGTCGCTCTTGGCGGCGTGCTTGGGGTCAACGTCTTCATCCATGTAACTTGAATCCTTGGATTCCTCCTCCTTCTTCTTGCCCTTGCCTCGCGGTTTGTTCTTCCGACTTCGCTTGTAGCCGGACTTCGGGTCTTCCTTGAGGTCGTTGATGAACTTGCAGTGTCGATTGGTATGGGTGGCCTTGTCGTTGGTGTCGAGGTGTACGAGGCACGGCATATCGCGGTACTCCTCGTAGGTTTGGGGAATGCGGAGCGGCGCTGAGGTAGTTTCGCTTCCTTGTTGCTGCCCACGACCAGCTCCTCTTCCTCGGCCACTTTGTCCACCATCACCTCGTCCTGCAAAATTCATAGCGTCCATGTCGGTAGATTGCTTTTCTTCTCGAGCGGTTTTCCGCTTTGTACTACTATTCCTCCGAGCTTGAGTTGGAAAGGCCGTTGTCGGCAAGGAGCCGCGAGCATCGTCGTGGGCAGCTGCGAACTCACTAGCAAACTGAATCATCTGGTTCAAGTCAAGCTGGTGATTGTCCTGCAAGCGCTTCAACTTATGTCGGAGCAACATGCCCCTTTCCAACCCATCAATGAAGGCGGCCATGGCGGTCTGAGCATGCACTCCTGCACAGGAATTCTTCATGTTCAGCCAGCGGGAGAGGTAGGCGCGAGATGTCTCGTCTTTCTCTTGCACGCACCACTGTAGATCGCCAACAGTGCAGGTACGCTTGTATGTACCCTCAAAGTTCTTTGTGAACGCTTCTTGCATGTCCAACCAATTGTAGATGGATTTCTCCGGCAAGTCGTCGATCCATTGACGGGTCGTGCCCACCAACATTAACGGGAGGTACTTGACGGCGACATTGGGGTTGCCTCCAGCAATTTCCACCGCGTTGCCGTAGTCCTGCAACCATGTGGCTGGCTTGGCGGTGCCGTCATAGGGCTTGATGGTCTTGTCAATCCGGAAACCTTTGGGGTAAGTTGCGGACTGTATTGCAGGTCCAACGCAACGTGGTCCCAAGTATGGTCCTTCCCGGGCCTCGTGGATTTTATCGATCCGTGAACGTGCATTGTATGGCTTCAGGTTCTTCTTCTTCTTCTTGTCAACAGGGGATGGGCTGCGTGAACGACATGGGCCTCCTCCTCCATGGTGACTGCTTGGTGGTGACGGAGGTGGAGATGGTGGTGGGTTAGCCTTCTTGCTGTTACCCCGCATGACGCCACGCTATCACGGTTGCTTGTTGCCTGACGGAGGGTCGTGGCGTGACCTGCTCTTGTGTCCTTGGTTGCGCTCTCCGTCATGACGGGTCTGCTCCGTGTTGTCGCAGATGACGATGCCGCACTGCTTTGGTGGGGGCATATCCGTATGATGGTGAGCCTTGTGATCTTCGTGATGTCGGGGGGACCGGGGCGATGGCGATGGGCGCCGATGTCGGGCCTTTTCTCCGTGGTCGGAGGATATGGGGATAGAATCCTTCCTGTTGCGCGCATCCCTCCGTCTTCGCTCTGATAAACCCGTCTGGGAACCGACATCAAGAGGAGATCTGTCCCTTGGCGGCTTATGCTGGCTAGACTGGCAAAGCACTGGGTCAGACTCAAGCCTCTGAGAGGTGGCCTTTTCCTGCTGCTTCACCGCCTTGGACACTAGGTCATAGACCTGTTCCACTGCCTCGGGCGATCTATCCTGCTCCAGAAGGGTCTTGGCGACGGCGAGGTTAAGGACTGGGGTGGGCATCACCTACTTACCTTCACTGTCAATGTATGGCTTGGCTTGGCTTCGAGGGAGCCCATCCTAGGTTTCACCACACACCAGGATCGTTGATGACGCGAGCCAGAGCTTTCTTGGCCTTCTGCTGCTGCAGTAGAGTCTTGTACTCGGCCTCCATTGCTCTAGCTTTCTCTATGGACTTCTACGTGTTGACCAGATCTCGATCTAGCTTAGAGCCTTGCTCCGTGATGGCTTGTGCTTCCTCCAAGCCGGGCCGGCGCTTCTCTGCTGAGTCACGTTCGGATATGAGCGGTTAGTGGCTCGACGAGGAGATTGCCGTACATCACTCTATCACCGGAGTAACTTGGGCTGCAGCGTGAGATGCCGAGGCGGCAAGTTTGCGTGTTGTTGTTGCTCGAGTTTCGTCGGTCAAGTTCAAGGTTACTGGGTTAGCGGATGTGGCATCCCGCAAAACCACTACTAGAAAATCGCGTTGAATTTGTGCATTGCATCGTCATCATGTATTGTTTGCATAAAACTATTTTTCAAAGCCGCTTGTTTTCTAAACGCCCATCTTTATTCAAACGCCAACCCCGGCTCCGAGTATTTTTGTTTTGTTGCTATCGGTTGCAAACGCCCAATTAAAAATAAAAAACTTTAATTATTTTAGCGGAAAATGAACAGCCGATTGACCCAACGACCGCCTGTAAATAAAAATCGGTCCACCTACACCTGCCCTTCTAAATCCTAGTTCACCAACTATCCTACCCAAACCGTCCCTCCACCTCACTCCACCCAATCAACCGCCACCTTCCCTCACCCTTCCCCACTCAACCTGCCACATCATCCCTCAAACCTCCCTCTCTCTCTCTCTCGGCTCACACGCGCCCAGCTACACGCACGCACGCCCAACCCCCATCCGCCCACCTCTGCCCACGCACTCCCACCCAAGCAAAGACGCTGGCCACCGACGCTGGCCCCGCTGACCCACCAGCGCCCACGCCCCTCGCCATCCTGGCCCACCCCACCGAGTGCCTCTCCTCCTCTCTTCTTCCTCCTTCGCCAAGACGCTACCGCCCGCCTCCTGCCCCTCTCCACGCAGGCCGCCCTCCGTGTAGCCACACGCCGCTGAGCCACCGCCGCGACGCCAGCCTCGCCGCCCCGGCCGCTGGCGCGCCGCCTGGCCGCCTGCTCCGCCGCACGGCGCCGCTTTCACCTCCTCTCCGCAACCTTCGCTGCCCGCGCTTGGACCTCTCCTCTCCGCCACTCTCCTCCCGAGCCGCCGTCGCCCAAGACCCCCTCGTCTGCTCCCGGGCGCCGCCGCTGCCGCAAGGCCTCGACCACAGCAACCACCGCGAGCGACGCTTCTTCCGCCGCCGCCCGCCTGCCAGCCTTGCCGCCCGCCGCGCTGCCGCCGCTTAAGCTCCGCCGCCGCGGTTCCCCTCGCCTGACGCCTGGCGACGCCTGCGCCCGACGCCATGACCTCCCGGCCTGTCTGCTGCCCCGCTTTTCACCTCGCTCATTGCCCACCTCGCCCGCCTCGCCTCCTAGGCCCATGACGCCGCAGAGCTGCCGCCGCCTCGGCTCCGACCTCCGCCAGGGCTCGCCCGCGGTGTGCCCCTCGCCAAGAATCCGTTCAGGCGTCCGTGTCGCCGGTCCTTTCTCGTCGCCGCCCGTCAAGCACCCCTGCTCCTCGTTCGGCTTCGCCGCGTGACCTTCCCCGTGGTTAATGTGTTGGTGTTGTTCGGCGTGAGACCTGAAGGTGTTAGGTGAGGTGTGCGATGCTAAGAAGATGGTGATACTGATCACCCGGCTTCGACCAACATTCCGTGAACGGAATGGAAAATTGGACAAGGTCATTGGTGTCATCGACAAGATCTTCGGACCCCGATTGATCCAAGTTCTCCATCGACATCAAGACCGACCGCGGAACGTCGAACCCGGAATCCGAACTCGACGGAACGACAAGTCTTCTTCCCTAAGACGTCAAGTGCCCCGTCTTAACGCCGAGTACTCCGACATGGATCCGATTGAAGCAAACCCAAGACGGTAGATGCAACAAGTACTTCCCAGATCCGAGGCCCGAGGACCCCGATGCGACATGAACTTCCCCTCGGATGCCAAGACCGTCCCGATACGCGGTACCGACAAGATCTGCATGCGACAAGATCGGCACCGAACCAAGTTCTGCTCCCCGGACATCGAGACCCCGATGCGACAAGATCTACCCTAGTCAACCGAGAATGCTTCCGTCGAGGCCCAAACTCGAGCCCTGACCCCGACCGAACTCCGTCGAACCCCAAACCGACCAACCGAACCCCAAGCTCGTCGAGACCCCTAATGTGTGACCCCTTTTCCCTCGAACCCTATTTTATAACATAACAACTTGTTGCATGTTTAATTGTCATATCGCATGCATATCTGTGGTTTGGGGGCCTTATGCCGATTCACCTAATAATTAAATACGGGGCCCATATGCGGGCAAATCTAGCCTTATATTGGCCTCATTTAAACTTGTGTAGCGAACCCGTGTCATCTTTTGCCATGTAAAACAACATTTAAATTGCGGGGCTTATAAACAACATGAACCATATAATTACTTGTCGGGACCCCGGTTCCGCTTAATATGACCTAATTGCATCGCACCTTGCCATGCCATGCATCATGCATGCATCATGCCGATTTTCTGCCGTTGTATTAAATATTGCATCTGGTGTTTCTTCTAGTGTTTTGCTTCTTCGCGGATAAGGTCGTTGAGTTGATGTGAGCTTCGCCCCGATCTTCGGTTGAACCTTCGACAATGTTTTCAAAGCAGCATCTCCTTTCTACCTATCTTACTTTTATAGTATTTATTCCCTCCGTTGATCTTTTGCTATCCGTGTTATGATGCTCTAGTTTTCGTACCGTGATATCCCTTGCAGCCCTATATTGCCTTGGACACATCCTATTACTGTTGTTTGGTAGATAGTTGGACTTATGCGTCGTAGTTGCTTGCTCAAGTCTGATGTGTGTCATATGCCACAGCTTGTGATGTATTGCCGCATGTTGATGTTGGAGATGATTCTAGTTTTACTTATCGTCACTTTAATTTCTGTTTAACAACTAAAATTGAATAAGCGAGGCATCGTGGGTGATAGAAAATATTTGGTTTCAAACGCCCACTTGTGTCCCGTAAGACCCCGAGTACTTGATACATGTTCCTTGATTTTATTGGCGCTATCCACATCCGAGGTATATGGGACCCCCAGGCGAGCTTGATTTCTTATTTCTTGGGGCCACAAACTAGTTCGAGGTGTTTTTACTATCCTGTACTTATGCCATGCTACTTTCGTATTTAAATTGTGCGAGGCACACTTATCTTTTAGGATCATGGCACGATTCCGCGGTGTCGACAAGCCCAGCCACACTTTCGGGTTCCCAATGCTCACAGTAGTCCCCATAACCTTGAGGCCGTCTCGAGCTTGCTTACTCCGCTATGAGTCTACTTAAGGGTGGCCCCTGAAATATTTCTGAATCCGTGATTGTTCAGTCGTGAAAGCCTCGTTGGGTTTTGATTTGGTTTTCGAGGTTGATCGAGCGTGTGTTGCTATTGGTGCACCGGCCGGGTAAAACTTTACGAAAGCCGTGTCATGGATATGGACGACTTGGAGCACAGTATCTCGATCATAGACAAGCATAACTAAAGTTTACTGCTCTAAATTTGACTTATAATGACTAGTAATCAGCTTCACTATAATGGAATGGCTAATTAATACTGCCCACTATTGCTTGTTTGGTGGTTGCTTGCGACAATTGTATCTGACTAGTAAGTATTGCAACTACCACGGAATGGCTGAATAAAAGTACCAACAACTGCTGGGTTTTGGGTTTATCTCATGCTATCTGTATCTGATTAGTAATTGCTGCAACTATAACAGAATTGTCAACTAAAAGTGCCCACTGCTTACTTTATCAGGATGATTATCTACATCTGACTAGTAATCGCTGCAACGATAACTGAATAAATAAAACTGCCAACTGTGTGAGTTCCTCGGTTGACTTCCTCGTTTGGTCTCGAGGGGGAAACACCAGGATGGGTTTGTTTGGTGTTAGCTTCAGGTTGGATCCGGTTAGGTCACTCTTATCCCTCTCTGATATCCGCCAGTAGAATCGAGTCTCTATAGGTTGTTTAGTGCATGCTACCGCTGCCGCTCAGTCCACCATACCTATGTAGGCGAGGACCGCCGAATTCTAGCCTCGCTGTCTTGGCCTCGATCGACGCTCCTTCTTTTCCTTTGCCCTTTGTCGGCACCTTTTGTTTAAGCAGGTTTTGAACGACGCCGTTAGCGAGGTTACCCTTCCGGCTTGGCAGGCAGGGTTATGGACGCCATTGGTTATTCTTCAGGGCTCTTAGCCCCATTTGCTTCTTGTCCGTAGTCGGTCGCTCTACCGTTTTCAAGGTGATTTGGATCTTTGTATATTATATCTGTATTCTTGACTCATTGAGTCGTTGTTATATATATCTGTTCTGTGGGTCCCATCGAGGACTGTTGTGTAATGTTATTACTTCGTTTTCCACCCGCACGAAAGTGCCTGGTGGGCACCTTTGAATCGTTTCTATGCGGGTTTGGTGAATTTTGACCAAATTTGCATAGGTCCGATTCTGAGGGTGTTACAGCGGAGGAGGCATGACCTTTGCGCGATCATCGTCAACAGCAATAAGTGGCCCCTTCCCCTTGTCCAGCGCGGTAGGCGGATCTCGTCCGGGTTGATCTTCATCCATCGCCGTCCCAATTGGTGACGAGCACCCCTCGAGACGTGACGGCATTTTTGGCTTGCTCGTCGCGCGTGTATTCCTCCTCCATCTCCTGCATGGCGGAGTCTAGTTCATCTGGACTGAAATCTATCTTCTCTGAATCTGCACTGAAGTCAGCATAAAGCGCATCAATAACAGAGTCGAAGGGTGCCAGGACTTCCTCGATGATGGGCGGTGGAGGTGCAACAGCAGTGATGATGACTGGAGGCGCAGCTGCGACGATGGCGGCCGGAGGCGATGGTGGCGATGGCTGAATCGGAGGATCTCCGTTAATGAGCGCAAGCGCTGTCTGAGCTGTTGCGTCAGCCTCTGCATAGTTGTTGACGGTGGTCATCATGCCTTTGAGGGTAAGGCGTCCTGACGCCTGCTGCTGTCTTAGAGAATGTCGGAGAAGCGTGCCACGGTCCAGTCCTTCCACGAAGTAATACATAGCATTATCATCGGGGTAGTGGGCCAGATCGGCTCGTATGCGGAGCCACCTGGCCAGGTAATCACGGGGGTTTTCGCCCTCTCTATGAACGCAACACGCCAGATCGAAGATGGTAACCATGCCAACGAACTTGGATCTCTGTTGTCCGGATGGACGGGCGAAGCCGGCGGATTTGCAGCGATCTTCCACCTTTATATCCTGCACAGGGGCGGTTTGGGTGGGCCTTGAATTTTTCCGATCTTTGCCGGCAAGCTCCGAAGAGATATCCGACATCGATCCTTCCGCGAACGTATCCTGCCCGTAGGCGGTCCGTGCGGGCCTTGAATTTTTCCGATCTTTGCCGGCAAGATCCGAAGAGATATCCAACATCGATCCTTCCGCGAACGTATCCTGCCCGTAGGCGGTCCGTACGGGCCTTGATGCTCCTCCGACTCCTAGGGAACTAGTGCCCGAGTCTGTTTCGCTAATGAAGAGGTAGATGTCTCCGATAGGAACGATCGAGCACCGTGTAGGGTTCGTCTTCGCCGGGATCCATAATTCGTCGGGAGGGACGATCAGAAAATTGTCGGAGAATAGAACACGATCGGTGGCTACGGTTTCGCCGATTCCCGCGAAGATCTTGGTCCTCGCCCGCTGAAGAGCCTGAAGCGCCTCTTGCCCCACGGTGGGCGCCAACTGTCGTGGTATTGCCGGCAATGCCATGGAGGTCCTCACGGCGTGTTTAGAGACGTGGGGAAAGGCGGACGGTTGACGGGTACGAGGTAACATAGATTACCCAGGTTTAGATCCCACGACGGTGGCGGAATCCTACTCCTGCTATAAATCACTATAAGGGCAATACGCCGAGTTACAGAGATAGGTTCGTTGTGCGAGGTGTGTGCTAATCGCTACTTGGTTGTCTGAAGTTATGTCCTAAAGGCTCCCATAGGCCCGACTTATATAGTCACCAGGTCCTAGGGTTACAGGGAAAAGTCTTAGCCGGACAGGTTACAGAGTCCTACACCGTCTATTACTAGTCTCGTGTATCTTGCACTCCAAGTCTCCGGGTACGTCAGTGACTCCAACCGTAGCCTTCCTTTATCCGGCATGGGCCTCCCTTCTGGATCCATCTAACTGGGCCGCCCAGCAGGCCATGGGCCATGCTACCAATTGTGAGGGCCACCCGGGTTATCCAGATAGGAGACATGCTATGAGGATACCCATATAGCATATCCCCAACACCTACTGCCATTGCTGCACGCCATGGTACTGGCCGTGTGGTGCCGTAGGCGGCAAGATGTCGTGAGACCCCGATAAACGACCACGAGACGCGCCGCGGCCCCGAAAGGCGCTGCAGATAGGCGGCGGCGGCAGGATCCGGCCATCTCCGACGAGTTTGGGTAGAAGAAGGGGCGGTGGGAGAGTGAGCGGCGGCGTGGAGAGGGCTTTTTTTCTCATCGACCGCGTGGACGAGCAAATATAGGAAAGGGTGGGAATTTTCAGGGGCCGAAAACCTATATTTGCTCCGCTAAAGACTTTTAGGTGATCGGTTAGGAGAATTATAGTGTGGCTCCCGGGTGCTACACACCCCGATACCTAGAAAAAATAAAAAATAATTAAAAAGGTTAAAAAAGTTAAACGTTTTTGGAAATCAAAGATGACCAGATATGCTACTTGTATAAAAATATTTCCCTAAAGAATTACTTTTATTGTATCCTAAGTAAAAAAACAAATTCGAAACGTCTCAAGATTAGATACTATTCACTTTTGATTCGTCATATTTTTGTTTTTTTACCATGAATCGTATATTTTTGTTTTTTTGCCATGAATATCATATGAATCATTTTTTTCCAAATATTTTTTATACGACTAGCATACTCGGTCATCTTTGATTTCCAAAAAAAAACGATATTTTTATTCTTTTTAAATTATTTTTTATTTTTCAAGTATGGGGGTGTGAGCCAAAAGTCCGCGTTAATCGGTTAGGTGCTATCTAAAGTTTTTTTTTGGGATGGATTAGAGATGCTCTAATTTGGAGAAGCATAGCCTGGTTATCGAAGGAATCAGACCAGAGTAGCCAATACCCATCTTGACGAAATGTCAAGAGGCACCGTCGTCGTCGCCGTGTCGAGTCGACGTATATAAATCGGGAGACGCCTACACCACCAATCCTTGCTCCTAGCTTAACGAAAAGCTCTGCATTTACTCAGTGTCCTCCCAATCACCTTCTCTTCACTCCCACGGACAGAGACCCCGAAAAGCACAACCCGCAAGAACTCTTCAGCATTACAACAAACACGCGCGCGCGCATGTGCACTTCGTTCTCGTCAGCCATGCAGCGCCTCCGCAACCAACTCTGCTCCAAGTGCGTCGCCGCCGTCGTCCTCCTGCTCGCGCTCGGCCTCGGCGCGACGACGCTCACGGAGGCGGACACCGACACGTTCATCTACGCCGCGTGCTCGCCGTCAAAGTACGATCCGGGCAGCGCCTTCGAGGCCAACCTCAAGTCGCTCCTCACCTCCATCACCAACGCGTCCCCCACCGCCGCCTACAGCAGCTTCACCGCCGGGAACAACGGCACCACCACCGGGAACGGCGCTTCGGCGGCGGCGTACGGGCTGTACCAGTGCCGCGGCGACCTGGGCAACGGCGACTGCGGGTCCTGCGTGCGGGACGCGCTGGCGCAGCTCAACCAGATGTGCCCGGGCGCCTACGCGGCGTCGCTGCAGCTGGAGGGCTGCTACGTGCGCTACGACAGCACCAGCTTCCTGGGCCAGCAAGATACGGCCATGGTGTACCGCAAGTGCAGCACCAGCACCAGCGCCGACGCCGGCTTCCTCGGGAGCCGGGACGCCGTGCTGGGCGTGCTACAGGTAGGGGGGGCGAACGGGTACAGGACGGGCAGCTCCGGGAGCGTGCAGGGGGTGTCGCAGTGCCTGGGCGACCTCGCCGCCGCCGACTGCACGGCGTGCCTGGCGCAGGCGGTCGGCCAGCTCAAGGGCACCTGCGGCACGGCGCTCGCCGCCGACGTGCACCTCGCGCAGTGCTACGTCAGGTACTGGGCCAGCGGCTACTACTTCCGCCCCTCACAAGGTACGTACTACGCCACTGTACGCGTTACCCCGTCATGCATAAACCTTCTTCCGCTAGCTCCTGCGTTCGAGTAGTTCTCCTGTAACGTACTGAGGCCAGGAATAACCACAGGAACTGCCGGGCTCCCTAGAGTTTTTTTTTAACTCAAAAATTTCATTTTTGAAAACTCGAAAAAATCGAAAATATATATCTTTTTGAGACTTGATCTACAAAAGAAAACACGTCCAGAGCATAATATTTTTTTTTGCTTTTCTAGACCCACAATTTTATGGTTTTTGTGTAGCGGAAGTACAGTGTAATAACATCTACCGGAACTTTACAAAAATTGTAGTACTGCCCACGTAAAATATCTCAATGAAATACAAGTAGTATCATTTATCAAATTATTTTTCTAAAATAAAGGCCCCCTTGATCCGGAGAGAGCCAAATCGCCACACCGGGCCACATCTTCAGAAATTGCTCATCTGCGATTCCTGGCTGCAAGTTGCAGCAGTCGAGATCTTTGCACTTGTGGGAATTGATTCCGGTAGGGAACGGGTAAACTTACCAAAGTCGATGATAGACAACACGGGGAATATGTCCTCTGAGGCTCTGACAGTCTTTTTCTCTTGATGGGCTTGCACAACGGGGATGGCCTTATCACAATACGTCCACTTGTCCAAGCTAGTACTAGAAATTTAGCTGCCAATAGATCAAATGTGTGTGTGTGTCTCCCGATTAGCACAATAGAAGAAAGGGACAGGAGAGCAGTCACTCAACTGCAGAGGGCACCGAAGCCTGTAATCATCATTTTGGACACTTGGTCAGCCATAGCAGCTGCTAACAAGTTCCGAGGACACGACTGACGATTCAGTCGTATTATCCCCAAGATATGCTAATCATCCCGGTCTTTCTAGGGGACCTCAGCATCACACTCAATTAAGTGACACAGGAGTGCCATTAAGATGTCTGAAGTGACATTAACTGGCTAAGCCCAGAGCTAGGTGTCCACTGCCGATACTACCGACCAAACAAAGCGATCCATCTGATGCACTGTAATGATGGACACTAAATAACATTCCTGTCACTAAGCTTATCGGGGTATAGTATAGGTAGGACTGCGGCCGTATGTGCGGCGGCCGCGCTAGCCACGCACATATGTGCGGCGGCTGTATGTGGGACGGACCTTTGCCGGCGGCAGCCGTCCAGCCCCAACCACTCCCTTTCTGAATATATTCCCGATAAACAGATCCTAAAAGGAGCCACACACACACTGAGTCACAGAGTGCGCATCTAGCTCTTTGTTGTTGTACAGTAGTAGTATGTGCTTATTCTAATCTTTTTGGTTTGGTTCCTCTTTTGGTGATAAGATTATTCGCAAGATGACGTCGGGCGGACCGTGGCGATAATAATCGGCATCTTGGCAGGGCTGGCCCTCATCGTCGTCTTCATCTCCTTCCTCAGGAAATCATGTACGTCATTAATCCCCTCTCTACTTGGAGAAAAAAAACCTTTCTTGTTTTCCTTCCGGACCGACTTTATTGTTCTAGCATGCTACTGAATATTGGTGTGTCATTGCAGGTTAATTTGCTCAGGTTGGCTCCTGGAAGAAGCTCCGATTACTGCTTACATAATGGCCCTAGACCGAACTGACTTGTAAAAGAGGGATCTACACTACACTAGCATGTACGGCCAGGACCCAGGAGGAGCTTCAGAAAGATCGTAATCTCATCTTGTTAGCAATAGGTTATGTAAGTGACCTTTGGTAGGGCTGCCTGTAGGAGGATCATGACCTTACTACGGGCCATCAGTTTTGGCGCCCACCTGTTCATCATCACCAAATCAGAGGGCATTGTCATGTACTAGAAACATCCACAAACTTGTGTCACAATCATTGCCTTTCAATTGATTCAGTCAAAGTTGATGTACAAAAGCATATGCATGATCATGAGCTACTGATTAACCCAACACATCCAAGTGACGGCGGATCACTGTTGGGCGGTTTCTTCCTTCTTCTATCATATCAATGGTATGCTACGTATGTATGTGTGTGTGTGTACGTACACATACGAGGTCTAGGAACCTCTGGAGCATTCCCTATTGCTCCCATGTACTGCAGCGAGCGGCTGGATCAGGCGCTGTGGCCTAGAACCAGCGGGCTCCACTTCGCCGAGCTGTAGCCGTCGCAGGCGCTCGTGCTCGCCTCCTTCATCTCGGCCTCCGAGACGCCGTTGTTGCAGAGGTTTGCGAACGCCCTCATGTGTTTCATGCCATACTGGGTCAGTGTTCCGCAGTGGGATTCGAAAACACGCACCTGACGATGGGCATCAGTACGAGAGCAAGTTCATCAGTAAACAGAAAAGAACGCCGGCAAATGTGTTGCAATATTTGTGGGATTTAAATAAGTAAACTCACCATCCTCTTCAGACAATCCCAGTCGTCAACTACCGGTTGGCCAGGGCTTCTAGGAGCCTCAAGCGTGGAAGGCCCCTTTTCAAATCCAAAGACGAGCTTCCCGATGAAATCCATGCTGCTGTCCAGATGCTTCCTGTGTACCACGGTTTCTCTGATCTCCCTGAGAACCCTCTGCTTCTCTTCTGACCCCTCGTTTAAACGCTCATACTGAAACCAAGAACATACATTAGCGGACAAATTTGATAGTACAGGCTACAGAATTTGATGGGTAGAACTTGAGCCTGTCATGGGACAACACGAGCTCGAGATGAAAGTTAGTATAGTGTCACCATATCTTCTCAACACTATGAAACTAAATTTACATTTAGCTTCTAGTTAAACATTGGCCCACCATGTACTCTGACCGTTCAATGCGAATTATAAAACTATTCATTTTCTACAATGCCGAGGATGAATTTACAGAACAGGTCAATTAATTTTACTTACAAAATCATTCCAAATATTTTCCTCCTGTCTACAGTTTCTATATTCTATTTATAATATCCTAAGGAACCAATTTAAATTTCAAGATTTAAGAACCACTAAATGCTGTGTACCCTTGCAGTATCTGTAGGAGTTCATGAGTCATAACAAATAAAGATGCATTGTTTCAAGTGGCAACGCTTGGTTCTACATGCAGTGACGTAAGTGTCCAAGGTGATGGGTTACTCCTTATAACAAATAACAGAGAATATATGAACTAGACAGGATATAACTTGACAGGAGATAACTGGACTAACTGAGACTGAAAGAAACAGATGGAATTTACCCTCTTCCACATGAAAAGGATATCCGCATCTCTTTGATTGATTGCACCCTCCAGGCTGGGCAAAAGCACTTTGTTTGTCTTGTTGGCATTTGCAGGATCAAAACCTTGATAAAGGAAAAGCTTCTCATCCTTGAATGTCTTGTCCCCATACTCCATGACATGAGAGCCCAGATTGACCTTATCTGAGCTTGAAGTTCTCTTTTTAACCTGCCCAAGAAAGTAGTGAATAGATGACACTACCAGAATGAAGAAAGGGTACTCAAGACTTACCACATCGTACTGATCCTTGATTGTTTCCTTCTTTAGGTTGTGAGTTTCACTGCAAAGTAGGATCGAATGGTTCAGAACAGCAGTCTCATGGTTATAGACAACTGATAGAAGAACATTGCTCTAGCAGCTGATACTTCCCAAGCCTATCTTTGCTACTTACATTTGCAAGTGCAGTGTGACTTTTAAATTATTTATGTGTTAGTCAGGTTGGTAATGACTGTACTAAAAAGCACTCTCATGTTGTGCCTTCTAGTGTGATAATGCTTCGTTAACAACAACAAAATACAAAATCATGACTTGCAAGGGTGATAAAGTATGAACTCCTTTTGGATAGGATCTGGAAATCTATCTGAAGATATAAATTTCTTGTACATACAAGAGCTGAGGAAGAACGAAAGTAAAATAGAGCAGGTTAACAATCACAAAAAAGTTTCTACGTAGGAATTATTCCAAACATGACCATACCAAATATTTGTAATATAAATCATTCTACTATATCACATTCAAGAGTAGACTAAAAACATGAATAAAGTAAGCCTTACAGACATACTTTTGACAACTGTAAAAAAGAATGCAGGTTTATAAAACAGGCACCGAGCATAAGATTTTTCAAATGATGCTTACCTGTCTTCCATCCAAGAAATACTGTAGACATCACCCAAACAGGTATCGAAGTCATGAGGAGGTGGTGGGTTCATCCCAGGGCAGTATGCTCCATAACTACTTTCGACTGGGTTTGCTGCTGTTGTAACATAAATATTAAGATCGTGTGGCATTATTCCCTCGAAAATACTGCCACTTTCACAGGCTTCAACATAAATAACCTGCCAAGATTGTAGTTTGAGTTACAGATAGACTCTAAGAGTACCGTTTCAGATAAAAAAACTACACAAAATTTTAAGGAAAAATGAGAAAGAATGAATGTTATACCATTTTTGAATAGCTCTTGGAAGCATGCTTTTCTTTTAACACCTTCATGAAGTCACCAGCATAAAGATATGGCAAGTTGGGCATACCTGCAAACTTGCTAAGGTTAGCTAAGTTACACACAAGCAATCAGCTAAATAACAAGGTTTATGTGGGAGTATTCACCAAGAACACCAGCACCCCCATGATCCGTGTAATAGATGAAGATGTGATCGTTCGGCTTGCTGTTTATCACCTTCTTACTCCCTCCGGTAACCGCAGTTTTGTTGCCCATGAGGACCGCAAAGAAGTTTGTAGTGGTGACCTGGTCACCAGTGTAGTCCTGTAGTGCATGTCAAGTTGATCAGATACAACACCATGCATTTATACATGCAATCCAACAGCACTAAAGGTACCAATCAATCTCTGATTAAAAAGTGCAATCTATTTTAAGGCGTGAAATTAGAATTACGTGCACACTCTTGTCTCAAACTAAAATTAATGGGAACAGATATCCCGGCAATACCTTCGGGACACCAGCATAAACGTCTTTGCCTTTAGGATGGTTGATGATGACTCCATGTCTTGGGTTTTCGGAATTGTGGGCGATATCGTCGTACATGAACACCACAATGTTCTCCTCCTTCAGTCCTCCCCTCTTCAGAATCTGGTAGGCGTGGCAAACATCGGCCTGTCATGCATCAAGAACACCACAACAATAAGTAACAACCCATAAAATTGTTCAGCTATCAATTTTTTAAATACAGAACAGCATTGAGTCATTATGTGTTCTGACTATAGTCTACGACGAAGATATGCTAATTGGCCCTCACCCAAGCTACTTTTTGTCCCAGTAGCGAGATTCAAGCATCCTCGAATTGGAATGTCCCAACAGAGCTTAATAAACGTGTATATGAAAGGGGGCATTTTGACCAAAAAGTTTTGAACTTCAGCTCGCAATCGCCTGTACAATCCTACTCGCATCCGAAGCCGGCGAAGGAGTCTCACCTGGTGCCGGTAGTTATCGTAGCCGTTGGAGCCGGCAACGAGCACGGCCCACCTCGTGACCCCTTCCTCCTCCCCCGCCGCCGCCGGGGCAGGGGCAGCTGCAGCGTCAAGCCCCTTCTGCGCCGGCAGCCGAATCAGCGGCTCCGCATTCCCCTCCGCAGAGGCGGCGGCCGCGGCCACCGCCAGGAGCGAGAGGACTCCACAAACCCACCACTGAGCCATGGCTACCCTCGAGAGCAACTTGGTCTTGGTGTGCTAGCTAGACTGCTAGAGAGATCGAGGGAGAAAGCAGAGAGCGAAGTGTGATGGTGCTGGTCGGGACCGGGGCCGCATTTTATAGCCGCAGCGGCGTGCTCCAGGCCGACACGTGGTGGCCATGGTGTGTGGATCGTGACGCCGACGAGGCAGATCGCAGCTCGCGCAGACGTGCAGCGGCGCCTGCGTAGTCAGGAGAGTGGCGTGGCGTGGACATAGTCTCAATCCTGGTTCGGGAACGCCCGCCTAAACTTGCTAAAACCCGCCGTGGTTCCTACCCTACCGGATTTCGGCCATGACCAGGCGCACAACGTCGCACTCCGCGCCGGCAACGGTAGTTAGCGTCATGAATTAGCCGGCGACATGGCTCCGTGGTTTGCGCAGCCTCCCAGTTCTATCGCGACGGGAGGGGAATGGAGAGAAACTGACGCTTCCAGTGCGGAGAGAAAAAAGGAGCGTAAAGCTTCCAGTACTGCGGAGAGAGAGAGGCTACTCTCCACGCTAGTATCTCCCTCTCAGGCTTTCGAGCAAACAGATGTGCCGCTTTTGCTAGAGATAGCAACCGGATTTTGCCTGCCGATGTGGCCATACGTGAGCAAGATATGAGTGCGAACCGACTTATTAACAGAGAAAACATAGAATGCACGAAGACTTTGGAGGAGCAGCGTATGCCACTCCTGTGCTGTATATGTAAGCAAGAGGAATTTGGAGGGTTTAGGGTGTGCTCCACTATTGCCGTGCTGGCCGTGGTGTGCTCTACTATTGCCAAAGGTTCCAGGGTGTCAGAGTGTTATGTGCAACGAAAGCAACCCCTAAAGCATCGCGTGGCCGCTGGGAAAGAATTTGAATTCATCTTGATTTATATGTAAGATAAATGTATATTGACAAGATGTAGAGAGTGACATTTCATGGCGTTAACAAGATTTATCAATGTTTATTTACTGTTACTGTACTACAAATTAAAGACGGGTCTCTAGACTTATTTAAATATATATGTGTAAAGTTAAAAATCAACTAGAATGTCGTGCACTGGCGAACGAGAGAGATTTTGTCTCTTATTTCAACAATCAGAAAACCTACTTGTAGGAAATTTTCTGGGTTAGCTATGGCTGATTTTGCCGAATGCCGATGCACTTAGTTCAGATAAATTTTCAGTGTGTGTACTTTAGGAGGTGGCAAGTTAAGGCCAAACTCTGACTTTTGATGATATTCTCAGTTAGTAACGGGCTAATGGCCAGCCTTGATGAACTCCCTATGGTGATGATAATATAATACAAGCGGTAGACCTAGTTAAGCGTGTGACGCAAACATTACGTCAACGATGCATGAATGGTTAAAAGGGCTCCACGTGAGCTGCGATGTCCGTCCACAGAAAAGACTAAGCTTGCTGGCA
This sequence comes from Avena longiglumis, assembly GCA_030063025.1. Classification (NCBI taxonomy): domain Eukaryota; kingdom Viridiplantae; phylum Streptophyta; class Magnoliopsida; order Poales; family Poaceae; genus Avena; species Avena longiglumis. Next base: position 74,729,034 of record CP125976.1, on the reverse strand, counting down.
AATCCTGATTTTATCTTATGGAGTTAGGGCGTTGCAGGTAGTCACGGGGTTAAATCAGTCCCAACGGCAACACGTCGATCGTGGATCCAAAGGCTAATCCAGAAGATAAAACGCAAACGCACTTACTTATTTCGCAGCCGACCAGATATATATACTGGCGGGTGGCCGACATGCATGTGTCACCCAGACCCAGGACGGTACGTACGAGCACTTTAGGGCTTATTAATTTAGCACACTTACGTACCAGTATACTACTAGGACAAACTTTGTTGTTTTCGCTAGTGGATAGCGGAAATTCGATCACGTGTGTTTTGCCTTGAGGAAACCTTGTCACGTGAAATAAGAACTTGGTTATTTTCCTAGGTCGATGCTGGAGTCCTGATCATGTGACTGAGCTCGTTTTGCTCTTTGGAAACCGGTCATGTGAAACTCTCACGGATCTTGCTGCGCCTCTCTACCGCCGGACGTATACTGGCTTACGTATACTTACTTACCAAGGAGTATTTGAGGAACAGTAACCGAATTAGTAAAGGGGTTGGAGCAAAGAACATGAACATGCATATTACTGCGTGTGCTAGGGCCACAAACAGCTTTCACACACATATATAGAACCAACAAGATTAAACACAATGAAATAAATCTACAACAAATACAACAACTTGTCCATTATGACAACAAATGCAACAAATACAGTAACCTGTCCATCAACAACACGACAAATTATTTTTCAATAATACAAAGAACATACAAATAAATAGGCACCGGTGGACTTTCACCCAATGCAATCCTTGTCATAAGTGGTGACCGCTGAAGAATATTGATGTCATTGCACGAACCGGCATTCCAAAGAATACATGTCAAATCCAAGTCTCGTGATCGCACACGGCTTCAAGGATTATAGTGGAATCTTTTTTGTGGCCTTTCAATTGTCCATGTCATGCCGCAGGACAATTCTTTTAACTCCAATGCATACAATCAATTGAGCCAAGCATACCTGGAAAGCCTCGAGCCTTGTTCACCTCCAAAAGCCTAGCCGTGTCTTCAACATTGGGGAATCTCAAGTATGTGGTGCCGAACACTCGCAAAATTGCTACTGCGAAGCGCTTGACACACTTGATAGCTTGGATCTCACCCATAGCCAAATGGTCATCTACTAGATCCACCGGAATACCATATGCAAGCAAGGTGGAGCTGGTCCATGTGGTGGTCTGTGTGATTACTTATGAAAGATCTCATCTCGGTCTTCTCACTACCATTGCACAAAATAAATGTCATGGTAGAAAGGGTTGACTAAGTCTGGTGGGAGAAGTGCACCACATCTCGAGAATGTCACTCCATGTAGTTAGCTATTTTGAGCAACCGTACACTAAAGTTGTTCAAGAATCTCCTCATCCCAATTTATTAAACTAAAATTTGTTAGGTGGACAAGGGGTTGGAGGGTTCACTAATCTCTATTAGTGGTACTATTTTAATTAGATAAAACCTATTTTAAAATGACAGGATAAAATCATCGCTTCATTAAATTCAGCCAAAACTTCACTCAACCAGATATTCATGTAGAGGATATGTTATCTTATATCTATCATGTGACACTTGTCAATATATTCATTATATTGACATTTGTGCGTACAACGTCTCCTGTTGTAGGTTGCTCTAAAGACGAGTGAACTATGATGTTAGTGTTACGAGTTTCTACTTGACATGTTCGCCTCTGACACATGAAGATGAAGGGGGTTTGTGCTTTTACCTGACACTACTAGAAAAATGGCTATAGGTAATCAGCACATCCGTGTCTCACATGGTTGAAGTGCCCCACGGCTAAAACAGGCATGACTCACCTATGGACAGTGCCCTACTAGTAACTAGAATAACCGTGGCGCACATGACCATAGTGCGCCACAGATATGTGTGGGCCAGGGCCCTGTTGGCCGCACGCCAAACATCCGTAGCGCACATAGGGTAGGTGCGCTACGGTTGTTAGTGTCAACCGTGGCGCACATGGAGGGGGTGCGCTACGCCTAAGCGCATGCCCGTCTCTGCTGTGAAACGGCCAGACACATCCTTGGCGCACTATGGCATGTGCGCCACGGATATATAAACTTAGTAGTAGGGCACCTTGCCCTAGTGTCGTACGCCTAACTATCCTGCACCAACTCCCCCCCCCCCCCCCCTCCCCCCCCCCCCCGTGGATCGCCTTTTTAGGCTTTGCAAAAATAAAAGAAAATGATAAACACTTCAAAAAATTAATTTCTTTCATATTTACGTAGGTAATGTGGTATAGCTTCTAGTAAAATTAACAAACATGAGTTTCGACTTTATTTGCAAAAAAAAGTCATGCCACGGTAAAAAGGCCGTAACTTTTGCATACGATATCGAAAAAAATCGTATAATATACCAAAATGACGAGAACGAGATTTCGCATTCGCTCGCCACCACCTTCGGTCGTTTAGCGATTTTTTAGATTTTCAAAATTTGAAAAGAGTAAAAAGTTATGGTCAAAAGACCGTTTTTTCCTGCAGAAAAAAAATTGAGGGCGACTTACCCGTAGCGCACCACCACCTAGTGCGCCACGGATAAGCTTGGGCGGGATTCAAATTTGAATCCCCACCCCGCCCTCCTCCCTTTTCCTTTCCCCTTTTCCCTCTTCCTCTCCTTTCCTTCTCCTTCTTCCTTCTTCCTTCCTTCTTCCTTCTTCCTTCTCCTCCTTCCCTTCTCCTCTCCTTGCAGTGTGGACGTCGGCCTCCTTCTCCTCCTCCGCGGTGACAGCCACGGCGTGCAACGGTGGCCTCCTTCTCCTCCTCGCGGTGACACCCGGCGGCATCCTTCTCCTCACCGACCTCCCTTCCTTCCTCTCTTCCTCCATCTCTTCCTACCTCCCTCTCTTCCTCCATCTCTTTCTTCCTCCCTCTCTTCCTCCATCTCTTCCTTCCTCCCTCTCTTCCTACCTTCCTTTCTCTAACCACACCCTTTCTACCACCTCGACGCCGGCGAGGACTAGAGCGGCCACGACCCCTCCCGCACCTCCCTGCCACGGCCATGCTCCGGCGAGGTGACACGACTGCGGCGGCGATGCACGGACCCGATTGCTTTTGCAAATCAAAACGAGGGTGTTTTTTGCATTTTTTTTTGTTTTTTGAAAACCACATCTGTGGCGCACCCTATACCCCTACCCGTGGCGCACCTGGTAGTGCGCCACGCCTATCTTGATATAACCGTGGCGCACCATACAGTGGCGCACCATGCAGTGCGCCATGGCTACGAGATAGCCGTAGCGCGAGGCCAGTGCGCCACAGAAGGCCTTTTCAGGTGCGCCACGAATAGGCGTTTTTCTAGTAGTGTGAACTGTGTGATTTGAACTAGATAGCCTTTGGCTATGCACCTTTTAATAAATTACATGGATTCTAGATCGGAAAATGTAATAATTGTGACCTTTGTTTCGTAAAATTTCATCTTTAACTATGTGTGCTAGCGAATCTAGAGACTATAATTGTAAAGCACATGGATCCTCACCCTAATAGGCTGTAAGTTGGACCAAAAGTTGCGTGGAAGTTTTGGTTAGACTAGAACTACTAGCCACCTTAGTGCGGAACTTTCGGTCCCATGAAACATCTACTGGCTAGAAAGAAGAGAAGGTCGACCCTTCCATTCTTTTCTCTTCTATTAATGTTAAGATTAAATGCACTAGATATCTCATTCTAGCCAAAAAAATCTTCATGCTCTTCTAGGGTTTTAGTGAGAAGACTTAGATCTACACTTGCATCAAAAGAAATTTAATTCCCTCTCCCTTCTATTGTGGAACATGTTACCTTTGGAGTGTTTGGGTACCCTAAACATAAGAGGTCGTCGTCACAGCTCAGATTTTGTGGTGTAAAGATTCATAATCACATTGAGAGTCTCTAACTAAGTGGTGGAACTTGCCACAACCTTGTTTGTAAAGGTTTCAAGGGCCTCTCTTAGTGGATTGTGGTATCTTGCATTTTGCGAGAGTGCAAGGATAATAGGGTGAGCCTTTGTAGCGTTTTGTGGGATTTGTGTCATCAACACCCCTCCAACGAAGGGATACTTCCCCAAAAGAAAAAAAAACTTCAAGAATTGCATCATCATCTCCATCATTGCGATTATTTATATCCTTTACTTGTTTACTTGTTTATCTATCTTGATAGTTTTCTTGACGTGTCCACCTAGTTACATATCTAGACAACTTCTTTTCATGTCATATCCCCTAAATTGAAAAGGAATATTAATCTCCTATTCACCCCCTCGAGTCGAATCATAGTGATCCTTTCAGTACCCCACTTGAATAAATGGGTTTTCTTTACCCCATCCTCTTATTGCCACAACAAACTTTTTGTGAACTGTTTCATTTTCTTACCATGCCATTTAGGAAACTCAAACATGGACATCATGAAAAGCAGCACAACTCAACCAAGATTTCAATAATATTGACCTGCCACCGAAAGAGTTAAGCTTCCCCGCCATGTGTGCAATTATATCATAACTACCCTATCTTTATTACTTAATCTACTGTGATGTAGAGTAACACCTAAATACTTACAAGGTAAGTCACATACAACACAAGTAAAAATAGGTGAATATTCTTCAACATTTTCCTTAGATTGCCAAAGCAATAAATTTCTCTTATAAAAGTTTATCTACAATTCTGAAAGTCATTCAAAAATGCATAGAATAAACTTCAAGTTTTTTAGCTCCCTTCGAGAATATATTGAAACATAATATTGTATCTTCTATGTATTGTAACACCCTCAGCCCATCCTCTACTAAGTTTTCAACTAGGCTATCCAGAAGACAAAACTCTATTGCTTTTCTTACTAAGAAAGTAAACACATCTACCATCTTAAAAAGAATTGGAACCATGGGACCCCCTTCCTAAGGCCCTTCTTAGATTCAAAGTAGTTGCCAATCCTATGACTTACCATTACAACAATTTTACCACACTATAAGTTACATAACTCATCACACAGTCTAAAAATTTCTCCGGGGTCCTTTTTTTTGATCATTTACACTTGTAAAAAACCCAATAAATGATATTATCTCTACCTAAGTAAATTTTGTAGCAAGATTTTTCTGTCCTCCTCATCCAAAACACGAGGCAAGGGAATATTATTCACCCAATTATCAAGATCAAACAAAGACTTATAAAAATTAGTGGCTTATCTAAGAATATATTCCTCTCTGTATATAGCACCATCCTCTTGATGCGAAGAAATAATCTTGTTCTTCCTTTTTCTACCACTAGTTTTTTTATAAAATAATAAGTAACTGTATCTCCTTCTAACAAATCTCTTTCTTTTGCTATTTGAAATCATAATTGTCCTCTTCTTTATAAATCTTACTTAATTAATTATCTAAATGAGTGTGAGTAGTATCACATTTTTTGGAAAGAGTATATATTAATATCATGAGATACCAATTACACCCAGCCATTGCAATAACACATGCCCTAGTGGCCTTACGGATGCACATAGCCCCAAAAAAGAAAAAAAAGAAAAGTCTCTCTACAAAGAATGATTCGTCGAAGCAACAATACTAACACCACCCGAACAATACCAGTAGTCCAACCACTCCAATAGCGATGCCTTCAAGAAGGGAACAGTGCACAAGCGTCATCGTTTTCCAACCAAAGATCATATGTTTTCGCCCTGGAGAAAGTCCTCGCTCGCAAAACAATGCCTTCAACAAGGTCATTGTCAGGCACAACCAATTAAGATCAGACCTTGGATTTTCACCCTGCAAGGTAAGACTGAAAACTCTTCATGTGTTGTCGCTCCCACAAACAGTCGCCGCTGCGAGTCATAGATCATGCAGTCAGTTTCTCTCCGCCACAAAGACTCAAATCACCATCACTTTCCTGATATTCGAGCTTTCCTGACATTCTCTGCATCTGACTTCACCATGGATCGTCGAATATGACACATGATGGTAACATATATCAGAGCTTCGCAACACTCCAGCTGAAACCAAATGGCCAGAAAAAACATGGGTACGCTCGATCGAATTCAATCCGATATAGCAATCTCCAGGCATAGTCGTCCATGGAAGTCCGCCGGCGGAGCCTTCCGGAACTGGCCGCTCTAGATCAGATCATCGAGGACCGACAACCAACAGATCTTCGTCTTCGCGCGAAAAGAACCCTTATTCAGACGATCCAACAGTCCCCACACCGCCGGCCAGCTTCCGACGAACAAAGCCATGGTTGAACCCACAGATCGGTTAGAGAGAGGCCGAGATGCAGCGTCGCTGCCTAAGGCAACCACCACGCCGCTTCCAAGTATGCACCATCGCCCCTCATCTTCTCTTCCGTGCCTCCCTTCCAAGCCACAGGCAAACGTGGCTCGGGCGAGCGTTGCCATCCGCCGCTTGGATCCACCAGCATCGCCCTTGGTATCCACCCCCTGGCGCAAAGAGGATCGATGGAGCCGCACCGCCCGCCACCTAAATGAGTAGTATCACGTTCATTTACTTTTCTAAATGAGTGAAAGCATGTGTGTGTTAACACTAGCAGGATGATCTGGACCCGGTGAAACTTTCAGCCGCAGCACAAATCTTGCTTTACCCCCTAGGTTGTTCCTGCAAAAAGTCTTCGCACATTCAATGTTTTCTCTATTATTAGGTCGGTTCGCATCATACGTCTGCGTTAGTAGATCATGGTTTCCTTTCTTGCTCTGGCCACATCGGTGGGCAAAGTCTGGTAGCAATCTCTTGCAAAAAGCAGCATAAAAAATGTCGGTTTGCTTTGAGAACCTGAGAGGAGATCAGTGGAGTGGGAAAAGCACACCAGAGACCCAGCTTTGGACCCGGAAGCGTCGTCAGTTTCCTCTCCATTCCTCGATAGAACTGGGAGGCTTCTCAATCATATCGTGTGTCGGCGTGAGTAGCTTTCTCGCTCTGGCCACATCGGCAGGCAAAGTCCGGTTGCAATCTTGCGAAAGCGCCATCGGTTTGCTCGAAAGACTGATGGGAAGACTATACGTGGCCCAGTTCTGAAGCCTCGCTCCCTTTTTCACTCCGCACTGGAAGCGTCAGTTTCTCTCCATTCCTCTTCCGTCGCGATAGAGGCTGCGCAAACCACGGAGCCATGTTGCCGGCGCCGGAATGTTGCCGTCGCGATAGTGGCCCCAGAGCTAATTCATGACGCTAACCACCGTCGCCGGCGCGGAATGCGACGTTGCGCGCATGGTTACGGCCGAAATCCGGCAGGAACCACGGCGCTTTTTATCAAGTTCCCAAACCAGGATTGGGACTCTGTCCACGCCACGCCACTCACCTGACTACGGAGGCACCGCTGCGCGTCTGAGCGAGCTGCGATCTGCCTCGTCGGCGTCACGATCCACACACCACGGCCACCACGTGTCGGCCTGGAGCACGCCGCTGCGGCTATAAAATGCGGCCCCGGTCCCGACCAGCACCATCACAGTTCGCTCTCTGCTTTCTCCATCGATCTCTCTAGCTAGCACACGAAGTTGCTCTCGAGGGTAGCCATGGCTCGGTGGTGGGTTTGTGGAGTCGTCTCGATCCTGGCGGTGGCCGCGGCCGCTGCCGCTGCGGAGGGGAATGCGGAGCCGCTGATTCGGCTGCCGGCGCAGAAGGGGCTTGACGCTGCAGCTGCCCCTGCCCCTACCCCGGCGGCGGCGGGGGAGGAGGAAGGGGTCACGAAGTGGGCCGTGCTCGTTGCGGGCTCCAACGGCTACGACAACTACCGGCACCAGGTGAGACTCCATCGACGGCTTCGGTTGCGAGTAGGATTGTACAGGCGATTGCGAGCTGAAGTTCAAAACTTTTTGGTCAAGATGTCCCCTTTCATGTGCACGTTTACTAAGCTCTGTTGGGTCATTCAAATCTGAGGATGCTTGAATCTCGCTACTAGGACAGAAATTTAGCTTGGGTGAGGGCCAATTGGCATACTTCTTCGTAGATTATGGTCATAATGCCTCAATGCTGTTCTGTATTTAAAAAATTGATAGCATGTGCCTGGTCAATATTCGATAACTGAACAATCTTATGGGTTCTTACTTCTTACTCATTGTTGTGGTGTTCTTGATGCACGACAGGCCGATGTGTGCCACGCCTACCAGATTCTGAAGAGGGGAGGACTGAAGGACGAGAACATTGTGGTGTTCATGTACGACGATATCGCCCACAATTCCGAAAACCCAAGACATGGAGTCATCATCAACCATCCTAAAGGCAAAGACGTTTATGCTGGTGTTCCGAAGGTACTACCTGGCTATCCGTTCCCTTTAATTTTAGTTTCAGACAAGAGTGTGCACGTAATTTAATTTCACGCCTTAAAATAGATTGCACTTTTTAATCAGAGATTGATTGGTACCTTTAGAGTTGTTGGATTGGATGTATGAATGCATGGTGTTGTATTCCTACTAGACTGATCAACTTAACATGCATTACAGGACTACACTGGTGACCAGGTCACCACTACAAACTTATTTGCGGTCCTCATGGGCAACAAAACTGCGGTTACTGGAGGGAGTAAGAAGGTGATAAACAGCAAGCCGAATGATCACATCTTCATCTATTACACGGATCATGGGGGTGCTGGTGTTCTTGGTGCATACTCTCACATAAACCTTGTTATTTAGCTGATTGCTTGTGTGTAACTTAGCTAACCTTAGCAAGTTTGTAGGTATGCCCAACTTGCCATATCTTTATGCTTGTGACTTCATCAAGGTGTTAAAAGAAAAGCATGCTTCCAAGAGCTATTCAAAAATGGTATAACATTCATTCTTTCTCTTTTTTCCCTAAAATTTTGTGTAGTTTTTTATCTGAAACAGTACTCTTAGAGTCTATCTGTAACTCAAACTATAATCTTGGCAGGTCATTTATGTTGAAGCCTGTGAAAGTGGCAGTATTTTCGAAGGAATAATGCCACACGATCTTAATATTTATGTTACAACAGCAGCAAACCCAGTCGAAAGTAGTTATGGAGCATACTGCCCTGGGATGAACCCACCACCTCCTCATGACTTCGATACCTGTTTAGGTGATGTCTACAGTGTTTCTTGGATGGAAGACAGGTAAGCATCATTTGAAAAATCTTATGCTCGGTGCCTGTTTTATAAACCTGCATTCCTTTTTACAGTTTTCAAAAGTATGTCTATAAGGCTTACTTTATTCATGTTTTTAGTCTACTCTTGGATGTGATATAGTAGAATGATTTATATTACAAATATTTGGTATGGTCATGTTTGGAATAATTCCTATGTAGAAACTTTTTTGTGATTGTTAACCTGCTCTATTTTACTTTCGTTCTTCCTCAGTTCTTGTATGTACAAGAAATTTATATCTTCAGATTGATTTCCAGATCCTATCCAAAAGGAGTTCATACTTTATCACCCTTGCAAGTCATGATTTTGTATTTTGTTGTTGTTAACGAAGCATTATCACACTAGAAGGCACAACATGAGTGCTTTTTAGTACAGTCATTACCAACCTGACTAACACATAAATAATTTAAAAGTCACACTGCACTTGCAAATGTAAGTAGCAAAGATAGGCTTGGGAAGTATCAGCTGCTAGAGCAATGTTCTTCTATCAGTTGTCTATAACCATGAGACTGCTGTTTTGAACCATTTGATCCTACTTTGCAGTGAAACTCACAACCTAAAGAAGGAAACAATCAAGGATCAGTACGATGTGGTAAGTCTCAAGTACCCTTTCTTCATTCTGGTAGTGGCATCTATTCACTACTTTCTTGGGCAGGTTAAAAAGAGAACTTCAAGCTCAGATAAGGTCAATCCGGGTTCTCATGTCATGGAGTATGGGGACAAGAAATTCAAGGATGAGAAGCTTTTCCTTTATCAAGGTTTTGATCCTGCAAATGCCAACAAGACAAACAAAGTGCTTTTGCCCAGCCTGGAGGGTGCAATCAATCAAAGAGATGCAGATATTCTTTTCATGTGGAAGAAGGTAAATTCCATCTGTTTTCTCAGTCTCAGTTAGTCCAGTTATCTCCTGTCAAGTTCATATACTCTTTGTTATTTATTATAATCCATCACCTTGGACATTTACTTCTGTGGTCACTGCATGTAGAACCAAGCATTTCTGCTTGAAACAATGCATCTTTCTTTGTTATTATGACTCATGAACTCTCTTAAAGATACTGCATCCAAATACTGCAAGGGTACACAGCATTTAGTGGTTCTTAAATCTTGAAATCTGGTTCCTTAGGATATTATAAATAGAATATAGAAATTGTAGAGAGGAGGAAAATATTTGGAATGATTTTGTAAGTAAAATTAATTAACCTGTTCTGTAAATTCATCCTCGGCATTAAAGAAAATGAATAGTTTTATATTTCGCATTGAACGGTCAGAGTATTTGGTGGACTAATGTTTAACTAGAAGCCTCATGAACGGGATTGTGGACATCTTTGAAATTATAGGAGGCTGGCCTTATAATCTTCTAAATGCAAATTTAGTTTCATGGTGTTGAGAGATATGGCGACACTATACAAACTTTCAGCTCAAGCTCGTGTTGTCCCATGACAGGCTCAAGTTCTGCCCATCAAATTCTGTAGCCTGTACTAATATCAAATTTGTCTGCTAATGTATGTTCTTGGTTTCAGTATGAGCGTTTAAATGAGGGGTCAGAAGAGAAGCAGAGGGTTCTCAGGGAGATCAGAGAAACCGTGGTACACAGGAAGCATCTGGACAGCAGCATCGATTTCATTGGGAAGCTCATCTTTGGATTTGAAAAGGGGCCTTCCACGCTTGAGGCTGCTAGAAGCCCTGGCCAACCGGTAGTCGACGACTGGGATTGTTTGAAGAGGATGGTGAGCTTAATAATTTATTATTTAAATCCAACAAATATTGCATTCACCATTTACCTGCGTTATTTTTGTTTCCTGATAAACTTACTCTGCTACTGATACCCATCATCAGGTGCGTGTTTTCGAGTCCCACTGCGGAACACTGACCCAGTATGGCATGAAACACATGAGGGCGTTCGCAAACATCTGCAACAACGGCGTCTCCGAGGCCGAGATGAAGGAGGCGAGCACGAGCGCCTGCGACGGCTACAGCTCGGCGAAATGGAGCCCTCTGGTTCTAGGCCACAGCGCCTGATCCGCTCGCTGCAGTACATACATACATACATACAGCGCCTGATCCACTCGGCAAAGTGGAGCAACAGCGAAATGCTCGATTGCGTACATACATACATACATACCATTGTCCATTGATACAAGAAACCACCCAACAGTACGTCGCCACTTGTGTGTGTTGGGTTGATCAATAGTTTATGGTCATGCATGCCTTTGTAAATCAAGTTTGACTGCAATTAACTGAAAGGCGATGAGACAATTAGTATGTGAATGTTGCTGCATGATTATGCCGTCTGATTGTGACTACAATCAATTGAATGGCCGTTATCAGAACCAAAATCGATGACCGATAGGATAGTGATCCTCCTTCCCTCAGGGCTGGTCCTAGTATCATAAGGTGTATCATGCATGTTAACTTGGCAAAAATCTGACGTGGCGTCATAATTAATAAAGAGAGAGGTGGTTAGTGTATCATAGGAAGATATCGTATCATAGCACGTAAAGCTAGAAATCATAATGGCAAGTAAATCTTGTACGCACATTTTACATAGAGATTCTACAAATCAATAAATATACCACTACTATATGATACAATGTTTTAGATACATAGTATCATGCACTAGTATTATATACATGATACTAGTAGTATGATACTACCACTAGGACCAGACTCATAGTGAAATTAACTGATTCTATACTACAAGTTTTTCCTATTGGTTGTAGATCAACTCTAGCTAATCTATTATAATACAGACGTTGTCCTAGATATTTCATAGTGAAATTAACTGCCACACACTCAAGAATTAGAAAATAGACTTGAACTTCCTCTACTTCTTCCATCCCCATAGAGATAAGCTCACTTTCGTGATACTAGTTAACTCCTATTCCAGAAATTTGTTCAAAGCAAGTTAAAATCAACTTGATGTTTATAGCTACTCTCTTATCCTTTTCTAGGAATGGAGGGGCCGGTATCACCATCATGTTGTAAGTATCACCAGAGCTGATGGTCACCCCTTCTACTAGACCAGGTCATAAGCATGTAAGCAAAGTTGATATACTCTCTTTACTTTGCAACATAGAGAAAACGTCCACTCCCAGAGGTGACTGGATCACCCTCTGTCAAACCTTTATCGGTAACAAAACAAGTCACTCCAAACTGAGTAACTGAAAGTGCATCTATTACCCCTAATGGATATTGGATGACTAACACTTCTGATAGTAATGTTATACTGAGTGTATACATGCGACATTGATACTTTTTTTTGACACTTTGCAATATTGATACTTGGTTTGCAGAATCATTGTGTAGGACAAGTCGTACAATGGGGTAAGATACCTAGGTCAGTGGTGAAACTTCAATGCTTGCTCTACTACGATCAGTCTTTTGCAGCATACAACATCCAAGCCTTTTTCCCGAGCAAGTTAGGATAGTCTAGATATGAAACTCAATAGAAACATTAGGAAACACAAAAAGGAGAATGTCGTGGTGGTGGCACGGCAGATGCCATGGGTAGGCTAAAGTATGGGGCCAATGGATGCTAGTGGGATCTGGAGAGGGAAGATGCAGTTGATTCTACACACAAAAGACTAAGGCAAAGATCTTTATTTCTCCTTTCTTGGGCTACAAGTGCTCCTTGAGCTGTATACAGGGAGAAAAGAAAAACTTTACCAGCCTAACGGTACTAAATGAGACGATGCCCTTCTCAGGATCCAAGCCTCCCCTTATAAAGGAGAGCCTTGGGTTCCTTTAGGGCTGACGTGGCAAGCATATTCTAGAAATATGCGTGTCCCAATATAGCAGTTCGGCGTCCTCCTTTCCCTGTCGCTTCTCTAATGACGGCAAGGTTCCAGAGGGCCTCTCCTGCGCGCCTCGGGCTTCTGGACTGTCACCTCCGTGACCTCCTTCTGCCCCTCTGTCGCTCTGCACCTTTGTCCCTAGTGCTTGGCTCTGCTCAGATTCTCCCTAGCCTATGACTAGAGTTTAACTTTAGGCTTCTCCTTCTTCTGCAAGCTTCGTATCATTCGGCCCCGCCTCACGTAACTCGGCTCGTCCTTTACCTGCATTAAGATTATTCGGACTAACCCGGCCGACTCATACAGTACTTCGGCCGGATAATTCCTTGCTATTATCATTGAGGTCCTTCCCCTTTCATACCTCGGTCGACACCTACATGATTCGGCCGACTAAGATGGTAACTCGGAAACTGGACGGGGAACGTCCTTCCGTCTTTCCCCATCTTTATCCTATCCGAGGTCACCTCCCCAACATTATTCCCCGAAGCTGGTATGGCCCTGACGTTAACTTCGGCTGGGCCATATCAGTTTCATGAGATTCCTTCTGCTTTGTTTCCGAGTTATCTTTTCTCGTTCGAGGTATCATCATATCTTTTCACGTACACCTCGTCCTATGTGTCATACTCATCATTGTTTGTCTAGTTTTTTGCTCCTCTACAGTATTTACTGATAAGCTACAGTAATCACTGCGCCTGCGACGGCACTGCGATGCCTCGTGTGCCGTTTCCATCGGGGATCGTGGCCTTTGTAACTACCTCGGTGAATTACGCTCCTAGTTACAAGCCTGGATGAGCGGAAATGGTTGAAATAGTACGGTGGGACCCAGATGCCACTCACAGGTAGACCTTTCGGCCGTCCCAACCATTTCCAAACATCGGGACAAGAACGGGCGGCGTGTCGGCGAAGGGATCAACTACATACACAAATGAGTATGTATGCAAGCCACCATACAATAGTACATCAGAGCCATTCCATCTAAAAAGAAAGGAAATATAGCAACGCCATACGGCAAGATTCAAATGTCCTAGATAGATATATAGTTTAGGATATCCCCTCATACATCACACATCAGAGTATCGGTGAAGGCAAACAAGATCCGAAGTACGAATAAGAAGCAAATCGGCATAAGATGCCCCATAAATAAGCAAATCCCCACAGATCCCACGGATCCCGTTCCGTAATCTCTACACCGACGATCGTTGCCCACATCATCCGCCTCCTCCCAAAGATCCATCTTGTGAGTGTACTGCTCATCGAATCAAATAATTTATCGTGTGAGACCCTAGGGTACTCGGCAAGTCTTTATGCCTCTAAAGGGACACACAACACGGGTGACGCAATTGCAGCAAAAGATAAACCCTAACAGTTCTATAGATACTCGCTAACCATCCGCCTAACCAAAGATAGACGGATGTCCGTGAATTAAGGACAACAGGTATAACAGTAATATCATCAGATCCATCCTCCTCCTCACTTACCAACGAGGAAGCGGACGAACAACCCCCCATCCGTTGGCAATTTTATTAACCATTCCATGAGTGTTGCACTATTTACTAGTCAGTTACTTAGTCAAATTAGAAGTGATACTTTAGTTATGCTTGTCTATGATCGAGAAACTTTGCTCCAAGTCGTCCATAAACGCGGACACGGCTTTCAGAAAGTTTTACCCTGCAGGGGTGCACAAATAGCAACACACACTCGATCAACCTCGGAAAAACCAAATCAAAACCCAACGAGGCCTTCACGACAAAGCAATCACAGGATTCAGAAATATTTCAGGGGCCACCCCATTGAGTACACCCGCAACGAAGCTAGCTGACTCCGAGACGGACTCAAGGTTTGGGTGGACGGCTGTAAACGACTGGGAACCCAAAACTAGTCTTGTCGATACCGCGAAATCGTGTCCCGATCATTACAGGTGCTCCTCGCACAATTGTAAATAAAGCAGTAAAGCATGGCATAGGTACAGGATAATAAATAAAACCTGAAACTAGTTTGTGGCCCCAAGAAATAAGAATGAATCAAGCTCTGGCTCAGGGGGGTCCCATAAGCCTCCCGGATGTGGATAGCGCGAATATTAAAGGAACAGGAATCAAGTACTCGGGGTCCTACGGGACACAAGTGAGCAGGAAAAACCAAATAGCAGATATTGCTCACCGGTGCCACTTTCATTAGTTATCCCATTACTACTCAGGTTAAGTTGTTTAGGTACCTCGTTATCCATCAGACTCTCACATACCCTACACATGCTGTTCTACGACTCGCATGGCTCAAACAACTCCTGTAGTAATGGCTCATGGGATGGAGGAACAAGCTTGGTGGGGTTTAAAAGTAAAGGCTATGCAATACTTGGGATTCAGTTTAATGCAATCGCGACTCAATGATGCAAGAATAAGATAGAGGCAATAGGTACTATATGAATGCAAGCATGTGGTAGTGCTTGCCTGGCAACTCAGTTGAAGCGAGAGAAGGATCTGGGTAGTGCTCCTGGTTCTCTTGATATATCCCCTGCTCAGCGTCTATTCGAAGAAGAACCAAACAAACAAGGCCAATATAAATAAAGTGCGCAAGCATATGAATAAAATGCGACAATCAAACAATCATGCCATGATGTATGATGCACAATTTGCATGGCAATAAAGTAGCATGGCATGGGTGAGGTGTGGAATACAAGTAATAAGCATTTTATTGAGTTTAGGTCACATTTTATCCTCATATTAGTTGCTGTATACTTTATATTTATACGATGCATGCTGCAATTTAAGTCATGGATAGCATAAACAGAAAGTTCTCGTCGAGGTAATCATTTTAGACATATCATTTGTCAAATTTGGAGTTATAAAACAAAAGTTATTAATTAATTAAGGCCGAGGGCATTTTATTGTAATTTTATTCAACTTGGAAAATAAAGTGTGCAAAATATATTTTGAAGGGCATATTTGAATTCCTCATATTTTTCTGATTCAAAATCATATATCATTTGTTTAATTTGGAAACATAAATCAAAAGTTATTTAGAAAACAGATTGAATTTTGAATTTAAATCAAATTGGAAAAGATTTGAGTTTAAACAGAAAACAGGAAAACTTTTGTTACACCACCCAGATCTAGCCGCGGCCACAGACAAGTAGGTCCGGGCCGATCTGGCGGTAAGAGGCGAAGGTTCTTCGCACCATGACTGAGCTAGCCTGTGTCGCCGATCGGTGGTCGGTGGGGCCGGGCCCACACGACAGCGAGAGGGGAGGGTCAGCCACGCGGCACAGTGGGGGACTGCGGGTTGAGAAACGCAAAACAGAGGAGCCTTTTTATAAAATGGCCACATGCACTGACTGTGGGCCTGGGCTGGACCGCGGGTTGAGGCAAAAACTAGAGGAGGGGTTTTCTGCAAAACGGACGACGCGCACTGTGGATCTTCCTGGTTAACTGACGAAACTGACGGGCGCACGGTCGCGTCGCGGTGGGGGCTCGAACGCGCGACCTGGCGCTTGCGCGCGGCGGCGGCGACCGCTGCGGCTAGGTGGGTTTGGTGACAGGAGGGAGTAGCGCGGCTAGGAGAGGTTCTGCGTCGCGGCGTGCATGGCAGCGGCGGCAGAGCGCTTCGACACAAAGTCCGGCGAGCACGAGGAGCCACGAGGAGATCGAGATGTCGAGCGAGAGATCACCACGAGGCTGTCGGTGGCGTTGGTTCGGCTTGGGAAGCGGCGGATCGTCGACGAGGCAGGGGCCAAGCGTAGCTAGGGTTCCGTCGGTGCGGCGTCGGCCTAGGGTTTCTGTTCCTGCTCCTCCTCGCTGGGGCGTACGGGGCTGCTGCAGGGGACCTCCTCGTCCTCCTCGACCTCCTCCACGACAAGCTTGGCGGCCGGAGCGACGAGAACGACGTGGTGCTGGCGGCGGACGGCGATGGGGTAGATGGTGGCGGAGAGGGAGAAGGGAGGCGGGGGCCACAGGGTGGATCTGGTGAGGCGAGAGGCGAGAGAGTAGATAAGGATGGGGAAGGGGTGTGGGAGTGGGGTAGATGGGAAAAGGTGGCCTCGGTGCCACCTTTCTCTCCTTCCTCCTTCACGTGCTAGGGTCGGCAGGGCAGGGTAGGTAGAGGAGGGGGCTTCCAGGTGGGGCATGGTGGTCTGGGAGGGTAGGCTCGGGCTGGGGTCCTCTTGGCAGAGAGGGGGAGCTAGAGAAAGGAGAGGGGGTAGGCTCGGGCTAGGTTAGGGTTGGAGTTAGGCTCGGTTAGAGGGTAGCTAGGGCAGGGGTGAGGTGGCCAGGGGAGAGGGTGGCCGGTGGGGCCAGCTAGGTGAGAGGGAGGGAGAGGCCGAGAGAGAGAGGTAGGTTTAGGGTTTAGATAGGAGAGGGGGGTATGGTGATAGGGTAGGTGATTAGGGGGGTAGGGTTTAGGGTTAGATGGGGGAGAGAGAGATGGTTTCCTATTGGCAAGCTCAAGCAAGACAAGATCATACCAAAGCTAGACCAAGAAGAGGGAGAGGTGGTGATATGGTTTTAAGCAAGATCAACTAAGACCAAGCCAAAAAGGAGTGATAGGGAGAGATAGATGATCCAAGCAAAAATCAAATAAAATCCAAATGACAAGCAAAAGGTGGTACTTGCATGGGCCATGCATAAATAATTAATACCATGCTTATTTTGTGAAAACAAGATTATTTACATGGCATAGTTCTTATGCATTCCAAAATGTGGAGTAAGGCCCAAGCAAAAGAATTTGTAGAATTGGACCCACCCTATCTCTCATGAGCTAGATTAAACAACAAAAGAAAAATAATTACAAGCTCATGGATAATGGGATGGTGGAATTGTAAGGTGGTGAAAGAAAGGTGGTGGAGTTGAATAAAAGATATGCCCCCAACTCAACTTGGGCATTTAACAATATATCAAGAACCAAATACAATATCAAGAGGCAAATACAATTTACCATGCCTATGAGAGAAGAACCAAATCACAAAGGTTTTATATGATGCTCAAATGCAAGGTGGCATGATGACATGAGCATGATATGATGATGATGCAACAATTATATGTAGGAAGTAGCCATTTTATTACTAAACCAAGTAGCATTACAGTTGTTAGACAAATGGGATGCTATAGCCTTCCTTTCCACCGTGTGGTCGTTGGTGTGGTTCCACTTCGCGTCGTGCGTTCATGCCACGTTCACGACCTACACGGTCAACCGCCACAGCCACGATCCCATTACCTTGCAGGTAGCGCGGTTATAAAGTGGGGCGCGGCGCTGGGGGATTCACTTTCCCCCTTCGCTCACCTGCGCCCTTCTTCTACCTCTCGCCTCTACGCCCGTTCGTCCTTCTGCCGCCGTGCGCTCGTCTGAGCCCTTGACGGAAGGGATCCCGCCGTACTGCTCCGTCGCCTTCGTCCCTGCTCGCTCGCTCAGGCACTGTCGCCGGTGAGTTCCACCGGTCCCATCGCCTAGCTTTTCCTCTAGAGATCTCTGTTTTTCTTCCGTAGTCGCGCGGCGGTTCTTTCTCTGCTCCGCCGCCGTTTTTTGGGTAGAACCACGACGGGGCCTTGCAGTTCTAGATTTTCCTCCGCCGCTATTTCATCCTCCGTAAATTTCTCCGGCGATCTCATGTCGAGCTCGGTCAGCGGAGCGCTTGTTGAAGACGACGATACCGCATCTGGGCCCGAACGGGGATCGTGGCAGGGCTCCTCCGTTACTCGCCGCGAGGTTGAGTGGTTAATCCGGACTCGTCGTATTCCTGCCGAGGTAGCTTGTCGCTTACCCGGCAGCGAGTCCTCTCCAGACCTTAGGGAAGGCGAGTATGTAGTTTTTATGTCGCATTTCGCACGCGGCTTTGGTCTCCCTCTCAGTGACTTCGCTAGGGAGTTTCTCGATTATTTCGGCCTTCAGCCGCATCATCTTCCCGCCAACGCCATTGCCTCTCTCTCTGCCTTCATCTCTGCTTCGGAGGGATACTTCGGCCTATGGCCGTTCGTGCATGTCTGGTCAAAGTTTTTCCAGATTCGTTCTAATGTCGTCCCAGACAAATCTCTGCACCCCTCTGAGAAGTTGCTCACGCAATGTGGAGCAGCGTCCATCACACCTCGAAGGACATCCAAATTTCCTCGTGTCGCGGGGCTAGAATCATGCAAGAAGTGGCACAAGTCCTTCTTTTATGTCAAGAACACGGGAAATGAGGATAAGATTCGGCTCCCTGCCTTCTCCATTGGCCCTCCTTCCAAGCTGAACTGGACCTATAACCCGAGGAAGAGTCATGCTTCGGCCGAGGCTTTTGAGATTCGGTTGAAGGAATTGATCCGCTCCGGGCTACGCGGCGAGGATCTGATGACTACCTTCGTCGGCAGCCGAATCTGCCCATTCCAGAAGCGCACACACAAACTCTGCTACATGAGCGGTCCCCTCGACCCCAACCAAGTCTCGACGGTGGAGCTGGACAACTTCCTCATCTTCAAGCGCGTCCGGGCTATCTTTAAAACGAAGATGCCGGAGGATTGGGCTTGGGGACTGAAGCCGTTCACCCGCGAGCATCCCCCACCCCAAGTAAGCTTACTCATTAGAGTTTTGCTTCCTAATCGCGTTTGTAACTCTCTTTTCTAATCTTTCTCCTTATTGTCCTGCAGAGGTTTGAGGAGCAGAAGAATGAGGACGCCGAGGTTTTGTCACTCCCGTGGCCTGCGGATCGGAATACTCCGGACAGTGGGGAGCCGGACTCAGAAGAGTTCGTTCCCAAGTCTGATCTCGCTCCGGCCCGCGCTCGTGGCAAGACCCTGGCCCGCGAGGAGGAAGGTGATTCGGACGAGGTCCAAGTTCTAGAGGTAGTTGCCGCAATGCCAATTTCTTACGCATTTCCGGCTTCTACTTTCTCAGCTAATCCGGCCGGTCAGGTTCACGACGCCGAGCCTCTTGCCTCCTGACCTCCTGTTACCTCGGGGAAACGTGGTGATCCCGCTGGTGCCTCAGAAACGGCCCCCAAGAAACGAATGAAGAAGTTAGCTCCGCATCCTCCCAGGCACAAGACCATGCCCGGGGTCACTGGGTGAGTTGCTTTTGCTTGTATTTCTTGTTTTTCTCTTTCTACTTTCTGACTTGACCTTTTTTGTTTTCGCAGTGCTCCACTTTCTGTTAAGCCCAGCGGTCCCAGCATGACGAGTCGTAAGACTCTGCCGCCGTCTCCTCCGCCTACTGAAGATACCAGGATTCCGAGTCCTGCTCGCGCTGCATTTCCTCCGGCTCCGAATCAGACGCCACCTCGCCATGATGCGCCTGAGATTCCTCCCGTTGATGCCGCTACCACTCGGCCAACAGATATTTCTACCGAACCTGTTGCCTCCTCTGTGAACCCTAATGTCTCCACTGAGCCTCTTTCGACCCCCGCGGTCTCTACAGTGACTCCAACTCCGGCCGAGGACGTCAACATCTCGGCGCCCTCTGCAACTGTGATTCCTCCGGATCCTAAAGACGCCGCTCCTAGTGCCGAGGTATCATCTCCTACTGATGCCTCTTCTAAAACAAGAAAGGTTGTCGTCATCAAGGCTCCCTCCTCTTAGAAAGGTCTTGCTGGCTCTTCTCAGCCTAGTATTGCCGATGCGCTGCGCAAAGGGGTTGCTTCTGCCAAAGCCTCTGTTACCCCGGCCGCCAGCACCCAGCTCGCTCTTCACAAAAGCCCTGCGGCAGCGGTGGCTACACAGCATGTCCGAGGTAAAGTCCTAACTCGCACGGAGAGTGGGAACAGCCTCGGCTCGCTGGTTGAGTATGCCAATAATTGGAATGCTGCCGATCAGTTCGAGGGTAATCCAGGCAGCCAGCCGTTTCAACTCTCCGACATCAGCAGCCGCCTGCATCAGGCTGCCAAGATCGTTCTTGAAAGTGATAAGATGAATGAGGTAATTGTTTTTTATGAAGTTTTGATTAGTTCTTCAGATACTATTATATATACTCCAGTCCCCGAAGCTTGCAACCGAATAACTTGTTATTCGTTTGGAAGTTTTATGATGCTTTACTTAGTTCAGTTTTATTTTGGAGTTTGAATCCTCTGTCCAACTAGATCTGCATTAAATTCTGCTTGATTTGTGTATATCTGAACCTTGAATATCCAGCCTCCTAGATCCGGGTTAAGTTTTGCTTGACTCGGATTTGTTTAAGCTTTGAATATCCAGCCACCTAGATCCGGGTTAAGTTTTGCTTGACTCGGATCCGCCGACTGAATATCCAGCCACCTAGATCCGGGTTAAGTTTTGCTTGACTCGGATCTGTCAGCTTTGAATATCCAGCCACCTAGATCCGGGTTAAATTTTGCTTGACTCGGATCTGTCTAAGCTTTGAATATCCAGCCACCTAGATCCGGGTTAAGTTTTGCTTGACTCGGATTTGTCTAAGATTTGAATATCCAGCCACCTAGATCCGGGTTAACTTTTGCTTGACTCGTATCTGTCTAAGCTTTGAATATCCAGCCACCTAGATCCGGGTTAACTTTTGCTTGACTCGAATCTGTCTAAGCTTTGAATATCCAGCCACCTAGATCCGGGTTAAGTTTTGCTTGACTTGGATCTGTCTAAGCTTTGAATATCCAGCCACCTAGATCCGGGTTAAGTTTTGCTTGACTTGGATCTGTCTAAGCTTTGAATATCCAGCCACCTAGATCCGGGTTAACTATTGTTTGACTCGGATCTTTCTAAGCTTTGAATATCCATCCACCTAGATCCGGGTTAAGTTTTGCTTGACTCGGATCTGTCTAAGCTTTGAATATCCAGCCACCTAGATCCGAGTTAAGTTTCACTTGACTCGGATCTGTCTTAGGCTCGAATACCTATTTACCATTTGCTCTATTGCTTAGGTTGTGCATGATCGACGGACTGCCGAGTTCCAAAGGCTGCTTTTTGTGTGGTAAAGAAAGCTGGTAAGTCGACACACTCTTGCGTTATCTCCGAAGCTCTCATTTTTTGTATACGAGATGTTGGCTCACTTTGTTGGTAAACAGGGAACATCAATAATCTTAACATCCGTCTTGAGAAGAAGGTTAAGGCCCTGGAAGGTTAGTTACTCTTTTACTTTATATACTCCCCTTTGAAATGTGCACTAAGTTTCTTTTAACTCTTTTGGCTTTGGTAAAGTCGAGTTACAAACCTTTGCAGCATCTCACCAAGATTGCACGCCCATGCCTGATGTGATGCTGCATTTTTTAGAACAAAGCGCTACTCATTCGGCGCAGTTGAAAGAAAAAGATGACGAGATAGCTCGCTTGCACGCCGAGGTGGAGGCCCTTAAGCTCTCTCAGAAGTCCGAATTAGAAAAAGTCGACCAGGAGTTCTCCGAGGAGAAAAATCGGCTATCTCTGCAATTGCAGAAAAATAAAGAGCTCCTCGAGGCTGCCAAACTGAAGACACGGGGAATGAGCGAGGAGATCACTCGCTTTGAGAAGAGCAAGATTGACTGGGCTAAAGACCTTCAGATAATGCTGAGTTATATTCATCGTAAGCTTCTTACGGCGGTCGGGTTATCTTTTTCCTTTTCCTACTGCTGACTGACGCAGTCGTGTTTTGCGCAGACCACTTTCCAGAAGCTAAGCCCGTGAGCTCTAAAGCGGTCCTTAGTGCTCGTGTGCACCGAGGTGTTCCTATCAACGCGGACTCGGAGTACTCGATGGAAGATTTCCTGGTTGCTGTCGGCGCTGCAGTTGGTCCGATGAAGATTATGGGCGGGGATTTGGTGCAGGCAGCTATCCGAGCCTACCATGTTCTCTGGCCGAATACTTCTGGGACTCCTAATATTAATGAGGTCAAATTGCTGGTGGAAAGATTAATGGCATCTGAGAGGCAGCTAAGTCTTTGGAGGGAATCGGCCGGACGAGCTGGTGCTGATATGGCTCTCACTGTCATTATGTCATGGTATGAAGATATTTCTCTTGATATGTTGAGAAATTTGCGCACTGGTTCCCGTTGGGTTGAGGACCCAGACTTTGTCGCTCTTCGGCAAGCTCGTGCCTTCTAGCTCGTTGAGTATGCCGACGTGCATACCTGGAACGAAGGTCCGAGTTTCCTTCCTAACCCAGAGGACGAGGTCGTAGTTGAGGATGCCTCGGATAACAACTCAGCTGAACAAGGAGAATATGAGGGTGACTCGGCTACTTCTGGTGATTCGATTCGAGCTCGAGATGGTAACGGCGACGCGATCCTCCTCCAAAGGTCTTGGGCATTCTCACAGAAGTCGACGCTCCTCAGCAGCCTCGGGCTTCCTCCAAAGTCGCTCCTGGGTCTGTGGAGGGCGAGGCAACCTCGGCCGAAGTTCCACCTACCTCGGAGTGCCCAGCCCCTGACCAAGTTATTGCCTCTCCAGCTAAAAACCTCTAAGTCATTTCTTACCCCTGGTATGCCAGACGTATGATGTACGTGGAATATTTGTCTGTATTTTGTACGGTATGAATTTCTTTTGCCGTGTGCCGCTGAGAAATATATGGTTGTAATCGTTATCACTTTGTTTAACTGGTCTTGTTTGTCCGAATCCTTGCTTTGGCGGCCTGCAACTTCTTGATTTTGGGGTATATATTTGCCTTTGTGCTCCCGTAGTTCGGCGTGCCATATCTCCTGACTTTGATAAACTTTGTCATTTGACCACTGTGGTTTGGACCGTTAATCTGGTTGTAGATCTCGAAGATCATACGAGAGCGAAATACTCTTACTCTGGGTGTCGAAGTTTGATATACGCTCTTGTAACAAAGGATTACTCCTACTTAGAAACAATATAGGAAAGTACCCGAGTCACTGCCTATGGTGCTGAGGTTTAATATATAAATCAAATTTAGAAATAATATGAGACAGTCACCGAGTCACTGTTCAAGGTGCCGAGGTTTGATATATAACTCAAATCCAGAAATAATATGAGACAGTCCCCGAGTCACTGCTCAAACTGTCGAGGTTTGACATATAACTCAAATCTAGAAATAATATGAGACAGTCCCCGAGTCACTGCTCAAGGTGCCGAGGTTTAGTATGCAACAAAAAATCAAAGAACGATATATGTCAGTCCCCGAGCCACTGCTCAAGCGCCGAAGTTTAATACATGAATCAAGCTCAGAAACAATATGGGGTAGTCCTCGAGCCACTGCTCAGGGTGCTGGGGTTTAATACATAAAACAATCTTAAAAACAAAATAGTGCAGTCCCTGAGCCACTGCTCGAGGTGCGGAGGTTTAATACATAACATGAAATTTAAAACAACATATGGCAGTCCTCGAGTCACTGCTCTGGACGCCGAGGTTCAATACATAGTTGGTGCTCCATCCTGAGACATTACTTTACAATGTGTAATAGATGACTGCTACGAGTAAAATGAACGAAGCAAAGCCACGTTCCATGGTCTTTTCGATTCTTCGCCGGCTTTGTCTGTCTTGTTCTTTCCTGGTGATTGAGCATCGATTAGGTAATACGCATCATTGTGCAATGCTTTGCTCACGATGAATGGTCCTTCCCATGGAGGCGACAGCTTGTGCATGTCGGCCGTGCGTTGCACCAACCGGAGAACCAAATCTCCTTCTTTGAACGTTCTTGGATTCACCTTCTTGATGTGATATCGTCGCAAGTTCTGCTGATAGATAGCTGATCTTGATAGCGCTAGCTCTCTGGCTTCTTCTAGCAGATCGGCAGTATCTTGCCGAGCTACTTCATTCACCTCTGAGGTTGTATACTGGGTAACCCTTGGCGAGTCATATATTATGTCGGCTGGAAGCACAGCTTCTGCCCCATACACTAAAAAGAATGGTGTATAACCTGTTGATCTGTTCGGGGTGGTCCTGAGGCTCCATAGTACTGTTGGAAGTTCCTCAATCCAACATCCCGCCGACCTTTGCAGGGGTTTGACGAGTCGTGGTTTTATCCCGGACAGTACTAGTCTGTTGGATCTTTCTACTTGCCCATTGGACGCTGGGTGAGCCACAGAGGCGACATCTAGTCTTATGTGCTTTTCTTGACAGAATCTAGCGAAAGCTCCTTCTGCAAAGTTTGTACCGTTGTCTGTAATAACACTGTGCGGGTATCCATATCTTAAGATAATATCTTTGAGGAATTTCACTGCTGTGGGCCCATCGCATTTCTTTATGGGTTTCACTTCAATCCATTTTGTGAACTTGTCCACCATGACTAATATGTGGGTCATCCCGCCTCGGGCCGGCTTGAACGGTCCCACCATATCTAAGCACCATACAGAAAATGGCCAAGTAATTGGTATTGTTTTTAACTCGGACGAAGGCATATGTATTTTGCTGGCATATCTTTGGCAACCATTACATTTTCGACCAGTTCTTTGGCTTCTTTCAACGTTGTTGGCCAATAAAACCCATGCATGAATGCTTTGGCCACTAAAGCTCGAGATGAGGCGTGATGTCCGCATTCTCCTTGATGTATATCTAGGAGGATCTCCTGGCCTTCTGCCGAGCTCACGCATCTTTGTAACACACTTGTGACACTCCTTTTGTACAGCTCATTGTTTATGATTGTATAAGCTTTAGCTCTTCTCACTGTCTGTCTCGCCAATATCTCGTTACTCGGCAAAATCGCATCTTTAAGGAAAGATAATATGGGTTGCGACCATATAGGTGTGATTTTCTCTGGTGTAGTCTCACTATCTATTTCCATGTTTTCTGCCAACATAACTACCTCGGATTTCTCCATACTCATACTTGCATCAGCTGTCTTTGTTTGCGGAAATTCCAGGTTATATTGCTTATCAATTTCCATCGGCACATTATCTTCTCTTGATCTTGCCGGAATAAAGATGGATTCGGACTCTGGTGACGGTGTTATTGATGGCTTCCTTAGGTGCTCTAGGGCGATACCTGGGGGAATTGACTGCCTGGTTGATCCGAGTTTTGACAGTGTGTCTGCGGCGTCGTTTTCTGCCCGAGGTACATGATGAAATTCACATCCTTCGAAGTATCCACTGAGTTTTTGCACATGAAATCTATAAAAAACCATATTATCATCCAATGCATCCCAATTGCCTGAGACTTGCTGTACTACTAGATCTGAATCTCCATAGCATAAGATTCGGCGTATGCCAATCTCTTTTGCCACCTTCAATCCATGGATTAGGGCTTCATATTCGGCTACATTGTTTGACGCGGCAAAATGTATCTGCAGCACATATCTCAGCTGATCTCTTTTTGGCGAGGTTAATACTATTCCTGCCCCCAAACCGTTTCTTAGTTTGGAACCGTCAAAGTGCATCATCCAATAATTCGGATCTGGTAATGGTGGCTCATATTGTACCTCGGCCCAATCTGCAAAGAAGTCGGCCACAGCCTGAGATTTGATTGCATCTCTCCTATCTAATTGTGGAGCATAAGGTGACAATTCAATTGCCCATTTTGCTATTCGGCCACTTGCATATTTGTTGCTCAATATGTCGGCTATGGGTTCTTCACAAATCACTTTGATGGGGTGCTCTTTGAAGTAATGTTTAAGTTTCTTTGCTGACATGTACACTCCGTAAGCCATCTTCTGATAATGTGGGTAATTTTGTTTTGAGGCCGATAGCACCTCGCTTAGGTAATACACCGGTCTTTGTACTGACTTATCACCTTCAATTCGTTCCACCGCGATCACAGCGCTCACTACTCTGTTGGTGGCTGCTATGTAGAGTAACATAGGCTCTTTCGATAATGGAGAAGCTAAGACGGGCGCTGTGACCAACATATTTTTCAGTTCATGAAATGCACTGTCTGCTTGTGGAGTCCAAATGAACTTATCCGATTTTTTCATTAGCTGGTAAAGTGGTAGTGCTTTCTCTCCTAGCCGACATACAAATCGGCTGAGCGAGGCTAAACAACCTGTGAACTTTTGTACGTCATTGAGACATCTTGGCAATTCCATCCTTTCCACTGCTTTTATCTTAGTTGGGTTGGCCTCTATACCTCGGCTAGATACGAGAAAACCGAGCAATTTTCCCGCTGGCACACCAAATGTGCATTTTTCCGGGTTAAGCTTCATTCGGAACCTTCTCAGGTTCGCGAAAGTCTGCCGGATATCATCCAGTAGTGTTTTGCTTTCTTTGGTTTTGATAACCACATCATCTACATATACTTATACATTTTTCCCTATTTGGTCATGTAGACATTTCTACATGCATCTCTGATAAGTTGCTCCTGCGTTGCGCAGGACGAATGGCATGGTGCGATAGCAATAAGCCCCATACGGGGTAATAAACGCAGTCTTTATTTGATCAGCCGGATTTAACGGTATCTGGTGAAAACCAGAATACGCGTCTACAAATGATAATAGTTCACAACCAGCGGTCGAATCAATGACTTGGTCTATTCTAGGTAAAGGGAAAGGATCTTTTGGACATGCCTTGTTCAGGTTCGTGTAGTCGATACACATTCGCCATACAATGGCTAAATTTGGATCGTCCTTCTTTTCTACCAGCACCGGGTTTGACAACCAATCCGGATACCGAACCTCCATGATGAACCCGGCCGCTAAGAGCCGAGCTATTTCATCCCCTATTATTTTTCTCCTGTCTTCGGCGAAGCGGCGGAGAGGTTGCTTCACCGGCCTTGCTCCTGGCCTTACATTCAGAGAGTGCTCAGCCAACTCCCTCGGAACACCTTGCAGATCCTGAGTTGACCATGCAAAGATATCTCGATTCTCACGGAGGAAGTTGGTGAGCTCGCTTTCCTATTTAGCATCTAGGCCTGCACCAATAGTAATGGTACGCTCTGGGAATTGCTCATCTATTTGAAACTTCTTTGTTTCTTTAGTCGGCTGAAAGGATACACTTCCATGTGGATTGGCTAATGCCGGCATATTCAGCTGTGCCGACTGAGCGGGGGCTGCTACCTCCTGAATCTTTCTTTTTTATCTTGCTATTACCAATGACTCGGCCAAATTTGACCCGGCTGAAGCACATTCCATTGACTTCCTGTAATCCCCCATCATTATCACCCTTGTGGTCCGGGTAGCTTCATTTTCAGATAACTTACATGACAGCTGCCCATGAATTTGGCCAATGCTGGCCGTCCGAGTAGAGCATGATAACAACTCTCTAGATCCACCACTTCAAACTCTAAGTTTTCTGCTCTGCAGTTATCTCTTGTGCCGAATAACACATCCACTCGAACCTTACCAATGGGTTCACACGAAAGCCCTGGTACTATCCCATGGAAAGTGGCCCTCGTGGTTTGCAGCATGTTCTGCGATATTCCGAGTTTATGCATGGTATCTTTGTACATGATGTTGATACTGCTCCCATTGTCAATGAGAACCTTTGAAAATTTCACATTAATGCTTGGTCCGACAAATGTCGGATCCAACACGAGTGCATACGACCCCGGACTCGGCATTATCT
Source organism: Avena longiglumis (assembly GCA_030063025.1). Classification (NCBI taxonomy): domain Eukaryota; kingdom Viridiplantae; phylum Streptophyta; class Magnoliopsida; order Poales; family Poaceae; genus Avena; species Avena longiglumis. The sequence continues at coordinate 74,700,843 of CP125976.1, read as the reverse complement.
TGGGGTGATCCTTTATGCTCCAAGTTACTTCTTGATCTGACCAAGGCACATATCTCGGTACTGCCAGCATAACCGCATTTACTTCCATATGCCGGCGCTGCACACTCTGCTTGTCTTGCTGTTCTGTTGTGAACACGCAATACGACTGATGATGTTCTCTGTAATCATTGCGTCCATTATTTCCTGGATTCGTCCTTCCATCCTGGCCTTGGTTTATCACTTGATGCACCGCATCTCTCCGGTCCGAGTTTTCATACCTCGGGGGAGGAGGTGGTAACATCAGTTGTTGTGTATTTGCTCCAGTCAACTACCGATGATCTTTCTTGATGTTCTGGAGAGGCGCTGCCTGAATGCCTGCGGGGTTTCCCATTGCATTTTTCATCCATGCACATTGGCGGGTCGTATGGTTGGCCGTCCTGGCTGGGTTTGACGTGTGAAATTTACAGGGCTGATCTAACATGGACTCGAACGTGTACTTCGGCCTCTCCTGCCATTGCTTCTTTTGTTCTGGTGTCCACTGTCTTTTTCCTTCATTTCTTGGTGTCCATTGCTGAGGACCATTCTTTTGCCATTGGATAGTTCCGTGACTCGGCTGATCTTGCACTACTGCTGCCACCTGGGCTGAACCATATCTATAATCCGGTCTCTCTTCTCTTCTTCTTCCTCTGAAATCATTTCTCCTGGATGACCCGGCCACATCTCTTGCATACTGATCTTGAAGCTCCTGATGATCTGCCGACATTAATTTTGGTTGCGTCGGATCTCCCAATGCATAGGAGTCCGCTATTCTGATGGTTTCTGCCAATGTGGTTGGCATATCTCTTTGCAGTCGCTGCCATAACACACTAGCATAGCGGCATCCTTGAGTGAACCAAGCTATTGCTTGTGATTCTATAACTCCTTCAGACGAGTTTCTCAGGTTACACCATCGAGCTAAAAACTCTCTGTCCGTCTCATTCGGCCTTTGTTTGCACATGGCTAACTGTTGCGGCTTGTTTGGCCTCTTGTAAGTACTGGTAAAGTTGCTAACAAACATTTCTTCAAAATCCAACCAACAGTTGATGCTGCCTGCTGGCAGATTATTCAGCCATACTCTAGCTGGTCCTTCCAACATTTGTGGGACATATCGTACTGCCCATCGTAAGTTCCCACCTGCTAATTTCACAGCAGTGGCATAATCAATCAACCAGTCTTGTGGTTTGGTGCTCCCATTATATGTCTTTTTGCCTCTTGCCAGCTGAAAGTTCGGCACATGTGGTTCGCCCATGATCCGTGGTACGAAGCATGTTGGACCCGGTGGACCCTGTTCTTCCAGCAACTCGGATCGGTATAGCCGGTCTAGCTTTACTCTGGCATCATTTGATGGCAAATCTCTGTACAGAACTCTGTCTTGCATTCCATAGTGGTTATTTCCACCATGGATCGCATATTCCATCTCGGAATAACCATCATTGTACCTTTCATTTACTTGATTGTGGCGAGCTGGTCTTGCTTCTCTTTCCTGCCGAGGTTCATGTCTCGGCTGCGGGTTAAGCGGTGGTTCTCTCCTTACTTCAACCGGGATATTGTTCTCGTGATTGCCTCTTCCGAGTTCTCTTCTGCCGAGATCTCCATTGCCTCGGCTTCCGCCTTTTTTCAAAGACGGGATTCCTCTCACCACTGTTACCTCGGCTTCCATTGCCTCTGTTCTCGTTTGCTTTCCCGGCTATCGCCGGATCATACAGAACGATTTGCTTGTTTCTCTTTCCTGAAGTTACCGCTCTGTCTTTTCGTGCATTGTTTCCGGGTGAGGATGCTGCTGCCACAGATAAGGCAGGTGTGTCGCCCACCGAGTGAACCATTCGCGAGGCCCCGCCTCGCCGGGTCCGCCTCGAGCATTTCTTCATTCTCGGGCTTGCAATGCGCACCAGCTCATTTACTCTTTCTTGTTGTTTACGGGCTCACGGTCAATCCCTCTAACTCTAATGCCGCGGCATTTGCCGCTCTCAGGTTCTTTGCTGGGGTATTGTACCTCGGCAAGCCTAAATCAACTGATTCTGCCTTATGAGCATCATGCTCCTTGTTGATATCATCCATGAGGTTCTTTCCTCTTAATCTCAACTCGTCAACCCGTTCGGGGGCGATGTCAAGCTTGTTTGCTTTGGCATACTCTCGCAGGGTCCTGTTTAAGGACTCCCGCAAGGCCGACACCTTCTTTGCCTCTACCAGCACCTTTTGCCTAGTTTCTTTCAACTCTGCCTAAGCATTTGCCGGATCAAGTATTGGCGCTACAGGGGTAGTCAGGTTATCTATGGTTGGATGTTTTCTGGTCTTTCCAGAGGTGGCCCTCTTACCCTTGGTACCTTTGGGGTTGTCTCCTGCACTTCGGCCTGGTTGGACAGTGAAGGGATTACCTCGGTGGGTGGTGGAGCTGCCGCACTGGCGCGACACCGCACACCCGCCACGGATCTCGCTTGATCCTCGCACTCCCCGCTGCACCCCAGCCGCGACCATCACCTCGATCTTTGCCGACTGGCGCTCTGACGGACCGCGCATGGCGCTAAGGGGGTTCTCCTGCAACCACAACCTAGTGAGGATAAAAGCCGGAGATGTCGACGCCGACGTAAATCTGGTGCATGCACAAGTTGATGAAGACGCCGTTGCGCGGAGGGTTTTTTCCTTTGAAGCTGCCTGCGTTGTCGCTGACGTAGTCACAGAGATCAAGTCTCTGGACCAAGCCAGAGACAATGCGCTCGCCAGTGTCGATGAAGTTTCCCGTACGGATCATGACTCCAGCTAGCACCGCTGCTGGCCCCACGGTGGGCGCCAACTGTCGTGGTGGTGGCACAGCAGATGCCATGGGTAGGCTAAAGTATGGGGCCAATGGATGCTAGTGGGATCTGGAGAGGGAAGATGCAGTTGATTCTACACACAAAAGACTAAGGCAAAGATCTTTATTTCTCCTTCCTTGGGCTACAAGTGCTCCTTGAGCTGTATACAGGGAGAAAAGAAGAACTTTACCAGCCTAACGGTACTAAATGAGCCGATGCCCTCCTTAGGATCCAAGCCTCCCCTTATAAAGGAGAGCCTTGGGTTCCTTTAGGGCTGACGTGGCAAGCATATTCTAGGAATATGCTTGTCCCAATATAGCAGTTCGGCGCCCTCCTTTCCCTGTCGCTTCTCTAATGACGGCAAGGTTCCAGAGGGCCCTCCTGACGCCTAAGCTCGGACTGTCACCTCCGTGACCTCCTTCTGCCCCTCTGTCGCTCTACACCTTTGTCCCTAGTGCTTGGCTCTGCTCAGATTCTCCCTAGCCTATGACTAGAGTTTGACTTTAGGCTTCTCCTTCTTCTGCAAGCTTCGTATCATCCGGCCCCGCCTCGCGTAACTCGGCTCGTCCTTTACCTGCATTAAGATTATTCGGGCTAACCCGGACGACTCATACAGTACTTCGGCCGGGTAATGCCTTGCTATTATCATTGAGGTCCTGCCCCTTTCATACCTCGGCCGACACCTACATGATTCGTCCGACTAAGATGGTAACTCGGAAACTGGACGGGGAACGTCCTTCCGTCTTTCCCCGTCTTTACCCTATCCGAGGTCACCTCCCCAACAGAGAAGGAGAGAAGAAGTACACAAAGAACGAGTAAACTAAGATTGACACATGGATTGTTCATTTCTATTCAGTCCTTTCAAGAGCCAAATCTCTAGAAATGTTTGAATCTCTCAAGTCCCTTTTTACTAAGGATGGCAGTGGGTCCCTTTCCCTACTTAGTACAAAAAATAAACTAAATTTTGGCAAAACAATACTTTTTAAGAAAACTAGTTCATTTATTGAACTAGGCTAAACTAGAGAGTATCTTAAAGGTTTCAAAGTTCCATCCCTACTTTTTACCGCCTCTGTTCATGCCAATTTTGGCCCCCTCTACCCACCCTAGACCTCCACTAGATATGTCCAAACCACCTTAGTTGGTGTTAGACTAGCTTCTCATTGATCGGTGCCATCCCTATCCTATCACGTATTACCTAGCATTCCTAATTCAGCACTTTCTTGTATGGCCACACATACAACGTAATATGCGCATCTTTGCAACACTATTTTATTGGATGTTTTGTATTTTAGTGGACCAACAATATATAGCATCGTAGGTATGATTGTCGTCCTATAAAACTTACCTTTTAGCTTTTGTGGGACATTTTTGTCACATAGGATGCCAGATGCTTGCCGCCATTATCCACCCTGTCTTAATCATGTGGCAAACATGCTTGTGGACATCTTTGTATCTTTGCAACATTGATCCCAATTATCGGTAGGTGTCTCTCTTAGGTACTATACTCTGTGTTCACCCAACTCCTCTATAGTCACATATCATATACTCGGTCTTGGTCCTACTAAGTCTAAACCCCTTGGATTGCAAAGTATGCCTTCATAACTATAACTTACTATTTACGCTTACCCTGGATTCCAAAGAGCATACATCAAGGAATATATCTTTTATATCCATCACCACTTCATCCATCACTAAATAACACATGTATTCCTATCGTGGTTGGAAAGCTATCGGTCTTACTATCTCCTACGTGAACGCTTGTCACAACATTATCGTACATGTCCATGATAAGGCTAATGTACTTGATTTTATGCTTCGCTAGTGCCCACTGCATGATTGTCCTTGTAATCTTGTCATATGCCTTCTCCAAGTCGATCAAAACTATATGCAGGTCCTTCTTCTGCTCCATGTAGCTCTCCATAAGCTAGCAAAGTAAGAAAATACCTCTGTAGTCTCTCTCCCAGACATAAAGCCAAATTTTTTGTGGCATCTGTCCCTCTCCTCGAGTGTTACTCGGCCACTCTTATAAGCTTAATCTCTTACAACATATCCTTTGAAAATCTTTTAGGAATCAGAAAGGTGTTTCTCAGTATGACCGGTTAGAGCATCGGTGCTATGTTTTTGGATTCTCTTGCAAGGGATACAATTTAGTTATTTCTAGCATTGAGCCTCATATAGATCCAAACTGGTATGAACAGTGTTGATCCTATTGCTACCTATAAAGGATATTTATTTACAAGAGTTAGCAAACCATATCCTTTAGGACTATTCTAACTGTCGTGCATTAGTGAATCGATGCAATCAATTTCTGACTCAGTGCTTCCGAGAATCATTTCTGTTACCAAATGTTGTGAAGTTCTAGTTCTTTAGTGTGGTATTACGGGTCTTCAGTATGGTCTCACCAGTTTATCTCCCTAGACATGTGCATCATTGAGAGTTCATTTCTAGAGTTGTTATTGTTATGATTGGTTGTGTATGTGGCGCAACTGTGATTTGCTATTGCTATTGACTTGATGTCATACAATGTCCATAGTGAATCTCAATTATAAAATTAGAAATCCTAGACCGTAGGGGTCAGGTCCCTTACATAGGAAGAAGCAAAAAACAGCCATTGGCAGTCATACTGAGAACCTCCAAAAAGCAAAAAAAAATAATGCCCAATAAAGGATAACGGAGGGATCTCGGTCGGTGAATATGCTTGGTAGTACATTCACATGATAAACAATAATATGCTCAAGACAACCACCTCACCATAAAATCATCTGTGGCAACAACCTAAGTCTCTGTGTAACCGATATTTCAACTATCCCATCCATTTAGTAAAGTTTCTCTCTCTCATTCTCGAGACAATCTTAAGAGAGGAAAAATTGAGTTGATCTTAGTGTAGAATAAAGCAAGAGCATCGTCTATAGGTATATTCACTTATTACTCATGATAATCCCGACATGTAGGGGATAGTTCTAACACCTATCAATGTCAAGGTAAAGAGTGTTGAACCTGTGAGGAACTGAAGGTTTAAGCTATGTATTCTCTCAAACTAGAGTGTAACAAACTAAAGAAACATGGAAGATGGTTTTGATAATTGTGGTTTAAAAGTGGTGTTTTCTAGCGACTTAGTATTTTACGTTCTCACTCTTTGGCAAAGGGTGCCAGAAAAGTAAACGAACATACTTGAAAAGGAGTTGTTGCAAGTATTAATAAAAATGATTGGGGTTCATGTGTTCATTTTATCTCTCTCATAAACATGTTGGCACAAAATAAAGCATAGATATAACATGGTTAATACAAGATGCAAGCTCTATGTTTGTCTATTCACTAATACACATTCATATGGGCGTCATGTCCTAATGTTGAGATGATGAAATGCATCTCACTAATACTACACAAGTGAGGTCAACATCATACATCACTTAGAATTGAGTAATGAAATAGAGCATTGCATTAATATAGAAAGCATGAACTTGAAATTTCTCATGCACATAGTGTAAAAAAACAAGACCACTCTTTCTATCATTGAGTAATACAACATGTTGCCTTCCCTTTATCCCTAGTGAGGTAGACCAGTTGTTCCAAATTTCTTGCCAGTATCAAGGACACACCACAAGTTCTACTCTATCTAATACACACCACTCCCACTATTTCTGACTATATTAGGGTAGCTAAAACTAATATAATGAAAGGGGTAATAATATACATCTACAAATACATCAATGACAAACATGAATCAAGGTTGAATCACATTAATCATATCATTGACAAAGGATCCACCATAAGAATTTCATAAACAATGTCAGAATCATGTAGGGAAGCTCATACGGTCTAAAACAATAATAGTACATAGAGAGTTACGATAAAGTCTAGTAGGCAAGCTTCGTATCCGCATGCCCATTCCTGTCGATGGAGATCTTGGTGCCTTCCTCCATCAGCCCGAGGGCCATGTCACTGGAATTGATATCTATCTTCAATATACCAAGATCGCAAGGGAGTCAGATTCATTGGTCATATTTGGGCCAAATCGCAATCGAGCACAAGTGTCACCAAGTTGGCGTAATCTAATGGACCCGTCTATTAAAGAAACAAGTGTGTTCAAAAGGTTGCGGAACACAATATCGTCTATGAAGTCAACCTAGATGTGCCTTGACTCTTCATTAGTGTGAGACCAACTTCACTTTTGGTCATGAGGATCACCCAAAACTGAGAAAGTTTTATCTGGTGGTAGATCCAATCTTCAGGATGTCCGGCTGCCCTAGAATAGTGGACCGAGAACGCCAGATCTAGATCAGGCTTGGCTGCCATCGATGACAACATAGCCAGGACCACCCGCCACAACACACTTCGCCATCCGCATGGCCAAAGCATACTGCCAACACCTGCTACCACACTGCCCGCCGGAGAGGCAAAGCATGTAGCCTACCATCTAGAGTCGCCGTCCCAGCGTCCTCGAACTCGAGCCCATGGTGTGATAGGCGGTCTACCCGCAAGGCTAACAGGTCAGATGAAGGACATCAACTATCAGATACCAATTGGTCGGCACAGCAGCCAACAGGAGGGGATCGGCCGTCCTCCACCGCCAAGGTGATCGCCGACAGAACGCAACAGGCGGGCCGTCATGCCCAGATCAGGTCCACGCTAGCCCAGATCTAGGCCTAGATCCTACGGGTTATCATGCAGCGACATTCACATATTACTTGTGTCATCGCCTTTCAGTTGATTGCAGTCAAACTTGATTTACAAAGGCACCACCATGAACTACTGATAAAACCAACACACACAATGGTACGGCCCTGTTGGGTCCTTTCTTATATCATGGTATGTATGTACACATACGAGCTCTAGGAACCTCTGGAGCATTTGCTGTTGTTCCCATGTACTGCAGCAGGATCAGGCGCTGTGCCCCAGAGACAGTGGGCTCCACTTTGCCAAGTTGTAACCGCCGCAAGCTCTGATGCTTGCCTCCTTCATCTCGCCCTCGGAGATTCCGTTGTTGCATATGTTTGCAAACGCCCTCATGTGTTTCATGCCATACTGAGTGAGTGATCCGCAGTGGGATTCAAAAACCCGCACCTGACAACAGGCATCAATACAGAGTAATTCATCAGGAAACAGAAAGAATTATGGGATATAAATTTAAATAAGAAATTGCTAAACTCACCATCCTCTTCAAACAATCCCAGTCGTCGACTAATGGTTGTCCAGGGTTTCTAGGAGCCTCAAGCACTGAAGGCCCGTTTTCGAATCCAAAGACAAGCTTCCCAATGAAATCGATGCTGCTGTCGAGATGCTTCCTGTGTACCACAGTTTCTTTGATCTCCCTGAGAACCCTCAGCTTCTCTTCCGATCCTTCATTTAACTGCTCATACTGAAAGCGAGAAGATATGTTAGCAAATAATGATCTGCAAAACTTGTGCCTGCCATGAGGGGTCGCGAGCTTAAGCTGAAAGCTAGTATATGAGCTCAAACCCTCTCAAGCTGGATTGTCATTGTTCAGAGTGCCGTCTCCTATATTCTCAAGTTGAAACCAGCTACATTTGTATTTAGAAGCTTATGATCATTCTCCTATTTTCTCTAAGACGCCCATAATCCTGATGATGAGGCTTCTAGGTAACCCCCTAGTTATACTCTGATTGGTCACCGTGAAATACGCTGATTGGTCATCGTGAAAATTACACCGTATAAATTATACTCCGATTGGTCATCGCGAAAATTACATTAGAACAAGGTTTCTTAAGCACCCTTACGGAAAAGAATTCCTTTTTTATTCAAAGGATAAAGACACAAAATATGATAATACGTTTGATTTTATAAATCAACCAAAATATCCAAACTTTTTCTCTAGATTTTCTACATTTCATTTGGAATATCCTAAGTAACCAAATTTCAAGATTTATGAACCACTACATACTAGGTACCCTTGGAGTATTTGCATGGAGTATACCTAGGAGTTCATGAGTCATATAACACAGAAAGATGCATTGCTTCGTGCAGCAACGCTTGGTTCTACGTGTAGCAACTACAGAAATAAAGGTCCAAGGTGATGGGTTATAACTTAAAACCAATAATAGAAAATATATGAACTAGACAGGAAATAACCGGGCCAACTGAGACTGAAGAAACAACTGGAATTTACCCTCTTCCACATGAAGAGAAGATCCGCATCTCTTTGATTGATTGCACCCTCCAGGCTAGGCAAAAGCAGCCTGTTTGTGATGTTGGCATTTGCAGGATCAAAACCTTGATAAAGGAAAAGCTTCTCGTCCTTGAATGTCCTGTCACCATACTCCATGACATGAGAACCCTTGTTTCCATTATCTGAGTTTGACGTTCTCTTTTTAACCTGCCCAAGAAAGCAGTGAATAGATGCGACTAATCAGAAATGAAGAAAGTCTACTCGAGACTTACCACATCGTACTGATCCTTGATTGTTTCCTTCATTAGATTGTGAGTTTCACTGCAAAGTAGGATCAAATGGTTCAAATCAGCAAGCGTCATAGTTATAGGAAAGAAGATTGATCTAGCAGCTGATACTTCCCAAACCTATTCACTCACCATTTGTATTTGCACTTGTTTGTTACTACCATTTGCGAGCGCAATGTGACTTATAAATTATTTATGTGTTAGTCAGGTTGCTAATGACCATATTAACATACACCCATGTTCTGCCTTCTAGGAGATAATACTTCATTAACCACAAACTAATACGAAAGCATGCCTTCTAGAGGGTCATGAAGTAAGAATTCATTTTGAATAGGGTCTGAAAACCATGTTGCACATCCAAAATTCCAGTATATACACAAGAGGTGAGCAAGATAAAATACAGCAGGTTAACAATGAAAAAGAACAGTTTCAACATGGGAAACAGTTCAAACAAGACCATTACCAAATACTCCAATATATAAGCCGTATAGACATACCTTTGAGAAATGTATAAAAGGATATAGATCTTATGAGATGTCAGCATACATATCAGGCACAAAGCATAAAATATTTCAGACGATGCTTACCTATCTTCCATCCAAGAAACACTGTAGACGTCACCTAAACAGGTAGTGTATTCAGCAGGAGGTGGTGGTTTCGACCCAGGGCAGTATGTTCCCCAACTGTTTTCCTTTGCATCTGATGCTGTTGTAACATAAATATTAAGATCTTCTGGCATTAAACCCTCAAATACACTGCCACTTTCACATGCTTCAACATATATAACCTGTAAAAATTATAATTTCAATTCCAGATAAGACTCTAAGAGTACAATTCAGATTAAAAAAATAGACTATTTCTAGGGAAAATAAATGAAAGAATATTATACCATTTTTGAATAACCCTTGGAAGCATGCTTTTCTTTTAACACCTTAATGAAGTCGCCAGCATAAAGATATGGCGTGTTGGGCATACCTACAGACTTGCTAGGGTTAGCTAAGTTACACACAAACAATCAACTAAATAACAAGGTTTATGTGGGAGTGTGCACCAAGAACACCAGGGCCCCCATGATCCGAGTAATAGATGAAGATGTGATCCTCTGGTTTGCTGTTTATCACCTTCTTACTCCCTCCAGTAACCGCGGTTTTGTTGCCCATGAGAACTGCAAAGAAGTTTTTAGCGGTGACCTGATCACCGGTGTAGTCCTGTAGTTCATGTTAATTTGATCAGTGTTGTAGGAATACATTGCCATAAAAGTGCAATCTACTGTAAGGTGTGAAATTCTAATTACATGTACACTCTTGTCTGAAACTAAATCTAAAGGGAAGGGAGCACAGTCAGGCAATACCTTTGGAACACCAGCGTAGACATCTTGGCCTTTAGGATTGTTGATGATGACACCAGGTCTTGGGTTGAGAGAGCTTTTGGCGATATCGTCATACATGAACACCACAATGTTCTCCTCCTTTACTCCTCCCCTCTTCAGAATCTGGTAGGCATGGCACACATCGGCCTGTAGTGCATCAAGAACACCACAACTTTGAGTAAGAACTCATAAATTGTTCAGTGATCGAATTTTGACCAAGCACATGCTATCAAATTTTCATATACAGAGCAGCATTTAGTCATTATGACCATGATCTATGAACAAGCTATGCAAATTAGTCCTCACCCGAGCTAAAATTTTGTCCCAGTTAACTGCTTCGTAGCAAAAGATTCAAGCATCCTCGAATTCGAATCTCCCAACATAACTTAATAAACGTGCTCAGGAAAGGGGGGGAATTGACCAGCAGTTTTAAATTTCAGCTCGCAATCACAATCCTACTCACATCCCAAGCCGCCGACGGACTCTCACCTGGTGCCGGTAGTTCCCGAAACCGGAAGAGCCCGCGACGAGCACGGCCCACCTCGTGCCCCCTTCCCCCGCCGCCGCCGCAGCAGCAGCAGCCGATGGGGATGGGGATGGGGAAGTGGAAGGGGAAGGGGCAGGGGCAGCTGCAGCGTCATGCCCCCTCTGCGTCGGCAGCCGAATCAGCGGGTCCGCATTCCCCTCCGCGACGGCCGCGACCGCGGCCACCGCCAGGAGCGACAGGAGTCCACAAACCCACCACCACCGAGCCATCGCCACCCTCAAGAACAACTTCGTGTGTTAGCTAGAGAGAGATCGAGGGTGAAAGCAGAGAGCGAAGCGTGATGGTGCCGGTGGGGACTTTCGCCGCATTTTATAGCCGCAGCGGCCTGCTCCACGCGGACACGTGGTAGCCGTGGTGGCCGTGGTGCGCGGGTCGTCGCCTTCCGGGTAGTGACGCCGACGAGGCAGTTCGCACCTCGCGCGGTGCCTCCGCCGTCGGATTTGCGTGGCGTGGACAGGATCCCAACCTTGACTTCGGGATGCACGCCTAAACTTGATAAAAAGCGCCGTGGTTCCTACCGGATTTCGGCCGTGACCGAGCACCACGTCGCACTCGGCGCCGGCAGAGGCGGTTAGCGTCGTGGATTAGCAGACGATAAGAGGAATGGCGGAGAAAAGACGAGAGCGGCTGCATTGGCAGGCGATCCTCCCCACGCCACCGATATCTTGTCAAGCAAACTGCCATTTTTATGCAGAAGATAATACCGGAGCTTGTCTGTTGAAATGGTGAAGGCAGGAGAGGAGAGGGAAACGTGATCGGCTCGCGCTGGACACGATCCGATTTGTTGGAGAGAAAAGAAAAATACACCTCCACTCGTTTGGTGTTAAGCGGGCATTGTAAAATTAAGCGGGCATTCCCCAGTCTCCACCAGCTGAACGCGGGACGAGGTCTTTCAAATTTTCTTCACGCGAGTTCTCGTTGGCCAGCTGAATTCAAAACAAAAATTCAAAATGTTTTCTAGGCCAAACAGTTTGTCCGAATTAAGATCCGTTTTTACCGTTAGATTAGTCGTGACGAGATATTCGAAACTAGATCTCATGTTGATATGTTTTGACAACTTTTTTTTGACCAAAAATTATCCACCCACAACACAGGAGTTATCCGGGTTTTAACATATAAGTTATCCATCCAATAACATTTTATTCACTACTATAAAATTTACCCACAGTCACGTGTTATGGATAGGTAACTTTCTTATATAGCCATAAGTTACCCATCAGTAACACGAGAGTTATCCAGGCTTCAGTATGTAAGTTATCCATTCAATAACATATAAGTTATCCACCATTATAAAAATTTATCTACGAACAGAATATAAAATGTTATTCTAACGGTTCGGTCTCGTTGCTCGTCACCGCTCTCGTAGTGTATGGACTAATCAATCTCGAAAGGCCACCGCGTGAAACATCAAACATAATTTCATTAAAGAAACTAAATTTAATCTTTTTGCATACAATATAAATAAATGGGATCTTATACCCAACCATCCACCACAGTAGGCCATAGTGAACAACGTGACCCTCAATATTAGTCTACTGGCTCGACTTTGTCATCCGTCGGCGCTACCGAGGGGTGACGAAGCCTAGAAGGGTTTTGAGTACCGAGACTCATCGCTTGTCGACGCTAACGCATTGATAGAAATAAAATCTCAGTACCCCAACAACTACGCTATCACGTTCCAATTAAACTTGCTCAACATGCATGCGAGAACGTCTATACTCAACATGTTTATATGCTGAATAACTTATGTATTATAGGATGGATAACATATATATTATGCCATGGATAACTCATGTGGGATAACTTTTTGGTCCATTTTTTTCATCGGAACATATCAACATGGGATCTAGTTTTGAAGATCTTGTCGCGACTAGTCCAACAGTGAAAACGGATCGTAAATCGGACAAACGGTTTGATCTACAAGTCATTTTAAGTTTTTTGTTTGATTCTAAGCTGGTTCTGATCTGTTTTGTCATTTAGCGGCAGAATGTGCGCACACGTTTGAGCTGTTGCGCGCAATAGACATGCAAAAGTCAGTCCGCCGGCTTTGGTCATCTACTGACCGGTCTAGAAATAGATTTGCCCTTTTTTTAAACATCATCCATGAAGGTGGGTCTATCCTTTAGGAATATAGACCGGATCTCATAAGATTTTTTTTCCGCTATTTAGAGCCGAATGGACGTAAATTTCGGTTTAAAAATGACCAGTTTTCTACTCGCGTTCCCAAGCGCGGTTCTTAGGCATGGCAAAATTGACGATATTTCGTCTGAATTCGGCTCAAATTCGGCCTAGTTCGGTAGTTGGCATAAATTGGCCTGCTTTGGCCTAGTTGGCATAGTTCGGCGACATTTCTCCCAAATTCGGTTCAATAGTTTGGCCTTGTTTGCTCAATTACGGCTCAAATACGATCTAGATCGGCATAGTTCGGCCTAGTTCGCCTAAATTCAGCTCAAATTCGCTCTAATTGTGTCGTCGACAGGGTTGACCCAACTTTTATTCGCTTCATCTGGCGTTTCCTGGTGCCCCGGGTGTAGCCTGGGAATTCCGGATGTAAAATGGGCCAACTAGGGGTCCGGGAACACGACCGAGCGATTTTTTACCGTTCGGATGAAAAAAGGCACCGAAGAGGTCCTTGTGAGAATGAGAATGAAAATGCTCTTAGAATCAGCGAAGACTTTAGAGGAACTGCATGTGCACAACACTTATGTACGTAGTGCAGCTGAAAACCTGACAGTTTTGTGCAGCTCAGACTCTTCGCTAGGAACAGAAAATTCCACTTAAACATCTTAAGAAAAAAGAAAAATTCAGATAAATCTAGTGGAGTAAATAATTTGATCGATGTGATTCTAGTAACTCTTACCGTTGTTAGAGAATCTAGCAGATAGTGTAAAAGATTTACTCGCGTAGGGCGTGCATGTTCTCGCATGTCCTCCCATTAATTCGCTTGAGTTCTCTCGCCTGTGGCAGGACAGACACTGTCCGCCTCAAACTCTCGTCCTCCATTTCTCGCGACCAGAGTAGGCGCAATTTTTGCCGCCGCCACCGTCCGTTGCCGCCGACGCCACCGTGATATGTAGCAGCACCGTAACCCACGCGCGTTGCCAGAATTGTCTCGACGCGCTGCAGCCAATCCCATTGTCCCGGCCTCCGTCTGTGGACTAGACGCGTGATACCCTCTGGGTGGCGCACAACCTGCTTGATCATTTGCTTGAGATACGTTCGCCGTTCATTTCTAGGTTATTTGGCCCGCTGCGGGAGTTGGTATCGCTATTGACGGCCGTATACTTTACAAATGGGTAGCAGTCGAAGGGCAATGGAGTTCTTCTACAAGAATTCCGTGGAGTCATCGTCAGAGGAGGAGTCCAAGCGGCCCGAATCCAACCATGAGCGCGACCGAGAAGAAGGCCACATACGACTTTACAAGGACTACTTCCACCCAACTAATCCGGTCTTCAAAGAGAAGGCATTCCGTCGTCGCTATTGGATGTCGAGGAACCTGTTCTTAGACATTCTCAATAGGGTGAGGGGGTACGATGACTACTTCGAGGCCAAGTATGATTGTACCGGTAAGATTGGATTCTCCTCTTACCAGAAGTGTTCTATTTCCATTCGGCAGCTTGCATATGGAGTGTCTGGTGATCTCCTCGAAGACTACATGCGCATGAGTGAGTCCACATGCCATAAGTCTATATACCGGTTTTGCAGCGCGGTTATTATGGTGTTTGGCAAGGTTTACCTGAGAGAGCCAAACATCAAAGACATTTCCCGCATTTTGTCCATTAACGAGAGAAGGGTGTTTCCTGGGATGCTTGGCAGCATCGACTGCATGCATTAAGAGTGGAAGAACTGTCACTTTGGTTGGCAATGGCAGTTCAAAGGGCATGTAGAGGGGCGAATCGTCATACTAGAGGTTGTTGCATTACAGGATCTCTGGATTTGGCAATCCTTTTTGTATGGCTGGATCAAACAATGACATCAATGTGCTGCAGCGATCTCCAGTGTTTGCTAGGCTGGCAGAAGGCAATGCCCCACAGGTTTCCTATCAGATCAACAACAATCCATATGATATGGGTTACTATCTAGCTTATGGTATCTATCCCTCTTGGGGCACCTTTGTGAAGACAATCTGCAACCCTGCAGATGAGAAGTGCAAGAGATTTGCGAAATAGTAAGAGGCCGCTAGAAAGGATGTGGAGCGAGCATTTGGTGTGCTTCAGTCAAGGTGGGCTATTGTTTGGTACCCTGCTACAACCTAGAGCACAGAGAGGATGTGGGATGTGATAACTGCTTGTGTAATCATGCACAACATGATCGTCGAGAACGAGCATGATGACGTCCTCTTGGATCAAGGCTGGGACTTTCAGGGTCAGTTGGTTGAGCCAGAACCATGTCTAGTGTCTTGGAAATATTTCATTTCGAGTGCATAAAAATTTACGTCACAAGCAAAACTACGATCGGCTTTAACTAGATTTGGTTGAGCATATATGGGCTCGTGCAGGAAACTTCAATGTTTAATCCCTTATTTATTTCGTGTAATTTGAATGACAATTTAGTTGTTTTCTATCGAACCATGTGAGCCTGAACTATTTATATGTAAGCATTATTTTAATTTGATTACCTAGTCTAGTTTATTTGCTTTCCACAAATTATTTTGTGATAAAATATGTAAACATATGAAATTTCTAGCTAGCTCTAGCCAACACGGACAAATGGGTCGCGTCGCTGGACGCGGCTGGCCGGACATGCCGGACCCGACCCCAAATCAACCGTGGTCCGACCCAAATGGAAGAAACAGATCTTTTGGGATGACAGGATGGGTCGGCCGGTGGAGATGCTGTACATTTGGTGCACCGCTTCTTTCATGTAAAGAAATTTATTCAGATTTTCAAAATATTCAAGTTCAAAATTCGGTCCCATTTAAATTTTGTTCAAATTTTTAAAAAGTTTTAATTCAAAAATTATTCAAATTTAAAAAATCACAGTTTAAAAAGGTTCACATATAAAAAATGTTCAAACTTGAAAATTGTTCAAAATGGAAAGATGTTCAAATTTGAAAAGTTTGGATTTTTCAAATAAAAGACAAACAGAAAAAACCCAAAAAAAGGAAAACAAAACAAAAAAGAAAACAAACTAATGGGCCGGCCCGACACGCGCGCCCGTGTGAGTGGAGCGGATAAACACGCGCGTTGAGCGGTAAATGGCATTTGCCATGAGCGAGACAAAGTGAACACACCTATTAGAGCATCTCCACTCGGCTTTCCAGCAGGCCGTTTCTAGGGTGGTTTTTGGTCCGGATACCGAAAATTGGTCCAGTCATGTTCCCATGATCCCAGTTTCGTATGGATTTGGGCCAACTTTGGTCTAGACTATCCAGGCCGAACCCGGGTTCCTGGGAACGCCGGACGAAGGGAATTCGGCGGGAAACAAAACGTTCGGCGCGTGGACCCGCTCAGTCAGCGACTGAAACCGAGTCGTCGTCATCCTTCCGCCTCGGAACCCTGCGAAGGACAACCGGGCATTTACCGCCCGTCTCATCGATGACGCATTGTCGTAATGGCGCACCACCGCCGCCTCGGCTCCTGCAACGGACCGACATGCAATAACTTTCCGCTGATTCCCCTTTTCCCGCCCTCGCCGCCTGCCTCGGCCTGCTGTACCACTCGTCGGCTCCCTTCACACTCTCGCAGCTCCCCCGCTCTCCCAATTTCGGCGAACTCCAAACTCCGGCGAACTCTGAGCTCACAGCCTCCCTCCACTACCCCATGGCCGAGAGGTTTCCCGGTGATCCCACGGCGGCAAACGGCTTCGGCCGTCTGATACGTCAGAAACGTATCTATAATTTTTTATGTTCCATGCTTGTTTAGTATCTACTTTGCTTTGCTTTGTCCACACTTTGAGGTGTTTTTATATCTTTTTTGGTACTAACCTATTAACAAGTTGCCACAGTGCCAGTTGCCTATTTTTTGCTGTTTTTGGTTCTATAAAAGCTAGTAAGGAAATATTCTCGGAATTGGACGGGACAAAAGCCAAAGTCAATATTTCACAGAGGAGAACACAGAGTCTAGAGGAGAGACGGAGGGGCGCCACAGGGCGGCCCCCGCAGGCGCAGGCCCACTCTGGGCCACACCTAGGCAGGGTGTGGGCCCCCTGGCCGCCTCCCAACCTCGCCTCTTTGCCTATAAGAAGCCCCCGATGCCTAAACCCTAAGCACCCGATCAATATTCCACGAAACTGTATGTAGCCGCTGCCACCATCGTCCCTAGATTGGGGGATCTGAAGCTCTTCCCGGCACCCTGCCAGAGGGGAGATCATCCCGGAGGCCTTCTTCTTCATCATGCCAGCCTTCGGTATGAAGCATGAGTAGTTCCACCTTGGAGTACGGGTCCATGTAGTATCTAGATGGTTGTATCTCCTCCTTGTGCTTTCTTGTCTATATCTTGTGAGCTCCGTTCATGATAAAGATCTCACCTATTTGTAATCATGCATGTTGTGTTTGCGGGGATCCAATGGATATTGAGATTACTAAGTCAGATTGATTAATGGTTTTGTCTATTTGATTCTATCATGTCTGTGTTGTTTGTGATCTTTCATGCTCTCTCTTGTTAGTAGCTATCTTGGCCAAGTAGTTGCTAGTAACTCCAAGAGGGGGTATTTATGCTCGATAGTGGGTTCATGCCTCTATTTAATCAAGGGAAGTGACAGAAATATCTAAGGTTGTAGATGTGTTGTTGCCACTAGGGGAAAACGGCGGTCTCTTGTTCATGGATCAAGTGGATTGTTTACCTTACATATTTTGCTTAAAGCAGTTGTCTGTTGCTTGCAACTTAATACTGGAGGGGGTTTGGATGATAACCCAAAGGTGTACTTCTAGTCATAGATGCAATTGGATGGCGGTCTATGTATCTTGTTGTATTTCCCAATCGAATATCATAGGATCTTTATGTCTAGTATTGCATTGTTATGCCTTGATCAGTCCTGTCAATTTCCCTGCTGTAATTTGTTTACCCAACATGCCATGTTTGTTTATCTAAGGAGAACACCTTTAGTGAACTATGGACCCCGGTCCAATCTTTACCATTGATACATCTTCCATTGTTACTGTTTACTTGTTGCAAACCATCATCACCTTCCACACCATACAATTAATCCTTTGTTACAGCAACCAGTGAGATTGACAACCTCACTGTTAGTTGGGGCAAAGTCTTGAGTTTGTGTTGTGCAGGTTTCCACGTTGCTTGCAACACCTTTGAGACGTTTACTTCCTCCTACTGATTCGATAACCTCAGTTTCTTACTGAGGGAAGACAAGTGTAGGGGATCGCAACAGTCTTCGCGGGTAGTATTACCCATTTTATTGATTCAACACAAGGGAAGCCAAAGAATACTTGCAAGCCCTTACAACTGAGTTTTCAGTTCAGCTGCACCTGGAAATAATTCTTGATCGCAGAAGTTTATCAGTAGTAACAGTTTATAGTAGCAACAGCAACAGTAACAGCAATAGTGGAACAGTAGCAATAGTAACAATAACAGTAACAGTAGGATTCGAGTGCGGTAGGCATAGGGATGGATGGACGGGCGTTGCATGGACGAGTCTAAACATGTAACTTCAAGATCTAGGGCATTACAGATAAATAATAACAAGCATCCAAGTACTAAACAATCCTAGGCATGTGCTCCAAATATAGTCATACGTGCTTGCAATGAGAACTTTCACAACATCTTCTATCCAGCCAGCCCATGGCAGCGAGGCCTCTAGGGAACTACTGGCAATTAAGGTGCTCCTTTTAATAGAGCACCAGAGCAAAGCATTAACACTCCATGAACACATGTGATCCTCACACCACAGCCATCCCCTCCGGTTGTCCCAATTATTGTCACTTTGGGTCCTTTGGATCCGGACAATGATATGTGTACACAACTTGCAGATAAGATCACAAACAATACTATCATAATGATTCAATAATAAGTTCAGATCTGAGATCATGGCACTCGGGCCCTAGTGACAAGCATTAAGCACACAAGTTGCAACAAAGTCAAATAGCACTAATAGAGATACTAGGCACTATGCCCCTAACAGATCTTATTCGATTACATGATAGAACTCATCCAATCCCTACCATCCCCAAGACTACAGCAGGAGATTACTCACTCATGGATGAGGCAAACATCGGTGGTTGATGGAGATGCGTTGGTGATGACGATGGCGATGATCCTCTCCAAATTCTCCGTCCCGGCAGGGTGCCAGAACGGAGTTTCTGGATCCGAATCTTGGTTTCTAGTGGCGGCGGCGGAGCGGAACTCTTTCTGGAAAACTATCGACCCCCCTGAGTTTTTAGGTCAGAAGGCAACTTATAGGCGCGGAGGGAGGCCGAGGAGCTTCCTGGGGTGGCCAAACCCCCTCCAGGCGCGGGGTCAGGTGGGCCCGCGCCTGGGGTGGGTCTGGCCCCCCAGGCCTCCTCTCTGTCTCCCCTTCTGGCTCCGTGGATCTTCTGGTGAAATATAATTTTTGGCATATTTTCCGGGATTTTTCCTGATAGTTGATTTTCTGCACAAAAACAAGACACCAAGGTAATTATGCTGAAAACAGCGTCAGTCCATGTTAGTTGTATCCAAATCACACAAGTTTAGAGGAGAAACAATAGCAAAATGTTCGGGAAAGTAGATACGTTTTGGACGTATCACAGAGGTGGTGGAAATATTTCTGTGGTCGCTCCCCTGGTGTTAGGGTTCCGTGAGGAAGATATAGGCGAGAGGGCAGAGTCGGGAGCTGGCCAGGTGGGCCACACCTGCCCTAGGCGCGGGGCAAGGTGGGACCCCTGTGACCCGGCTACGCCTCCCCTTCTGGCTTCCTCCGTCTTCTAGGAAAATATAATTTTCTAGTATTTTTCTGATCTTCGCGAAATTGCATCAAAACACCTCTTTTTCTATCAGAAACCTAACTCCGGCAGTTCATCCTCCAAGAATCATCCAACATGCAAAAACAGAGGAAAAGACATAAGTAATACCTCATAATAAGACATATATCAATGAATAGAGGCAAATTATGATATAGAATGGTGATACAGATTGGACGTATCAACTCCCCCCAAGCTTAGACCTTCGCTTGTCCCCAAGCTAAAACTGAGCTCAGCAAACATGTCCACAGGTTTATGGAGTGAAGTGTCGATAAAAGAATACAGACAAGAAGCATCACACTTACCATTACACAACTCATAGAAGAAAGCAACTCACCATTATATAACTTAGCTTCCAACAAGTACATGAGTCACAATAGAGATGTATAAAGATAAATCATAATTGGAATTGGCAAACTTTTGTTCCTGGTCAGAGAACAGCTGGCAAACAGTTTCACAAAAAGCTTCTTGTAGAAGTTTTATAACAGGAGCACTCTTTGCTCAAAAAGGTTTTTCACAATGAAGGATTTCAAAGTAATACTCGATAGATAAGAGTCTTGTGCAGACAAGGTATATAAATAACATGAGTGAATAAATCACCATATGAATGCTTGCAACACAACAACTCAAATGCTTGCTGGAGACAGAGAGGAAGAAGGTTTACTGACTCAACTCAGAAAATAGAAGAAAGGTCCCTTCATAGATGGTAGTAGGGATTTCAAGTGAGAAAGAGCTTCCAAAAGATTATGGTACTTACTAGATTTGAGCCCTCATTGCCCCTATCATAGGCATCTTGAGATGATTAAGGTTGAAGTGCACAAAGATGGAGTATATGCTTGACGAAATATAAGTTGGCAATCTCATGTACCTTGAGTACGAGGGCCGCTCCTCATGCTACTCAACTTTAGTTATCGGTAAGTTCTTGTCATTGTAAGTACATGTGTATCATAAAGAACCGCCAACGGGGTACCCCTTGCACATGGTACATGAGCTATCTCATAACCAAAATGACAAGGCAAGCAGACAATGAGCATCTCAGCGATCTTTTTATTTACTATGTGGATAGCTTTTTATTGAGGATGCTTCATAGAATGCTCACTATAGTGATGCTGAAAGTTTCCACCATGATTAGGCATGGATTAGGCTAGCGACCCAGGCGTTTCTCTAACACACATACATCACTCCATGGACTTACAAGTTCTCTCTTTATTTCACACCGTCGACATCCGCAAACAAAAGAGCATGATATCAACAGTGTACAACGTACAAGTGCAATGTTGAAAGTGTTCCCCGTGACAGCATGGTTCTGCTAATTCCAACGTATAGATGCAAGCATATACAACTTCGATGACACAATGGTTCAAGTCTATTAGGGAAAAGAAAATAAGGTGTGCCATCAAGTTCGTGAGAGCTTTACTAACTAGTTTTCACATAACAAAATAGTTTTTTTTAATTTGAAAGGTAGATGAAGCTTGAGAATTTGCTTGGAATAGCAATTGCTAATAGGTAGATATGGTGGACACAAATGGCACGGGTTTTGGTTCAAAGGGGATGGAAACATGAGAAGTATGTCTTCTCAAAACAGGTTTTTGGCTAGCAAAGCTGGGTAGCAAGCAAAAGAGTTGAAGGAAACAAGCAAACCTGCAAGTGATAAAGCTAAACATGCAATCTTCCTTGAAGACAAAAAAAGATCTTAAATAAAGAATACCAAGCTTATGAGCAATCAAGAAAGAAAATAAATGATAAAAAATACATGTAAGCTTTTTCTCTTTTTATTTCAAACCTCAAAAAGTGTTACTACCGGCGAGAGCTCGGTTTGCCAAAACCAATTTAGATTTACTTGATGCTCCCAAAGTGATGGCAATACTGATCAACAAGATCCATCATATAATAGAGATTGCAAACTAAAATAAGAAGTGCAAAAAGTAAAAGATGAAACTTCTCATTAATATTCCATAAAGGCACTCACACCAAAGGATACATAGATAATCAACTAAAGGAGAGATACTTACACATGCAAACCAACCTATAAGATAACACCTCTACCAAAGATATGAATCTACTAAAATGGTAAAAGATAAAATATAATGATTGTGATACCGCTGCACTCCCCCAAGCTTGGAACAAGCCAAGGGGATGCCAAACCTGATGACGAATTACTCCTTCGGTGGTGGTGGTGTTCTCTTGTTTAGGGTCATAAAACCCTTTAGCATCTCACGAAGCATGTCATTCTCCTCTTGAAGCATATCCACATTCATCCTCGAAGCACGGTACTTATCACAAAACTCGTCAGTGGTTCGAAGGGCTTCCACTGCCTCAGGACAAGATCTGGAGTCTGGAACTAAGGCTATAATCCCCTGCATGTTACGAGAAAAAACTCGTCCAGTGTTAATTGCTCCTACGAAAGTAGGTTTCCTTGCCCTTAATCCCGAGGCGGTTTGTTCCTCCAACTTTACTTCCTCCACGGGCTTCTTGCCTTTGTCGTTGGCGGGGGCCATGGTGCTCTAAACTTGAGAAGATTTCCTGACAGAAACAGACCAAAACGAAAATACGACGAGAACACGATGCACGAACCTCGGGGGATACGGGGGCTATATATTACGAAGTTTCAAAGCATAAGGAAGGTGCTGATATGAAAGAGAGGTGGAGTCGGAGCTCGGGGTGCTCACACCCCCTCCAGGCGCGGGGCAGCTAGGGCCCGCGCCTGGGGTGGCTTTGGCCACCCCGGCCTCCGATTCCTCCTCTATTCCGTCTCGTAACTTTCCTTATGTAATAAAAACACCAAAAATATAAAAAGATTAAGATTTCGCGAACCTTCTATTTTTACCACTTTTACCTATTCAAAGATGAACTCTGCAGACTCCTTTCCTCCTTCTCCTGGAAATTCCTTTTATCACAAGGCAATACACAAACTTCAATGGCAACATTAGTATAAGCAAAAACAATAAACCTTTAGGTTCGCACTTCAACTGAAATCCATCAAAACAAAGGCTTCTGTAAGAGGCAAATGCAAATGATAACAGAAATCTGTCAAAACAGACCAGCAGGTAAAGATTAATTTTTTAGAGAACCTTTTGTTGCTCAAATAAAAAAGTGCAAAACTAATAAAATTTTTGTAACAACTTGGAGAACAAGCTCAGAAAAATACAGCTCCATCCGACGTACTGAGATGCCTCACGAATTTTTACAATACAGCACAAAAATCTGTCCCAAGACAGCCACTTTTCACAACTCCTCTACTTCTCAAAAGTAGTTGAACTTGACACAAAACCAAAACAAAAAGGATAAGGAGTGGTTATTACTGAAGTTTTCTTCCAAGACTCAACCAAACTCTTGGGTTATCTCCCAACAAGTACTTTTCTTTAATGCCTTTAAGTTAGGCTTGAAACTTTCAAAGATGCTCACAAAGGAGAGATATATCTGGAATGAAAGAGAGCATCAAGAAGCAAATAACCAACACATTTGATTCTAAACCACTTCCTATGCATGGGGGTATCATCAGAAAACAAGTTGTTGGAACAAAAAGCCACCAGTATAGGAAGACAAAACAAATGCAACTTCAAATCTTTCAACATAAAACGGGGAAACTTAACATTATTGAGATGCATAAAAACATGTTTCCCTCCCTCAAAATAACTTTTAGTAGTACCTTGAATAAAGTTGATAATATAACTGTCACACGAAATAACTCTATCATCAGAATGATCATACTTATATCATCAGATTAATAGAAGCAAGTTGTTCCATCCTGAAATCTTTATTAGGCAAGCTATTTTCACAAGGAGCTTTAGCAAATTTGGAAAAGTTAAACTCATAAGAATCACCATCAAATTTAGTTAAAACTTTCTCCTTCTTACAATCTATAATAGCTCCACAAGTGTTTAAGAAAGGTCTACCAAAAATGATAGGGCAAGTTTTGCTAGCTGCTGAATTAAGCACTAGAAAATCAGCAGGATACTTAATCTTACCACAAAGAACCTCCACATCTCTTTGATACGCCGGAAATGTATCTATAATTTTTGATGCTCCATGTTTGTTTAGTATCTACTTTGCTTTGCTTTGTCTACACTTTGAGGTGTTTTTATATCTTTTTTGGGACTAACATATTAACAAGTTGCCACAGTGCCAGTTGCCTGTTTTCTTCTATTTTTGGTTCCAGAAAGGTAGAAAATCAATAATCTCGGAATTGGACGGGACAAAAGCCAATGTCAATATTTTACCGTGGGGGACACGAATCCAGAAGACGAGACGGAGACGGAGGCTGTGGCGGCAGACCCCCAGCGTGGGTGGGCCTCCCGCCACTGGTAGGTGGGGCCCCTGGCCGCCTCCTAGCCTCGCCTCTTCGCCTATAAGAAGCCCCTGATGCAGAAACCCTAGGTACCCGCTCAATATTCCATGAAACCTTCTATAGCCGTCGCCACCATCGTCCCTAGATCGGGGGGATCTAAAGTTCTTCCTGGCACCTTGCCGGAGGGGAGATCGTCCCGTAGGCCTTCTCTCCGGTATGATGCGTGAGTAGTTCCACCTTGGACTATGGGTCCATGTAGTAGCTAGATGGTTGTATCTCCTCCTTTGTGCTTTCATGTGTAGATCTTGTGAGCTCCGTTCATGATCAAGATCTAATCTATTTGTAATCATGCATGTTGTGTTTGCGGGGATCCGATGGATATTGAGATTATTATGTTGGTTTGATTAATGGTTTTGTCTTTATGATTCTATCATGTCTGTGTTGTTTGTTATCTTGCATGCTCTCCGTTGTTAGTAGCTATCTTGGCCAAGTAGTTGCTAGTGACTCCGTTGGCAAATCAAGCATTTCATAAATCTTCCTAGGCATAATAGAGACACTAGAACCAAGATCACATGAAGCTTTGATATCAAAGTCATTCACTTGCATATTAATAATGGGTTCCCAACTATCTTCTACTTTCCTAGGAATAGAAGCTTTCTGTTTTAGCTTCTCTTCCTTAATCTTAACAAGAACATCTGTAATGTGTTTGGTGAAAGCAACATGCATATCACTAGCATCAGGATTTCTAGCAAGCTTTTGTAGGAACATGATCACTTCAAAAATATTACAACCATCAATATCAAAATCAAACTTAGCATCACTAGTAGTAGGCTCAATAGGCTTAGGCATAGTAAGAGGAGGAATAGGGACTACTTGTGGTTTAGTGGTAATAGTGCACACACTATTGTTTCTATCAATTTCAGCTTCCCCTTCCCACCTAGCATGAAGTTGAGCTAACATACTAACATTTTTCATCAATGGTAACTTGTATGGCATGATTAGTGATACGTCGGAAACGTATCTATAATTTTTTATGCTCCATGCTTTTTTAGTATCTACTTTGCTTTGCTTTGCCTACACTTTCAGGTGCTTTTTACATGTTTTCTGGTACTAACCTATTAACAAGTTGCCAGAGTGTCAGTTGCCTGTTTTCTGTTGTTTTTTGGTTCCAGAAAAGCTAGTAAAGAAATATTCTCGAAATTGGACGGGACAAACGTCAAAGTCAATTACTTTCCATGGGGAACAAGAAGTCCAGAGGGAGACGAGGCGTTCAGGTAGCCACCCCCTAGGCATGTGTGGGCCCCGCGCCTAGGCAGGGTGTGGGACCCCTGGCCATCGCCTCGGCCTCCCCCTTCGCCTATAATAATCCCCCGATGCGGAAACCCTAAGTACCCGATCAATATTCCACGAAACCTTCTATAGCCGCCACCACCATTGTCCCTAGATCGGGGGGATCTGAATTTCTTCCCGGCACCCTGTCGGATGGGAGATCATCCCGGAGGCCTTCTCTCCGGTATGATGCATGAGTAGTTCCACCTTTGTCCATGTAGTAGCTAGATGGTTGTATCTCCTCCTTTGTGCTTTCATGTATAGATCTTGTAAGCTCCGTTCATGATCAAGATCTAATCTATTTGTAATCATGCATGTTGTATTTGCAGGGATCCGATGGATATTGAGATTATTATGTTTTTTGATTAATGGTCTTATCTTTATGATGCTATCATATCTGTGTTGTTTGTGATATTGCATGCTCTCCGTTGTTGGTAGCTATCTTGGCCAAGTAGTTGCTAGTGACTCCAAGAGGGGGTATTTATGCTCGATAGTGGGTTCATGCCTCTAGTTTCCAAGGGAGGAGACAGAAATCTCTTCGGTTGTAGATGTGATGTTGCTACTAGGGAGAAAACAACAATCTCTTGTTCATGGAACAAGTGGATTATTTACCTTACACACTTTGCTTACAACAGTTGTCTGTTGCTTGCAACTTAATACTGGAGGGGGTTCGGATGATAACCTGAAGGTGGACTTCTAGTCATAGATGCAGTTGGATGGCGGTCTATGTATATTGTTGTATTGCCCAATCGAATCTCATAGGATCTTTTTGACTAGTATTGCATTGTTATGCCTTGCTCAGCTCCCGTCAATTGCCCTGCTGTAATTTGTTTACCCTTCATGCCATGTTGTTTATCTAAGGAGATCACCTCTAGTGAACTATGGACCCCGGTCCAATCTTTACCATTGATACATATTCCACTGCTACTTGTTTACTTGATGCAAACCATTACCTTCCACACCATACGTTTAATCCTTTGTTACAGCAAACCGGTGAGCTTGACAACCTCACTGTTCGTTGGGGCAAAGTCTTGAGTTTGTGTTATGCAGGTCTCCACGTTTCTTGCAACACCTGTGTGACGTTTCCTTCCTCCTACTAGTTCTATAACCTCGGTTTCTTACTAAGGGAAAACTTGCTGCTGTGCTGCTTCACACCTTGCTCCTGGGGTTCCCAACAGACTTGCCATTAAGGAGTCATCATCACTCTTACAATACCAGTAGGGCAAATGGTTTCTTTATTTGCGAGGTGAATAACCACATCAATGTCCTCAAGCTCATAAGGACCAATTTAATGCATAATTTCCTTGTAAAGCTCATGAGGAATAGCACTAGAACTAGCACCAATATCACATAAACCATAATAGCAATGATCACCAATTATAACAGAAAGCACATGAACACTAGCTTTTCTAGCCTTTCTAGGATGGGAGACAATATTATAAGCGTCTTCATAGAAGACAATGTGCTCATCCTCTATATTTCTAGCGTCAAGATCTTTCACAATAGCTACCACAGGTTCAATATTGAATCGCTCATCAGGCTCCACAGTTTTCTTAGTACCTTTATTATCTGCACTAATCATCATAGAATACTCCTTTACCTTAGCTGGGAAAGGTATTTTCTCAACATAAGGTTCAGGCATAATATGATTAGTAGTACAAACTTCGGTGCTTCTAGCAGGAACATGACTAACAACATCTTTATAAGGTGCATGGTACTTATTCCACTTCTTTTTGGGTATTTCTATGTTAGAGGCAAAGGTTTTAAAAAAATTGACAATACTTTGGGAATCAATACCAAACTCATTGCTAATATCACGGAAGTCATCAGTTCCCATAAAAGATTTAATGCATTCATAATCATAGTTTATACCTGACTTTCTTCCTTTGTCATTCTCCCAAGCTTCAGTGTTCTCTTGAATACGGTCTAGGAGATCCCATTTAGCTTCTTCCTTCATACATGTGAATGATCCAGCACAATAAGCATCTAGTAAATCTTTATCATGAAGAGAAACCCTAGCATAAAAGTTATCGATAATGATATTGTTAGGGAGTTCATGAATAGGACATTTAAGCATTAGTAACTTCAATCTCCCCCAAGATTGAGTTGTACTCTCTCCATCACGAGGCCAAAAGTTATATATCAGATTTCTATCCTTATGAATCTCACTGGGAGGATAGAATTTAGAATAAAAGAGAGATGTCATTTCCTCCCATTCCATGGATTGTCCATTCTTCAACAGCTTATACCATTCTTCAGCTCTCCCTTTCAAGGATATAAAGAGTAACTTCTTCACCTGTTCAGTTGGGATACCTGCACACTTAAACAACCCGCATAATTCATGGATAAAAAACAAGTGATCACAAGGATGGACAGTTCCATCCCCAAAATAATAATTATCCATAACACGATCAAAAATACTTGTAGGTATCTTAAAAGGATCTATCTCAACAGGTGGTGGTTCATCTACTACCCTAACAGTGGTAGTAGTATTCCTAAATAGAAAACCAAGTGGGTTATCCATATTGAAAACAAAGTAACAAATAGAAAAAAAAAGAAATACTCATAGTAGAAGTTTCCTTTACTAGTTCCACTCTTCAATAGCACTTCACTCCCCGGCAACAGCGCCAGAAAATAGTCTTGATGACCCACAAGTATAGGGGGTGTATCGTAGTACTTTCGATAAATAGGAGTGTCGATCCCAACGAGGACCAGAAGGTGTTGACTAGTGGTATGGAGCAGGAAATCTCTGTAAATACTTAACAAACAGATTTTTAGGGGTTTTCTGATAAAGCAACAAAACACAGTGCAAATAGTAAAGACAATGAACAACAGCAGCAAGTGGCCAATCCTTTCCTAGCAAAGGACAAGCCAGTGGAAATACTTATAAGGACCAAACGTTCTCAAGGACACATGGGAATTATGTCAAGTGCTTTCGCTTCAAATAGCTGAGTACTCTTCTTTGGTGTTCTAAGTATTGTGTGGGTGAACCTGTGCTAATGTACTGACCTTACTTTGACTAATACATACTTGTGATTAAACCCCCTGCAAGCATCTACAACTACAGGAAAGTAATACCTAACCACAACCTTAAACTCTAAGATCCTACGCTCCCTTATGCAATGGTGTCCTAATGGGGTTTCAGGGTTCTGTCACTCCGGCAACCCCGCAATTAGTAGCCAAATACACAATGCATTCCCCTAGGACCATAAATGGTGAAGTATCATGTAGTCGACGTTCACATGACACCACTAGAAGAATAGCACCTACTAAACCATTGAATAATAACTCAACACAAATGCACTACTAACAACATGACTTCTCCCATGTTCTCAAGAACTAGACGAACTACTCACAAGACATCATATGGATCAAGATCAAAGATGATATGGTAATGGATAACAGTCTGAACATAAACAATAATCCAATGGTTCCACTCACAAGCATCAACTACAATAGTAATTAAGACCGGGAAAGTTTCCCTAAGAAATAATGCAAGATCCAACAAGATTGATACAGCGGGACGGAGTGGTGATGAGGGTGCTGGTGGAGATGATGGTGTGGATGATGATCATGATCCCGATGAAGTCTAGCTTGATGACGGTGTTGATGGAGACGATCTCCCCTCTCCGGGAAGGGATTTCCCCGGCAGAAATTTGTATGCCGGAGAGCTCTTTCTCTCTCGGTGTTTAACGCCTCGCAGAGGTGGCGAAAATCTTTCTGTGGTCGCTCCCCTGGTGTTAGGGTTCCGTGAGGAAGATATAGGCGAGAGGGCGGAGTCAGGAGCCGGCCAGGTGGGCCACACCTGCACTAGGCGCAGGGCAAGGTGGGCCCACACCTAGGGGGTGTGGCCCCCCTGTGGTACGGCTACGCCTCCCCTTCTGGCTTCCTCCGTCTTCTGGGAAAATATAATTTTCCAGTATTTTTCTGGTATTTTTTTGATCTTTGTGAAATTGCATCAAAGCACCTCTTTTTCCATCACAAACCTGAATCCGACAGTTCATCCTCCAAGAATCATCAAAATGCAAAAACAGAGGAAAATACATAAGTAATACCTCATAATAAGAAATATATCAATGAATAGAGGCAAATTATGATATATAATAGTGATGCAAATTGGACGTATTAGAGATAAAATCCCTTAATAGCACAGTAATTCGATTGATCTTGTTTATTTGTCTGTTGTGGTTATGAGGATGATGTGAGCAGTGGATGTTATGGTTATGAGGATGATGTGAGCAATGTTCATGATAATAATCTTTACATTAAACCCTCTATAATGCTATAGGTGTATCCACTACTCCCTAAGAACACTTTTTCCTATTGCAGTTTCATATCTCTTTTACATACGCGATACTTACTTTCTGTATTCAGTTTGTTTTACTTTACTTATTGTTATCATATACAAAAACCCAAAAATACCTTTTTACACAACACTCGCATTTCATCTTGTTACTTAGAACATTATTTAGCATTACTATTTCAGTATTTAATTCAAGAGTTATAAGACTTCAGAACTCCTGCTCCCTGTGGGATTAATACGTCGGAAACGTATCTATAATTTTTGATGCTCCATGCTTGTTTTATATCTACTTTGCTCTGCCTTGTCTATATTTTGAGTTGTTTTTATATATTTTCTGGAACTAACCTATTAACTAGATGCCATAGTGCCAGTTGTCTGTTTTCTTCTGTTTTTGGTTCCAGAAAGGCAGAAAATCAATATTCTCGGAATTGGATGGTACAAAAGCCAAAGTTATTATTTTCCCGGAGCAACACGGAACCACGAAGCAGAGACGGAGGGGGGCCACAGGGTGGCTGCACCCCCTAGGCGCAGGCAAGCCTTGGAGGCGCCTGGAGGGGGTGTGGGCCCCCTAGACCCCCACCGACCTTGATTCATGTGCCTATAAGAATCCTCCAACCCAAAAACCGTAGGGCATCCAGAAGAAATCCACGAAAACCTCCATAGCACCGGTGCCACCGAAGGGGAGATTCGGGGGACAGAAAGTCTCTATTCCGGCACCTTGCCGAGATGGGGAAGTGCCCCCGGAGCCATCTCCATCGATCTCCATCACCATCTTCATCATAGTTGATGATTCCCATGATGAGAAGGGAGTAGTTCTTCCTCAAGGCTAAGGGCTCTACCGGTAGCTATGTGTTCATCTCTCTCTCTATGCATGATCTTGTTGTGGTCATGAGCTTTGTAATCAAGTAGATCTACCTTGCTACTCAAGTGCTTCAATAGATCTTTGCTCTCCCCATGTGTGTGAAAGTGACAGCGTTCATGCTATGGAGGCACTTAGGTTTGAGTCTACATAAATACTCTTTCTGCTTTAATAGATCTATGCTTTTCCCCACGTGTGTGAAAGTTGACAGTGTGCATACCGTGTGTGACACTTTGGCTAGATTGAATATTTTTTTATGAGTTATATTTGAAGTTGGATGTATTTATGAAATTGTGGTGTTTGTTGGAACCATCTAGCGCTCAAGGTGACAGTGTGGGTTATCTAGATTGGGGAAGGCCCTACCGTGGATTAGAGTGTCCAACCGAAGAGTAGTTAAGAGTAGTATCATGAAGAGAGGATATTTATATGAGAGAGTGTTCACTAGTGAAAGTATGATCCCTAGGCCTTGTTTCTAAACATTGAAACACTATGTGCATCTAGATCTATTACATGTTTGCTTGCTTCAGTCTTTACCTCACCATCAAACTATTTTCTTGCATCGTTACCGCTTGTATTTTACTATCTCTTCGCCGAACTAGTGCACCTATACACCTGACAAGTGTATTGGGTGTGTTGCGGACACAAGAGACTTCTTGTATCTTGATTGCAGGATTGCTTGAGAGGGAATACCTTTGACCACTTCCTCCCTGAGTTCGATAAACCTTGGGTGATCCACTTAAGGGAAACTTGTTGCTGTTCTACAAACCTCTGCACTTGGAGGCCCAACAACTGTCTACAACAATAGAAGTGCGTAGACATCAAGCTCTTTTCTGGCGGCGTTGTCTGGGAGGTAAGTTAAAAGGTACTCACATCCTCCGGTGTGAGTGCTCGAAGTTATTTCCTTTAGATTCTGCAATTTTGTCTTTTTGTTTCTTGTTTTAACTAGTTAGGCTTAATGGAAAAAAATAAAAAATAAAGAGATTTATAGTATCTATCTTGAGTTAGGACATGATGTGTTTGAAGAGAAAATTCAAAAAAACTATGGAACTTTATTTGCATGCTAATAGCAATGTTATTAATATGAATTCTTTGGACACCATTGTTGCTAATGCTATGGAAAAGTCTAAGTTTGGGGAAGCTAGTTTTTATGGAAATGATCTTTTTAGTCCCCCAGCTTTGGAAGATAGCTATTCTATTGCTTATGATGATACCAAACCTCCAATATATGATGATTACAATGATGAGTATGATGTTTCCAGTCCACCTACTATTGAGGAGAAAGTTAATTGTGATTACAATCTGCCTCCTATTTTTGATGATAATGGTGATGAGAATAATAGTGATAGCTATTTTGTTGAATTTGCTCCCACCACAATTAATAAGAATGACTATGCTTATGTGGAGAGTAATAATTATTTTATGCATGTGGCTCATGATAAGAATGTTTTATATGATAGTTATATTGTTAATTTCATTCATGTTGCTACTGAAAGTTATTATTAGAGAGGGAAACATGGTATTATGCATCTCAAAAATATTAAGTTTCCCCTCTTTATGTTTTGAAGTTGCATTTGTTTTGCTTTCCTATGCTTGTTGCTTTGTGCTTTTATGACTTGTTTCTTTACAAGATTACTATGCATAGGAAGTGGGTTAGACTTAAATGTTCTTTTAATTTGCTTCTTGATGCTCTCTTTTACTTCAATTCATATTTCTTATGTGAGCATCTTCTCAAACTATCAAGCCTAACTTAAAGGCGTTAAAGAAAAGTACTTATTGGGAGATAACCCAAAAAATTTCTTGAGTCCTGGAAGTTATTACTTCAGTAATAACCTCTCCTTATCCTTTTTGTTTGCTTTTTTGTGCCAAGAATTACCTCTAATGAGAGGGAAGTAAGATTAGCAATAGAAGATGTTCTAAAAAATCCCCAGATTTTATCTACTTTCGTTAGTTCAAATTGTTTTGATTTGAGCAATAGAAGATGTTCTAAAAAATCGATTTCTACCTGCTGGTCTGTTTTAACAGATTTCTGCCATTATTTGCATTTGCTTCTTATTGATTCCTTTTTGATTTCTCTTTATGTGAATTGAGATTTTTGAAGGATATATTATAGTAGCTTGTGTTTTTAGTGAAAAGCCTTGTTGTTCCAAAGATTTTCTAGAGGTATAATATCTTTTGAATACATTAATGTTGCTAATGAAGATTGTGTGAAGTTTTGTATGAAGGAAAAATTTCAGGTGTAGAGAGAGAATAATGTAATAAGATGAAGAATGGACAAAAGCTCAAGCTTGTGGATGCCACCCCGGTGTCACCCCAAGAAATATCCAAGAGGTACAAGCGTCAAAGCTTGGGTATGCCCAAGGCATCCCCTTCTTCATCAATAAAAATCTCAGGTCTTTCTAGACACTTTGTTTTTATTGTTTCATGCACAGTTGTGTTGTTATTGGAGCTTCTTAGTTTTTGTTTTTGGTTTTTGTTTGTTAGTTTGCTTGAATAAACTTAGTTGATCACAACACACCTTTTTGGAGAGAGACACACTCTGTTTTCATTGCCTAGAACACTCCAGTTTTCATTCTTATTGTCTTGTGAGTGTTCTCTTTTGCTAGCATTGTGTTTAGCCTTAGTTTTCTTATGCTTTGTGCTTAGAACTTTTTAGTTCTTCTTTGTTGTGACACCCCAAGGTTCCAGTCCCCAACCTTTGTCATGATTTGTGCATTTCTTATCTTCATCGTGCATGCATCATATTTATTTGTTGGCATTTGATTTGGTTCTTGATATATTTGTATTTGGTTTTTACTAAATTGCTATAATGCCCAATTGGAGTTGAGGGCATCTATCTTTATCTCCTTCCTTCTACTAACATGTTAACAATCTCATTATCATATCTCTTTTATATATGTGGGTGTCTTGTTGGGTTATTGGTATATTTAAATCTTGCTCATGTATTCATCTACACATGATCCACTCCCCCTTTTTATTTGCATTTGGCTTATTGTTATATCCGTGGCTCTTTCCTCTTATTCCTTGTGGATCTTTCTCTCTTTGTTTTTCTTATGTGTGTATACCCATATACCCATAATAACTCTCTTATTATCTCCTTTTAAAACTCTATCCTGTTACACCTATTTAA
This sequence comes from Avena longiglumis, assembly GCA_030063025.1. Taxonomy (NCBI): domain Eukaryota; kingdom Viridiplantae; phylum Streptophyta; class Magnoliopsida; order Poales; family Poaceae; genus Avena; species Avena longiglumis. The sequence continues at coordinate 74,666,904 of CP125976.1, read as the reverse complement.
CACACCCCGTATATATATCTAAAGTCTCTCTTTTATTTTCTACAACTATATCTATCCCTTTTGTCTAGCTTTTTAATCTTTCAAAAGGCCCCTTTTAATCTCTAACCATTTTTTTAAAACTTCCAAGAACTTCTGTTCAAATCCTAGCCTAAATTCCTAATCTATTCTACACCTAATCTCTCTCAGCTAGCTACCCATCACCTACCTAGCCTAGCAGCGTGCACCTGCTGCTGCCTCTCTCTGAATAAAGCAAGCAAAACCACACCTATTCTTTTACCCATCCCCTTCCGCAAGCAAAGCTCAAGCAGCCGCCACCACCGCGCCATGGCCGCCTCGCTGCGGTCGATACCCATCTAGACGTGCCATTCGCCGCCGCTCTCCCTTCCACCCGGCGCAGCAAAGACGTCTAGGGCGCCGGAGTTGCAAGACACGGACACCGCTACCGCTGATCATCGTTGCCTCGCCGTTCTGCCGTCGCGCCTCACCGTCGAGCCATCTCCGACCCCTCCCACTGTGAGGCCGACCTATCCTACCTTTTTCCCTCTTCTCTGTACTTCCCTTGCTTTTTCTCCTCCGCCGCTGCGTCGTTCCGCGCTCGCCGCCGCCGCGCCTGGAACATGCTGGCTGACAAACAGCAGCAGCAGCAATAACACACGTACCCTCTGTCAGCCTAGTTCTCCTTAATTTTTGCCGCCGCCTCCTGTGCTCCTTTGTGAAAACTTCCTGAAGTAAACTTGTTCTCCTACATCCCAGCTTTCCAACGCAACAAACGGTGCTCGTTTTGGATCTCTACAGACGAAGAAATCTTCATTCAAAAACAAGAAAATAATCTGTTCTTCTGAATTTTTTCGACAGCGCAAACTGAATTTGTGCTGCTCATCAACGATTTCAGACCCGCTCGTTGCTTCTATGAAGAAACTTCCTTCTGCAAAGTTGTAGAACTTTTCTAGATCTACAATTTTCGTTTTTACGAAAATTTCAAAATCCTCGCAGATTTGTCGCCATCGTCGTCCAAAGTCAAGCCAATATTTTCTGTTTCTAAGAAGTTAACTGAACCTGTTCTGAAAATCTACGTTTCTCGGCGCATCTGTTACTCTTTTGGAAAATCTTTCTTAACGAAAATTGTAGATCTTAGGCTTGCTTAGATCAGGTCCTCTTGCTTATGTCTTGGAGTTACCTGAGAATCTCAAAAATGTTCACCCCACCTTCCATGTCTCGCAGTTGAGGCAATGCTTCAAGGATCCTGGTAGAGCCGTGGATCATTCCTCTATTGAGCTCAAGGAAGACCTTTCTTACCATGAGCATCCTATTCGCATTCTTGATGAGGCTGAACGAAAGACAAGAAACAAAACCATCAAGTTCTTCAAAGTTCAATGGTCAAATCACTCCGATAAAGAAGCAACTTGGGAGCGAGAAGATCTCTTGAGATCCGAGTACCCCACTCTATTCTCCTCTTCTTAGAATCTCGGGACGCGATTCCTTCAAGGAGGGGCGTGTTGTGACACCCCAAGGTTCCAGTCCCCAACCTTTGTCATGATTTGTGCATTTCTTATCTTCATCGTGCATGCATCATATTTATTTGTTGGCATTTGATTTGGTTCTTGATATATTTGTATTTGGTTTTTACTAAATTGCTATAATGCCCATGTAAATTTGTGATAATAATAATAATTGATGATTTTACAATAAGAGAATACAATGGTTTATATAGGAGAGGGGGGGAGAGGAGGTGCAGCGCACCGGCCTAAACCCTAACTTGATATGCAAGTAAATATAATCTAACATCCCCCCGCAGTCTCAACCGTGGGCTCGACAACGTTGAGACTGAAACGAATCTCGGTAAATGGTGTAGTAGCAAGTCCTTTGGTAAAAATATCTGCAAACTGGGCCGTAGAAGGAACATGAAGAACACGCACTTCTCCCAAAGCGACCTTCTCTCGAACAAAATGGATGTCAATTTCGATATGCTTGGTCCGCCGATGCTGAACTGGGTTTCCAGACATGTAAACAGCTGAAATGTTACCACAATATACCCCTGTGGCCTGACCATTAGGTCGATGTAACTCAACAAGTAACTGACGCAACCAAACTGTTTCAACAATCGATGAGCAACAAAGACGGTACTCAGCCTCATGGACGAAGCGAAACCGTAAGCTGGCGCTTCGAAGACCAAGAAATTAAATTGTTGCCAAGAAAAACACAGTATCCTGAAGTGGATCGATGAGTGTCTGGACAACCAGCCCAGTCTGCATCGGAATATGCTGTCAATGATGTGGGTGATGAGTGGTTGATATGCAAACTATGATCTAATGTACCTTTGAGATATCTAAGTATGCGTTTCACATGGTTAAAATGCGGGTCTCTTGGATCATGCAGATAAAGACAAGCTTGCTGGACAGCATATGATATTTCTAGACGTGTAATGGTGAGATACTGAAGGGCTCCAGTTAAGCTACGGTATAGAGTTGGATCAGGAAAAATATCACCATCGGAGGAAAATTTAGAAGAAGTATCGACAGGTGTACGGGATGGTTGACAATCTAACATTCCATCCCTAGTTAGGAGATCAACAGAGTACTGACGTTGAGAGAGAAAAAGATCAGAAGAATCACGAGTGACAGCTATACCTAAGAAGTGATGAAGAGAACCTAGATCAGTCATAGAGAATTCAGTTTGTAGGAGAGAAATAATATGAGTGAGAAAAGTTGTGGAGGAGGCAGTGAGAACTATATCATCAACATAAAGTAGGAGATATGCAATCTGGGTGTTAGAGTGGTAAACAAAAAGAGAGTAGTCAGAACGAGAGGGAATGAATCCTATAGTTTGAATAAAGGTAGAAAAACGTTGAAACCAGGCTCGAGGTGCTTGTTTGAGGCCATAGAGATATTTTTGGAGAAGGCAAACGTGATCAGGAAAAGAAGAATCTTCGAAACCGGAAGGTTGTTGAGAATAGACGACTTCGTTTAAGGAACCATGGAGAAAAGCATTTTTTACATCGAGTTGATGAATGGGCCAGGAAGAGGAAACAACAAGACTAAGAATGGTTCGAATGGTGCTAGGTTTAACTACTGGAGAGAAAGTTTCGTCGTAATCGACACCGTGTTGTTGAGAGAACCCGCGGCAGACCCAGCGCGCTTTATACCGAGAGAGCGTGCCATCAGAATGAAATTTTTGACGGAACACCCACTTTCCAGAAACAACATTTGCATTAGGAGGTCGGGGAACAAGTTGCCATGTGTTATTGGATTGGAGTGCTTGAAACTCATCGCGCATGGCAGCGGACCAGTTCGGATCAAGGAGAGCAGATTTGTATGTTTTGGGAAGAGGTGAGAGAGTTGGAGAAGCATGAAGATTGAGGCGTGTTTTAGGAAGTCGAAAACCAGACTTGGCACGTGTGCGCATGGAATGGTCGTTGTTAGGTGCGAGAGTGGGAACGGCATGTGAAGGAGGAGCTGCTGCATCCGGCGCAGCGGAGGAGGAGGACGCAGCAGCATGAGGGGTAGAGGATTGGGTAGCTTGATTGTCGGGGGCATGAGTTGTGGGGCGGCGAGCGTCAACCTGTGTTATGGGTGGTCGAGACACAGGTGTTGATGGGGCTATCGAGGCAGCCGAGTCGGCCGGGGAAGGGTTAGGGACTACCGTGGCAGGAGAATCGGGAGGGGTATTGGGTGAGGTAGGATAGTGAGCAGCCGTGGCAGGGTTGCAGGGAAGGTTAGGAACGAAAAAGTGAGGTTTTATGGAATTGGCTGGGCGAGGGGTGGATGTGGTGGGAGTAGATGTAGGGTTTCTAGTGGCGAAAGGAAAGGTGTTTTCATCGAAGGTGACATGCCTAGAGATGTGAATGTGACCGGTCACAAGGTCAAAACACCGGTAGCCTTTGTGTTCATCTGAATAACCTAGGAAGACACAAGGAATGGAACGTGGAGCGAGTTTGTTTGGGGAAGTTGCATAGACATTAGGAAAGCAAAGGCAACCAAAAACGCGAAGCTCAGTGTAGTTTGGGTGTGAGAGAAAAAGGGAGTAGAAAGGTGTGGTGTTTGGGTTAGTGCTAGATGGTCGAATATTGAGGAGATAGGTTGCGGTTCTAAGAGCTTCAGCCCAAAACATGGAGGGCATAGATGATTGAATGAGTAGTGTGCGAACTATGTCATTGATGGTGCGGACGGATCGCTCAGCCTTGCCATTTTGTGGGGAAGTGTAAGGGCAAGAGAAACGAAGGAGAATGCCATGTTGGAGAAAGAAATTACGATTTGCAAAGTTATTAAATTCTTTTCCATTGTCACATTGGATAAATTTTATGGGTAAAAAGAAGTGTGTGGAGACATAGGTTTTAAAGTTGATAAAAAGTGAGTGGACATCAGATTTGTTGCGAAGTGGAAAAGTCCAAACGAAGTGTGTAAAATCATCTAAAATAACTAAGTAGTATTTGAAACCGGAGAGACTCACGGTTGGAGAGGTCCATAGATCACAGTGCAAAAGTTCAAAGGGATAAGTACTATGAGAAGTAGAATGCACAAATGGTAAACGAACATGTTTTCGTTGTTGACAAAACTCACAAACGGAGGAATTATGAACCTCTTTATGACAAGGGATCGAAAAATCACTAAGTAGAGAGGATAAAGTGGCTTTATTCGGATGGCCTAAGCGTTTATGCCATAGATCTACGGAGGCGAGCATGGATGATGGAGACGAGGCCGGAGGAGCGCCATGAACAGAGTAGAGGTCGCCAGAGCTATCGAAGCGAGCGATCTCCGCCTTGGTCATGAAATCCTTCACAAACAAGCCAAAAGGGTCAAATTCGACGGAAACAGAGTTGTCTTTGGTAAAACGACGAACAGAGATTAAATTTTTAATGAGGGCTGGTGCAACTAAGACATCTTTAAGAAGGAGTGGTTTGGGAGTGGAAGATGCAAGGTTTGTATGACCGACACATGAAATTGGTATGGAGGAACCATCGCCTAATGTAATGGATGAAAACTGATATGGTATGCAAGTTGACAGCATAGTATTCGATGAAGACATGTGACTAGAGGCACCAGAATCGAAAATCCAATCAGTACCTGAGTTACCTTGAGCAGCAAAATTATTCATGGCTCAGAGAAAGCATCTTGGTCCCAGCTTGGAGTAGAGGAGTTGGTGCGAGTGAGTCTTGCGCAGTGGTGGCGGTGCAGGAGTCGAGGACATGGTGTATGACGAGTAGTAGCCTCCAGGATTATAAGTGACCGGTGCCGAAGGGCCATAAGGACCCATAGCAAAGGGCATCGGCGAGGCATAGGGAGCCGGCGATGGTGCAGCATACATGGGCGGTGAAGGAGCGGCGTAATGAGCTTGTGCAAGGACCCTTGGTGCAAGGAGGCCAGGTGAGCCTGTATGAGGATGCACGCCGGGCTGCCACGAACCAGTGTAGGCGGTGGCGTGCCAACAGGAGAGGGCGCGGTCCAGGGCATTGGCCAAGCCTGAACCATGCTAGTCCAAGGGTCCTGAGAAGATCGCCAAGCTGGTGCTGCAGGTGGAGCCGGTGGTGGTGCCGGGGCAGGTGGAGGAGTCGATGCTGTTGGAGGAGGCCGTGATGCAGGCATCCGATAGATAGGCCGGGTACCCCTATAGTTTGGGCTAGGGCGCCAACCTGGCGGTGGAACAGGCGCAAGCGGCGCCGGAGGCGGTGGCAGTGCGGGAGTCCGTGGAGCAGCAGCATAGGCCTGAGGGCGAGACTCTTGAGTGGTCATGGCGCGGTCCGCCCAGGAGAGCATGGAGCGGACTTCTGCAAGGAAGGAGACGGCCGCATCATGGGGATGAAGGACTGCTGCTTGTCGAAGCGCTGATTGAGGCCGATGAGGAGGATCTTGATGAGCTGTTTGTCCTCAACGCACTACTAGGAAACAGGTCGTTAGTGGCGCACCTGGAAACATCATCCGTGGCGCACTAGCAGTGCGCCACGGGCCTTGCGCTACGGCTATCTCTGCCTAGTGCGCCACGGTTGTGCAGAGATAGGCGAGCACCTCAAGTGCGCGCGCCATGAAGTTTGGCATGGTGCGCTACCCCTGGGATCTTCTGTGGCGCACTACCTAGTGCGCCACTAAACTTCCATGGTGCGCTTTAGGTGTAGTGCGCCACAGAAGGTAGACCATGTGCGCCACAGATGTATTTTTTTTTAATTTCCGAGCCAGATTATACGCAATACAGATGTGGCATCCCGCAAAACCACTACTAGAAAATCGCGTTGAATTTGTGCATTGCATCGTCATCATCATGCATTGTTTGCCAAAACTATATTCGCAAAGCCCGTTTTATTTTTCTAAAACGCCCCGTCTTTTATTCAAACGCCAAAAACCGGGACTCCGGAATATTTTGTTTGACCAACGATGTTTTGCAAACGGTGCAATTAAAACTAAATAAAATATTAAATTAATTTTTTTAGTGGGGCAGTCGAACGGGCCGAGTAGACCCGAACGACCACCCCTGTTTTTAAATCGGTCCACCCTGCCAGCCCCATCTAAATCCTAATCCCACCTAAAACTCTACCCACCCTCTTTGGCCACATCACCCCATCCAATGGCTAGTCTCCACCTCACCCTCTCCCTCTCCTCCCCCACTCCCTAGCTGCCACGTGGCCTAGCCCTCACTCTCCACCAACCCCCCCCAGCTGGCCCCTCACCACACACCCCCCCTGGCCCACGCGGGACCCGCCTCCCCTGGCCGCTTGTCCCCCTGGCCCACCGCGCCTCTCCCCTCACGCGCTCCCTCTCCCCCACCTTCCTCTCCACCCGACCGCCCCATCCCCACCAACCGTCCTCGCGTCCGGCCCTCGCCCGGTGAGCGTGCTCACCGCCCGGCGACCAACCGCTCCTCTCCCCATCCCGCGTCCCTCTCTCCGTGTCCTCCGCCGCCTCGTCGCCCGCCGCAATCCTCCACCGCCCGGCCCACGCCGCCGCCCGTCGCTCCCTCCGTCCCGTCGCCCGCCGGCCGCCCGTGCGCCATGAGGCCGCCTCACTCGCCACCTCTCGCCGCCGCGCTGCTTCCTCCGCCTCTCCACGTTCCGCCGCCGCCCGCCCTCCGCTCGCGCCCGGCCTCCCGTCCGCTAGCAGCAGGCTCAACGGCGCCTCGCGCCTTTGCTCTTCGCCGCTGGCTCCCGCTTCCTCCGCCCTCCGTGGCCCCGCGCGCCCTCGCCTCGCGCCCAGCCCGCTTCCACCCGCGAGGCCTCCGACGCCGCCACCGGCGAGCCTCCGCCTCAGTGGCGCCGCCACCGTCCTCCGCCGGCAGGCTCCTCTCTGGCCGTTGCGCGCCATCCGGCCGACGACGCCTCGCTGCCTCCTCGCGAGCTGTCCCCGGCTCCCACCTCCGTGCGCTCGTGCGGTGGCTGTCGCCGCGTCACCGTGGCCGTTGTGCGGGCCCACACAGTTGCAAACAACCTTGCCGTTATCTCTTTGTGCCTCCACGACAAGTCCAAGCGTTAAACGGAAGGTCCAGAAAACCTAGTTCACGGCTTTGTTGGTCTTGTTCCGCCAAGGATCCCCGGAGCCGTAGTGCGTCGCCGTCATACAAGATCTTCACCAAGCGGAATTCGGCACCAACAACGTAACCGCGATGCCCCAAGGTCTCCTTCATGGAACGCCAAGCCCTCCTTCATGGACATCCGAGACCCCGAACCCCCGGAACGACGAGATCGCCACGCGGACTTGAGTACCCCGAAGCCTTCGACACGGAGCACCGAGGATGCCGTCATGGGCGCCAAGACACCCGTCGAACCACGAAGACCGGACCCTGCGGACCGACATGATCTTCTTCTCGGACGCCAAGATTCGACGAGAGCCCGGAACGACAAGTACTCCCTCGAGGACGCCGACTGTTTCACCCCGGACACCGAGTCCGCCGAGAACCCCGATGCGACAAGTGCTTCGTCCCGAACGCCATGACCGACAACATGACCCGAAGACCCCGGATGCGCCAAGACCTACCCCCGAGTCCGAGAACGATCCCGCCAAGGCCGAACCCTAGACCCGGAACCTGAGACCAACCCGAACCCCGGAACCCCGAGTTCGTCGAACCCTAATGTGTGACCCTTTTCTTCGATACCCTATTTTTCATAAATGATATCAATTGTTGCATATTTAATTGTCATCTCGCATGCATATCATGTGGTTTGGGGGCCTTACGCCGAATCACCTAATAATTAAATATGGGGCCCATATGCGGGCAAATCTAGCCTTATATTGGCCTCATTTAAACTTGTGTAGCGAACCGGTGATATATTCTGTCTTGTTAAACAACATTTAATTTGCGGGGTATCTAAATAACATGAACCACCTAAATAATTATCGGGACCCCGGTTCCGCTTAATATGACCTAATTGCATCGCACCTTTGCCATGTCATCCATCATGCATGCATCATGCCGATCTTCTGCCGTGTATTAAATACTGCATCCGGTGTTATTCTAGTGTTTTGCTTCTTCGCGGATAAGACCGTTGAGTTGATGTGAGCTTCGCCCGATCTTCGGTTGAACCTTCGGCAATGTTTTTCAGGCGAGCATCTCCCCCTTTCTACCTATCTTACTTTTATAGTGTTTTATTCCCTCCTGTTGATCTATTGCTATCTGTGTTGCGATGCTTTAGTTCCCGTACCCGTGATATTTTCCCTGCAGCCGTATATTGCCTTGGACACATCCTATTACCTGTTGTTTGGTAGATAGTTGGACTTGCGCGTCGTAGTCGCTTGCTCAAGTGCTGTTGCGTGTCGTCCAATGCCACAGATGTTGATGTATTGCCGCATGTTGATGTTGGAGACGATCATAGTTTTACTTATTGTTCACTTTAATTTCTGTTTAACAACTAAAATTGAAATAAGCAGAGGCATCGGTGGGTGATAGATAACATTTGGTTTCCGAACGCCCACTTGTGTCCCGTAAGACCCCGAGTACTTGATACCTGTTCCTTGATTTATCGCGCTATCCACATCCGGGAGGTATATGGGACCCCGAGCGAGCTTGATTCATCTTATTTCTTGGGGCCACAAACTAGTTTGAGGTTTTATTTACGATCCTGTACTTATGCCATGCTACTTATGTATTTAAATTGTGCGATAGCACATGCATACTGTTTAGGATAGTGGCACGATTCCGCGTGTCGACAAGCCCATTTTGGGTTCCGGTCGTTCACACCGTCCCCACAACCTTGAGCCGTCCCGAGTCACCGGCTTCGCAAGGATCTACTCAAAGGGTGGCCCTGAAATATTTCTGAATCTGTGATTGTTCGATCGTGAAAGCCTCGTTGGGTTTTGATTTGGTTTTTCCGAGGTTGATCGAGCGTGTTGCTATTGGTGCACCCCGCCGGTAAAACTTTCAAAGCCGTGTCCGCGGATATGGACGACTTGGAGCACGAGATCTCGATCATAGACAAGCATAACTAAAGTTTATTGTTATAAATTTGACTTTATAATGACTAGTAATCAGCTTCACTATAATGGAATGGCTAATTAATACTGCCCACAACTACTTGTTTGGAGTGTCGCTTGCGACCATTGTACCTGACTAGTAAGTATCGCAACTACAACGGAATGTCTGTTTAAAAGAACCAACAACTGCCGGGTTTTTGGGTTTATCTCATACTATCTGTATCTGACTAGTAAGTGTTGCCACTATCACGGAATGGTTAACTAAAAGTGCCCACTGCCTACTTTATCAGGATGATTACCTATACCTGACTAGTAATTGCTGCAACGATAACCGAATAAATAAACCGCCAACCGTGTGAGTTCCTCGGTTGACTTCCTCGCTTGGTCTCGAGGAAACACGGGATGGGTTTGTTTGGTGCTAGCTTCAGTTGGATCCGGTTAGGTCATTCTCATCCCTCTCGATATCCGCTTGTATCGAGTCTCTATAGGTTGTTTAGTGCATCCGCTGCCGCCGCTTCACCACCATACCTATGTAGGCGAGGACCGCGAATTCTAGCCTCGCTGCAATCGCCTCGATCGACGCCTCTTTTCCTTTGCCCTTTGCACCCCTTTTGTTTAAGGTGTTTTGAGATCGACGCCGTTAGCGGGTTACCTTCCGCTTGGCAGGGTTATGGACGCCATTGGTTACTCTTCGTGGCTCTTAGCCCCATTTGCATCTTGTCCGTAGCTGGACGCTATCGCTTTTCAAGGTGATTTGGATCTTTGTATATTATATTTGTATTCTTGACGCATGGAGTCGCCGTATATATATCTGCTCGTGGGTCCCATCGAGGACTGTGTAATGTTATTACTTCGCTTTTCCACCACGAAAGTGCTGGTGGCACCTTTGAATCGCTTTCTATGCGGGTTTGGCGGTTTCGCTAAAACTTGCATAGGTCCGATTCTGAGGGTGTTACTGAGTGGTATCGAGCTCAGTTAGCGATACACAAGTCCAGCCTGTAGGATAACCTAGCTAACAGCCGCAGTAGAGTGTCAAAACTATTTTGCAAAATCGGTTGGATAGTCTGATTAGGTCTGATTTTTATTCCTTACCCCTCTGCTGATCCCCTCTTATCTCGACGTGTTTTGAACCTGCTCTGTTATCTTTTCTTCGAGTCCAGGATTTCTCGTGGTTGGGTTTCCGTCGTACCTTCAGGGTTTCGCTTCCTCTTCTGATAACGGTGTCCTACCATCCGGTGTTCAAGCTGCCTGATGAATCCGTCTACGGTGTTATCATTCTTTGTTCCTTGTTTGTGCTTTCCGGTGTTTTCCGACGCGGCTACATCATCTACGCCAGATCCGATGCAGAGTCTGCATCATTCCTTTGTTCCTGAACCTCGCTTGTCGAGATCTTGATCCCGATTCCGAATGGGTGCCTTTTCTCGATTGCAGAGTAATAGTTTGGGTGCGTGATGGATTGGCCCCCATGCCGACTACCCCTTCTATTCGCTTTTGTACATTGAAGTGGACGAGAATGCATCGATACCCTCTTCCCACCGAAGTTAGAGGTGGCTTTATTTGTTGATACCTCTACCTTCGACCTTTTGTTCCCGGAGTGTTCTCTCGACGATCACGGACAACGACCTCTTGTTAGTGGTGTCGCGAGGAACTACACGAAGCGCGAAGGATCAGATCGCCGACCTTCCTTCCGGTACCAAGAGGCGGATCTCGAGGGCGAGATCCCTTGTTAGTGGTGTCGAATTGTGGCATCCCGCAAAACCACTACTAGAAAATCGCGTTGAATTTGTGCATTGCATCGTCATCATCATGCATTGTTTGCCAAAACTATATTCGCAAAGCCCGTTTTATTTTTCTAAAACGCCCCGTCTTTTATTCAAACGCCAAAAACCGGGACTCCGAAATATTTTGTTTGACCAACGATGTTTTGCAAACGGTGCAATTAAAACTAAATAAAATATTAAATTAATTTTTTAGTGGGGCAGTCGAACGGGCCGAGTAGACCCGAACGACCACCCCTGTTTTTAAATCGGTCCACCCCGCCAATTCATCTAAATCCTAATCCCACCTAAAACTCTACCCACCCTCTTTGGCCACATCACCCCATCCAATGGCTAGTCTCCACCTCACCCTCTCCCTCTCCTCCCCACTCCCTAGCTGCCACGTGGCTAGCCTCACTCTCCACCAACCCCCCACCGGCCCCTCACCACACACCCCCTGGCCCACGCGGGACCCGCCTCCCCTGGCCGCTTGTCCCCCTGGCCCACCGCGCCTCTCCCCTCACGCGCTCCCTCTCCCCCACCTTCCTCTCCACCCGACCGCCCCATCCCCACCAACCGTCCTCGCGTCCGGCCGCCTCGCCGGTGAGCGCGTGGCCCACCCCCGCCGGCGACCAACCGCCCTCCTCTCCCCATCCCCGCGTCACCCTCTCTCCACCGTGTCCCTCCGCCGCCCCTGTCCGTCGCCCGGCCGCAATCCTCCACCGCCCGTCCATGCCGCCGCCGCCGCCTCTGCTGCCTCGCACTCCGCTCCTCGCCCGGCCGCCCGGCGCCGCCATGAGGCCGCCTCCGCCACCTTCACAGATCTCGCCGCGCGCGCCACCTCTGCTCACCGCCCGCAAGGCTGGCCTCGCTGCCTTGCGGCCGGCCGCTTCGCCGCCTGCCGCTTCCTCCGCCTGCGGGCTCAAGGCCGCCGACGAACCTCGCCGCCGAGCCAGCCCGCTCCACCATGAGGCCTCGACGCCGCCCGCCCGGCGAGCCTCCGCCCAGGGCGCCACCCGTCCTCCTCCGCCGGCAGGCCTCCGCCGCCGTTGTCGCGCCATCCCGAGCCGACGACGCCTCGGCCTCGCGAGGGCTGTCCCGGCTCCACCCTCCGCGGCACGCCGTGCGGTCGCCGTCACCTGCGTGGCTGTTATGCGGCCCACAGCTGCAAACAACCTTGCCGTTATCTCTTTGTGCCTCCACGACAAGTCCAAGCGTTAACGGAAGGTCCAAAACCTAGTTCACGGCTTTGTTGGTCTTGTTCCGCCAAGGATCCCCGGAGCCAGAAAGTCGCGTCATACAAGATCTTCACCAAGCGGAATTCGGCACCAACAACGTAACCGCGATGCCCCAAGGTCTCCTTCATGGAACGCCAAGCCCTCCTTCATGGACATCCGAGACCCCGAACCCCCGGAACGACGAGATCGCCACACGGACTTGAGTACCCCGAAGCCTTCGACACGGAGCACCGAGGATGCCGTCATGGGCGCCAAGACACCCGTCGAACCACGAAGACCGGACCCTGTGGACCGACATGATCTTCTTCTCGGACGCCAAGATTCATCGAGAGCCCCGAACGACAAGTACTCCCTCGAGGACGCCGATTGTTTCACCCCGGACACCGAGTCCGCCGAGAACCCCGATGCGACAAGTGCTTCGTCCCGAACGCCATGACCGACAACATGACCCGAAGACCCCGGATGCGCCAAGACCTACCCCTGAGTCCGAGAACGATCCCGCCAAGATCGAACCCTAGACCCGGAACCTGAGACCAACCCGAACCCCGGAACCCCGAGTTCGTCGAACCCTAATGTGTGACCCTTTTCGATACCCTATTTTTCATAAATGATATCAATTGTTGCATATTTAATTGTCATCTCGCATGCATATCATGTGGTTTGGGGCCTTACGAATCACCTAATAATTAAATATGGGGCCCATATGCGGGCAAATCTAGCCTTATATTGGCCTCATTTAAACTTGTGTAGCGAACCGGTGATATATTCTGTCTTGTTAAACAACATTTAATTTGCGGGGTATCTAAATAACATGAACCACCTAAATAATTATCGAGACCCCGGTTCCGCTTAATATGACCTAATTGCATCGCACCTTTGCCATGTCATCCATCATGCATGCATCATGCCGATCTTCTGCCGTGTATTAAATACTGCATCCGGTGTTATTCTAGTGTTTTGCTTCTTCGCGGATAAGACCGTTGAGTTGATGTGAGCTTCGCCCCGATCTTCGGTTGAACCTTCGACAATGTTTTCAGGCGAGCATCTCCCCCTTTCTACCTATCTTACTTTTATAGTGTTTTATTCCCTCCTGTTGATCTATTGCTATCTGTGTTGCGATGCTTTAGTTCCCGTACCCGTGATATTTTCCCTGCAGCCGTATATTGCCTTGGACACATCCTATTACCTGTTGTTTGGTAGATAGTTGGACTTGCGCGTCGTAGTCGCTTGCTCAAGTGCTGTTGCGTGTCGTCCAATGCCACAGATGTTGATGTATTGCCGCATGTTGATGTTGGAGACGATCATAGTTTTACTTATTGTTCACTTTAATTTCTGTTTAACAACTAAAATTGAAATAAGCAGAGGCATCGGTGGGTGATAGATAATATTTGGTTTCCGAACGCCCACTTGTGTCCCGTAAGACCCCGAGTACTTGATACTGTTCCTTGATTTATCGCGCTATCCACATCCGGGAGGTATATGGGACCCCGAGCGAGCTTGATTCGTCTTATTTCTTGGGGCCACAAACTAGTTTGAGGTTTTATTTACGATCCTGTACTTATGCCATGCTACTTATGTATTTAAATTGTGCGACGGATAGCACAATACTGTTTAGGATAGTGGCACGATTCATGGTGTCAAGCCCAGCTTTGGGTTCCCGATGTTCACGTACCGTCCCACAACCTTGAGCCCGTCCCCGAGTCACCGGCTCACGGGATCTACTCAAAGGTGCCCCTGAAATATTTCTGAATCCTGTGATTGTTCAGTCGTGAAAGCCTCGTTGGGTTTTGATTTGGTTTTTCCGAGGTTGATCGGCGTGTGTTGCTATTGGTGCACCCGCCGGTAAAACTTTCAAAAGCCGTGTCCATGGATATGGACGACTTGGAGCATGATCTCGATCATAGACAAGCATAACTAAAGTTTATTGTTATAAATTTGACTTTATAATGACTAGTAATCAGCTTCACTATAATGGAATGGCTAATTAATCACCACAACTACTTGTTTGGAGTGTCGCTTGCGACCATTGTACCTGACTAGTAAGTATCGCAACTACAACGGAATGTCTGTTTAAAAGAACCAACAACTGCCGGGTTTTTGGGTTTATCTCATACTATCTGTATCTGACTAGTAAGTGTTGCCACTATCACGGAATGGTTAACTAAAAGTGCCCATCGCCTACTTTATCGATGATTACCTATACGACTAGTAATTGCTGCAACGATAACTGAATAAATAAAACTGCCAACTGTGTGAGTTCCTCGGTTGACTTCCTCGTTTGGTCTCGAGGGGGAAACACCAGGATGGGTTTGTTTGGTGCTAGCTTCAGGTTGGATCCGGTTAGGTCATTCTCATCCCTCTCTGATATCCACCAGTTGTATCGAGTCTCTATAGGTTGTTTAGTGCCTGCTGCCGCTGCCGCTTCAGTCCACCATACCTATGTAGGCGAGGACCGCCGAATTCTAGCCTCGCTGCACTTGGCCTCGATCTTGACGCTCCTTTTTCCTTTGCCCTTTGTCGGCACCCCTTTTGTTTAAGCGTGTTTTGAGATCGACGCCAAGAAGGTGGTTACCCTTCCGCTTGGCACAGGTGGGTTATGGACGCCATTGGTTACTCTTCAGGGCTCTTAGCCCCATTTGCATCTTGTCCGTAGCTGGACGCTATATCGTTTTCAAGGTGATTTGGATCTTTGTATATTATATTTGTATTCTTGACGCATGGAGTCGCCGTTATATATATATCTGTTTTGTGGGTCCCATCGAGGACTGTTGTGTAATGTTATTACTTCGTTTTCCACCCGCACGAAAGTGCCTGGTGGGCACCTTTGAATCGTTTCTATGCGGGTTTGGCGGGTTTCGCTAAAACTTGCATAGGTCCGATTCTGAGGGTGTTACAACAGATTATATACAATATTACAGCAGATATACACACACAGATACAAGATATACAATTATATATATAAATACTCAATATGAAAAACAAGATTGAAACAAATACATATAGATACGTCTCATACATGAATACATAGTCTAAGTTACATTGTTTCGATCATGTTACAAAGTAGTAGTTTGTGACATGCTAATACATGTGTCGATCGAACAAGTTAGAGCTCGGAAGCTCGCCTAGACATCTAAAGTAACTAGCTAGACACAAACGCGGGATAAATAACCAAAGAAGATAGGCATGATCACCGCCGCGACGAAGGTGTAGGTCTTCATCCGGTTCCTTGTCCTAACTCCCGCTAGATAGCGCGTGTATCTAGCTTCCGCCTCCATAGTGTTGTACCCTTTGTAGCTATTGCTGAAACGGTGCACTGTCTCCGCAGTCTTCCCAATCATCGTAGACTCAGGAACCCGTCCCTTGTACCACGTCATCTATAAGTTGACAATAATAATTAACCGACTATTGAAAAAACATATATAATTAAAGTCGCATATGAAGATACACTTATAGAAAGTACTCCTAAATCAAAAGACCAAACTCGAAAGCATGCCTCATATATAACTAGGTTGTTCCACGAGAATATGCTACGATGGGCTGTTCGCCAAGTAGGATGCACAACACGGACTGTGCATAGCACAAGGCGAACAATCCCATCGCAGCACATTCACATATAGTGTGCCACGACATTTCAATCATCGGCATTATTCTCGAAAAATACCCAAGTAACTCAAAAATCATGCCTCATATATATACATAGGTCGTTGGACACAGGAATATGCTACGACGGAACTGTACGCCAAGTAGGATGCACAACACCTGGAGTACTTGTGCATAGCACAAGGCGTACAATCCCATCGTAGCACATTCACATATATAGTGTTCTACGACATTTCAATCATCGGCATTATTCTCGAAAAAAGAGTAAGGAAAAAAAGAAGGACCAAATTGAGCAAAGGACCAAAGAGTAAGCAAAAAAACCAAGCATTGATCGATATATAATAATAAGAAAAATAAGTTCACTTGTCGTCCACACACACACACACAAAGGTCATCTATAGTTTGTAACTACAACTAGGCAAACATCAAGCCTTCTGGCTCGGCTTAGGGAACGGGAGAACGCCCTGTCTCGTCATGAACTTCCTATAGTCACCCTGTATCTCTAGGCGATCTTCTATGTCACGGTTATTCGGGATATTTCCTCCGTAGAAGATCCCCCCCGAAGTCATGACATCACGAAAGATGATTGCCCCAAACTGCTGCTGGATGCGATACATCTCTTGTCTAATATCCGAATCATTGATCTTGGCCTTTGCTTCGCCCACGCTTGAGATGATCCGCAACAGAATTCTGCTGGTCAAGTAGGAACGCCTCATGTGATGGAGTGCGAGTAGGCTTCCTTCATCTTGTTTTCCGTTGCTTCACGCAGGGAACTCCGTTACGTGGTTGAAGACGTGCCCGAACTTGACCTTCTTACGCACGAAGTGGTGCCTTCCGTCGAGGCAAAGCCGTGAGAGCATCATCCGAACTTCCTTGATCTTGTCGTAGTTTTTCTTCTTTTCTAGACTCCCGAAATAAATACGTGGGGAATGCTTGGCGATAAGGAGATGCATCTCCATCAGCGGTGTTCATTCTTCTGCGCAAAAAATTCAAATGGAATGTGTTGGAAAAGAATGATGATGATCTAATAAAGCCAATCGACGGTGGCGAGTGAATAACGACTTACTCGAGAAAGTAAGGCACGAGAATGTATTCCTTTGTCTTGTTCGCCACGAGGATTCTTTTTAGGTACGAGGCCACGATACGTAGTTCGGCGGGGGAACCCAAGCAGCCGTCACGCATGTAGTAGGGGTCCACTATAGCGATGCCCGGTGTGTTCTCTCTAATGATCTGCATGGCCTGGCTGAGAGAAAAGAGGTATAGGTGGAACATATTGAAGATGTCCTCGAACCACAGGAAGAACAGATCCGCGGGGGCAGTGTCGACGAAGCCCAAGCCTGGTGGCACCTTAACCACGAATACCGGGTGCGAGGGATCTTTCTCCGATAGAAGGCGTCTCTCTATCGTCAGCACGCCGTCATGCACACTCTGCAGTTCCGAACTGGCGAGCTTCCGCAAATTCTTAGGTAGCATGGGCTCACCCGCCACATGAATCCTCCACATAATACCCTCGGGTCTTGGTGGCCCGTCCCGAAACCTGATCGGATTCGCAGTTGTTGACGCCACC
The DNA here is from genome assembly GCA_030063025.1 of Avena longiglumis. Classification (NCBI taxonomy): domain Eukaryota; kingdom Viridiplantae; phylum Streptophyta; class Magnoliopsida; order Poales; family Poaceae; genus Avena; species Avena longiglumis. The sequence continues at coordinate 74,649,353 of CP125976.1, read as the reverse complement.
GGGCTCGAGCTTAGATTTTCTTTTCCTGCCTTTTTCCTTTTGGAGAGCGGGCAGGCAGAATCTGAGCACCGCCGCCTATGTAGTGTGTCGGCTTAGAATAAATGGCGGTTGGTTGTATCACCGGCTCAGAAGGCGCAAGCCGGAGGCGCTCGAGAACCAAGCAGACGCTTGGTGATAGTGGCTTTCATGGGGCCACCACCAGGTCTTCTTCGCTAAACCGAGTCTTGAAGAAGTGATCATTCCATCTTCGTCCCTCGCCGGATCTGCGCCATGTGCATATCATCAACATGATCATCCGACCCACCGCGGAGGTGACGGCGAGGGCTAGGGGTTTTGCCACCGCTTGTCGCCGCACGACAGCGGTCGTTGTTCGTGGCGTGATGGCCCCGTCCCCAAACGGATCATGCTCTTTGGCCATAGCAAGAACAAGCCGAAGCAACTTCTGAGGACAAACGACTCTTCTTAATCCGCTCCTGGGGGTTGAATGGGAGGTTCCAGGTCGTCGCAGCCCCTTAGCACCCGACTAATTTTAACCCTATGCACGCTTATCCGCATCGGCTTTGAGTGAAACGCGGCGATGCAAGGGTTGAACGATGGTACCCTTGGCAACATCCTCACTCGTTGTTCACGTAGCATAAGAGAGTGCAAGGAACATCCGTCTGCGAAAAACATGTACGACATCGTCGAGCGAGATGCCACAAGAGTAATATATAGATGGCATGAAAGGCGGTAATTAAAGCAATTTGTTTACCGTGATGGCGTCGAGATCGGCTAATGTCGACGCACCGCATACGGGCGACGGGCGGCAAGAGACGGAAGGTGCTTGATGGCGCGGTGCCGGCCGTGTATTCTCCCTACCGACGGGTGCTTGAGCTCCGGCCGCCATGGCGGCGTGGGGCACCAACATGTACTCGCGCCGCGTGATGGCGAAGTCACCAACACTTGCGGCGCCATGTGTTAGCGGGCGGAGTCACGAACACGTAGTTCGCCTGATTCGTCGCCGCGTTGTTCGAGTGGCTGCCGACCATGCTTGAATCGCACGGCCCTACTCGACCACCCGCACTCCAGGCTATTGACTCCACCAAGGTAGGCGGTGAAGGACGTGAGGGTGATTGCCAGTTGTCTTGGACGATCTGGGATCCGCGCCACTTGTGCCTTAAGTTCTTGAACCTCGGTTTTCCTCCTCGCCTTCTCGGCGGCCACATGCGTCCTCGGTGGACCAAAATGATCCACCCAATTTACCCCGAGGCCGCCAGACGGCCAGCCGACGACGGCTTCTTCAGAATCGCTCTATTTTCTTGGCTCGGTTCATCGCCTGTTAAAGGGTTATCCCACCGGTGGTCGACCACAGGATGAGGAACCCGGGATCCATGACTAGCAACAATTTCCTCCTCCTGCAGAAGAAGTAATGAATCATTTAGATCATCGATTAGATTGCAATCGTGTTGATCCATGTAATTAGATTATACTTACCACAATTTCCTCGAATTCCTTCACCGCAGGATCCGCGGTGAGTTGTTTGGTTTTTGGGTCCACATGGTAACGGGCCTCGATGAAGTTTCGAACCTGCCCGGTTGAATTTAGCAAAGGGTTTTCTATCCCTTGGATCTATACTCTTCGTCCTCCTTATTCCATTTGGCCTCCGCGGTTCAGATCCACCAGATCCGAGATGGTGATGACCTATATTCATCGCTGCGGCACCTTTCCCGATTACTATTGGCGGGGCTCTTCGGATTCACACCTCTCCTTGAACTCCTGAACTGATCTTCGTGATCTGCGGGTCAATCTTCTGGATCTCCTCGAGACTTTTGCCTTCTTTATAGATCTTCTTCTTTATCCGGGTTCTCCTGGCTGGCGGTGCTCATCTTTGTGAGGCGGATTTGTTTACTTCGTTCCCATGATAATTTGTGTTCTGATACTTAGCGGGGAACTTGTATCTTGCGTGCAGCTTCTCGAAGAGGAGTATGCGCAAGTGGCCATTATCTTTATGCCGGAGATTCTCGGTGTTGATCGAGATGGTTGTCCGGGTGATCGCCGCCACTTGCCCACCGTACCCTTTGACGACAAGCGCGGGCTCCAAAGGAACACCAGTTGGGCTCACTTCGGTAATTTCCTCCCTGACCGTGCCGACCGTGTTCGGGCGCCGGTCCTTCGGCTTCTTATTCTTCTTCTTAGGAGGGTTGCTACCACTCCCTATGCCCTCGCCGCCATCAGTGGTTTCATCGTCTGCCGTTCCTTCGGCTTCTTCCTCCGCGTCTTCCATCTCATCATCCTCGCTCTCCTGGGGATGGTATTCTTCATCGTCTTCTAGCCATTGGGCCTCCCTGAATGTCAATTGTTTATTCGAGGTGAGTTCTCCTTCAGCGATGCGCTTAGAACATCCAGCCTCGTCGTTACACATCTTTGCACTAATAAAAAACAAATAATTGGTTAAATGCACGGAAAAATCCGGCATGACCTTTGCTAATTTTCTTAAACTAGGAGTGCCCGATTTCTGCCGAAACGGAAGTTAATCAACATTCCGGCAAAAATCGGGACTCGTTTCATACAAGAACATGCATACACACATAATAAAGTGTTTCATACAAGCACAAGCACAATTTCAAGTGCTAAAATTATATCACCACATATTATATCACCTGTCATTGATGACATCAAGCAAATACATGCAGATTATAGCACCTGTCATTATATGACATCAAGCAAATACAAGTTTATATGATAATAAATATGACAAAAGCAAATACACAACCATGACAAAGCAAATACAAGTTTATATTCACACATTTGGTTCAAGACATATTCATTTTATATATTCATCGCAACATATTGTTTGCAGTGCCTTTTCAAAGACTACTAGACCATCACTAGGATCAAGATTAAAACCATACTATTCATAATTTGCATGATCACTCATGTAAGTAAAATACTCATGATTTTATTGATCGCCCAACTATGGAGGAGTTTCCTCCTAACAGCCATCTTTGTACTTGGGGCTGGGCTTAATCGACATCACAGAGTGTATTTATGGTGAAGCATCATGTGGCCCCAAAGTGTCAATTTTATATATGTCAAATTACTTCTAATCGCATCATATCATTGCATTTAATCGCATTATGGTGATGACCCTATTTCGTAAGTTCCACTATTTCATGATGACCCAATTATAGTGGTGGCAAACGAGCTAATATCCCAGAAAACAAGTTTAGTGCACCAATTCACACACCATGCTTCCAAACCATAAACCGCATCACCTAAAACTCGTCACCACCGCCCAATCAATGCAAATGAACCAGGCTATTCTGCATCACATACATTGGGCCTAATTATTTTATCAAGCAGATATACAATAGAAGAACCTAACCTAAACCTCTAACCTGAATCTTGCTACTCAACCTAACTCAAGCTTGCTACACAGAATAAACTCAGGACCCTAACCTTCACTTGCTACTTTAACCTTGGCATGTGCTTGACTAGTAGAGGAGCAACCATCGCATCCAGACTTAACTACATCGATCGAGACCTCATACAAACACGACGGCAATGGCAACATCAAGTGATGATTAAGCACCAACAATTAAAATATAGAGCTACATGAGCAGATGAGCCATTGTTTCCCAATTCCCCTTCCCTAAGTAGAACCCAAAGCTCTAGATTTCTAAATTTGGCCAAGTAGAACCCAAAGCTCCAGATTTTATGACACTAGCATCTACATTGCCTCGACAAGAATATGTCTTAGATCATGGGTCATTTATCTACTTGTGAAAGATAACAGTATGCCCACTGTATGATGAAAGTAACATGTTAGGCCAAATTTTATCTAACATCCAATCGACCATCAAGATTTATCTAACACAGTGGAAGATCACTGTAAGCTCACTGTCAAACATAATGTCAATTCTTAGCTACTTGGTACTGCTTAGTTCTTCATTTTGTTACCGATCTAGCCAAATGTTCATGTTGTGTTCGATCTAGCCAGTGGACACCTACATGTTCTTTGCTAGATTCCCATGTTTGCTCGTTTTTGACAGAAAATTCCCATGGACTTCTCTCGAACTCCCATGGCCATCTCATTTTGTCGACAACCACCAATCATTAGGAAAATGTCAATTCCATCAAAGCTAACCCTAACCCTAACCATTGCTAACCCTAACCATCGAGGCATCAATTGAATCATCAGTGCTAACCCTAACCATTGCTCGAGGAGAGGAAGAGAAGGAGAGAGGGAGGACGCACTCACCTCGAGATGAGGACGACGAGGGCTAGACGAGGTAACGAGAAGGAGGGAGCGAGAGCACCTTGTCACGGAGGAGCGAGCCGACGATGCAGGAACCTCGCCACCAACCGCGTGGGCAAGGCAGGCCTCCTCCTTCTAGCGTGGCGGCCTCCTCCTCCTCCCCGGCGTGGCGGTCTCCTCCTCCTAGGATGCGGTGGCCTCCTCCTCCCGGGATGCAGGGTGGCTGGCGTCGATGGGGATGGGGACGACGGAGGACTTAGACGATCTAGTCGTGTCGAGGACGATGGGGGAGGGCGTGGCTCTACTATTTGAGCAAGATTGGCGCGCCACGATGCGAGCGCACTCGCCAAGTGCGCTACAGACAAATCAGAAGACTTGGCTGTGGTGCGCCACGCCTAAGTGGGTAGGACTAATGACAAGAGGGTCGCCACCCGATAGTTACCACTAGCTCACCTTATCCCACCGGTTCCAGCCACTCCTTTATTCTATAAACCTGTGAGCACCTAGGTTCTAACTCGGTGCCCACCTTTTTTATTTTTATATTAAAAATATTTTTAAATGTTCCAAAAATGCCCAAAATTGGTGATATATGCCATACAAGTTTTGTTTTGTTTTTAAAATACTTTTAAATATTCCAAAATGCCCAAAAGTAGTGATATATGTCATAAAAGTGTTACATATGATTCAAAGTATAACTAAATTTCATAATACTTTGTCCATGAATATTACAATCTTTTTCGACCACGCTTTTACAATATTTTTGAGCTAGCGTTTACAATCTTTTTTTTCCTTCTTTGTCGCGGTTGAATAATTTAGCCCCAAGACTTTAATGTTTTTTCTTTCGAACGGGCTACCTTTTTGGGTAGGGTTGTCCTTTTCTTCTTGTGATGTATGTTGTCGCATCGTAGTCGTCGTCATCTTCAATCTTTGGATCGTCAGACCGGTCAAGTCTTGCTCGCTGGCGACTCCATCCATTCCGATGATGTTTCTTTTTCCTCTCCTCACGACAACATGGCTAGGCTTTGTCGGGTCGGTAATGAAAAACATTGGTCCACTTTGGTAGCCAGCACCACGGTTCATTTTTGCGCCACGCTTGCACCGCGGCCTTGGATTTGGCGCCGGGTATAACCATGGTTGTGAAATACCGGTCTTCTTTCGACGCCTTTGCCCATCCGACACGGAACATCGGCACCTTTTCTCCATAGTAGTCGAGCTCCCGATCTCCTCGATTCTTCCGTAGAATCTTTCCTTCACGTTGTCATCGCGTAGAATTCGACGCTACGCCCGAGTTCGATAATCACACTTGTTGTCCTTTTCCTCCGTGTAGAATGTGTAGCCGCTGATATCACGCCGATAGGTCACCAGGTTTTGCCTCGCGACAAGGTGAATATGATCTTTCCGTGACGTAAGAATGCGAAGCTGGGATTATCAAGGAGCGCCGCCTAAACCAACGCGTGAAATCTGAGTTGTGATCTTTGATTATTTCTCCCTGCCCTCTGTATGCCCTTGCCATCGCATTCTTCTCGATTAACCTTTTGTGCTGCATCAAGGATCGACCAGTTCTAAATGTTGTAGCGCCGACGAGGTTTGCTCGATCAAAGTCTCAAGGCCGAAAATCAAGTCCGCATGCAAGATGCGACGACCTCTCGGTGACCAGATCCGCCGAGCTTGCCAAGGTGTCTGCTGACGGAAGACCGATGGGTTCTCGGCGTTCAGATAATTCGTGCGTAAAGAGATGCACTCTTCGCCGAAAGCCCTTGGCTATGCTTCCATCTCGACGGACCTGCTAAACGTATCCTTTGATGTGTCCGCTCATCCTTTCGAACGCCATCATGCCGCGGAGGAACATCGCCCGAGTTGTACGATGTCCTCCACGACATGGACCAGCAGATGCACCATAATGTCAAGAATGCGGGTGGGAAGTAGACCTCAAGCTCACATAGTATCACCACGATCTCCTCCCCGTAGCCTTCCGAGCTGATTCAAGCCAATCGACTTCCTAGAGATGACGCCGAAAAACTTGCATAGGCCAAATAATGTTTCACGACGTGCTCATCCATTATCCCTCTTAGTGCGACCGAAGTACTGTGTCATTAGCACGATACGCCGTGAGACTTCATGCCATCGAACCTCGTCATTGCCTAGGTATCCGCTTATCTTGCCCACAGAGTGAAGGAAATTTGACTCCTAGAAGGCACTTGAAAAACTGCTTGATCTCATCCTGCCTTAGAGTGAAGCAAGAAGGAGGGCGTAATATTCGCTCTTCTTGAAATTTTACCCTTCCGACGACCTTGTGTCGCCTCCAACTCATGATCATCGCCATCTTCCGATCATCGTGAGTAGCGCCCTCCGTGAAGCTCCTTCCTGATATCAGGTCGTGCCTTGCTTTGACGACCATCTTCGTCCTATCGCATGTTGATTATGGTGGCACCGCACTGGACGCTTTTCGTGATGATATGCATGATGTCGAGGCTATGAGGCGCATGGAGAAACTTCCAAGATGGCAACCCCGTAAAATGCAGACCTTGTTTTCCATACCTTCATCAGCTTTGTCTTGTTGCCTCTTTTGCTTCTTTCGTGCTTAGGACAATCTTTCCAGTTTTCAAAGAACTCTTCCACTTCTTCGCTGCTCCCACGCCCGGGATTCCTCGGTCTCGATTTGCCATCGAACAGGTCTCACGCTTTTCTCCATGGATCATTCTTGCCGAAAGCCACCTCCGTGCGCCATGAACACGGTTTTCGATGACCGGATCTTTCTCTAGTTGGAGATAGCTTGTGTTATCCATGCACCTAATGCATGCGCAGAATCCTTGGATAACCTGCCGAGATATACCCGCAACCCGGATAGTCTTGCACGTAGTGACCAACGCGGCCTCATAGTGAAATAATCTTGTGCGGCGCCGTAAGTATTGGCTCCGATTCCCATAACGTGTCTAGCTCCTATTTCAACAGCCCGAGATACGATTGATGTCGGTACCAGTTGTTTTGGCCCTTGAATTAGCATACTCATTTGTATGTACTTCTTCTTCATGCACAACCATGGAGGGAGGTTGTACATCCATACAAACACGGGCCAAGTGTCGTACGCATGCTGCTACGAACGGATTGAGTCCATCGATGCTCGCACCAAGCCCGATGTTCCTCGAATCTCCACCAATTTGGGAATTCGAGGTCCAATGCTTTCCAATCGCTAGCATCCAAGGGTGCGCCAGCTCATCCTTTTCGGGTCATCATCATCTCCGGCTTCTTCCTTTCCGCATGCCATCGCATGAGCTTCGCTCTTAGGGTCCGCGAAATAGCGCCGCAGACGAGGAGTGATAGGAAAGTACCATACCACTTTTGAGGTGCTTTCTTCCCTTTCTTGTATCGACTCACGCCGACACCGGACATGTGGTTTTCTCCGCCCTCGCCTAATAAATGATGCAATCGTTGATGCATACGTGATATCTAACGGCGGTAGATCGAGAGGATGACGATTTTCTTGGCATCCTCGATACTAGTTGGACATGTGTTCTCCGGGAGACGATCGTGCTGTAATGCCATCATATCGCCGAATCTTGCGCCTTCAATTTGTGCTTCGCCTTCATCTCCATAGCCTTGAGCGTTACATTCAACCGGTATCATCGGGCTGCATCCTTCATACAATGGAGTAACCGCGTCTTTCTCAAGTTGCGCAAGCTTGGCTTTCTCTCTAGCGGCAGCCCTAGCGTTAATCGTCTGCTTGAGAAGCAGCTCTTGCACATAAGGGTCCCGCACCCAGCCTGACGTTGTTCCATCGCCGCTCCTCCCAAGATCTAGATCATCATCATCCCGTCGCTCGCGCACCTTCACCATCTCCAGAGACTCTTCATCATCTCGCCTGCTCTCGCCGTGATGATGATCATCGCCATGTTGGCCACCTTCTTCACCGCTCCATCATATACGCCATCGCTATCCAAAGTGTACCCATCCATGAAACCATGGCGAGCAGGTGCGCTCGCAGATTCCCGAATCGGGTCGATCACCCAGCTTGAGTTTGCATCTTCCGCACGGACATCTTATATTTGTCTTGTTATTTCGTATCATGTCGGCCGTCGACATTTCAAAAATCTAGCCACAATGCCTTCGCCATTATGGACCATTTTGCTCGCACGATGTACACGGTACAATTTTGAAGTCTATTAGAACCACATAATGAATGCATGCATGCAATGGTCGATAGAAAATTTCGGCATGACCTATCCTAAAATTAGGACCTTGCGAATGTTAAAGTCTTGCCAAAATGGAAATGAATCAACATTTTGGCAAAACAAATGGCAACTTGTTCACATACAAACACAAGAGAGAGAGACCGATCCATACACACATGAACATATCATTATCCTCTCCATATAGTACACATGCATGAGCATCATCGATACTCCATATACACACACATATGACCATCGATCCTCTCCACATACACACATCATGAGCATCGATCATCTACATACATATGAGCACATCATCCATATACACATGAACACATCCTTACATGGACAACTTACGAGATGAGAGACCGATCGCGAGAAAGATGGAAAGGAGAGGTGCGTCGAGAAGGATAGATGAGAGACCGGAGACCTCCTCTATTACTTATGTAACATCCAAAGCAAGTTTTACATGCTAAAATGGTGAATGTGTGGAGAAATTGAGGTGGAAGGAGAAGATCCCACTAGATATAAGGAGGAAGAAGAAGGGAAAGTGAAGTGTGGGGTGGTGGATGTGGTCACACATGTGCACATAAAGTGTCCTAAAGAATGACATCCGTGGCAAGACACGGCCCTAGTGAGCCACTGTGAGTACAAACATATGTGGCGACTACACCATGTGCGCCACAGATGTTTTTCCTCGTGGCGCACTAGGGACGAAAGCGCCACGTAAGTTTGTGGCCGCTTTGAGCAGGGGGCATGCGCTTAGCGTAGCGCACTGTGCACACATGCGCCACAGATGACCCTAACAACCGTGGCGCACATGACTATAGTGCGCCATGATGTTTGGCGTAGGCCAACAGGCCCACACACATCTGTGGCGCACTATAGTCATGTGCGCCACGGTTGTTCTAGTTATTAGTAGGGCACTGCCCACAGGTGAGCCACGCATGTTTTAGCCGTGGGGCACTTCAACCATGTGAGCCACGGATGTGCTGATTACCTATAGCTGTTTTCCTAGTAGTGACGGGATCACCGAGTTCACGGAGTTCATCGGCGATGGTCTGGAGGCGCTGGCAGTATACCCCCACGGGCAAGTCGCCCTGGGCGGTGTTCCGAAGCTCCGTGTTGAGCGTGTTGACACGGGCGTCGGCATTGTCCTGAAAAAGCGAGGGGCGCCCAAAGCGGCGGGCCGGTGGCAGCCGAAAACGAGATTGAAAATCTCGCTCACCACCGGTAGATCCACCGTATCACAGCGAGATCATCCTTGACCCGGGGGATCCGAGGATGGCGTGATGTTGGGGTCGACGTGCCATGAGGTCGCATGCCCAAGTGCACCTCAAAAGATGCCTCCAATGGTAGTAGTTGTGTTTGGGGAGATCTAAAGTGATGGGAATCAATGGAGTAACATCGGAGATTGTATCGAAGTTGATGGTGGTGGCGATAGGAGGTGGCGGATGAGGTGGATGGTTTGGCAGCCGCGACGGCCATGGCCTCGGCCACTCAAGAACTCCGGAGTGGCGGCATGCAAGTGGGGCGTGAGCCATGCCCTAGAATCTAACCTTAATCTGATACCATGTAAATTTGTGATAATAATAATAATTGATGATTTTACAATAAGAGAATACAATGGTTTATATAGGAGAGGGGGGGAAGAGGAGGTGCAGCGCACCGGCCTAAACCCTAACTTGATATGCAAGTAAATATAATCTAACAGCCCAATTGGAGTTGAGGACATCTCTCTTTATCTCCTTCCTTCTACTAACATGTTAACAATCTCATTATCATATCTCTTTTATATATGTGGGTGTCTTGTTGGGTTATTCGTATATTTAAATCTTGCTCATGTATTCATCTACACATGATCCACTCCCCCTTTTTATTTGCATTTGGCTTATTGTTATATTCGTGGCTCTTTCCTCTTATTCCTTGTGGATCTTTCTCTCTTTGTTTTTATTATGTGTGTATACCCATATACCCATAATAACTCTCTTATTATCTCCTTTTAAAACTCTATCCTGTTACACCTATTTAACACACCCCATATATATATATCTAAAGTCTCTCTTTTATTTTCTACAACTATATTTATCCCTTTTGTCTAGCTTTTTAATCTTTCAAAAGGCCCCTTTTAATCTCTAACCATTTTTTTTAAACTTCCAAGAACTTGTGTTCAAATCCTAGCCTAAATTCCTAATCTATTCTCACCTAATTTCTCTCAGCTAGCTACCCATCACCTACCTAGCCTAGCAGCGTGCACCTGCTGCTGCCTCTCTCTGAATAAAGCAAGCAAAATCACACCTATTCTTTTACCCATCCCCTTCCGCAAGCAAAGCTCAAGCAGCCGCCGCCACCGCGCCATGGCCGCCTCGCTGCGGTCGATACCCATCTAGACGTGCCATTCGCCGCCGCTCTCCCTTCCACCCGGCGCAGCAAAGACGTCTAGGGCGTCGGAGCTGCAAGACACGGACACCGCTGCCGCTGATCATCGTTGCCTCGCCGTTCTGTCGTCGCGCCTCACCGTCGAGCCATCTCCGACCCCCACCACCACCACCACCACTATGAGGCCGACCTATCCTACCTTTTTCCCTCTTCTCTGTACTTCCCTTGCTTTTTCTCCTCCGCCGCTGCGTCGTGCCGCGCTCGCCGCCGCCGCGCCTGGAACATGCTGGCTGACAGACAGCAGCAGCAGCAATAACACACGTACCCTCTGTCAGCCTAGTTCTCCTTAATTTTTGCCGCCGCCTCCTATGCTCCTTTGCGAAAACTTCCTGAAGTAAACTTGTTCTCCTACATCCCAGCTTTCCAACGCAACAAACGGTGCTCATTTTGGATCTCTACAGACGAAGAAATCTTCATTCGAAAACAAGAAAATAATCTGTTCTTCTGAATTTTTTCGACAGCGCAAACTGAATCTGTGCTGCTCATCAACGATTTCAGACCCGCTCGTTGCTTCTATGAAGAAACTTCCTTCTGCAAAGTTGTAGAACTTTTCTAGATCTATAATTTTCGTTTTTACGGAAATTTCAAAATCCTCGCAGATTTGTCGCCATCGTCGTCCAAAGTCAAGCCAATATTTTCTGTTTCTAAGAAGTTAACTGAACCTGTTCTGAAAACCTACGTTTCTCGGCGCATCTGTTACTCTTTTGGAAAATCGTTCTTCACCAAAGTTGTAGATCTTCGCGAGATCTACAATTTTTGTTTTTACGTAATCCTCAAATTCTTCACCGTTTCATCGCTATCATCATCTGAAGACAGGTCGTTTCTAATTCAAACCCCAGATCGGATCTACAGTTCGTGAAGATTTTCTAAAAAAGCCCCTAACCATCTTCTGATTTTTAACCGGAGTCCTCCCCTGGGCTGATCTGATGGGCCGGCCCGACTTACTCTTCCAGACCGTGCAGCAGATAACAATGACATCGGCCCAGTTCTTCTCAATGGCCCACCTAATTTTTCTGTCTATTTCTTTTGTTATTTCAATTAATGTAAATTCCTTCAAATCTAAATAACTTCCAAACAATTTCAAATTCGCAAATATTTTCAACATGAAAAGTAAATGATTTTCTGAGATGAATAAAATGGCTTAAGTGGAATTTTGCAGAAACACCCCCAACTATTACAACTTTGACAATTTTGCCCTTTTGGCCTTAAAAATGCAATTCAATAACTTTTAATCCGTAATTCTAAATTCTATAAATAATATATCTAAATCGATCAGCTCGACGACACGAAACCAACCGTGGTATCCATTTGTTCTTTCGTATAATGCATCATTGAACCTTAATAAAATTTGCACCCGAACACCTACGTAATATGTGGCTGATTCACCTTATCGCTATACTTTTGTCCTCGGCCACTTAAACTTGAATCATTAAACATATCGCATCGTATACTGCCATGACACATTATTGATTGCATTGCATCGTTCATGTGTTGATCGCGTTATTTCATTTCTATGTATGGCATTTGGTTCTTATCGGTAGAAGGCGAGCCCGACGAGTATCAGCAGGAGTTCGAAAGCAAAGTAATACCCTCTCGAGTTTGTACCAACCCCTTCCTTTGAGAATCCAGGCGAGCACCTCACCCCCTTCTACCTATTTTTGCATTTATAGTCTTTACTTCCTTCTGTTGATCTATTGCTATCCCTATTGTCAATGCTTTAGCACCGTACCTTTAATTTACCTGCTCTACTATATTGCCTTGATTATCCCATCGCCTATTTGTTTAGCTAGCTTTGACCTTGCGAGTCGTAGGCTTGCTTAGCTTTGCTCTCATACAGGTGGAACTTGAATTCTGGATAATGCCGTTATAAATATTAATCTGATGTTGTTGGTAAATGGCTTCACCTAATGATAAGGCCCCGACAGCGACCACCTTTGGGGACTGCTTGAGTCGACCTAGGACCCGTTCGTTCTACGATACCAGTTCTGAGTTGATCGCGCTAACCAAACGTGGGGGCCTCGGGATCCCCTCAACTACCGCGCTATTCAGATATCCAGAGGGTTACAAAATCGGTTTTCCATTTGGTGCATATGCATAATATGTCCCGGACATGGGTGTGTTGGATATGTCTTCGGCTTGATATTTGGTGGATCGCCATGGCTTGCATACATAAAATGCAGACACGGTGGCGGACTCCACGGTGTGTACAAGTTATCCCAGGCCCGATCCACCAAGAGGCGCAAACGTTGTGCCTTCCTTGAGAATCGCCGCACCTCTTGGTTGGTTCCACATGAGGTGATGCCTCCGGATGCGCGTAGTTATGGGATGCTTGTTGTGAGACTTGGATGGCACACCTATTTCATGCGTTTAGTGCTTGAAGGGTTGAACATGCGTCAGTACGGTTGCACCCCGCAGGTAAATCTTTTCGAGAAGCCGTGTCCACTTATGGACGCCAGAGTACATGGTCATGATCATAGGCAACGCCACTAATACCTTGCTCTAATAAAATGACTAGTAATTAGTCTTATCAATTAAACAACCGCTTAACTAAAATTGCAACGTGTGTTCGTGGGACTACTTCTCGATCGGTTTTGAGGGAAAGCCTCGGATGGGTTATGCCTGGAGTTATCTTAATGTTATCGTTTAGCGCCCTCTTATCCTGATCTAATAGACGATGTTGTAGCGTGTCTCTATAGGTTAGTCAGCTGCAAGCGTTGCCGCCGCTAAGTACACATATAACCCTTGTAGGCGAGGACCGCTGAATTCTAGTCTCGCCGTGTACTGGCCTCAGTACTGACGCTCTTGTTTTCTTTATGTTCTTTCGCTTTGGGTTCATTCCCCGCAGTGTACGCGTGTGATCGTGGATGAGTCTCGTTCCTACCACGCCGATTACGCCGATGATGACTATCGCGAAAGAGTCGGGATCCTACCAGAAGTCCTGAGACGTGTGGGCATGGGGCTCACTTGCTTATTTCTTGGCATCTTATGCCTATTTGGATCTTATCCGTACTCGGATGTTATATCACGTTTCCGCTTGATGGATGATGTATTGTTGGGACCTCTGTCCTCTGTGTGTTAATTATCTATAAACATATATATTTGGGTTTGTTACCTATATTTCCTTTCTTTGTACCGGCGTGTTCGATTCAGGCTTGTATGTCGCCACAGACATACTCACTTGTGTACTGAGGCGCTGATATCGGGCCAACGAGCTCACTCTAGAAGCTATAACCTTGTAGTGGGGTTATACCGGCTAGAGGTTTAGGCGCGCCGGATGGCTGGGCTCTACATTTGTGGATTTGTGAAACAAGATCACTGATCTTTATTGATTATTATCTTTGTGAGTTGTTTCAAATAAGTTGATTGGTGTTGGAAAAGAGTAGGAAGTTTCATGCTTATAGTGGTACAAAGAGGAGCTTGCATTGACTGTGACTTAGACTTTAGCATGACATGCTAGGTGTTGATTTGACCTTATGCTTACTGATTATTGTTGTATCATGAATTGTTCCAAACAATTGGTATTCCTTAGTGTGCCTTGAAGAAATTATGCGTTGTTTTAGCATGCAAAAGCATAGTATTGTGGTTTCTCCTTTGATGTTTTTCTTGGGTTGACTTGGCACATGCTCACACCATGTTATGACTATGACAAGTCACCATTAGCCTCTATGATCATTTAGTCCTTGACTTGTAGTACCACTCTTTGCTTTGATTAGTATGCTTTGTTGCATTGCATGATTATGGCCATTATGCTCTCTTATTTGGTTGCTCCTAGTATTTTGCTAGCCTCCACTTGTATGAGTAAGCTCTACTCATGATTCCAACTCCCAAGAAACCAAGTTATTCCAAAGTGTCCACTATAAACTCCTATGCATGGTGTGTTACACCATTCCAAGTATATTCTTGGTTTCAACTATCTTCCAATTAAAAACTATTTTGTTATGAGAAAACTTAGTGATTAAGGCCCTCTCGAACTTGATGGCACACTTTATATCCTTTGCCCCTAATAAACTTGAACCATTGTGACAACTTTGTTGTATATGCTTGCACTTATACGTTAGAATTAGCGTAACTGCGGTCACACGGAGAACGCTTTAAACATTGCACTTGTATTTTGTACTCAGTTGATATCATGCTCTTTTGTCTATGGATGTCACCGGTGTGAAATAAAGAGGGAACTTGTAAGTCCATGGAGTTTGTATTCTGTGTTAGAGAAACGCCTGGGCCGCTAGCCTAAGCCATGCCTAATCATAGTGGAAACTTGCAGCATCACCATAGTGAGCTATCTACGAAGCATCCTCAATAAAGAGCTATGCATATGGTAAATAAAAACATTGCTGAGATGCTCATTGTCTGCTTGTCTTGTCATTTTGGTTATGGGAAAGCTCCTGTACCATATGCAAGGGGTACCCCGTTGGCGGTTCTCAATGATATGCAAATACTTACAATGACAAGAACTTACCTGGGCCCAAAGTTGAGTATGCATTAGGTGTGGCCCTCGTATTCAAGGGACTTGAGATTGTCAACTTATACTTTCTCAGCATATACTCCATCTTTGCCACTCTAACCTTAATCACTTCAAGATGCTTATGATAGGGGCAATGAGGGTGAAGCTTAACAAGTACCATAATTTTTGGAAGCTCTTTTGAAACTTGTAATCCTGCTTCCTTTACAAAAAGGCTTTTCTTCCACCACTATTGAGTCTCCACCTTCTACCTTTTAGGCACCATTAAGAGAGCATAGTTGTCATTCTGTGTGCAGTGTCCCAAAGCTTATTGATTGATGCATATTGTGATATTACTTGTTCTTATGCTATTTGTTTCTAGTCACCCTTGTGAACTTTGAAGGTGTCCTATGCATCTATATTGCTACTCTATGAGGGACAGGCTGATTGCCACTATGTTATGTTTTCTGTATGTGAAACAAACAAACGTTTTTCAATGCATGTTATTCATGATCTTTGTTTGTAGCTTAACATGTTGCATGCATAGTTACTATGTCTTATTGTTAGAACTCCATCTTTCATGCACATGTTTAGAGTTCTTTGATCCCGGCTTTCAATGCTTGCAAATGGTTTGATCTTGGTTTTGATGGTGCATGTCACCTAAAAAATTATTCTTTTTATCACTTACCTACTCGAGGACGAGCAGGAGTTAAGCTTGGGGATGCTTGATATGTCGGAAACGTATCTATAATTTTTGATGCTCCATGCTTGTTTTGTATCTACTTTGCTTTGCTTTGTCTATACTTTGAGGTGTTTTTATATCTTTTCTGGAACTAACATATTAACTAGATGCCATAGTGCCAGTTGTCTGTTTTCTTCTGTTTTTGGTTCCAGAAAGGCAGAAAATCAATATTCTCGGAATTGGACGGGACAAAATCCAAAGTTATTATTTTCCCGGAGCAACACGGAACCACGAAACAGAGACGGAGGGGGGCCATAGGGTGGACGCACCCCCTAGGCGCGGGCAAGCCCTGGAGGCGCCTGGAGGGGGTGTGGGCCCCCTGGACCCCCACCGACCTTGATTCCTGTGCCTATAAGAAGCCTTCGACCTAAAAACCCTAGGGCATCCAGAAGAAATCCACGAAAAGCTTCGTAGCTCCACCGCCACCGAAGGGGAGATTCGTGGACGAAAGTCTGCTTAAGACCTTGTCGGACGGGAAGTGCCCTTGAGCCATCTCCATCGATCTCCATCGCCATCTTCATCATCGTTGTTGATTCCCATGATGAGGAGGGAGTAGTTCTTCCTCGAGGCTAAGGGCTATACCGGTAGCTATGTGTTCATCTCTCTCTCTCTCTCTATGCATGATCTTGTTATGGTCATGAGCTTTGTAATCAAGTAGATCTACCTTGCTAATCAAGTGCTTCAATAGATCTCTGCTCTCCCCATGTGTGTGAAAGTGACAACATGCATTCCATGGTGGCACTTAGGTTTGAGTCTACATAAATACTCTTTGTGCTTTAATAGATCTATGCTTTTCCCCACGTGTGTGAAAGTTGACAACGTGCATACCGTGTGTGGCACTTTGGCTAGATTGAATATTTGTTATGAGTTATATTTGGAGTTGGATGTCTTTATGAAATTGTGGTGTTTGTTGGAACCATCTAGCGCTCAAGGTGATAGTGTGGGGTTATCTAGATTGGGGAAGGCCCTACCATGGATTAGAGTGTCCAACCGGAGAGTAGTTAAGAGTAGTATCATGAAGAGAGGATATTTATATGAGAGAGTGTTCACTAGTGAAAGTGCAATGGAAGTTTCCTAGAGGGGGTGAATAGGCTTTTAAAATTATTACGGTTTAGGCTCAAGTAAATGCGTAATAAAACTAACGTTTAATTTATTGAGCACAAAACCTAGCCACTAAGTTCACCTAAGTGCACCAACAACCTATGCTAAGCAATACAAGCAACAAGGTGATAGCAAGGTATAAGTACTTCAAGCACGATGGCTATCACAATGTAAAGTGCATAAGTAAAGGGCTCGGTTGAGATATAACCGATGGACGCGGAGACGAAGATTTGTTTCCCGAAGTTCACTTCCAAAGAAGCTACGTCTCCGTTGGAGAGGTGCGATGGCGCAATGCTCTCTGGACGTCACAAATGGCTCACCTCGAGGTGTGGTGGCTCGATGCTCACCAAACGCCACACAAGGCCTCACCCCGGATGCGGAAGCACGCAACTCACCGGCGCCACAAAAGGCTCACCCTATTCTCCCAAGTGCGCACCACAAAAGGCGAGCACTTGCTCCACTATGGGACGCTTGAGGGCGGTCACCGAACCCGTACAAGATTGGGGCTAACTCCACAACTCAATTGGAGGCTCCCAACAACAAAGCCACAAAAGGCTACAATGCAACAAAAGGCCAACAAAGCCACAAAAGGCTACAAGACCACAAAAGGTCAACAAGACAACAAAAGGTCAATAACACAACCACACAACCATCTAGGGTTCCAAGGAAACCAAGAGAAACAAGCCCACAAGCTTGAAATCGCCGAATCTCCGAGGAGAACTAAACCTATGCACCAAATGCAAGGGCAAGTCTTTCTCTCCCAAATTCCAACAAAGCTACAAAAGCTATTGGGGGAATAAGGGAGGAAGAACACAAGAGGAGAACACAAAACTCTCCAAGATCTAGATCCCAATGATTCCTTCACAAAGAAGGGATTTAGCTTGGGGGATTGTAGATCTAGATCTCCTCTCTCAAATCCCTCAAAAAGATGCAAGAATCATAGGAAGGGAAAGGGGAGAGGGAAAGCTTCTTCAAGGTCACCAATGGAGGAGAGACAGAAAGCCAAGAACCAAGAAAAGAGTTGTTGCCAACGAAAGGGAAGAGGAGCCCCTTTTAAAGGGCTCCCAGATCTGCCCGTTATGGGCATTCGCGACTCCTGGACGGAACTTCCAGTGGGAGGCCGGAAGTTCCGGTGGCACATAGCCAACGGTCAAAAACTGCTGAGCGAGAAACTGAAAAAACGAGTCCTGGTCAGAACTTCCACCGGTTCACCGGAACTTCCGGTGGGAGCGAAACTTCCGATGGAAGTTCCAACAGAAGTTCCTCCAAATAGACAAAACCAACACAAAAGGTTACTGAATCGTGAGCAGAACAAGAGACGGAAATTCGACCAGAACTTTCGGCGGCAACTAGGCCTGAGCGAAACTTCCGGTGGAAATTCTGACTGAAGTTCCGTCAAATAGCACATCCAAAACAGTAGGTTACTGAACATGAGCAGAAGAAGACCCGGAACTTCCACCGGGACTTTCGGCGGCAAAGATTCCCTAGCGGAACTTCCGGTGGGAAGCCGGAACTTCCGGTGGGAAGCCGGAACTTCCGGTCAGGGAAATTCCAGAAACCAGAAAACCAGAAACGCAATAACTTTTGCATCCGATCTCCAAACGGGATGAAACCAATTTTGTTGGAAAGATAACGACGAATAGAATCCAACAAAAAAATTGGGTACAACCTTGGGAGAAAATATCATGAACATATATGTGAGGTATCCCCCAAGGTGTGGAGCCAGAAAACTCGCAAGATCAAAAACCGCAATAAGTTATGCAAGTGAAATCCTTAGATGATGAACTAGAGCTTGTTAAGATGATGACCACAAGATCTAGATCCTCTCATGGACAAGAACCAAATAACAACCAAGAAAGATAATTCAATGAATGCAAAGGTTTGAGCTTTCTCCGAACGATGCAAACGAGACACCCGCTTGAGAGACCCTCTTGATAGTATGGCTATCTATCCTAAACTCGGTCTCCCAACTAACAATACGATACCGGCAAAAGAAAAGCCCTATCAAGAACATACCTTTGCCTTGAGCATCCCACTTGAACTTGATGTAGACCTTCTTGTTCTTCTATAGTGGGAACACCTTTCTTGGATGCTCTTGCTTGATGAAGATGAAGACTTGCAAATTGCTCCCCCATACTCCATGGGGAAACCTATTCTTTGAACTTGTCTTCATCATTCCATGAGCACGAGGATGGCAAGCTTCAAGCATGAGATCTTCTAGAGATGGCGCATCTTGAGCTCGCCCTTCTTCATCCCTACTTGAGGTTGATCCATCTTGATGCAACTCTTTGCACATGTCTAGATCAACCTTCAAGCTCCTTCTTTCTTCATAATTCCAATGGCACAAAGCCCTTGGACATTTCTTCATCTTCCAACCTTGAGACCAACACATGGCCCAAGCGATGCCAATGGACAAACCTACAAGTGAAACTTAATTTACACATTAGTCCATAGAGATTGTCATTAATTACTAAAACCACACATGGGGCATACATGCCCTTTCAACTAGTGAAAGTATGATCCCTAGGCCTTGTTTCTAAACATTGAAACACCGTTTGCATCTAGATCTGTTAAATTTTTGTTTGCTTTAGTCTTTACCTCATCGTCAAGCTATTTTCTGGCACCGTTACCGCTTGTATTTTACTATCTCTTCGCCGAACTAGTGCACCTATACACCTGACAAGTGTATTGGGTGTTTTGGGGACACAAGAGACTTCTTGTATCTTGATTGCAGGATTGCTTGAGAGGGAATACCTTTGACCACTTCCTCCCTGAGTTCGATAAACCTTGGGTGATCCACTTAAGGGAAACTTGTTGTTGTTCTATAAACCTCTACACTTGGAGGCCCAACAACTATCTACAAGAATAGAAGTGCGTAGACATCAGGGATCGGTATATTTATTTTGAAACTATCTACAAACGATCTGTGCACATGCAGTCATCAAGCTATTTTTGGGCACCGTTGTCGGGGGGCTAAGCGATGTAGGTCTTTTAGTGTTTGCTTATTTATTCTAGTCTTACTAAGTTTTGTTTTGAGTTACAGGGGTCCCACCAACATGATGGAGTTTGAGCATTTGACTAGTGCTAACCCACTCAGTCACTTTGGAAAGCCCTATGATATTAATAAAAGAGACAACTCCAACAAGAATACAAGAGGGTTTGAAATAAATCCTCTACTACTTGGTATTTTACACAAGAAGCAATTTAATAGAGATTTATAAAATCCTGATCCTTATGATCATATTGCATGCTTTAAGGCTATATGTGACACTTTACAATTACCGGGGTATACTGCTAATGAGGTAAGGCTGAAACTCTTTAGTCAGACTTTGACTAGCACGGCTCTCTCATGGTATAGATCTTTACCCCTAGAAGCCACTACTACCTGGGATAATTTAGCTTGTGAGTTTCTAGCTAAGTATTATCATTTATCAAAATCTTTTGGAATCAGGCTTCTCATAATGATTTGGAGGAACCGTCCTAATGAAAGACTAGTAAGAGCTTATATAAGATTTAAAGATTTAATTAATCAATGTTCTCATCATGATTTGCCTGAATGGTATTTATTGCATATCTTTTATGGAGGTTTAATTGAACCTAATAAATTGGAAATAGACTCTTTCGCGAGCGGAGCTTTCATGAATCTTTCCATAAATAAAGCTTGGGCTTTACCTAATAGAATTCGTGATCATAGAGTTTCTTGGAATTTTGGTCTAGGAAGCGAAGGAGGCATATAAATAGATTATGATTGTATTCATGACTATAATAAAAAGGGCAATGTTAATGAATTATCTAAAAAACTTTATTTGGATTTAGATCTTGTGTTGCATGTTGTTAAAGCTTTACAGAACATATCAAAGCTCCAAAAGAGGGTTGGGTCAAGTATGATCCACCACCCGAACCTAAGAAGAAAAGATAAGTTTAAGGAACACTGGCCTCCCTAGAACAATGTATGAGATACCTTTCCCTAACACTGCGTAGAAACATATTTTGGAATATGAACATGTTAAAGCAGTAAAACAGAAGAAAGAAGAGGAAAGTGTGCCAGAAGTTGAAGAACATTTGGATGAAACCAAAGATGAAGAGGTAACCAAGGAAGAAATTATGACTATGTATGCATATTGCAACATAGTTGAACTTGATAAAGATACTTCCGTACCGGTTGAAGGTAAAATCAAGGTAAAAGATATGGGTAAGCCTATTCTTCCCTGCATATTTAAAGAAACCTCACATTATGGCTTATGTGATATTGGCACCGCAGTTAATGTTATATCTTATGATTTTTATTTACAAATAAAAGAAGATATAGTATCGGCTACAATAGAGAATGCTGATATGACAATCATGTTAGCCAATAAATCTCTTAGAATTCCAATGGGATTAGTTGAAGGTGCAACTGTCACAATTGGCAATGAAAATTTTCCTATCAATTTTGTAGTTGTTGATATGCCAGCTGACACTCTTTGCCCAATTATATTTGGAAGAAACTTTTTGAATTATTTAGGTGCCAAAGTTGATTTCAAAAAGGAGATTGTGTCTCTTAAGCTTGGGGAAACGGGAAAAGAATTCCACTTTTCCAAATTTAAAGATGAACCTCTACAAATACAAGAAGAAGAGAAAGGAAAAACTATTGAGGTGATGGCAACTCTCTTCTTTAGTAATCAAGTATAAGAAGCAAATGAATACCCAAATTATGAAGAAATAATTATGGAGGACAGGTCCCTAGAAGAATTATAAAGTGAATTCGATTCGCTTCCCATTTTAGGGCCTCCAACTGATGAGGCTTTTTAAAGAGCCATAAAATAGAGGGGACAAGGAATTAGCGCCCCCAGAATTGAATACTTTACCAGATAATCTTAAATATAGATTTTTGGACAATACAAATAAATTCCCTGTTATTATTAGTGCTAAACTTTCAGGGGATGAAGAACAAGAACTCATGAAAGTACTTAAGGAGCATCACAAGGCCTTTGGGTACTCAATGGATGATTTGAAGGGCATTAGTCCCATGATAACCGTCCATCGAATATTCATGGAGGAAGGTGCTAAACCAGTTGCAGAGTTTAATAGACGGCTGAAGCCCGAAATGAAGGAAGTGGTAAGAAAAGAAATAGTGCGCCTACTGGATGCAGGTATAATCTATCCTGTAAAAGAAAGTGAATGGGTAAGTTCTGTTCATTGTGTTCCTAAGAAGGGCAGTTTTACTATTGTTCCTAATGAAAACAATGAATTGATACCTACTAGAAATATTGTTGGACATAAGATGTGTATAGATTTCAGGAATTTGAATAAAGAAACAAGGAAAGATCACTATCTTTTACCGTTCATAGAACAAACTTCAGAGAGGTTAGCAAACCACACTCATTTTTGTTACTTGGACGGATACTCTGGTTTTTCCCAAATAGTTGTTCATCCTGATGACCAAATTAAAACAACTTTCATTAGTCCTTATGGTTTACATGCTTACCGACGCATGCCTTTTGGTTTATGTAATGCTCTAGCTACTTTTCAAAGATGCATGACAACTATTTTTTGCAGATTTTATAGAGTTGATGATGGAAATATTTATTGATGACTTTTCTATCTATGGAACTTCGTTTACTAGTTGCTTGGATAATTTCAAAGGGGTTTTGCAGCGTTGCGAAGAAACCAATCTTGTTCTAAACTAGGAGAAGTGCCATTTCATGGTCAAAGAAGGTATAGTCCTCAGACATAAGGTATCAGGTAAGGGTATTGAAGTAGACAGAGCTAAGGTCAAAGCAATAGAGAGAATGCCACAACCAAGGGATATAAAATGTATAAGAAGTTTTCTTGGTCATGTGGGTTTTCATAGAAGGTTCATTAGGAATTTCTCTAGAATTTCTAAACCTTTAACTAACCTTTTGCAAAAGGGAGTAAGATTTAATTTTGATGATAAATGCCTTATTGCCTTTGATAAACTTAAATATGCTTTATCCCATGCTCCTATCATTAAACCACCTATATGGGATATGACTTTTGATTTAATATGTGAAGCTAGTGATGACGATGTAGGAGTAACTCTAGGACAACATATAGGTCGCATATTTAATATTATGCATCATGCTAGTAGAACTCTTAATAGTGCTCAAAAGAATTATCCAAAGGAAGAAAGATAAATTTTTTTTGTATTTTTCTCTTGTGGTAAATTTCGTTCTTATATATTTGATGCAAAAGTAAGAGTTTATGCGGACCGTGATGGTTTAAAAGAACCCTTTGAGAGGAAAAATCATAAGCCAAGACTGATCCGTTGGATCCTTTTACTTCAAGAATTTGAGTTGCAGATTACGCAGAGGCAAGAAATAAAGATATTGGATGCAGTATCCATATTTGCCCAGCAAGGAACCAATAATATTAAGAGGAACTTTAGTCCTGGTGATTTTCGTTTAAGGGAATTATTAGATAAACTAAGGTCAATTTCTCCAAAAGAGAAGAAGTCTTTGTTGTTGGAGGAGCTTGTCATCCCTGACTAAATAAATGACAAGTGCAAGGTGAGTTTTCTTTCTCTAAATAAGTGATTTGTCTTCATAATTTATACTCCTAAAATTTTTACCTTTGAATTCCTCATATTTTTCTGAAGTTTCTGAGGGTTTTTACCAACTATACGGCCGCAACTATACGGCTGGATAAAATTCTCCCGCCGTATAGTTGGTTGTTAAACATATGCTAGTCCCTTCGCGAAATTTTTCGATGTTTTAAAACTATACGACCGCAACTATACGGTCGGAGAATTTGCTCCCGCCGTATAGTTGGTCGTTAAACTTTCTGGCATCTCCGATTCTTTTTCGTTTTTATTCAATAAAAAAGGGTTTGTCGATTCCAAGTCAGTAACCTAACCGACCTGGACTCGAGATATTTGGAAATATCTGTCCGGAACCAACTATACGACCGGACTATACGGGACGTGCCCGTATAGTTGGTTGTTACGCAGCTAGACTTTTCCAAATCCATGATTTCTTTTCCTGTTCTGTTAAGATTCTTTTCTTGGGCATAACTTTGGTGTTTCTCGCGAGTTTTACCGACCTCTGACCCCCTTATATACTTTCATTGTGTTTCTCTCTGAATTGTAATCACCAGGAACCAATCTACCTCTTGTTCATACGTGAGGATACACATAGAGCAACCAGGGGCCGGGAAGCCAAGGAGAGAAATTCCTATGGAGATTGGGAGCAATAACAAGCAAAACAAGGAGATCAAGACCATCCATATGAAGTTTTTTGACGGAGAGAAAGGACGCTGGAAGAGGGAGTTGAAAGCCCTCGAGCTGAAGATTGCAGAGGTGGATAAGGAGGCGCTAGGTACACCTAGGCATCTTCGGTTGCTGCGACTTTATCTTGATAAACTTGATGAAGATATTAAGCAGACAACCGAATCGGGTATCTCTATGAGTCTTAAGGCGATACAAACCCTCCAAGATAACAATGAGATCATTAAAGAACAAGTGAAAGTGCTGGAGAGGAATAATCTTTTTTACAAACTACGTATTAAAGAACTGGAGGCTATCAATCAATCCCTTTGTCTCAGGTTGGCCTGTGAAGAGAAGATACCATTTGCCATGACACCATAGGATCCCGTCTGGCTTGATTCCAAGCTTGGGAAGATCTTTAAGACCTTGTAATCTATCTTATAGGTTTTATATTACTATATCTTTACATTAGTTTGAGCTTAGAAATAAAGTTTGCATCACTAGAATTCCCTTCAGAAATAGTCGATCCCTTTTATGAAAATCTGAGTTTATTATCATATATGGAGCATTATTGAGTTTGTGCTCTTATTATTATATATATGAATGACTTGAGTATAATTTTACTTGCACTTGATGATAGCAATAGGAGTCTTCCACACTATTGGTACTAATGAAACATACAAACATAATTTGGTCAATATGTTGTAAGTTCATGGTTTGATTTACAAAGGAAAAATTATCTAATTAGTTAAATTGAGAAAGAAACCTTGAACAAAGGAAAATTAAAAGCGCTATCAATTAGAGTGGGAACAAGACGAGGTAGATTATTCAAGCTATAAAGGTGCTTCATATACAATTGGAATTTGGAAATTGAGATTATTAAACTTTGAATTCCTACATGAAGTGGAATGTATGGCTAGCTCCTTTGCACAACACTTAAACAAAGTGTGAGAATATATAAAAAAGGAAAGAAAAGAGAAAATAAAATGTGCAAATAGCAAATAGGCATACACCACTATCTTGTGATGAGACAAAGGAATGTTTGAGATTTTAAATCCCAAGTGAATGTATTAATCCTAAAACACTTGGAAATGCCTCACTAACTCATTCGGTCGAACCGAAACACTTTTACATCATATTGAGAGTAATCTTTTGTGAACTATTAAATGCTAAGATGTGGAAGCCTGCTAATATTATTCGGATGGTTCGGGTAAGGTACTATTTATGAATTCATTCCTATGTATCATATATGATAAACACATGCTGCAACTACCTCATTTATTTTATTTACTTAGCTTCATGAATATGAGAATTACATCCATTAAGCTAACCTTGCTCGAGACGAGCAAGAGTCTAAGCTTGGGGAAGTTGATGAGCATCATGTTTTATATTATTATTTTGCACTGTAGTGATAGTATCTTGGTATTTTATGGCGTTCGTGCGCATCTTTTATGTCTATTTTCACCAGGATCAAGACAGATGATTGACACGATGGACATAATTCTTGGACCAATTTTATTGGAGTGAAAAGGAGTCAAAAATAGCATAAATCGCTAATTTGGAAAATATCAATAACACCAAAAGAAAACCTTAGGCGATGGCAGCAACCAGTAGGTTTAGCGACCAACTATACGGCGGGAGGATTTTCTCCGGATGTATAGTTCACGTTGTATAGTTGTCGCCGCCACCGCCTCTTCAAATAGTTGCCCCGTGCAATCGTATTAGAGAGATGACATACAGAATATACAGAAATCGCAGAAAACTCACCTCTGAAAGGGATCTGGAGGGGGAACTCATCTACCGGGGATCCATATTCACCCTACGCATATCTGGGAGGTTAAGGCATCGATCTTCATCATCAACCGCCGCATCACCACCATCTCCATCCATCTCATCTACATCTTGTTGTAATTTTCAGTTGCTAGGATTTATACAAGTACTATTCATCTATGATAGATTCCATTTTCTTTGCCATGATGTTGATTGCTTCCATGTCTGAATAGATCATTAGTTCTTGGGGAGATGAAAAACTCTAGCATAAGATTGAAATACGATAAAGTTTATTATGATATTTATCGTTATGACCATGTGTTAGATTGTCTTCATCTTGATGTTGAGAGAAGTCGACCTCTCAATATTTGCCTCTTGTGGGGACTTGATGAAGGGAACTACTTGTTGGTAGATGGAGGTGTGCTAGCACTTACAACGACTATAAAGCTGTTAGCACTCCTTACGCATCAACTTGGAAATCGAGGAAACTCACGAAACATTGTCGATGCCATGGGATACATCCTATAAGATAAAATCTCTTAATTGTACAGT
The DNA here is from genome assembly GCA_030063025.1 of Avena longiglumis. Taxonomy (NCBI): domain Eukaryota; kingdom Viridiplantae; phylum Streptophyta; class Magnoliopsida; order Poales; family Poaceae; genus Avena; species Avena longiglumis. Next base: position 74,622,698 of record CP125976.1, on the reverse strand, counting down.
AATTCGATTGATGTCGATTACTTGTCTGCTGTGGTTATGAGGATGATGTGAGCAGTGGTTGCTACATATTCATCCAATTACGAAATTCCTCCCACATATACATAGTTGAGAATATTCATGATAATAATATTTATCTTAAACCCTTTATAATGCTAGAGGTGTATCCGCTACTCTCTGAGAATACTTTTTCTCATTGCAGTTTCATATCTCTTTTACATACACGATACTTACTTTCTGTATTCAGTTTGTTTTACTTTACTTATTGTTCTCATATATAAAACCCAAAAATATCTTTATACACAACACTCACATTTTATCTTGTTACTTAGAACGTTATTTAGCATTACTATTTCAGTATTTAATTCAAGAGTTATTAGACTTCAGAACTCTCGCTCCATGTGGGATCGATATATTTATTTCGAAACTAGCTACAAACGATCTGTGTACTTGCATTCATCAGCCGCACCCCCGCCAGAGCCTGCGTCGTCGGATATCCTCGCCTGGTCCAGGGCAGACTGAGAGGAGGAGGAGCGGCACCGTGTCCAGTGCCAGCAGGAGTAGGCCGAGCGCCAGGCCTGGGCTGGCCACAAGCTCGTCTACCAGGGCGCGTCGCTCGTCGTACTGGACGACGACGACAAGGCCAGCCCCTCCTACCAGCCCTGGAGGTGCGGCGACGACGTCCAGGACAGCTCCCGCCCACCGCAGCCACCGAGCGACAACGACGGCGACAAAGACGGCAAAGCCGACTCCGACTACATCTGCTTCTACAGCAACTTCAGCATGTAGAAGCGGCGTCGATATCGGCAGCGGCAATGGCCTTTTAAAGTTATTTTAGTTATTATTTAGCCTAAATACAGTTTAAATTCGGATGTTCGCGGAATTCTATATAATAGATATGTATTTGCCTTTAATTAATGAAAACCGTCTACATTCGCCCAAAGTTTATTAAATTTTGTTGAATTTTAGTTAAATGCAGAAATTCGATTTGGGAATACAAATGAAAACTGGACGTTTCCAGACCAAAATCTAGTTTCATCCAACTAAAATACGGTCCGGATTTCGGCCCGAAAATCGTGATAATGCTCTTAGGCGGAGAGCATCATCCTGGTGCCTGCTAAACTTGAGCCGAAGCCCAAGAACACGAGCCCATGAAGTCCATCGATTCCACATGTCCGTCACAGCAAAGTACAACGACTCTTATTTCGAACCGGACCATACCAAGCCCCCGTACCAAACCAGCGTCGAGCGGTCTCGCGCGACTTGCCGTTCGGCCCCTACCTCAGGAACCTTCCAGAATCGTTGAGATCGGACGGTCGCCGTCGGGAACCTTCTCCCCCTTCATATAATCTGCTCCTCCCCACCGTCTCCCCGACCAAGCTAGCCAGCCGATTCGAATCCGACGATCTCGACTCGAGTTCCCCCACATCCCGATCCACCGCAACCCAAGCAGAATCACCAACCAGCTAATCGCCATGGCCGACGAGGCGAAGGCCAAGGGCAACGCGGCCTTCTCCGCGGGCCGCTTCGAGGAGGCGGCGCGCCACTTCGGCGACGCCATCGCGCTCGCCCCCGACAACCACGTCCTCTACTCCAACCGCTCGGCGGCCTACGCCTCCCTCGGCCGCTACAAGGAGGCGCTCGCCGACGCCGAGAGGACCGTCGCCCTCAGGCCCGACTGGGCCAAGGGCTACTCCCGCCTCGGCGCCGCGCGCCTCGGGCTCGGGGACCCCGCGGCGGCCGTCGAGGCCTACGAGAAGGGGCTCGCCCTCGAGCCCTCCAACGCGGCCCTCAAGGACGGGCTCGCCCAGGCCCGCCAGGCCCTCCCGCGAGCCCGCTCGGCCTCCGGCGCCGACGCCATTGGCAACGTGTTCCAGGGGGCGGACATCTGGAGCAAGATCGCCGCCGACTCCACCACGCGCCCCTACCTCGAGCAGCCGGACTTCACGCAAATGCTGCGCGAGGTGCAGCGGAACCCCGGCAGCCTCAACAACTACCTCTCCGACCCCCGCATGGTGCAGGTGCTCAGCCTCTTGCTTAACTTTAGGATCCAAACCCAGAACGGTAATGACGCCTCCGAGCCAGCGCCGGCGCCGTCTCAGTCGACCCCGCCACCGCCGTCTCCGAAGCAGCAGCAGAAGCAGCCCGAGACCAAGTCCAGGGAGCCGGAGCCTGAACCTGTTGAGATGACAGATGAGGAGAAGGAGCGGAAGGAGAAGAAAGCGGCGGCGCAGAAGGAGAAGGAAGCCGGGAACGCCGCTTACAAAAAGAAAGATTTCGAGACGGCGATCCAGCACTACACAAAAGCCATGGAACTCGACGACGAGGACATCTCCTACCTCACAAACCGCGCCGCCGTTTACCTTGAGATGGGACAGGTGAGCTATTTTGGCATAATTTCTTCTGATGTTTCACATAGAAGACTCCTAATTTTGAAGTTATTTAAATTGCCGTGCGTGATTCCAATCAGAAGTTTCTGAATATTTAGAGGCTTAGCATATACCAATTCGTGTTAGATATGAAATTTTACTTGTGACACGTTAGTATTTCTGACAGAGACAACTGGAAGTTAGAATGATTTCACTGTTCAGGTGATTCTTAATTATTAAACATCAACAATGAATCGGTATATCTTTGCGATCTTGGGGTTTTGACCCAGAGAAATTAGTAGTGTGCCTTCTGAATTACTTACCCCATTTTAATTGGGCAGTAACTGTACTGTATTAGTGTATTATGCATCTGCTGATTTGAAAGCTGATATTCTGTTTTTCCGAATTCCAGTATGATGAGTGCATTAAGGATTGTGATGTGGCTGTTGAGAGGGGAAGGGAACTTCGTGCTGACTTCAAGATGATCTCGAGGGCACTGACAAGGAAAGGAACTGCTCTTGCCAAACTCGCTAAGAGCTCGAAAGACTATGATGTTGCCATTGAGACTTTCCAGAAGGCTCTAACTGAGCATCGGAACCCAGATACCCTGAAAAGACTAAATGATGCTGAACGAGCAAAGAAGGAGCTCGAGCAACAAGAGTACTATGATCCAAAATTAGCTGATGAGGAGCGAGAGAAAGGTAAACTGCCTGCATTCTACTGTTAACACTTGTTAACTTGCTTCATTGCCCCTAATAGTTTGTGGGTATTGATGAGATGATCAGATATATAATTTGCTATACTGCTGTGTGCAGGTAATGAGTTCTTTAAGCAGCAAAAATACCCAGAAGCAGTCAAGCATTACACTGAAGCGCTTAGGAGAAACCCAAAGGATCCAAAGGTAATTCCTTGATATTTAACTTACTCAAATGCTTGAGTTAAAATCTCCTGTGAAGCCGTTTCACTGTTATATCTGCATTCGTCGGTACATGTTTTGCCTTGGTACATCTGACAGGAACCTGCAAAAGACTAACTGATAATGTAAATGACATTTCGAATTTGCATACGCCATCTGAATTATCAGCCTGTGGATGATGATTGGCTATATAATGTTAGGTGCATTAGATACTTGTGCAGTATAGGTGTGTGGCTATATAATGTTAGGTGCATTAGATACTTGTGCAGTATAGGTGTGTGCTTGTCGGGTTTGGTAGTGTTGCTCACTGCTAAGCTATTATTGGTTACTGATTTGTATCTCAGGTATACAGCAACAGGGCTGCCTGTTACACCAAGCTGGGTGCCATGCCCGAAGGTCTCAAGGATGCCGAGAAGTGCATCGAGCTAGATCCTACATTCGCCAAGGGATACACAAGGAAAGGTGCAATCCAATTTTTCATGAAAGAATACGACAAGGCAATGGAAACATATCAGGAAGGGCTAAAGCATGACCCGAGTAACCAAGAGTTGCTTGATGGTGTAAAGAGGTAAGCAATGCTTAAAGAGATGATCTGTCACTGGCTTCTTATCCTGGGTTCCACTAAGCAGCTCCTAACTGTTGCTCTCCTTCTTCAGGTGTATTCAACAGATCAACAAGGCGAACAGAGGTGAACTTACCCCTGAGGAACTGAAAGAGAGACAGGTAAAGACCCTCCTTCCATCTACTACGGTGGATCATCTGGCTCATCGATTGCTTTAAGGAGGAACAGTGTTATTAATCTTGTTCTTTTCTCCCTTTGTGCAGGGCAAAGCTATGCAGGACCCTGAGATCCAGAACATCCTGACAGACCCTGTCATGCGGCAGGTAATTTCTCATCAGATGCTTACAGACTCTTTCTTGAGCCAGAGGTTGGCGAACGATCTTGACGATTCTGAGGTTTTCTGCAGGTGTTGATTGATTTCCAGGAGAATCCAAGGGCTGCTCAGGAGCACCTCAAGAACCCAGGAGTGAAGCAAAAGATTCAGAAGCTTGTGAGCGCAGGGATAGTCCAAATGAAGTAGACTAAGACTGAAAGTGTCTGAGGCTTAGTTAGTTTGATTGCATGAAAATTGATGTGAGATTTTCCTCCGTATTTGGGTGTGTGTAAACGTTTCGTGGTGGTTATTAAATGGCTTACATGTGATGTGATAACTTCACTTTGTCTGAGATCTGGTTTCCTTCGCCTCATCACTGTGAAGTCCTTCAGAAAAGGTATATTGCCGCCCTTCCGAGCTCAGTCCGGAATGCAGGAAGAAAAACGCAGGATTAGGTTATTGCACTATATTTTGGAGGGAAATTTTCATTCACTAGAACCTCATGTTACAATTTCCAGTTATTCAAACACTGCTGGAACCTAAAGGATTTGGCTAGACATGCTATCCTATGGATCTAATCCTACAAATGAAACGATGTTCATCAGAAAATTTTCAAATGAATCAAAATCCTCTAAAATTCCTATGGGAGTCGAAGTGAGGATCATGACCTGATCTGAATTGGACTCACAAACGGAGGAAGAGGGACAGAGGAGGAATCAGAGAGTTTTGGTTCCTGTTTGGTTCATCCCTCCACCTGCTTTTTCCATCTGACTTTTGCCATAAATCAGTCTGGCAGGAAAAAAAAATCCAACGGAGCCCAGCATTTAAAACCTGAGCGGAAATTATATTTCCATTTTTTTCAGAAACACGATTAAGTTCTATAAAGTGGTTTCACAAGGACCAAGGTCCATCTATATCACAGACCAATTTTTGCATGCTTGGCGATGGACCTCATTCAAACACCTCCAATGACAACATACAGGCAACATTAAAAGAAAAGACGAAGCAAACACCAACTGGACTGAAGCAGGGAAGCAAAATTTATAATGAACAGTAATCTCGTGTAAAAATTACGACGTTATCAGGTCTGAAAACAATGGCAAATAATTAACACCCGCTGGGTTCGACACTACAAAGCTACATACATCTTGATGTCCTATTCACTTGCTCTCCCGTCGCCACGTATATATATCTACGAGACTCACCAAAAAAAATTAAGCAGCGGCCTCCTCCTGTTTTGCCGCTGAGAGCTGGTTCTGGATATGCTGTGGGACGACGTCGAACTTGGCGAGCTGCATCGTGTAGGACGCGCGGCCCTTGGACATTCCCCTTAGGGTGCTGACATACTGGAACATCTCGGCAAGCGGCACGAAAGCGTCAACAACCTTCAATCAGCAAAAAAAACAAGTTATTAATTTGTTGTAGTCACAAAGATATATTTCTTTTTTTCTGGGAGACTCCTAGTTTACATTTCAGACAGCACATAGTGCTAAATTAAAAGATTAATTGGAGAAATAATAACGAAAATAAATGGATATTATTTGAGGAGGATGAGGAGGGGGTATTAAAAGGGTTAACTGAATGCGATAGCTGACAATGGATGGCAAATGCAGCAGGAAAATTTAATGGACTATAAACTCAAAATTAGTATTTTTGAGAGGTCAAATAAATGAATACAGAATCAGATTCCAATTTATCAAAATTACTCATATATCGTTATAGTGTTAGTCAAAGTAGTAGCAGTAGAATGGAGAGAATGTACTGCTTAGTACCTTCAGTCCACCTGGCTTATCCCCGAAGCTGTTAACCTGTCCTCTTCTCGAGTTCAAATCACCAATAACGTCACCCAAATGCTCCTCAGGGGTAATCACTTCAACCCTCATTACAGGTTCCAGGAGTCTTGGACCAGCTTTCCTCAATCCTTCACGGAAGGCCCCCCTGGCTGCAATTTGGAATGCAAGGACACTCGAATCAACATCATGGTAGGAGCCATCAACGAGCACTGCTCTCAAATCCACAACTGGGTAACCAGCAAGGACACCATTGGGTAAGCTTTCTTCAATTCCCTTCATCACGCCTGGTATGTATTCTTTTGGCACTGCCCCTCCCTTGATTTCACTCTTGAATTCATACCCAGTTCCAGCTTCCATAGGCTCAAACCGCACAATAATATCGGCAAACTGCCCTGATCCACCAGACTGCTTTTTGTGGACATAATGAGTCTCTGCAATTTTGGAAATACTTTCACGGTAGTTGACTTGTGGAGCTCCAACATTTGCCTCAACCTGGTCAGACATTTTGCATAAGAGTAAGTTATAATGAGACATAATTCATAATTTTCAGGTCTAGTGCAGCGGCTAGACTGCGTTGATTTATGACCTAATTGATACAGCTTAAATATAATTATATGAAGAAGTTGTGGGGTATGTACTGCATCTACAACTAGTCAGAGCACTAACCTTGAACTCTCTCTTTAATCTGTCCACAATGATGTCAAGGTGTAATTCTCCCATCCCTTCAATAACTGTCTGGTTGGTTTCGTCGTCCCTAGAGAAGTGGAATGATGGATCTTCCTGAGCAAGCTTTATTAATCCATTTGCCATTTTGTCAGCATCAGCTTTGGTCTTTGGTTCAATAGCAACCTTAATGACAGGATCAGGGAATTCCATACGTTCAAGCACTACAAGGTTATCTGGGTCACATAGTGTTTCACCAGTAATTGTATCTTTCAGACCAGCAAGGGCTACTATGTCACCTGTCACAGCAACTGTTATATCCTCCTTACTGTTTGCATGCATCTCTAGAAGCCTTCCGATTCTTTCCTTCCTATCTTTGTTTGAATTGAGAACGTATGAACCAGCAATCAACTTCCCCGAGTATATACGGACAAATGTTAATGAACCCACATATGGATCAGTCATGATCTTGAAAGCTAACCCAGAAAATGGCTCGTCGTCACTAGGAAGTCTTTCGAGAACCAATTCAGGGTCATCTGGGTCAGTGCCTTTCATTGGTGGCAGGTCAAGTGGTGATGGCAAGTAATCAACAACAGCATCAAGCAATGGCTGGACACCCTTGTTTTTGAATGCTGAACCACATAAAATGGGGACAAAGCTGGCACCTATTGTTCCTTTTCTGATTAATTTCTTCACAGTTTCCTCATCAGGTTCATTTCCTTCCAGATAACCCTCCATAGCTTCATCATCCAACTCAACAATAGTTTCTATCATCCGAACTCTGTACTCTTGAGCCATCTCTTCGAGATCAGCAGGTATGTCTTCGTATGAAAATTGTGCACCAAGTTCCTCTCCTGTCCATACAATAGCCTTCATTCTGACTAGATCAACAACTCCTTGGAAATTGTCCTCCGAACCTATCGGCAACTGTATCACCAAAGGATTTGCACCCAAGTTTGCCACTATCATGTCCCTAGTTCTATAAAAATTAGCTCCAAGGCGGTCCATTTTATTCACGAAACATATTCGTGGAACTCCATACTTATCTGCTTGGCGCCACACAGTTTCAGATTGTGGTTCTACCCCAGCAACACTGTCAAAGAGACATATAGCACCATCCAGCACCCTGAGAGCACGTTCAACCTCAAGAGTGAAGTCGACGTGCCCAGGAGTGTCAATGATGTTGATTCTGTGTTTGTCCCAGACAGCAGTGGTTGCTGCAGATGTAATAGTTATTCCTCTCTCCTGTTCTTGCTCCATCCAGTCCATAGTGGCTGTTCCCTCATGAACCTCACCAATTTTGTAGTTCCTTCCAGTGTAATAGAGAATGCGCCTGTAGTTGTTGTTTTCCCAGCATCAATATGGGCCATAATACCAATATTACGGTAATCCTCCAAAGGTACTTGGCGATCTGTATATAGAATGAAAAGTAGTAAACATTTAAATCATTAAGCTGAGCAAATGGCTGATTTTACTGGCTAAGAACGTGGGGTATGGCAAAAGCAAGTGCAAAAAGAATCCAAGTGCCTTGCAGATTTCAGAACGTTAAAGTTGGTCACGATTTTTGTTCTGTGTACTTTGTTGATGCAGAGGCCGGAGTAAAGTTTACATAATCTAAAAGGAATGGTCACAGTCTAACAGAACTATAAAACTTGAGCAAAGGTTTAGTATTTCTCATATACTGTTCAGATTCAATGCTAAATAGCCCTATAGAGTCAACATTCATGAGGAACTTCCGTACGTAAATCTTGCTCTCTTTTTTGGCTTGTACTGTCTCAGTAGGTACGTCACTTAATGAACATCAGCCTGCCAAAATAGTTTGATTTGATTGTTACACTGTCAAAGCATGCTCGTGCCCACCGCAGTGAACAAGGCAGGCTCCAGTTTCCTTAGGTATATACTAACGATTTTCTTGATAGATAAGGTATTATGTTGTTAATAAGAATTTTAAATAAACTTCGATACATGACACTGTGTTATTATGCTATCCTAATTTAGTTCGAAACACTCTGATATAATTTCCATAATTTTTTGGTCATTCTGTTGTTTTGAAGAAGTAAACCTCGTTAAGATATGCATTTTCTTGAGAACTATAAATACTTTTGTAACACTTATCCATACATCCCAATAAAATGAGAACTTACACACGAAATACTCCTGCTACCTTCTACAAACCAATTCTAACGAGAAATTGTGAAATCCAGCATTGTTTTTACAGCAAGTACAGGCACTGTAGTATCTCATCCATGTTAAAGAAACAACTTCCTTAACAATCGTAAGCACCACTACACTCTGCAGGCACACACGGTTCCAGCCTGCCTCCCTTTGTGAAAGCGGCGGAGCGCCTAATAAACTATCCAACAGAACACACGCCTGGATTGTAATCCAGTGCGACTCTGATAGTGGATTTTATGAAACATCGCCTATGCTCTCTTGGTCATTTTATCAAACACCGCCTCTGCAGAGAACACTTTTTTGCAGCCATACGTAGGCTTGCACACTCGAAGTACAGCGACAACACACGCCTAAAGGAGGGAAGAGCTCAAAAGGAAATGCCGAAACCGACTGACTGATGCTCACTCACCATTCCCGGCCATGGCGACGACTGAGAGGCGCGGCCTACGCGTGCGCGGGCGGATTCCGGCGGCCGGGCCGGCCACCGCGGCGCGCCCGGCGGCGAAGCGGGACGCGGACGGCGCGAGGAAGGGGCGCTGGCCGAGGAGGAGGCGCGAGGCGGAAGCGGCGGCCACGGACGGCCGGTGCGCGGCCGTCCGAGTGGCGGCCCGCGGGAGTGCCTCGGCGGCCATGGTGTCTGTGTGTGCGTGCGTGCTTTGCCTTGGCCTTTGCTTGCTGCCGCCTGCGCTCGAGGGTGAGCGCTGCGATGGCCGCGCCTTATTTGTGAGCCTGCAGATAATGTCAGGCACTGGGCCTGCCTGCGCGGATCGTTTCCCGTCTCACGTTTTGGATTGCCATTTTAGTTCAGCGGTATTTGATTTATTCTTTTTCATAATATAACCAAATCTTTTTTTTTGAACCATGATAATATAACCAAATCTTTATTTAAGCATTTCAATCAAAGATAATACTCCCTTGCAATTGGAGTAATGAATGTAGGTTTTAGTTTGCGAGTTTTCCCTGCAATATTTTCAAGCCTATGGATATAGTCTCAATTTGTTGTTGTGTAAATTGCTTAAATAAAGAAATTATAGGTACCAGTTGTACCACGTATGCACGTTCCGATCTATAGACGCCAGGAAGAAATTGGTGACGCCTAAGGGCTCAGATTTTCAAAAATTAATTGAAGGAATTCAACCCATAAGAATTTTTTCTAAGAAAGCCCTTTGGATCAAAGAATCATACCTCTAAAATTTATGTAGAGTGCATTCCTACACTTCAATCCCATATGAATTTCAGCATTCACTCTAACCTCTCTTTTACACTCATTCGTGTAGGATTAAGGCATTTTTCTTGTATTTTGCTTGTATTCCATTCGAATGATTAATCCTACGGTTTTCATTTGTTCTGCAATTATCTGTTTTGTACCTGTAACCTTGTCAAATTATTATGCTCTTCCTATTCCTGTGTTTTAAAATTTTATGATCTAAAGAAGTCCTAAGTTTTACAAGCGTGATTAGTAGGCTATTGGGTAGTTCGGACGAAAAATCATGTTTAGTTTAGTCTCCTTGCCATGAGAGCAGGAAGGAAAGGCTAATGTTTGGTTTTGAGCTCCAGTGATGCAACAATTATGTGTTTGGTTGTTTCGTTCTAACCTCTTTTTAACATGGTAAACTGACCACTTACATCACCACATTTGCAGATAATTTGAAACCACTTTGTTTATGACCCTTGAAACAAAAACTTACACCAGCACGATAGTTATGATGACCAATGAGATGGTGATCAAGAAAATGAAATGATTGACAGTGTGCCATAAATTTAACGAAATTGGTCTAAAATGGTCCAAACATGTTCACAAACTTGAAGTTCTTGACACTGAAAATCGGTTGTCAAAATAGAATCACATCACCAATGTGTATCTTTCTCACGTAGACCTCATCACGAAGCGATGGATTGATAAAAAGAAAGTAACGACCAAAAAAAGAGGTACAAATACAACTGGAAAGCTCACATGGGATTAGATAGATGCCTACAAACTCACTAACACTTTGGAGATAAAAGAGTTAATTCATCGGCAATTCATCTAGGAACATCCAAATTAAAAACATACAACACGAGAGTTGTGTGGAAAAAAAGATGAATCTAATGTACAAAGAAAATTTCAAATGCGATGAATTTGGCAGATTGGTCTAAAAAGGGTACAAACATAAACACAAAAGTAAAATAATAAACGAAACTCGGAATCGATTGACGAAATGAAATCACGGTTTTTCATGTTGACCCCATCACGAATCGAAGCACACTTGTGCGGATAAAAATAGATAGACGAAATAAGCATAAAGAAGATGAGTAGAAGAGAATTGTGCAAAGTTAGACACAATGACTTGAGTCAACGCATTGCTGGAGCCATCCCATGCAACCACGTTCACACAAAAGTCTCAAACCATCCTTCCCCGGAACGGCCGAATTGAACATTTCCCCATGGCCTAACCTGGAGGTGCTTTGAGTGGCGTGCTATGCAGGCTCAACTACCATGACAGGTAACCAATCAACCCAAAATTGGTTCTTGCGGGCCTGGTTAGACCTCCTTCACTCTACCAAACACGCCCTACAATCTATAGGAATTTGGACATTCATTGGAACTTCATTTTAAGACTTACCTATACAGGATTCAAACAATTTTACGGTCTTTTTCCTATGTTCCATCCAAACAACTATCCCGCAGTATGCAAATGTTTTACAATCCTCTATTTTACGCTAGCAAACATTTCATATTCATGTGATTTTTCTATTAACATGTTACTGAATAGAGATCGGCGTGCATCCTTCGTGCGGACCTCGGTTGAGCGAACCAAATCGGTACAATACAGGAAAGCCGAGAGTAGCTCTCCAAGGTGCCGATTGAAACCCATCTAGGGTTTTCTCCCTCCGCCGATGACGCCATCGGTTCGTTCCATCTTCGTTGGTCTTAGGGCCTTGGGAGGCGTGGCAGATCATGGCCTCTCGCTGGCAGGAGGTCTTCGTGTTTTGTTTAGAATGTTTTCAATGTAATTTTCAGGATGTTGAGGCAGCAGCTACGTCCTAAAGGCAGAATAAGGTCTTTCTCATCCTATCATTGTTCCGTTGGTGCGTCTAGCATCGATGAAGGGCACGTGGTTTCCGACGGATCTCTTGGAATTCGGTCGTTTTTCGTATTCGTTGGTGTAATTTGAGGTCGGTCTCTTTTGATCTACGTTTATCATCTTCGACAATGGTTGTTGTTCTGGTGCGCTGGTTCATTGAAGCCTTAGCACGACGACTTCTCGTCCATCTACTACAACAAGCTCTACTATGATAAGATTTGTCTGGTTCCGGTGATAGAGGGACAAGGATAGCGGCGCGCATTTGGCTCGTGCTAATGTTTGTAGTCGTCGCTAGGTGGTCCAGTGACCTATTTATAATTTTTATTACTTTTAAGACTTTTTATATTGTTGTTAATGATTATTAATAGATCGATGGAATTCGAAAAAAATCTGCATTGAATTTTTTTCTTGAAACGACTCAAAGTGCTAGCGCACCAACAACTGGGCTTTTTTTGGGGGAAGCTGAAATTTTGAGAATATTCAGTTAGTACACGACCGTACCTATCAATCCAGAACCGTGGGAGAAATGGGGCAGGATAAAACAGTGCCAACGAAGCGGCCACGTCTCTACGTTTTCGACCACGAGCGACCATGCAGAGCAAAACCCAAGTGGACGTCGAATTTTGGTTCGTTCCGCAGCACACCACGCAAGGCATCCGGCAGCTCCAATCCGGTGGCCGTTTAGCAACGACACACTCGCGCACATTGCTAATCCCCTCTCATTTTTACCCCGCTTTTGACATGTTCTTCTATTTTCCTCTTACGCCTAGCTTACTTCTATTATATTTTTATTTGGTGGAGTTTTGAAAATATGTAGGATTTCTGAAAATATTTCAAGATTATCCCGGCCAAATCCACCGACTATGAGGATTTTTAGGTAATTCAAATAATCTTCTTCAATTCTCATAAATAGACTAGCGAATACGGAAAAAGTAAACAAGACCTTACATGAACCGTGGGGAAAATCCCACTGCAATTCTCTTATACCGAGGATACAAAAGAGAAAAGAAAAGGAAAACTACATACTTTTCAATCTGTCACCCATTTTGATGGCTTGCCGTCAGTCCACGTACTTGGTAGGTCTGTGGTTTGCAATTTAGCATGGCAGTATCGGATGAGCCACGAGTTTCTGTCCATGGTTCACTAGACCGTAGAGATGGCGCTTTCAACGATGACATGTATAGGAGGATGATATCGGTTCTCTAGGGAGAAGTACACGAGTCGACGAGGGCACAGCACGGCAGTAGGTTAATTTGGGGGCAACTAGAGGTACGGTAGCGCGCAGGGCCAGGGGCTCCCACTCCCATGCCGTGCACGGCGCATCGCCCGCGCTGGAGAGTGTTTTTCTAGGGGGCGTCGTGGTCTTTTTTCCGGTCTTTTCTTTCTTTTAAGCTTTCTAAAAGGTTACAGTGATTCAAGCGTATATTTTTTAGATGTATATATACATAAACGGTCATTTATAATCTTAAAAAAAAATGAGTAAACAGCGCATCAAGTCAACATGTATAGTGTTGTGTGCACTGCCGGCTATATTGGATGGTGGCGTATTTGGCTCGTATTTTTTTTTGTTGAAAAGGTTTATTAATCATCAACCGTGGTATAAAGCACATAAATGGTAATACAAATTACAAATAGATCATTAGACCACCTACCGACGACTATAACCACTCGAGGGAGCAGAAGGTGCACCCATGTCCTCGCCTTTCCTCATGGAGACATAAAACTCAAAAATAGAAATTGTAGACAGACAAATGGAAAGCCGCCAGTCCTATTGCCATAAAGACAACGTAAGAGAGCAATACTCATCGCCAATAATGGGAACCATCGGAAGGGGCAGTCCTAAAACCACATCAACTAACACGGACATCGACTTTTTGCAACAAAAAAGAACAGACACCAACACAATCTCAAGAGATCCACAGGAAATACGAATCCACAAGCCCTCGCTAATGCCAGGCGCATCGCCGGAGCAGGGATAGGTCGGGGAGACCATATTCCGATTTCAAGATATTGCCGTCTCCTTACTATTCTGAAGAAGACACTAAAATTATTTATTTATTTAGAGCAAAACACGCTTCACTTTGTTGATTAATATTTTTTGCAGGAATGAGAACAATGCCAAGAGGATGAATTAGCCACAAATGGTGACCTACATTCAGACCTAAAACATGCATTGTTGGACAATGTGCCTCGTTGTTTGATCTTCTACCTTCATCAAGAATAAAGGAACATGAAGTAAGATCTCTTGCCATTCAATCTCCCAGATGATATTGGCATAGTTTCGTCCAATCTTATTATGGATATCTTGGACTACCCCTTGGAATCTGAAGGTATAAATACTTTGTTGCATTGCATAAAAAATTTACTGAACAAAGTCAAGGCTTCTCTCTGTGCTAATCAAATAATAACGAGATACCACCAATAGGTTCCTAATCTAAGACGCCAGCAGAAAAGCGATATCTGCCCCCGACTACAGCAAGCCGCCGGTCCTTGCGGACCTCATTTGTTGACCGCTTCGGCGGCGGGAGGGGTGGGGACCCCGGGCTCCGGCCTATAGTTAGGGTTGGCCTAGTGCTCCTTGGAGGCATTGCTTTCATGGAGGAGACTGCGTCACGTCGAAATAATTTTACCCTATTATTCCTCCATCTTGGCATTGCTCCAACCAGTGGTGTCGGGGGACAGGTGGCCCGGTCTTCTTGCCGGTCTTTGGATCTGGTGAGATTCGTTTCCGGTGGTCGACGTCATTACCTCGCCGATGGCGGTCGCGTACCGCCGCAATAGTGTTTGGTGTCTTGCGCCAGCGCGTGAAAGACGACAAGCGACAACGTTTCTCTTCTTCGACTGCGTCAGATGAAGACGATGGTGTCGGGATCTGGTGACCACATAGAAGCTCCTCATCTGACATGCCACAAATATTCGGGCTCGTCACTTGCGACGACTTGGTCCATCGTTTCGAAAAGCATTCTCATATGCGATGGTGCTCTCCTAGGTCTAGGTATAGCGGTTGTTTGTCTCTTTTTTTAGAGCTACCATGGTGGCGGCAGAGGACGATGAACGACGGTTTGACGAGGCACAAGTATCTCCTAGGGCGAAATTATAATTTTACGTACGAAGTTCTTTGTGCAAGGTTGCTTGACAAGCATGCTTGTCTTAGGTGTTGACTATACATGTAATATATGGATTGTCTAATGAAATATATGTTACTTGAAAAAACATACCTTCCACCATCGAGTGGTCATGGTGTGTTGTACCTCCGAAGTCCTAAGGCTTGGATTATATTCTAGGCGGCCACGTGTAGATACGGAAGTTTTTGATGTTTTTCATTTACATTGTTAGAAAACATTTACACTATTAGCCATGAATGCATTTTTTTTTAAAAAAGAGAGCCGCGAGTGCTTAAACGCATAGTGAAAAGTGTGTGTTATTGTTTACTTTTTTTTTTGTGTGGGTGGCCGGTACGACGAATCTTTACGTGCACTCGGGCTTAAAGTGGGCCGAGGCGTGTGGTAACCACGAGAGTTCTATTATACACTCTGTAAATAGAGGCCGATGATGTCGTGGCAGTTCGAGCCTTTTCGGCCAGCGAAAATCGGGCCGGGTGGCGCTCAGCCGACACAGGAATGAATAAGGCAGTTTGAAACTGACGAGGGATCTGCGGAAAGGTTGCGTGAAGCTATAGTCATTCGGTAGTACCGAATGGTCGCGTATATGCTTTTTCTTTCTTTATTTCTTTCTTTCTGAAAAGACTGAAACGCAAACATGTTTGTTAATGCGCATGACGCACTATCCCATAACTTGATCGCTCTTGATCACCTGGTTCGGATCGAAATTGTTTTTTGTTTTGGCTACTCATTGCATGTTAGCTCAAGCTTAACATTAATTTCTGCGTCTACTCCCTTCGTCCGCAAATAAATGTATTTTTAGACTTGTTCTAAATCAAAGTTTATAAAGTTTGACTAACTTTATAAAAAAATGTAGCAACATTTGTGACACTAAATTGATACCCCACTAGATATGTTTTCAAATTTAGTTTCATAATATGTTAATTGGATGTAATGTATGTTGCTACATTTATATATAAAGTTGGTAAAATTAGATAAAGTTTGACGTAAGTAAAAACTAGAAATATACTTATTTACGGACGGAGAGAATATATACTCCCTTCGACCCATATTAGTTGACTTCAATTTGGATGTATCTAGACATGTTTTGTGATACATCTAAATCGGAAATACTAATACCAATGTTCCGATATACGTGCATGCATCAGTTAGATCTTTTAGTTTCTAAAAAAAAAACGTCGCTAGTTTCAGAGGTGCAAAATACAGATCGGCAGATGGAGCATATCTCACACCTATCGTGTAGCAACATTTTTAGAAACCAATCAATGCAAACCATTAGCTAGCTAGGCCTTACAACATTTGCAACCAAGTATAGCCATGACACATCGACTCCCTTACATATATACGACCCGATCCACCTTTCAGTACCCAGGGACCAGAGATCTCTACTCAACACATAGTAGTATATGGGTACGTAGCCATTGACCATACTCATGACGAGCACTAAACCGAGCAAGTAATTATTGGCAGCTAGTACCTCTAATTCCTTGCATTATTTCCGCAAACGCGCTCGACCTGCCAAACCAGACTACCAGACCGACCGTCCACATATTCCATATCACGACCGAAGCAAAAGTGTTCATACATACTCCGTATATATCACCCCGACGACGAGACGTGTATGCGGAACACCTTGACGAACATCCAGAGCACGCCGTACGTGACGGCCATGGCGAGCCATCCGCCCACGAGCACCCTGAACCCGGACCTCGCCATGCTGGCGCCGCCCAGGTACCCGCCCGAGGCCCCGAACCCTGCCAGCCCCACGGTGGTCGCCGCGCACACCGCGCAGAACCTCGCGAGCGGCTGGCTGACGAACCCGCCGGCCAGCAGCGGCACGAGGGCGCCGACCGCGAACGCCAGCGCCGACGCGAGCGCGGCCCTTGTCGGGCTCGGCAGGTCCTTCTTCTCCTTGTGCTCCTGCTTCTGCTTGATCTGGGACACCTCGATGTCGTACTGGGTGTACACGGAGACGAACTCGCCGATGGCCATGCTGCAGGCGCCTGCCACCAGCCCGGCCAGCCCCGACACGAGCATCGTCTTCCTGTTCTCGTTGACGGCGCTGACGCCGATCATGAGCGACGCCACGGAGACGAGCCCGTCGTTGGCGCCCAGCACCGCGGCGCGGAGCCACTGCGCGCGGGCCATGTAGTCGACGGCGCCGTTGTCGTCGTCGGTGCCCCCGCTCGGACGGACGGCCTCGGCTGGCTTCGCCGGCGAGCCATCGGCCGCCTCGACGTCGATGACGTGGTCTTCCTTGGTCCTTCGCGCGGCGTCGGCGTGCACGTGGGAGTTGATGTGAGGGTCCATGGATCGATCCAGGGCGAGCCGGAGCGCCTGATCAAGATAGAAGAAGGCCGATCGATCGGAATGGGAATTGGCGTGTGTGAGAGCTGAGAAGGTGGTTGGGATATTGGAGTGTGGCGGCCACACGCCCCGGCGAGGGGTTTTTATAGGAGGAGCCGCTAGGGTTCGAGGAATGGAGGGCTGGGATCGCACCCGCGTGTGGCCGGCACACGCCCCTCTGCCGACGTGTACTCTGCACGGGCCGGGATCGGTCTGTGGATGTTGACACGCGTATCCCGCTCGCCGATCCTCTCGTTTACGGCTCGTGATTCGCACGCCTCCATTTCAGTATCAAAGTAAATGCACCATGAATGTACGGGTTCCGTCCATTCCAGTGGAAGTAGTAGGACTGCACCCGATCGAGCAGTACTGCACGAGGTTTTTGAAAGCATCGACCGATCGATCAGTGTGACGCGATCGAGCAGAGGCGTGGGGACTGGGAGACAAAAAAGAGAAGGCACACGATGGAGACCTTAATAAGTAACTAAACCGAGGAATATATATCGATCATGTGTGGTGCGCCCACTGGCATCACTATAAAATCAGATGGGCGCGTGGCTACCACGGGCAGCGCGCGTTCTTTTGTGGAGCAAACCACGGCAAAGCAATCGTCTCGTCGTACGTCTTCCTCAAACTAGCTACTAGCTAGCCCCGGCACTCAGTGCGCGCCACGCTGGCAAATAAAAGCGCTCTAGAAATGGTCGTATGCATGCGTATGATCGATCGATCGACGCTACGCAGCCTACCTAATTTGTGCTATTGTTGGGCGGTACCGTACACTCAAGTCTCAAAAAGACAGAAGAGAAAATAATACCGACACCGGCGAACCAACGAAAATAAAGATGACTCGACCAGCCGACGATAATAGACCAAGGGGCTCGATCATAAAGTTTGAGTCGAACAAGCAAGACGTCACCGCGCGGCAACAGTTTTGGTTAAAGGCGATGGAATTCAGCTGAGGTTGAGGCTGAGCACGGAAGCTAGCGCGGGGCATGCATACACCAAAGGGGGTACGTACGTAGTACGTTTCGCAACACGTCACCACCAAGATAAGGTCGGGCGGCCGGCATGCGTGCGTGTACACTTCTTTTTCGGTTCCGGGAAGCTCGTGGCGTGGCCGGTCATCGGAAGAACTATTAATACACACCAAAGGGAGTACAATGGTGCGGATGGATGACATCGCGGACGCGAGTTCTAGAAAGATGCGATGAGTCGACAAGGCCCTTCTTCTTCTTGGGCAGGCAGGGTTTTGATGAGTAATCTCCCACCAAGGATGCACGATCTGCAAAGAAGTAAGGGATCTCCACCCGGACTACCCAAACGATCCTAGCATGTCCGAGAGGGCGTCCGCGCAGGACATACGTCGCGCCCGAGATACCACCCGTCCAGACCGATGCTTCCCGGACCAATCCATCCACGCATTAAATCTGGGTCACGGATACGTCTGTCCGGACTGACACGTACACAGGCTGACCAGATGCAAACGCCTCCTTATTCACTTAATTAAGAACAATCCTGGACCAACGCCAAACATGGCATCGAGTCCCACGATTTCGCCGAAGGCCAGACCAAGGACGGGGAGGGCGTCGAAGAGGATGCCTTGGTTAGCACACACCCGTCAGCGGTAAAAGCATGGATAGCAAGGTACTTCGCCAAACACTAGCCGAAGGTATGCTGAGTTGATGCTTGTCCTGACACACTTCGTCTTTCTTTTGCAGCTCATCGGTGCACTTGACATGTACCGGGACGACACCAATACGGAATTCAAGTTCCGCTACATGTTTTCCATGTTATAAAAATGCCATAAATGGGTGGACACTCGCGTGAGCCACGCCAAGACCAAGGACGGTGTGTAAAACCCGGAGGCTCCTCCCCTGCTGTCGGCGAAGGAAGGATGGAGCTCAGCCAGAAGAAGGCCAAGATGCTCAAAGCCACAGGACCTCCCACCGAGCATCTCCACCCATCCATTGAAAAATAGTTCGCCGACTCCAAGGCCTATGCCGAGAAGAGGGAGGATAAGACCGACGAGAGGTGGACACAACTGCTCTACAACCAAGACCGGAAGCTCGACCTCCTCAAGGCGAACTTCACCGCCAAGAAGAGAAACACGATCTCTAGTTCCTCATGGGCGGCGAAGACACCTCGGCGATGAGCACGCCGGTCAAGGCCTGGTACATGGTGCGTCGCAACGCCATCCTTCAGGAGGACATTGCCACCTGCACGCCAAAATCTGAGCCGATCGTCTCTGCTGTCATGCCTTCGTCAAGCTCTGCTTCCACCTCCTCCAATCCATTGGTCGGCCACGCCGCTGATGATCACATCCCCGTCGCACCGGCCATGCCGGAGGAGTCCATGCATCCTATCGACGAATGATCGTCGAACCATTTTATCTTGTTTTGTAATAATCTGAACGCCCAATATTTTTGGGCGTACTTCTGTCGAACACCTTTGGCCGATATTTCGCTGACGGGAATGGAAAATTTTGAATATATCGTCATTTTTGCGTTAACCAGAAACTCGGCCTAAAAACGAGATGAAAACTAGACGTTTTCAGGCCAAAAAATAGCTTCGTCCAATATTAAATAGCGCCAGATTTCTGCTTAAGAACGTCCAATGAGTGGAAGGTGCTCTAACGCTCAATGCCAAATTAATCTTGTGGGTGCGGAACGAAGGCGCGAGAGCGCTGCCACGTACTTCCTCCGTTTGGAAATATAAGATGTTTTAGATTAGTGAAGCTAATGTATCTAGACAACTTTTAGTGTTTAGATTTATTTGAACCTATATACTAAAAAGTGTCTAGATACATTTTTTTTACAAATCTAAAACATCTTATATTTTCGAAACGGCAGGAAATACCATTCTTTCTCCTTGGTAAGACAGGTACGTTGGAATAGTGCAAGCGGCCGGCCGGCCGGTCAGTACCATACAACTAGCGGGTGCTGCGATGATGGTGGTGCGATTTGAGGGCGCATGGTGCTCAAGAGCGCGGTCTCGATTCGCGGGCGTCACGGTGAGACAACTTTCCGTCGTGGAAGACTGCAGGATCATTAATTCCATCGAGAAAAGTTTTGAAGACGGCGGACAAGCTAATCGACAAATCACAGTCAGACTGGCCTACGAAACGCAGGACTTAGAAGCGGACGACCAGTGCGAATTTCCTGGAAAGATCCGTGATCTTGGAGCCCTTTAGTTTGAACACTCGAAATTTGTATATTCAAAGTTTTTTTAAAAAAATGAATAAACAATATATACTTGAGTAGTAAATGAGGTAAACTCTAAGGGTTCCAGTGAGCTCATCCACCAAATCCATTTTCCGCATTTGTGCCTAGTCTTTTACTTTTTTTTTGAAACTCGCCTGGTCTTTTACTTTCTTCGCAATAAAAGAAGCCCGTTCAGAGTGCAGCCTTGGAACTCACTCACCAGTGATCCGCACATACAATTGGGCTTTCATAATAAACATTTTTCCTGCAGAAGTAGGTCGCGGCCTCGCAGGATAGAGTCCTTGCGGCCCAGACTTAGCCCAAATCCAGTCGTACAGCGAGTGGATGATGCTCTTTTCTGTGTTGGCCACAGTTGAAAAAAACTGAGTGCCGCATTTTGGAACGCGGGCTAGAGGTAGCTTTTTTAAAAAGATTAAAACTAAATTTAAAAATTCAAGATTTTTTTTCAAATAATCACTGATGTATTTTTGCTGAGACTAGAATGCAAAGTACTATTTGACATTGAAAATTTGAAGGCAAGGCTCATAGCCTACAACATTGGCTGCATGTTACCCGCAAAAAAAAAAACATTGGCTGCATGCATTATTTTGGAACTTTGAAATTATTAAGTTTTCTTTCTTCTAAAAAATTACTAGCTAGGGGTAGCCCATGCCCCAAAGCTATTTTCTGGGAAAAAACTGCGTTTAGTTGACTACGAGACCGCGTACAAGAGAAAATGTGCGGCGGAAACCATGCTACAATGTAAACCGAAAAAAAACAAGTAAACAATGTTTCGGAGTTTATAAATTTCAGAAAATACAGGTGGTAACGTGATGTTCTACAAAAGTAAAAGTTACGCTGAAATCAAAATTATTTGGGATGTATGAAGATAACAAGTCACGGCGTTGAATCATGACAAACAGTGCTTAATTGTTCTTTTACCTCCCAAATGAACGTTAGTTTGACTTCAAATTTTAGCTGTTTTTAAAAAATACTGTAGAAAACTTTGAAACATGGTTCCCACAGAGTTTTCATCGTAACTTTTCTGGGCAAACATATATACCCTTGTGCTTGTGCATCGGCAAATTCAGGGACTGAATAACTAAATTTCAGACAAGAGGCATCATGTAAACAGAGCTACTGACAAAGCATCTGCTGATGTTTCTCAAGACTGTAAATCCACAACTTTCTACGAATCGATATAAAAAAGAGCAGACTTCTGAAGGGCGAGCAGTACATAACATTGATGTTTAATGAACAGTTGGGTTCAGTAATAATTACATAATTTACACACGCACACAACACAAGAGCACTAAGTTCTGCCAAGGCTCCCACCTACGTGACTCCAAGGTATAGAAGAGCGTATAAACACAGCTGCAGATAACAATCCTCCTAAGAGTTCAAGAATGACGAGATTCCCTCACTGAAATCAATCGGGGCCTGTATCTTATCTTCAACTAAAAGCATCAATTCATCAGTATATATACACAAACGCCTCAACAGAACATCGCTGGGCTCATGGCATAGCATGTTCTGTCGTAGGGATCTTCAGCGGTGAAGTCAAGAGAAGCAAGGAAAGAACGTTGCTATGGTTTTTCCGGCGACTGTTGATCTTTGGTCCTACTCACGGAAAGCAGTCTCTCCCTGATTGCTTTAAAAGACTGGAGCTCCTCAAGTGCATCAGATGTCCTGCGGGAGATGGCAGAATTGGTCGAGGCTGCGGCGTTAGACTCGGTCCCTGACTGAGACGAATAGCTAGAATCTCGCAGCGGGCGTGCAGTTCTCAGCAAATGAACCAGAGAGCTGACTGTCGCATCTTGTGATTTATGGGATGACGATCCTGACTGGTCTCCAGCTTCTTTTCCATCACTGCTCCTGCATGAATTATCTTGCATTAGGTGAATAAGAGAGCATGTATAATCAAGACGCGTACACATAGATCTGAAGCGCCACTTAATGAGGCAAATATCTGATGGCAGAGGGGAGCCCTGCATGCTGTTTAATTTTGCTTCATGAATTTCCAACTACATAACCATGATGACTAAAAAAGCAACGGTAAGTGTAAAACACATCTATGCAAAAATTGGATAATATGTGGCTGCCCCCCACCTGGTGGGCTATACCACACCTAGATCTATTGTCAGTTCATGCTTTGAGATTCGACACCTTAAAAGGTCAACTGTAAAGTGTCAAAATGTATAAAACAAAGGCCAATCAGGTCTAAATTCGATTGAAACTTGACCCTTAATTCATTTTTAACGTCTAACATGCAGATAAATGGATTTGTGCAAGCAAAACATGAATTGCTTCATCACCAGAGTGCAGTGTAGAAACATTAAATATGTGAATCTAAAAGCATGATATGGTACACAATAGGGGGTAAACAAAATCCACGCCCACGTAAAATTATAGCACCCCGCATGCAATTTAGCTTGATAATACTCCCTTCTTTTCTTTTCCTAAGGTCACTTTGTCCTCTCTTTCTCTTGGTTTCAGTAGCACTCCTGAGTTTTTGTGCCCACTCAAAACAAGCTTCAAATACATACAGTACCAAACTTGGATGGACTTCACCAGTTTTCCCACAATGACCTCAAAAGATGAACAATAAAGCCACTTTCAACTTACTACCAAATGAAGTTTGCCAATATTATGTCGTACACTAGAAATATGGAGTATAACAGACTTGTCAAAACTAGCTATGTACAATCTCAGGAAAATGAAAAGAATGGGATGGGAGAATGATCTTCAAATGTGTACACTATCGGCAGTGTAATAGCTTTTAACTTTTAATAACAGCCAGGGTTGGCTATGGTATACACTGTTTATTCCCAAGATGAATCTAGGGACCTTCCTGTATACACCACTGATAGACATCAAAATATATTTTTTTTATGCTATTGTAATTGTTGGATTGTTTTTATACCACTGCAAAAGCTCAATTATTTCAAAAAAATCTACACCACTACCATGAGTTTAAAGAACGACTAAGGATAACCCTATGTAATTGCTACCGCAAATTCGTATTTCTGCATGTTGGACAAAATTCCCAAACAGAGTCGAAATCCAAACCATGGCACCTTGGAGGCAACAGGGTTGGAGTGATTCGGGAATTTTGACGATATGAAGATTGACGAGATAAATATATGTGACAGTAACTACATAAGGGTACCTTGGTCATTTCTAAAAATTTAATTGGAACTCGGTGTATCATAGTAGTGGTGTACATAAATCAAAGGAGCATTTGTACTGTCATACACAATATCCTTTGCAATGGCATACAAGTAATTTGTGTTTATTTGCACAAAATGCCTGCTCCTACTAGTGTGATGAGTATTTTATGGTGGAAAGTGATTGCAAAGTACATCAAAACTAACGTCCATAACATAGTAAATTTATTTATACAGACACTCCAGTTAAACTGAAATTGATTGAAAATAGATGTCTGCAATCAAATGGTATTACATTTCTTTTACTAAGTAAAGGTAGAAATAGTTCACAAAAAAAAAGTAAAGGTAGAAATATTAGTAGTAATGACCTAATGATATATGCAAGGTTAAACATGGAATGCAATGTTATATTTTACGAAGTTAGGTGTACCTAACATTCACTAGCAACGTAATAGGTTTTTGATTATGTTCTACTATGCACATGGCCGGAATGCAATGTTATATTTTACGAAGTTAGATGTACCTAACATTCACTGGCAATGTAATAGGTTTTTGATTATGTTCTACTATGCACATGGCCAGGTAGCATAGAGGCTACAATAAAAAAAAAATTGTCTGCTGCCGAGTCAAATTCGAAATTGAACATTGCACTTTTAACACCTCTTAGTCTGACAAAAAAAAAATTCCTTTGTTCTATGTATACTAGAAAGAACTAAAGAAGCTTACAAAAATTAGTAATTACACACAATTTGTTCATGTGAAATATTATTAAATCATCACTGTGAACTACATACTGAAAAATTATAGGTCGAGCCATCTTTGTCTGCACTATGGAACTGCTTATATTCATAATTTCAGAGGTTTTGAAAGAGATGACTCTTTCAGCTTCAGACTCAAGTTTGCTCATGTCATGGTCTGTAAATTGAGAATTAAATGACAAACAATTTGCTTATGCTAAGGTCTATAAATCCCCACAGGCCACAGTAAACTACTGTCTTTTTTCTGGAGAATATAAACTACTGCTTTCACAGTGTAGAGTTCTGACAAAACCAACAATGCTCTACGAGCTACATTACAAGAATGCAAGCTCCAACAAAAAAAACTGTAAGTAAGAAGATATCCTCTAGCATCATTTAACTAGAATGCTGACTAACTGGATTCAACTCCAGTGTATTTATTCCTATTACTAACAAAGAGGACTTCATGTAATCCCCTTCCACAATGCATCCCAAATGAAAATGCTCCAGCTCTCCATAGATAGGATATATGTTTTAGTAAGAATCAGCAAATTCTACTTGTGAGAACTTGTGAAAACCAAAGAGCAAAATGATCTGACAAAAATAAACTACTTAAGTTATTTAGACATACCCAGGTCGGGAGTTTGGTGGATCGACATCATCCACAGCGAAAGGATAATCAGCATCATCTAGATCATCTTGCCGAGGTGAATCACAAGAGGAGAGAGCAGAGAATCTTCCAGATTCATCCTTACTGTCCTTGCCCTGCGCATTGAGCAGTCAAAGAATATCAAGACATATAAAATTAACATGTATACGGCAGCTCTCATAAACAGGGGAAGAGCATTTCAATAAATAAGATTCCACTAGGTCACTAAGAAGGTGTAACCTAATTCCCCTAAAGAGGGCACAAAATAAAATTACAAGGTCCAATAAATATCCTACAATAAAATTTAATTTAAATTCCATAGTATTTTTATGATCAAAATATGATTTTGGGAAAATGTATTTCTTAAAAGAAAACATTGTGATCACAATAACTTTAGAGAAGGAACAGTCTGTAATCTCTAAACGCTCCTTCAAAAATGCTAGACGAAACTTCGTTAACAATAGTAATTGTCTGGCCTGACATCATTACGACCTAGGCACTCCTTATGACATCTCTGTCCGACATGGTAAATTGGTAACTTGAGCAAAAGTGGGGTAAGTGGTATTCTGCAACAAATCACGAAGAATAAATTTTGGCAAGTGCAAAGCCGATTACCCCATACAGTAGCTACTAGGTGAGCACCTAGGTTCAATAACATTGAAAATTGGCAACTGAGCAAATTGCCTAGTAGACCTAGTTCCAATTCCACCGCTAACTTCAACTTCACAATTGTCTTTCTGCCAAGTTATTGGAACTAGTTCTACTAGGCTGTATAAGGACCAGTACAACCAAGTACAAAGCAGATTACCCCATATAATAGCTACAAGGTCAGCAACCTGTCGGGTACTACTATCTATTTTCAATACGCACATGCTACCTTGTAACTCCTGTAAATTTTAATATTGATCAGTTCAACCTGTCCTAAAGCCCACCGCAGTACAGTCAACAATCAAATTTAATTAGAAATTTCCCTATACTCTTAGTTTCGTTAATTCACTAGATGAGAAGAAAGCTACTCTAGAAACTGAAAAGGCTACTCTACGTCTAATATATTTGATCAACAGTTTGAATATTCTCCTATAATAGCAAAAATCTAATCTTCAACTTAAAAGCATAACCAAAAGTACTAAAGTAAACATCAATTTAGCAAGTGTCAAAGCCATGAATGAATCACCTTGGATCCTGGTGACAAGCTCCCATATTGATCCCCCATCCGAAGTCTCCCAAATGACCGGCTGATATCTGATGGCGACTCTTGTGAACCTGCTGCCCCTCTGTCTCCTCTCCTAGGAGATGGCGGTGGTAGCATTGGGTCCAGCATGCTCTGACGGTGCACGGGGCTCCTTCTCTCACCGGGTATGGTCACCGGTGCAGACTCCCCTCTTCCCCTTAGAGGGGACTGCAGGTACCCACCAGGAAAGTTGGGGGGCGATGGTGTTGGTGAGGCGTAATGCAATGGCGGAGGCGAGAATCTCGTTTGCTGAGTCGGCGCATGGGGCCAGAGAGCAGGCTGCGCCCAGCTGTGCGGGCGCTGATGATGCTGATATGACTGTGGGAACGCAGAGCCCGTGGCTTCCGTGAGCGAAGCAGGGAAGGCACGCATGGGCTCAGCTGCTGGGCTGACCGCGTAGTTGGGAATCAACATGGAGGGCGAGAGGGAGGAGATCTCCAGTTTGAACCCGGCAAGGCTGGAGAGGTACTGGACGGAGACGACGAGACGGCCGGGCTGCGTGTCGACGGGGACGAAGCGGTGGGAGCGCATGGCAGCCTCCTCGTCGCGCGAGAAAGGCACGGCGAAGGAGCCGACCCGGTAGGCCATCTCATAGTTGTAGGACTCGCTGGCACGGCGAAGGACATGGAAGACGCGGTACGCCGGGAGCAGACGGAGCGTGGCGTACACCGACCTCAGCAGGGTCATGCACCGCTTGTACGCCCGGTTCACGGCAATCCCCTCGCCCGCCGCCGCAGCGTCCGGCCAGGGCTCGCACGCAACTGTCCACCTCTCCACCACCTCCCCTCCCGCTCCACCGTTGCCGGCGGGGGCCAGGTGGATGTCCACCACGAGCGGCTCCCCGGGGGGCGGCGCCTCCAGGCGCTCGGCCGAGGGGGGCGGAGGCGGGTCGTGGAGCGGGAGGTGGAACCACCTGTCGCGGCGGCGGAACGAGGCCGACGCGGCCGCGGGCGGCGCCGGGGCGGCGAGCGGCCGCGGGGAGCGCACGGCGAGGACGGCGTGGAGCACCTTGAGGTGGAACTGCTCCACCATCAGCTCCGCGCCCGCGCGGCCGCCGCCCCCCGAGTCCGACATGCTGGACATTGCCGCCGCCGCGCAGCGCCGGCCGGCTCCTCGTCGTCGTGGCGACTGCTCAAGCTCTCGTCCCCTCCCAAGCTGCACGGCATGGCTGGCGCTGGCAGCAGTAAGACTGCATAAATCCGATCTGCGGCGATCCAAATCGGGATGGACAGATCTGCACGCTAATGGGAAGAGAGGGGGAGGAGAGGTTGGAGTTGCAGATTTGGGTGCCGGGGGAGTTGAGTCGGGGTTGTTTATCTGTGAGGATTAAGAAGGGTCGCTGGTTTTCATTTTGGGGTTACTGGGTCGCTGTACGTTGGTGTCGTCATCATGGGATTATTATGGTCGCCACGACAA
The DNA here is from genome assembly GCA_030063025.1 of Avena longiglumis. Classification (NCBI taxonomy): domain Eukaryota; kingdom Viridiplantae; phylum Streptophyta; class Magnoliopsida; order Poales; family Poaceae; genus Avena; species Avena longiglumis. The sequence goes on along the minus strand of CP125976.1, from coordinate 74,594,977 downwards.
AACCATAGTAAATTTAGTTGTTGAGCTCTCTTTTTCTATACTATCTCGTTTAGTTGAGTTATTATGGTGGAAGACTAATTTAATTTTACTGTATTGGATTAGGATCAGTAAATGAGGATTCCAGGTCAAGGATTGTAGACAAACAATTGTATGTGCTGTGTCAACCACCATTTTCTCCACGTTTCTTTGTCTATGAACTTCAGCTCGGAATCTTTGTGAGTAGACAATTTCTACGCGGTGAATCGGCATATTAATCTTCTTTTCCTCCTATATAATTTCACTTGGCGTTTACGTGCAAGGAGGAACCCCGAAATATAAACAATGTTCTTTAGAAAGAAAAGGATGTCCAATTGTGACAATGAGAGAGATGTGTCATTTTCTCAATCCCATTGGCGAGATGAGACGTGGATCAACATGATATTTTATTTGTGGCTTATGTTGCCTATGTGTGACATGTGTGGCATATCTAAAGATGTAATTATCTATGGGAAATGTTTTGTTTGGCAAAACTAAACAGCGGCTAGAAGAGTTTCACCGGATGTTTGCTTTTGGTATTCATCTAAGTTTTCTTCTTGCGTCCATCACCATTTTAGAAGTAACATGTGATCCTCTGTTTCTATGTATGTCCCTTTTCCAGATAATATGACTTTATAAATAGTTCAAGTAGTATTGTGATTCCCTTTTAGGATGTTGAACGAGTAATAGTTGACTAGTAGTATTCAATACTACATTGAACGATGTCGAATGCCTCCTAGGTGCTCTGAACGAACCCACCGGAAATCTCAGACAATTAAGTTGCCTCGCCCAACCAACACTTTAATTTATGCGACAAAACCATTGTAAATTCATTGTTAAGCTATCATTAACTCTATCTTTTTCCCATTTGGTTGAGTCATTGTGGTGGAATACTAGTTTAATTTCTCTATTGGATCAGGATCAGTATGAGGATTCCGGGTCAAAGAACATAAACATCTCGATCTCTTATTTGCATGTTTCTTTTTTTAATTTATGATGGGAATCTTCGAAGAGGGTGCGTGAATTTATAAATAAATATGATGAATTGGCATTTTAGTCCTCTTCTCTTCCTACATATAACTTCACTTGGCGCTTACATGCAGGAGGAACCCTGGAATATAAACGATGTTCCTTAAAAAGAAAAGGTTATCCGATTGCGACAACAAAAGATCGATATGCTTCTTTTTCTCGGCCCCATTGGAAGATGAGACCTGGTTCAACATGATATTTTATGTGGCCTATGTTACCTGTGTGTGCAATCTGCGTGTCATGCTAGAGATGTAATTGTCTATGGTGTTTGGCAAAAGTAAGATAGAAGGGGGGATTCATGCGATGTGAAAGGACCCTTTTTGGTTTTCATGCAAAAAAAAATCTTGCATCCGATCCATCACCATGTTAGAAGTAATACATGATTCTCTTTTTCTGTGTGTATAGCCCTGATCTAGATAGCACAGTTTTATACATAGTTTTCAAGTAGTATGGTGCAACGTTGAACGAGTAATAAGTTGACTAGTTGTGGATAAAATGAGACGATCCTAAAATGCACCAATAGAGTGCGATGCTTCTTAGATTAGCCGTAAACTCTTAGGTCTAGTTTGGCAACAAAGTTTTTCTAAAACTGAAGTATATCAATACCATAGTATTTCAGTGCCTAGCAAAGCAATACTTTAGTTTTTTTTCCTTTTCTCAGTTTTAGAAAAAAGAGGGTCTGACCTCTTTCTCAAATACTTCAAAAAAATCATAGTTTTGGAGAATACTTCGATTTTAAAACCATATTATTTGTTAGATCCAAACACCTCAAAGTATTTAATACTTTGGTTTTTTAAAAAAATAAAGGATCCCCTTAATACTTTAAAAATACTTTGATGCCAAACATGGCCTCAATCTCTTGTGATTCTAGTGGATTGGTATATACATTTTCAAATAATTAATTTTCTTCTCCCACCAAACTTTTTTTTTTGGAAAAATATTTCAAAAGTAAGTATGTGACAATGAACTCGAAGAAAAGCATTTTTTGAAACAAAAAAGTGCAGGGTAACCTCCAACAATATACCTACTTTGAAAATGATGTGAAAATATAAAAATATGAACACCCAATCCATAATCTATATAAGTCTGGTTATAATATGTTACTAGTCTAAGTTACTATCTCTATAGTGGATACTCCCTCCGTCACAGTTTGGAGGGCGTCTTACAAAATCCATGTGTTTTCAAAACTCCTCTCCTCCTAGGCGCGTTAGACTTAATTACAGAATTAATGCCTCCTTTTTCTTCCCCACTTTCTACTCCATGCAGGAATTAATTCTTGCATGCAACTCCACCAATGCATGCGTCTAAACTCCTCGTTTCCATTGAGTAATTACGTTTAATAGGACGTTGAATAATTAATGAGCGCATGTTTTTGGCACAAATCTGGTCCCAATCAGCGTCCATCCATGTACCAACAATCTCTCTAAAACGTCCTCCAAACCGTGAATGTGGGAGTAGTATTATAAGAGTAGTAACATAAAAATACTCATTTATTATTTTGTAGACTCATTTTGCATTGGAAAGTGAGATGTGATGGTAACAATTTGCTTCTCTCTTTATTAATTGCTTGCCACATCATCTTTTTAGTCTTGGTGGTATCTATGTTACCACTTATGTTACTCATATTAATGCTTCTAATCCTTGCTTGTCTAAAAGTTTGTAAATTCAGATAATCTAAATAAAAGTGCACCCCACTTAGTCTAAAAAGGGGGTCCCGGTATTGTGAAGTTCTAGCCAAAAAGCAGATGTAATTTTTAGTTTGCAAGTTATTATAGATGAAGTAAGGTTGGGGAGGGTTGGATTTTGATTAAAAGTCTAGAAATGTTACAAGTGAGTTGAATTTTGAGTTAAAGGTTAATAAATACTGCTATTGAAAATTGGATTCAATTTAAATGGTTAGAAATGTTATTACTCCTATTACCATAGAATTTGTTATTTTGGATACTAGTAGACTTTCAAATATACGTTTTCTCTACAATATACTTTGTGAAATAACAGATATGTTGCAAAATATTTCTCGAGATAAATTTGAGCAGTGAAAATAATATATTCTACCTTTGTTCAAATCGGTGTCTCTTATGGAGTCTATAGAGTAAGATCTATAAAAAATAATATCCAGGTAACCGTACCTGTTATGTTCTATTCCTGCCTGTATGCCTAGTCCTAATAAAAATTAATAATTTTCTAAAAGAAAGACAACTATACTCGTCTCCGAACAAACAAAAAGACACGTATGCTAGTGCAAGCAACGCCCTCCGGTACATGGGAAGTGTCTTCATTTAAATTGTTTTTTTAATATATTTTTACGAGTTTCAAAAAATCTGAAAATAATTCTAAACATAGTCAATGTCGTATCCACAAACGTGTGCAGTCATAACACGAAATTCTTTGTATTTATGGGCTACACAAAAGTGAAAAAAAACTATATAGTTTCTAAAAAAAACTATATAATTTATGGATTTTAAAATATGTATGCATAGATCTACATTTTTATTATTTTTCTTTAGATCAAAATGAATATATTTAAAATTAATATTTTGCAAGTATTTAAAAAAACTTGCAAAATACAATTTTCTATTTTTTTAAACAACAGAGCACCGGAGCTCCAAGCCACAAATCTCCACTCCTCCTATACGTGGCTAGATGGTTGCATTATTCAATAATCGGAAGCGATTCAAATTCATAAATGCATGGATCATCAAGTATATCAAATAATAGGAAGCAAATTAGCGCATATGAGCCCATACTCCACTATGTATCTGTACAGCATCAATCCGTACCCGCAAAGATGAAAATCGGGCTGTAGCATTAACATGGCAAGACAGGACGGTCTTCTTTTAGTAAGCACCCATCTCGACAGCTTCGACTTCCCTGCTTCTTTTCATGTCTTCTCTGTTCGTTGATAGGACCACATAACTCTGCTGTCTGGTAGCCAATTCGTTCTGCAAGGAGTAAATTACAAAAAAAAAACATCACAATTAGGGAAAACATATCAATCCTTAAAAAAAACACCGAAAAACATGCATATTGGTTGGTGTTTGATAGTTTTTTTCCAATTATGGTGGCTTTTTGCAATTTACTCACATGCAAGAGAGGCAACAATTGAGATGATCAAATATGATTAAGCGATGTTCCTACGCCCTTATCCAGCAGGAGCTTGTGTCATCCGATTTCTCTTTAGTGAGAACTCTGACTATTTCTAGAGCCTAGAGAAACCCTCTTATTTTACCCCGTGCGTATCTTTACAGTGTTAGCTCTTCATGTTTTTATTATTTTTTTTCGAAATTCAAAAAAAAATAATTTTCTTTCGGGTTAACTATTATAGTGTCTCTTGTTTGTTAGTTATACTCGGTTTTGTCCATGGTTAAAAACTTTAATTAGTTTTTTCCTCGCTCTTGTGTCAAACCCTCACGAAAACTCAAACGATCGGTTGTCGTCGGGTCAAAGGTTTGACCGTTACATGCTGACGGGTGGGGCTGTGTTGGGTTGGCTCGTCGTCACATGCTGACGGGTGGGGCCGCGTAGGGCTGGGTCCCACAATGACATGTCGGACCAACCAATCTCTCTCTCACACGTGAAGCATGTGACCGTTTCTAGTTGACGTGAGCCACTTTATATCCTGACAATAGGACCGATGCATCCAGTGACAGATGACGCCATGAACGGGAGATATTGAGAGAGAGCTCCATAGCGACGACAATAATGAGGTGGCCTGCAGATGGTGTAGAGACGTCCACAATGCACCCTAGAAAGCAAAACTAGGTGTGTTCGATAGATGGGAAAGAGACACGTTCAACCGTACCAAGAAGAGGAAAAACATTGACGACATAGACGAGGTGGCCTCCTACACTACTAGGAAAAAGCTCATTAGTGGCGCACCATTTTTCAACTTCTGTGGCGCATATGGGATGCGCCACTGTTATCACGCCACTAAAGTATAGTTTTGTGGTGCATATTGAAATGCGCCATAGAAGTCTCAAAAACTTATGTGACGCATATTGCCAATATGCACCACAGAAGTCCCCAACCAGATCTCAAACGTCTGTGACGCATATTGCCAATATGCACCACAGAAGTCCCCAACCAGATCTCAAACTTCCGTGGCGCATATTGCCAATATGCACCACAGATTTTTCTTTCAAATTTCAAAAAAAAAAATGGCCAGATCTGGCCGGAGGTGGGGATCGCCGAAGGTGGGGGTCACCGAAGGAGGAAAAGGAGGCAGATGGTGGTCGGAGGAAAAGAGGAGGCCGCTAGTGGAGGAGGGGCTCACTGGAGGAGGTGGAGGTCGCCGGTGGAGGAGAGGAGGAGGCCACCGAAGGAGAGCTCACCGGGGTGGAGGAGAGGAGGAGGCCGTCGGAGGAGGAGCTCACCGGGGTGGAGGAGGAGGGAGGAGGGAGGAGGAGGTGGGAGGAGAAGGAAGAGATCACTGGGGTGGAGGAGAAGGAAGGAGGGAGGTGGGAGGAGGAGGAGCTCACCGGGATGGAAGGGAGGGAGGAGGAGGAGGAGAAGGTGAGAAAGAAGGGGGAAAGGAGAGAAGAAGTGGAGGAGGAGAATGGTGGAGAAGGAGAAGGGTGGAGGAGTGGAAAAGGAGAAAAGAGAAGGAAAAGGGGCGGCGGGATTCAAATTTCGAATCTCGCCTAAGACTTCTGTGGCGCATATGGGAGCAATGCGCCACAAAAGTTTCTCCCTATTTTTTATTTTTTTTTGCTGAAAAGAATCTTCTTTTTGTCATAACTTTTTACTCTTTTCGAATTTGGGGGATCTGTAAAACTTCAACGGCTTCTAGCCATTAAAATCGAGTAAGAAATTTCGATACGATCATTTTGGTATTTTAAACTTTTTTTCCGACATCGTATACAAAAGTTATGGCCGTTTTACTGTCTCATGACCTTTTTTGCAAAATACATCGATATTCATATTTTTCAATTTTACCTACAAATATAACCCAAAATATAACTACATCTCAAAGAAATTATTTTTTTGAATTTTTTATCATTTTCATTTATTTTTTATAAAAATTAAAAGACGATCCAAGGGGGTTAGGATCTATTTCAACTTGCCTCATTTTCATTTATTTTTTACAAAAGTTAAAAGACGATCCAGAACGTTGGTCACTGAATTTTGTGGTGGGGCCTATTCTCACTTTCTATAGCGCATATATCCATATGCGCCACAGAAGTTGGATCATTTTCATTTATTTTTTATAAAAGTTAAAAGACGATCCAAGGGGGTTAGGATCTATTTTCAACTTGCCTCATTTTCATTTATTTTTTACAAAAGTTAAAAGACAATCCAGAACGTTGGTCAACTGAATTTTGTGGTGGGCCTATCCTCACTTTCTATAGCGCATAGGATCGTATGCGCCACATAAGTTCCAACTTCTGTGGCGCATATGGACATATGCGCCATAAAAAGTGAGGAAGCCCAATCTCGATGGCGGGTCCATCAAACTTCTGTGGCGCATTGTTTCCCTACATGCCATGTAAGTGTGAAGATTTTGTATGCATTGCTCAAATACGCCATGGAGTTTATTTGTGGCGCATGATCACACATATGTGACACGGAAGATTTTCTATCTATAGCTGGTTTGCTAGTAGTGCTACGTACGGTGTAGAGATGCGAGCGACATCCATGGCACGCCCTAGGAAGTGAGACTAGGTGCGTTAGATAGATGGGAAATAGACATGTTCAACGATACCAAGAAAATGAGAAACAATGGAGGACATCGACACGCATTTAGGTGGCCTGCTACTGTGTGAAGATGCGAGCGACGACCATGTCCATGGCGCACCCTAGGAAGCAAGAACGGGTGTGTTTGATAGATCGAACAGAGATGCGTTCAATGGTAACAAGAAGAGTAGAAACAATGGATGACATAACCTCCACTTTTCTGTCACGGTGGAGACGAACGCGAGCAATGTAGAGATAACTAGCATCTTTATGTTCTGGCATGGACATAGGGGTGTTATAGGAATGTTATGGCGAAGGAAAAGAACACAAGGTGGTATGTGGAGTTAAATAGAGCCGGGGAGTGTCCACGGTGCTCCGCGAGGGAATCGACCAGCTAGTGGGTGAGGGTGTCTCTCAATTGTGCATCTGTGTGTTTTCGATAATGGCGAGGTGGTGGTACATGGCTTGACCACGACATAGTGTCATTTGCTGCATAGGTCGTGGGTGCCTGGTGTGGTCATGCCTGCGGCGATGTGTAGGTGTGTTCATGCCCACGACAACGTGCGATGCGGTGTATAGGTGTGATACATCGAGCTTGATTGAAACGGCATGGGTGATACCCACAAGTGTAGTGGATTGTTAAAATCTTTGATGTGTAAGTATTAAAATCGATCCCACGAGGAGTACAAGGTATAACTATTTATTCTTTCAAATTATAGTGTTACTATTCTAATTATCTATGCACTAAACAAACTATGATGGTTTCTTTGGAGTGGTTTAAAACTAAAAGTAATGGTTTAGAATAAGTAAAGTTGCAAGAAAGTAAAAGTACAAGAAAATAAATTTGCAAAAAAGTAAAAGCTCTTTTTAGAGAAAACTCAATCCTTTATGCAGCAAAAGGACAAGCTCAAGTGTGCTTATGTATGATTCAAAAGTTTCCAAGGGCTACAATTCATGGTATAAAAAGTTCTAAAACAACATGATAAACATCTTTTCAAGTTTTATTCTCATTGTATAGATCCTAAAATAGGTGTAGTCATATACTTGTATATGTAACCACTAATGATTGTTTTGAAGGACATTTTCATGTGCAAACAAATAATTCATTAAGACATAAATATCCACCCATTGCTTAAAATAATAAGGTCCACGTAAGGAACCCCCTAATGCAACCCACAGTCTCAAGACACGGTTTTTATCATTCCATGCCTTCCTCTTCTCTTCATTACATTAATGTATAGTCCTATGAGCCCATAAAGGTGAAGTGACATGCAGTCGATGCTTGCATATTACCATCATAGAATCACACAAAAGATTAAAACTTGACCAAATACTCATTGCATACTTATAGAAGTCAATTCAAATACATCCTATGCGCTCAGGAACATGGAAACTACTCACAACAGAGAGACATTACAAAGATCAGACGCTTGATGAAGTTGTCGATGGAGAGGTGCAGTAGCACGGTGTTGGAGAAAGAAGGCCACAACATCCATGGCCAAGGAGGCAGCAGCAGCTAGGCAGTGGCGCCCCTTGATGGCAACGGCATCCCCTTGCCCCCTCTTCATCCTTAGTGATGGTGTAGTAATGGAGGATCTCATGTTGGAGATATGCCCAAGAGGCAATAATAAAAGTGGTTATTATTATATCTTTGTGTTTATGATAAATGTTTGCATAGCATTCTATATAATTGTATTAACCAGAAACAACTGTACTTGTGTGTTTTGTAAACATAAAAGAGTCCCTAGTAAGAATCTTGTTAAACTAGCTTGTTGATTAATAATCATGGTTTCCTCATCATGGACATTAGATGTTATTAATAACAAGATCATATTATTAGGAGAATGATGTGATGGATACACTCCTATAGTTAGCATAGCATAAGATCAAGTCATTTAGAGTTCGTTTTCTACTAGCTTTCAAATACATAGTAACCTAATCCTTCAACCATGAGATCATGTTAATCATCTTCATCGGACGAGTACTTTGATGACATCAAACGCCACTACTATAACTGGGTGGTTATAAAGGTGGCATTTGGTATTCTGAAAGTATGTGTTAAAACACATGGATCAAGAGTGGGATTTGTCCATCCATATCACGGATAGATATACTCCGAGCCCTCTCGATGGAATGTCATCCAATTGGCTTGCAAGCATGTGTCTAGGTCACTGATAGCGCTTGACGAGGTGGAAGAGGTTGAAGTAGAATCCCCAGTAATGGCACCAGAAAGCTTGATGGCGCCTGGTGTTTGACGTGGAAGCGCTTCGTTGGAAACCACAAGAGCAAGGTATGAAGGAGCAAGCAGCAAGTCTTCCCTCAGTAGAGACCGAGGTTATCGAACCAGAAGAAGGAAGGAAACATCACACAGGTGTTGCAAACAACGTGGAGACCTGCACAACACAAACTCAAGACTTTGCCCCAACGAATCAATGAGGTTGTCAAGCTCACCAGTTTGTTGTAACAAAGGATTAAACATATGGTGTGGAAGGTAATGGTTTGCAGCAAGTAAACAAGTAATTGTGGAAGATGTATCAATGGTAAAGATTGGACCGGGGTCCATAGTTCACTAGAGGTGCTCTCCTTAGATAAAGAACATGGTATGAAGGGTAAACAAATTACAATGGGCAATTGATGTGAATCGAGCAAGGCATAACAATGCAATTACTAGCCAGAAAGATCCTATGAAGTTGATTGGGAAATACAACAATATACATAGACCGTAATCCAACTGCATCTATGACTAGAAGTCCACCTTCAGGTTATCATCCGAACCCCATCCAGTATGAAGTTGCAAGCAACAGACAACTGCTTTAAGAAAAGTGTGTAAGGTAAACAGTCCACATGTTCCATGAACAAGAGACCGTTGTTTTCTCCCTAGTAGCAACAACATATCTACAACCGAAGAGATTTCTGTCACTTCCCTTGGAAACTAGAGGCATGAACCCACTATCGAGCATAAATACTCCCTCTTGGAGTCACTAGCAACTATTTTGCCAAGATAACCACTAGCAACGGAGAGCATGCAAGATCACAAACAACACAGACATGATAGAATCATAAAGATAGAACCATTAATCAAACCAACATAATAATCTCAATATCCATCGGATCCCCGTAAACACAACATGCATGATTACAAATAGATTAGATCTTAATCATGAATGGAGCTCACAAGATCTATACATGAAAGCACAAGGAGGAGATACAACCATCTAGCTACTACATGGACCCATAGTCCAAGGTTGAACTACTCACGAATCATACCGGAGAGAAGGCATCCGAGATGATCTCCCCTCTGGCAGGGTGCTAGGAAGAGCTTCAGATCCCCCAATCTAGGGACGATGGTGGCGGCGGCTACATACGGTTTCGTGGATTTCGGATCGGGTACCGAGAGTTTCTGTATCAGGGGATTCTTATAGGCGAAGGGAGAGACCGAGGCGGCCAGGTGCAAACCCTACCTGCACGCTGGGGCCCACCCGCCTAGGGGTCCGCCTGACGGCCTCCTCGTCTCTCATATGGACTTCTTGTTCGCCACGAAAAGTTATTGACTTTGTCCTTCGTCCCGTCCAATTACGAGAATATTTCTTTACTAACTTTTCTGAAACCAAAAACAGCAGAAAACAGACATCTGGAACTGTTGCAACTTGTTAATAGGTTAGTACCAGAAAACATGTAAAAAGCACCTCAAAGTGTAGAGAAGTAAAGCAAAGTAGGTACTGAACAAGCATGGAGCATCAAAAATTATAGATACGTTTCCAACGTATCAGCATCCCCAAGCTTAACTCATGCTCGTCCTCGAGTAGGTAAGTGATAAAAGAATAATTTTTGAGGTGACATGCACCCTCACAATAAAGATCCAACCATTTGCAAACTTTGAAAGCAGGAATCAAAGAACTCTAAACATGTGCATGAAAGATGGAGTTCTAACAATAGGACATAGTAATTATGCATGCAACATGGCAAGCTACAAACAAAGATCATGAATAATATGCATTGAAAAACGTTTGTTTGTTTCACATGCAGAAAACATAGCATAGTGGCAATCAGCTTGTCCCTCATAGAGTAGAAATATAACGCATAGGACACCTGCAAAGTTCACAAGGGTGACTAGAAACAGATAGCACATGAACAAGTAATATCACAATATGCATCAATTAATAAGCTTTGGAACATTGCACACAGAATGACAACTATGCTCTCTTAATGGTGCCTAAAGGTAGAAGGTGGAGACTCAATAATGATGGAAGACAGGCCTTTTTTGTAAAGGAAGCATGGATTACAAGTTTCAAAAAGAGCTTCCAAAAATTATGGTACTTGTTAGCTTTCAGCCCTCATTGCCCCTATCATAAGTATCTTGAAGTGGTTAAGGTTAAAGTGGCAAAGCTGGAGTATATGCTTGACAAAGTATAAGTTGGCAATCTCAAGTCCCTTGACTATGAGGGCTACACCTCATGGATACTCAACTTAGGGCCTAGGCAAGTTCTTGTCACTGTAAGTATTTGCATATCATTGAGAACCGCCAACGGGGTACCCCTTGCACATGGTACATGAGCTTTCCCATAACCAAAATGACAAGGCAAGCAGACAATGAGCATCTCAACAATCTTTTTATTTACCATATGCATAGCTTTTTATTGAGGATGCTTCATAGATAGCTCACTATGGTGATGCTATAAGTTTCCACCATGATTAGGCATGGCTTAGGCTAGCAGCCCAGGCGTTTCTCTAACACAGAATACGAACTCCATGGACTTACAAGTTCCCGATTCATTTCACACCGGTAACATCCATAGACAAAAGAGCATGATATCAACGGAGTACAAAAAGTACAAGTGCAACGTTGAAAACGTTCCCCATGACAGCACGGTTCGGCTAATCCCAACTTATAAGTGCAAGCATATACAAAAAAGTTGCCTCAATGGTTCAATTTTATTAGGGTCAAATAATAAAATGTTCCATCAAGTTCGTGAGAGCTTTAATCACTAAGTTTTCACATAACAAAATAGTTTTTAATTGGAAGATAGTTGAAAACAAGAATATACTTGGAATGGTGTAACACACCATGCATAGGAGTTTATAGTGGACACTTTGGAATAACTTGGTTTCTTGAGAGTTGGAAGCATGAGTAGAACTTACTCATACAAGTGGAGGCTAGCAAAAGACTAGGAGCAACCAACTAAGAGAGTAATAATGGCCATAATTATGCAATGCAACAAAGCAAACTAATCAAAGCAAAGAGTTGTACTACAAGTCAAGGACTAATGATCATAGAGGCTAATGGTGACTTGTCATAGTCATAACATGGTGTGAGCATGTGCCAAGTCAACCCAAGCAAAACACCAAAGGAGAATACCACAATACTATGCTTTTGCATGATAAAACAACACATAATTTCTTCAAGGCACACTAAGAAATCCCAATTGTTTGGAACAAGACATGCTACAGCAATAATCACTAAGCACAATTCTAAAACAACACCTAGCATGTCATGCTAAAGTCTAAGTCACAGTCAATGCAAGCTCCTCTTGCACTTCAAGCAAGAACTTATTACTCCTTTCCAAACACCAAGCAAACTTATTTGCAAAACAACACAACGAGAACGGGGGTCCAAACTACTTTATTCAAGCAAACTAAACAAACTAAGCAAAGCAAACGAAAACTACGACGCTCCAAGAACAACACAACTGTGCATGAAACAATAAAAGTGAAGTGTCTAGACAGACCTGAGCTTTTTATTGATGAAGAAGGGGATGCCTTGGACATCCCCAAGCTTTGATGCTTGTAACTCTTGGATATTTCTTAGGGTGACACCATGATGTCATCCCCAAGCTTGAGTTTTTGTCCATTCTTCATCCCATTGCATCATTCTCTCTCTACGCCTGAAATTTTCCTTCATACAAAACTTCACACAATCTTCATTAGCAACATTAGCTTATTCAAAAGATATTAGACCGCTGGCAAAGCTTTGGAACAGCAAGGCTTTTCGCTAAAAATATAAGCTACTGAAGTAACTCCTTCAAATAAACTCAATTTACCTGAAGAGAGCTCAAAAAGGAATCAATAAGAAGCAAATGCAAATAATGGCAGAAATCTGTCAAAACAGAACAACAGGTAGAAACGAATTTTTTCAAATATCTTATGTTGCTCAAATCAAAAAGTGTTGAACTAATGAAAGTTAGAAAACATACCGGGGGATTTGTTCGTAAATTTTGAGCTCATTACGAGTTACAAAGCCTCCTCACGATTTTGTTTGGTGGAGTACAAAAATCTGTTTCGGGGCAGCAACTCCCCAAATCTTACTTCCCTCTCATTAGAGGTCATTATTTGCATAAAAAGCAAACAAAAAGGATAAGGAGAGGTCATCACAGTAGTAATAACTTCCAAGACTCAAGGAAACTATTGGGTTATCTCCCAACAAGTATTTTTCTTTAACGCCTTTAAGTTAGGCACGGAAAGTTTGAGAAGATGCTCTCATGTGAAATATGAATTGAAGTCAAAGAGAGCATCAAGAAGCAAATTCAAAACACATTTAAGTCTAACCCTATTCCTATGCATAGGAATCTTGTACACAAATAAATTCATGAAGAACAAAGTGACATGCATAGGAAGGTAAGACAGGAGTAACTTCAAAACTTTTAGCACAAAGAGAGGTGTTTCAATACCATCAAAACTTCTACAACCAAATTCTCCTCTCTCATAATAATTTTTAGTAGCATCATGAATAAACTCAACAATATAGCTATCACATAAAGCATGCTTTTCATAATCTACAAACACATAATTTCTATCAAGCTCAAAAATAGTGGGATAAAAACCTTCACAGGTTTTACCCAAAGTAGATATTTCAAAAGAATCCATAGGAACATAACATTCATCCTCCTTCGGTAAGCATGGAGGACAATCAAATAATATAAGAGGTAAAGAGTTACTCTCATTAGAAGGTAGGCATGGGTAGATCCATTCTTCCTCCTTTTGTTCATCACTCTCCTCCTTTTCATCTAATGAGCTTCCAGTTTCAACAATTTCTTTTTCCATAGGCTCCTACAAGGCATTAGTCTCTTCCATTTGTGGAAAACACTTATTAAAATATTCAATAATATAGCCATTGTCTTCCTTGTAATTATCAAAGCAAAATTTAAGTATCTCATAAACCTCACATTCATAAGGTGCATCATCAGTATTTTCAAGCAAACTAGCAAGTTCAAATGCACCCTTAAAAGCAATAAATTCTTCAATTTTCTCCACATCATAAAAGTCATAATTTCCTTTAACATAAGAAGATATGGTAACATTATCATTATACTCACATTGAGAAGGCAGGTGTTTATACCTCCTATAGCAACAAGACTTATCAAAGCAATAAGTAACATTATAAGTAGAGCACACGTCTCTAGCAATAGTATTCAACTTATCAATTTGTTCCCATAAGTGTTTCCCTTTTTGTGACAAACGGTGTTCCTTATAATAATACTTTTGTTCTTTTGTGAACCCACCTTGCCAATAAGAACTAGTTTCAAAGAAACCATCCATTGATAGAAAGCATGATTAAGCAAGGGAACATACCAACAACTAGAGTAGGAACTAATTTTTTTTGTTTGAATAAGACAAGCAAACCAAACTAGACTATTTTTTTTTGTTTTATTTGAAAAGAGGCAAACAAAACCAAGAAAAAGAAACAAAGCAAACTAAAAACAAAGTAAAGAGAAAGGAAGTGAAGGACTCCTCTAGTGAAGACGTCCTTAGCCTCCCAAGACAGCGGCTTTTAAAACTTGTGTTGGCTGGCGTGTGGTTGACGTGGGAGTTTCTTCTTCTTCGTTCCCCGGCAACGGCGCCAGAAAACTTGTTGATAGCGTTTGACGAGGTGGAAGAGGTTGAAGTAGATTCCCCAGTAATGGCACCAGAAAGCTTGATGGCACCTGGTGTTTGACGTGGAAGCGCTTCGTTGGAAACCCTAAGAGAAAGGTGTGAAGCAGCAAGCAACAAGTCTTCCCTCAGTAGAGACCGAGGTTATCGAACCAGAAGGAGGAATGAAACGTCACATAGGTGTTTCAAACAACGTGGAGACCTGCACAACACAAACTCAAGACTTTTCCCCAACGAATCAGTGAGGTTGTCAAGCTCACCGGTTTGCTGTAATAAAGGATTAAACGTATGGTGTGTAAGGTAATGGTTTGCAGCAAGTAAACAAGTAACAATGGAAGATGTATCAATGGTAAAGATTGGAACGAGGTCCATAGTTCACTAGAGGTGCTCTCCTTAGATAAACGACATGGCATGAAGGGTAAACAAATTACAGCGGGGCAATTGACAGGAACTGAGCAAGGCATAACAATGCAATTACTAGCCATAAAGATCCTATGAAGTTGATTGGGCAATACAACAATATACATAGATGTAATCCAACTACATCTATGACTAGAAGTCCACCTTCAGGTTATCATCCGAACCCCCTACAGTATGAAGTTGCAAGCAACAGACAACTGCTTTAAGCAAAGTGTGTAAGGTAAACAGTCCACATGTTCCATGAACAAGAGACCGTTGTTTTCTCCCTAGTAGCAACAACACATCTACATCCGAAGAGATTTTTGTCACTTCCCTTGGAAACTAGAGGCATGAACCCACTATCGAGCATAAATACTCCCTGTTGGAGTCACTAGCAACTACTTGGCCAAGATAACCACTAGCAACGGAGAGCATGCAACCATTAAAGATAGAACCATTAATCAAACCAACATAATAATCTCAATATCCATAGGATCCTCGCAAACACAACATGCATGATTACAAATAGATTAGATCTTGATCATGAACGGAGATCACAAGATCTATACATGAAAGCACAAGGAGGAGATACAACCATCTAGCTACTACATGGACCCATAGTCCAAGGTGGAACTACTCACGAATCATACCGGAGAGAAGGCCTCCGGGATGATCTCCCCTCCGGCAGGGTGCCGGGAAGAGCTTCAGATCCCCCCGATCTAGGGACGATGGTTAAGGTGGCTACAGACGGTTTTGTGGATTTCTGATCGGGTACCGAGAGTTTCTGTATAGGGGGCTTCTTATAGGCAAATGGGGAGACCGAGGCAGCCGCCAGGGCAGGAAAATCCTACCTAGGCGCGGGGTAGGGCCCACCCGTGCCTAGGGTGGGTCTGCCCCCCTGGCCGGCCTCCTCGTCTCTCCTATGGACTTCTTGTTCCCCACGGAAAGTTATTGACTTTGTCCTTCGTCCCGTCCAATTCCGAGGAATATTTCTTTACTAAATTTTCTGAAACCAAAAACAGCAAAAAACAGGCATCTGACACTGTTGCAACTTGTTAATAGGTTAGTACCTGAAAACATGTAAAAAGCACCTCAAAGTGTAGACAAGTAAAGCAAAGTATATAATAAACAAGCATGGAGCATCAAAAATTATAGATACATTTCCAACGTAACAGTCACAAGGGATGTGATACCACGGAATGAGTAAAGAGTACTTATCGGTAATGAGGTTGAACTAGGTATAGAGATACCGATGATCTAACCTCGGATAAGTAAAGTATCGCGCAACAAAGGGAATCGGTATCTGATGGTTGTGAAATATAGACATCCACATCCACATTTAAACTAGATATTATTCATACTTTTGATGAAATATCTCTCTAAATCCTGCCACTAATGCCTAATGATCAAAGGGTTATTCAATCTTGTCTCTCCATTTTTCCCTGCGTAGGAAATGACGTTTGATGGTGGGAATCAAAACATTAAAGTAAAAGATACGAGATTTCCAACAACCCAAAGAAACCAGGGGTCAGGAAGAGAAAGTGGGGGCTTTAACGACCAACTATATCGCAGGAATATTTTTTTGGTCGTATAGCTCCGGCCATATAGTTTCCACCAGCACCGCTAGGTCAAACAGAACAACTTCCATGAAGGGAACCCTATATAAATAGACCTATCATGACGATAAACAAGAGGAGGAGGAAAACACAACACCGAAGGGACGCCGGAGGAATAGATCTAGATCCAATCTAACAAACCCTTCTCCACCATCATAGCCATAGTCCACCACTTGTAATAGTAGATCTCATATCCAATTGGTGACATTGTAATACTATTACTTTCAATCTCATGATTTCCAATACAATGTTTATGATTGTTGATCTCATCTCTATGTGTGAGTAATTATCCTTGGGCTAAGGGCTTCGGCCTAGCCATATAGTTTGTGCATGTTATTTATCATAGATGGGATCGTGTATTAGTTTGTATGACATGATGATTATTGTATCCTCTCTTGCCTCAATATACGGACTTGTCAGGTACCCAAGACCCCTATCATTGATCCAGGTATAGGGAGTATGAGTAATGACTAATCTGCAGGATGGGAACCCTAGTGACAGAAAGGGTAGTACGACTGTATGTGAGGGATTTACTTGGGATTAACGGTGATGTCACTGCACATATCATTAGATCTCTTTCTTCTATGGATGAGACTAATAGGCTATTGCGCAATAGCAGTTATTGATGCACTACCCACATATAATTATCTTGCTCTAACACTTACATGCATACTTTATTATTATCTTTTATTCCCATAAGATGTTTTGCACATATATAGGTGAAACCAACGCCAGCCCTCTCTCTATCACCGACAACAACAAAGATAAAAATTCTTGGTCCCAGAAACTCTAAAAGAATTCTAAAACTCCCAAAGTTACATAAAGTAACTTCACCATGCTTTCTGCTTCTCGAGGATTCGATAACCTAGGTCTACTAGGGAAAAATAGCTATACTACATCTGTAATCCGGATCAAAGGTATCAGTATCGTATGTAAATAGTTCATTGGATCAGGAAGTCATCATTGAAATATGTGGGAGCCATATGGATTTCCAGATCCCTCTATTGGTTATTGACCGGAGAGGTGTCTCGATGATGTCTACATAGTTCGCGAACCGTAGAGAGACACACTTAAGGAATCAATGTTGTTTAAGTAGATATGGAATATGAGTTGGAGACCGAATGTTGTTTGGAGTCTCGGATTGGATCGAGGACATCACGAGGAGATCCGGAATGGTCCGAAGAATAATATTCATATAAGGAAAGTGGTTTTCCGGGGTTCGGAAAAGTTTCGGTGTTTTGACCGGATACTTCTAGAATGTTCTATAGGAACCACTAGTGGTTCAACCACCCCAGGAGGGGGTCACTTGGGCTGTGGCATGCCCTAGGGGCCATCCGCAGCAAGCCCTAAAGGGCCAGCCGGTCAACACTAGTAAAAGGGTCAAACCCAAGTTTGAATAGTCAAATCCTAGTTTGAATAGTCAAACTCTAGTTTTGGTAAGAGGGAAGACTTGGAGAGAAAGTTCCTAACTCTTCCCCTTGGTGGCCGACTTGGGGAGGTCATGGCTAGGGCTGAGAACCCTTGGCCGGCCACCCC
Source organism: Avena longiglumis (assembly GCA_030063025.1). Taxonomy (NCBI): domain Eukaryota; kingdom Viridiplantae; phylum Streptophyta; class Magnoliopsida; order Poales; family Poaceae; genus Avena; species Avena longiglumis. The sequence goes on along the minus strand of CP125976.1, from coordinate 74,576,843 downwards.
CTGATACGTCCATTTTGCATCACCATTCTATATCATAATTCGCCTCTATTCATTGATATATTTCATATTAAGAGGTGTTACTTATGTCTTTTCATCTGTTTTTGCTTGTTGGATGATTCTTGGAGGATGCACTGTCAGAGTCAGGATTCTGATGGAAAAAGCAGTGTTTTGATGCAGTTTCACGAAGATCAGAAAAATACCAAAAAAACTACGGAAAATTCTATTTTCCTAGAAGACGAAGGATGCTAGAAGGGGAGGCGGAGTTTGGCCATAGGGGGCCCACACACACCTCAGGTGCGGGACACCCTAGGCTGCGCCTACAGGGGTGTGGCCACCCTGGCCCACCTCTATCTCCGCCCTCTCACCTATATCTTCTCCTCGAAACCCTAATACACATGGGAGAGACCATAGAAAGATTTCGCCGCCTCTACGAGGCGGAAAACACCGAGAGAGAAAGAGCTCTCCGACAGACAGATTTCTACTGGGGAAATTCCTTCCCGGAGAGGGGAGATCATCACCATCAACACCATCATCAAGCTAGACTTCATTGAGATCATCATCATCATCATCATCCACACCATCATCTCCACCAACACCATCATCACCACTCCATCCCGCTGTAACAGTTGTGTTGAATCTTGCATAGTTCTTAGGGGAAACTTTCCCGGTGTTGATTAATATTGTAGTTGATGCTTGTGAGTGGAACCATTGAATTATTGTTTATGTTCAGATTGTTATCCATCATCATATCATCTCTGATCTTGATCCATATGATGTCTCGTTAGTAATTCAGTTAGTTCTTGAGGACATTGGAGAAGTCATGTTGTTAGTAGTGGAATTGTATTGAGGTATTATTCAATGGTTTAATATTTAAGTTGTGGTGCTATTATTCTAGCGGTGTCATGTGAACATTGACTATATGATACTTCAGCATTTATGGGCCTAGGGGAATGCATTATGTATTTGGCTACTATTTGTGGGGCTGCCGGAGTGACAGAAACCTGAACCCCCGTTAGGAAACCTTTGCACAAGGGAGTGTAGGATCTCAGAGTTTAAGGCTGTGGTTAGGTTTATATCTTAATTGCTTTCTTGTAGTTGCGGATGCTTGCAAAGGGTTTAATCACAAGTATGTATTAGTCCAAGTAAGGTAGGTACATTAGCACTGGTTCACCCACACAACACTTATAAAACCAAAAAATATTAATCAGCTATATGAAACAAAAGCACTTGACATTATTCCCATGTGTCCTCGAGAACGTTTGGTCCTTATTAGTATTTCCACCGGCTTGTCCTTTGCTAAGAAAGGATTGGGCACTTCCTTGCTGTCTTTATTTACTTGCACTTTATTTCCTTGCTTTATCATAAAACCCCTAAAAATTTGTTTGTGTATTTACAGAGATTTCCTGCTCCATACCACTAGTCAACACCTTCTGATACTCGTTGGGATCGACACTCCTATTTATCGGAAGTACTACGATACACCCCCTATACTTGTGGGTCATGAAGACTATTTTCTGGCGCCGTTGCCGGGGAGTGAAGCGCTAATGAAGAGTGTAACTGGTAAAGGAAACTTCTACTGTGAGTATTTCTTTTTATTTATGTTTGTTACTTTGTTTCCAATATGGATAACACACTTGATTTTCTATTTGGGAAAACTACTACCAATGAAAGGGTAGTAGATGAGCCACCACCTGTTGAGATAGATCCTTTTAAGATACCTACAAGTATTGTTGATCGTGTTATGGATAATTATTATTTAGGGGATGGAACTGTCTATCCTGGTGATCACTTGCTTTTTATCCATGAATTATGCGGGTTGGTTAAGTCTGCAGGTATCACAACTGAACAGGTGAAGAATAAGTTACTCTCTATATCATTGAAAGGAAGAGCTTAAGAATGGTATAAGCTGCTGAAGAATGGACAATCTATGGAATGGGAGGAAATAGTACCTCTCTTTTATTCTAAATTCTATCCTCCCAGTGATATTCATAAGGATAGGAATCAAATATATAACTTTTTGTCTCGTGATGGAGAAATTACAGCTCAAGCTTGGGGGAGATTGAAGTTACTAATGCTTAAATGTCCTATTCATGAACTCCCTAACAATATTATTATTAATAACTTCTATGCAAGGCTTCTATTCATGATAAAGATTCACTATATGCTTCTTATGCTAGATCATTCACACGTATGAAGGAAGAAGCTAAATGGTATATCCTAGACCGTATTCAAGAAAATACTGAAGCATGGGAGAATGATAAAGGAAGAAAGTCAGGTATAAATTATGATTATGAATGCATTAAATCTTTTATGGGAACTGATGACTTCCGTGATATTAGTACTGAGTATGGTATTGATTCTCAAGTTCTTGCAAAATGTTTTAAGGCCTTTGCCTCTTATATTGAAATTCCCAAAAAGGTGTGGGACAAGTACCATGCACCTTATAAAGATATTGTTGCCCATGTTCCTGCTAGCATTGAAGTTTGTACAGTTGATCCTATTTTCCTGAACCTTACATTGAGAAAATCCATTTTCCTGCTAAGGTAAAGGAACATTCTATCATAGCTAATGTGGTTAGCAAAGTTTAAAGAAAACTGTGGAACCTGATGAGCAAATAAACATTGAACCTGTAGTAGATCTTGTGAAAGATCTTGCCACTAAAAATATAGAGGATGAGCACATTGTATTCTATGAATACGCTTCTAATATTGTCTCTCATCCTAGAAAAGTTAGGAAAACTAGTGTCCCTGTGCTTTCTGTTAGAATTGGTGATCATTGCTACTATGGTTTATGTGATATTGGTGCTAGTTCTAGTGCTATTCCTTATGAGCTTTACAGGGACATTATGCATGAAATTGGTCCTTGTGAACTTGAGGACATAGATGTGGTTGTTCACCTTGCTAATATAGAGACAATCTGTCCAATTGGCATTGTAAGAGATGTGGAGGTTCTTTGTGGTAAGATTAAATATCCTGCTGATTTTCTAGTACTTGGTTCTGAAGCTAGTAAAACCGGTCCTATTATCTTTGGTAGACCCTTCTTGAATACTTGTGGGGTTATCATAGATTGTAAGAAGGAGAAAGTTTTGACTAAGTTTGATTGAGAGTATTATCAGTTTAATTTTTCCAAATTTTCTAAAGCTCCTTATGAAAATAGTTTGTCTAATGAAGATTTTAGGGTTGAACAACTTGCTTCTATTGATCCAGTTTATGACCTTAGACCTCTTTTTGACGATTGTAAGTATGCTCATTCTGATGATAAAGTTGCTTCTTGTGACAGTTATATTGTCAACTTTATTTAAAGTGCTACTGGAAGTTATTATGATAGAGGGAAACATGGTTTTATGCATCTCAATAACATTAATTTTCCCGTTTTATGTTGAAAGCTTTGAAGTTGCATTTGTTTTGTCTTTCTATGCTAGCGTCCTTTTGTTTCAACAATTTTTTTCTCGTGAGACTCCCTTGCATAGGAAGTGGGTTATATTAAAATGTGTGGATATTTGCTTCTTGATGCTCTCTTTCACTTCAAATCTATATCTCCTATGTGAGCATCTTTGAAATTATCAAGCCTAACTTAAAGGCATTAAAAAATACTTCTTGAGAGATAACCCAATAGTTTTGTTGAGTCTTGGAAGTTATTACCTCAATAATAACCGCTCCTTATCCTTTTTGTTTTTGTTTTTGTGTTAAGATCAACTACTTTTGAGAAGTAGAGGAGTTGTGAAAAGTGGTTGTCCTCAGACAGATTTTTGTGCTGCATTGTAAAAATTCATGAAGGAGCTCAGTACAACGGTTGGAGCTGTAATTTTCTGTGCTTACTCTCCAAGTTGTTATCCAAATTTTATTAGTTTTGCACTTTTTGATTTGAGCAACAGAAGTTTTTCAAAAAAATCAATGTCTACCTGTTGGTCTGTTTTGTTAGATTTCTGCCATCATTTGCATTTGCCTCCTATATTGATTCTCTTTCAGATTCTTTTTGTGCTTTTGGAAAGGAGTTGCTACATGATACATCGGAAACGTATCTATAATTTTTTATGCTCCATGCTTGTTTAGTATCTACTTTGCTTTACTTGTCTACACTTTGAGGTGCTTTTACATGTTTTCTCGTACTAACCTATTAACAAGTTTCAATTGCGGATGCATTTTACGCTATTTTGGTTTCAGAAAAGTTAGTAAAGAAATATTCTCGGAATTGGACGGGACAAACATCAAAGTCAATTACTTTTCGTGGGGAACAAGAAGTCTAGAGGGGAGCCGAAGAGGCCGGCTAGGGCGGCCAGACCCACCCTAGGCGCAGGTGGGCCCTGCCCCGTGCCTAGGAGGGGTGTGGAGCCCCTGACCGCCGCCTCGGCCTCCCCCTTCGCCTATAAGAATCCCCTGATGCAGAAACCCTAAGCACCCGATCAAATATCCATGAAACCATCTATAGCCACCGCCACCATCGTCCCTAGATCAGAGGGTCTGAAGTTCTTCCCAGCACCCTGCCGGAGGGGAGATCATCCCGGAGGCCTTCTCTCCGGTATGATGCATGAGTAGTTCCACCTTGGACTATGGGTCCATGTAGTACCTAGATGGTTGTATCTCCTCCTTGTGCTTTCATGTATAGATCTTGTGAGCTCCATTCATGATCAAGATCTAATCTATTTGTAATCATGCATGTTGTGTTTGCGGGGATCCGATGGATATTGAGATTATTATGTTGGTTTGATTCATGGTTTTGTCTTTATGATTATATCATGTCCGTGTTGTTTGTGATCTTGCATGCTCTCCGTTGTTAGTAGCTATCTTGGCCAAGTAGTTGCTAGTGACTCCAAGAGGGGGTATTTATGCTCGATAGTGGCTTCATGCTGTTGGAATTATGCCCTAGAGGCAATAATAAAGATGTTATTATTATAATTCTTGTTCATGATAAAGTTTATATTTCATGCTAGAATTGTATTAAGCGGAAACTTTAATACTTGTGTGGTTTGTGAACAACACCGTGTCCCTAGTACGCCTCTATGGACTAGCTCATTGATCAATGATGGTTAAGGTTTCCTAACCATAGACATGAGTTGTCAATTGATAATGAGATCATATCATTGGGAGAATGATATGGTGGATAGACCCAAACAAAGCAGAGCAATTAGATCGTGTCATCGTGTTCGTCTTTGCGAAGCTTTTCCTATGTCAAATATTGTATTCCTTAGACCATGAGATAATGCAACTCCACGGTATAGGAAGAAAGCTTTGAGGTCATCAAACATCATCCTATGAGAGGGTGATCATAAAGGTGTCTCTCGTGATCGGAAAGTATCCATTGGGTTGTATGTATCGAGATGGAATTTGTCCCTCCCAAGTCGGAGAGATATACTTGGGCCCACTCGTGTCGATATAAACACCACTTGCAAGCATGTGGTTAAGGAGTTAATCACAAAGTGATATCGGATTACGAGCAGTAAAGTACTTCGTGAGCGAGATTGAACTAGGTATGGATGCAAGACGATCGAATCTCGGGCAAGTAAAATATCGAGGCAGAAGGAATATATATATGGGATTGATTGAATCCTGGCATCGTGGTTCATCCGATATGATCATCGATGAATGTGTGGAGTCAATATGGGTGCCCAGACCCGCTGTTGATTATTGATAGAAGATCATGCGCATATTCTCGAACCCAGAGGTCACACATAACGTATCTCGGCTAGGATAGATTGGATAATTGGTTTATGAATTTTGTTGGTCTCGGATGGGATCCGGGATATCACGAGAGGTTCGGAATGGTCCGGAGAATAAGATTCATATAAGGCGGTGCAGTTTTGGAGTTGAAATTGTTGGGTTAATCGGTATTGCGGAAGCTTCTAGAACCTTCCGGAAGGGACCAACGTGGCCCCACCTTCCGGGAGGGCATGGGCCTCGAGGAGTGTCCTGGCGCATTGGGCCAGGGGCACAAGGCCCCACAGGGCCCAGCCGATTCTAGAGAGATTTGACTCGTTTAAATCTCGGGATAGGATTTCTAGATAAGGGAGAGTTTAAATCGTTTAAATCTAGAGATAGGATTTCTAGATAAGGGAGAGTTTTAATTGTTTAAACTAGAGATAGGCTTGGAGGAGGGCAAGGGCTGGCCGCCCCCCCTCTATATATAGAGGGGTGGTGCGCCCCCCCCCCTACACACACCTTCCTCCAAGCCCTAGAAGCCTTGCTACCTTCCTCTCTCCCTCCCATTGTTTGTAGGCGAAGCCTGCAGTGAAATTCTCCACCATATACACCACTTGGTGTTGTAGATCCAATATATCTCTCCACCATACTCGCTGGTCCGAGGAAGGAGGAGGCGTCGAGTCTTTGCGTGTGCATCTCACGAGGCACCGCCACTTGTGGTGCTAGATCGGATCGGATCGCGAGGAGGAGAAGCGATGCGACTACATCACCTATGTTCGACGAACGTTCCGCTGCGAATCTTCAAGGGTATGAAGATCTAATCCAATCTCTCGTTGATTGCATCTCCTAGATTAGATCTTGGCTTTCCCTCCGTTCGCATCCGTAGAAAATTTTGATTTACTATGCCGCGAAACCCTTGATGGTATCGAGCTAGATCTATGCGTAGATGTGTTTCACGAGTAGCATAACATGGTTGTTGCGGCGTTGATGTTTCTGTTGCAAGCCTCTTGTTTGTGTTCTTCTTATGGCGGGATAGTGAGATTGAAGCGGTCAGGCCAACCTTACGCGACGTCGTTCGCGATACCGCTCCGCACTTGACGTGTGGCTTGTACCACACATGCGGTGGTGGATGCCGGTTTCTCACTATAGTTGTCATGGGATTAACACGAGTTTGGCAACCATAATATCACCGTTGTGGCTTTCCGTAGGTAAGAATCGTTCTTAACATCTACTCCCATAAGCCACGTAAAACATGCAACAACAAAGTAGGCGTCTAACTTGTTCTTGCGAGTGTTTTTGTGATATGGTATGGCCCAAGATGTGATGTGTATATTGTATGCGATGATGATGTTTTGTAATGTTTCACGACTTGCATGTCGATGAGTACACAACCGGCGAGCCATATGGTTGTCTTTATAATTGTGTATGACCTGCGAGTCAACTTCTTATACGCCATGTAATAGCTTTACTTTATCGCTAAGTAGTTAGCAATAGTTGTAGTTGCTATTCGTGGTGGAGGCAATCATGGTGGAGTGATGGAGATCATGCCAGAACGCACAAGATGGAGATCATTGCGAGGATTGGCTATACCATGTCACATAAAGTTATATGCATGTGATGTTTATCCTTTATGTATCTTATTATGCTTAGATCATGACGGTAGCATTATAAGATGATTCCTCATAAAGATCAAGATAAAACTGTTCTCCCCAAGTATGCATCGTTGCGAAAGTTCTTCGTGTCCAAGCATCACGTGATGATCGGTGCTATAGACTCTACGCTCACATACAGTGCAAGCCAGTTTTGCACATGCGGAAATACTTGGGTCTAGCTTGGAGCCTAGCATGTACAGACATGGCCTCGGAACACAAGAACCGAAAGGTTAAGCATGAGTCATATGAATGATATGATCGACACTTTGTTGTCCACCATTGAAACCACATCTCTTCTCGTGATGATCGGATTAGGTGTGGTGAATCTGGATCGTGTTCACTAAACAACTTGAGGATGTTGAATTTAGTGGGAGTTCATCTAGTAATTTGATTAAGTTGAACTATTTATCATGAACATAGTCTAAATTGTACTAGCAAATCTGTAGATCACATGGCCAAATCCAACTTCAACTTCAACGTTTTCTTTGAGAAGGAAAAGCTTAGAAACAATGGGTCTAACTTCACCAATTGGTTCCGCAATCTAAGAATCATTACTCGGCGGACAAAGGACTATGTCCTTGGTAAAGCGTTAGGTGACCCTCGCAAGCTACTTGGTGATGAGAAAGCTGTCTATCGATCGGCGCAAAGATGATTATGGTGTGATTAAGAGCACCATGTTGTTTGCTATGGAACGGAGCTTCAAAATCGTTTTGAAACCTATCCGGGCCCTTTGAGATTCTCGAGAGCTGAAAACCATGTTTGAGACTCAAGCCGTTCGAGAGATATGAGATCTCGAGAAGTTCTTTAACCGCAAGATGGAGGAAGGGAGTTAGTTAGTGAGCACGCCATCAAGATGTCGGGCTACACTCAACGACTTGAGCAAATGGAATGCGATTCGGAGGAGCTCAAGATTGACAGGGTTCTGCAATCACTCCCTCCCAGCTACAAAAGTTTTGTAGTGACTCACAATCAGATTGGTTCCACTGATACGATCGCCGAGCTCTTCGCAAAGCTGAAGGCTGCGGAGGTGGACATCAAGAAGGATAATCATGTGTTGATGGTCAACAAGCCCTCCTTTAAGAAAGGTAAGGAGCAAAGAAGCCCTTCAAGAAGGGCGGCAAGCATAATGCCCGGCTGAGAAGAAGCTCAGGTCTGGTCCTAAGCCGATCCTCGAGTGCTTCTATTGCAAGGACGGGGTCCTTTGGGCGAATCGTCCAAGTACTTAGCGGACAAGAAGGCTGGCACCATCAAAGGTATATTTGATATACATGTTATTGATGTTTTCCTTACTAGCCCTCGTTGTAGTGCTGGTATTTGATCGGTTCGATTGCTAATATTTGTAACTCGAAGCAGGAGCTACGGAATGAGCGGCTTGTGAGGATGAGGTGACGATGCGGCGTTGGCAGCGGATCAAGAGTTGATGTGATGGCCGTCGGCACGCTCTCCTTAGTTTTACCTTGGGATTAGTTTTAAACCTTAATAAATGTTATTATGTACTGCGTTGAGCATGAACATTATTTCCGGATCATGTTTATTGCAAGGCGGTTATTCATTTAAATCGGAGAATAATGGTTGTTCTATTTATATGAGTAACATCTTTTATGGTCATGCACCTCTTGTGAATGGTTTATTTCTTCTAAATCTCGAAAGGGATGAAACACACATCCATAACATTGAGGCTAAGAGATGCAAAGTAGATAGTGATAATACTACTTATTTGTACTTGTCGTCTAGGTCATATTGGTGTAAAGCGCATGAAGAAACTCCATTCTGATGGACTTTTGGAGTCTCTTGATTTTGAATCATTTGACACATGCGAACCATGCCTCATGGGCAAGATGATCAAAACCCCGTTCTCTGGTATGATGGAGCGAGCAACGGACTTGTTGGAAATCATACATACCGATGTATGCGGACCGATGAGTGTTTCGACGCGCGGTGGATATTGCTATTTTCTCACTTTTACCGATGACTTAAGTAGATATGGGTATATCTATTTAATGAAACATAAATCTGAAACGTTTGAAAAGTTCAAAGAATTTCAGAATGAAGTGGAGAACCATCGTAATGGAAGATTAAGTTTCTACGATCCGATCGTGGAGGTGAATATTTGAGTTATGATTTTCTCACGCATCTTAAAGCAAGTGGAATCGTTTCACAACTCACGCCACGGAACACCAGTAGCAATGGTGTGTCTGAGCAGCGGAATCGAACCCTATTAGATATGGTCCGATCAATGATGTCTCTTCTTGATTTTAGTTATCATTTTGGGGTTATGCATTAGAAACCGCTGCATTCACTTTAAATAGGGCTCCATCTAAATCCGTTGAGACGACACCGTATGAACTGTGGTTTGGTGCTAAACCTAAGTTGTCGTTTCTTAAAGTTTGGGGATCTGAAGCTTCGTCAAGAAGTTGATGCGGACAAGCTCGAACCCAAAGCGAAATGCGTCTTCATAGGATACCCTAAGGAAACTATTGGGTATACCTTCTATCACGAACCAAAGGCAAAGTGTTTGTCATGAAGAACGGTTCCTTTCTTGAGAAGGAGTTTCTCTCGAAAGAAGTGAGTGGGAGGAAAGTAGAGCTAGGCGAGGTTATTGAACCTTCTCTTGAATTGGAGAGTAGCGCTGACACTGAAATTGTTCGGTGCGCTTTGCACCAACAATAGAGGAAGCTAATGACAAGGATCATGAAGCTTCGGACGATGTGCTCTTGAGCGTCAGCAGTCGACAAGGTCGCGTGCCCCTCGAGTGGTACGGCAACCTGTCTTGGTCTTGTTGGTAGAAGACGGTGAACCTACGAACTATGGGGAAGCGATGATGAGCCCAGACTCGAGAAATGGTGGAAGCCATGAAATCCAATTGGGATCCATGAGCGAAAACCAAGTATGGACTTTGGTGGATCCTCCTAGCGAGAAAGGCCGTTGAGTGCAAATGGATATTCAAGAAGAAGAAAGCAGGACGGATGGAAATGTTACCGTCTATAAAGCACGGCTTGTCAAAAGGTTTTCGACAAGTTCAAGGTGTTGACTACGATGAGACTTTCTCTCCGTAGCGATGTTTAAGTCCATTCGGATTTTATTAGCAATTGCTGCCTTTCATGATTATGAAATATGGCGGATGGATGTCAAGACGCTTTCCTCAATGGCAACATTGATGAAGAGTTGTATATGATGCAACCGAAGGTTTGTCGATCCTAAGGATGCTAGTAAAGTATGCAAACTTCACGTTCCATTTATGGACTGAAGCAAGCATCTCGGAGTTGGAACCTTCGTTTTGATCAAGTGATCAAGAGCTTTGGATTTGTTCCAAATTGCTCTGAAGCTTGTATCTACAAGAAAGTGAGTGGGAGCTCGGTGGCGTTTACGGTACTATATGTGGATGACATATTGATTATTGGAAATGACATCAACATGCTTAACGATGTGAAGAGTTATTTGAACAAGTGTTTTTCAATGAAAGACCTAGGTGAAGCTGCTTATATATTGGGCATCAAAATCTATAGAGATAGACAAAGGCGCGATAGCTTTAAGCGGAGTACATACCTAGACAAAGTTACGAAAAGGTTCGAATGGATAAGGCAAAGAAAGGTTCGATGCCTATGTTGTCGGGTAAGATATTGAGCAAGGCTCGGTGTCCACTACGGTAAATGATAGGAAGCTATGAGCAAAGTGCCTTATGCCTCGGCCATAGGTTCCATCATGTATGTCATGTTGTGTACTAGACGGATGTGTCCAATGGTCTTAGTTTGACGAGCAAATATCAAAGTGATCCGAGTGGAACCTTTGGACAGCCGTGAAGAACATCCTAAAGTACCTAAATAGAACTAAAGAAATGTTCTTAGTCTATGGGGTGATGAGCGACTTGTCGTAAAGGTTACGTCGATGCTAGTTTCGACAATCGACAAGGATGATTCTAAATCTCGGATAGGATATGTTTATATTTTGAATGGAGGAGCTGTGGTGGAGAAGCTGCAAGCAAAGCGTGATCGCGGGATCTACAATAGAAGCGGAATACATGGCTGCTGCGAGCGTCAAGTGAAGGAGTTTGGATCGGAAACTTCATCCTTGAGCTTGGCGTGGTTCAAGTGCATTGGACCCATTTGGATATATTGTGTGACAACACTGGCGCCATAGCACTCGCTAAGGAACCAAGATATCATCCAAAGACCAAGCATATCAACGCATGAAGTTTCATATAATCCGAGATTATATAGCGGATGGAGATCGAAGATTAGCAAAGTACATACGGATCGAATGTCGAGATCCATTGACTAAACCTCTTCCACGTGTAAAACATGATCAACACCTCGATTGCCATGGGTGTGAGATTGTTTCGAGATGTAAACTAGATTATTGACTCTAGTGCAAGTGGGAGGCTGGAATTATGCCTAGAGGCAATAATAAAGATGTTATTATTATAATTCTTGTTCATGATAAAGTTTATATTCCATGCTAGAATTGTATTAAGCGGAAACTTTAATACTTGTGTGGTTTGTGAACAACACCGTGTCCCTAATGCGCCTCTATGGACTAGCTCATTGATCAATGATGGTTAAGGTTTCCTAACCATAGACATGAGTTGTCAATTGATAATGAGATCATATCATTGGGAGAATGATATGGTGGATAGACCCAAACAAAGCGAAGCAATTAGATCGTGTCATCGTGTTCGTCTTTCGAAGCTTTTCCTATGTCAAATATTGTATTCCTTAGACCATGAGATAATGCAACTCCACGGTATCGGAAGAAAGCTTTGAGGTCATCAAGCGTCATCCTATGAGAGGGTGATCATAAAGGTGTCTCGGTGATCGGAAAGTATCATTGGGTTGTATGTATCGAGATGGAATTTGTCCTCCCAAGTCGGAGAGATATACTTGGGCCCCTCGTGTCGATATCAACACCGCTTGTAAGCATGTGGTTAAGGAGTTAATCACAAAGTGATATCGGATTCTGGAACGAGTAAAGTACTATCGTGAGCGAGATTGAACTAGGTATGGCGATGCAAGCGATCGAATCTCGCAAGTAAAATATCACGAGGCGAAGGAATATATATGGGATTGATTGAATCCGGCATCGTGGTTCATCCGATATGATCATCGATGAATGTGGGAGTCAATATGGGTGCCTGGACCCGCTGTTGATTATTGATAGAAGATCATGCGCATATTCTCGAACCCGCGGTCACACATAACGTATCTCGGCGCTAGGATAGATTGGATAATTGGTTTATGAATTTTGTTCGGAGTCTCGGATGGGATCCGGGATATCACGAGAGGTTCGAAATGGTGGGAGAATAAGATTCATATAAGGCGATGCAGTTTTGGAGTTGAATTGTTCGGGTTAATCGGTATTGTCGGAAGCTTCTAGAACCTTCGGAAGGGGACCAACGTGGCCCCACCTTAGGGAGGGGCATGGGCCTGTGGAGTGTCCTGGCGCATTGGTCCAGGGGCACAAGGCCCATAGGGCCCAGCCGATTCTAGAGATTTGACTCGATTAAATCTCGGGATAGAATTTCTAGATAAGGGAGAGTTTAAATCGTTTAAATCTAGAGATAGGATTTCTAGATAAGGAGAGTTTAAATTGTTTAAACTAGAGATAGGCTTGGAGGAGGGCAGGGCTGGCCGCCCCTCTATATAGAGGGGTGGTGCGCCTCCCCCACAACCACACACCTTCCTCCAAGCCCTAGCGCCTTGCTACCCTCCTCTCCCTCCCCATTGTTTGTAGGCGAAGCCTGCAGGTAAATTCTCCACCATATACACCACATCGTCGTGTTGTAGATCCAATCTATCTCTCCACCATACTGCTGGTCCGAGGAAGGAGGAGGCGAGGTGTTGCACGTGTGCATCTCACGGAGGCACCGCCACTTGTGGTGCTAGATCGGATCGGATCGCGAGGAGGAGAAGCGAGTACGAATACATCACCTATGTTCCGACGAACGTTCCGCTGTGCGAATCTTCAAGGGTATGAAGATCTAATCCAATCTCTCTCGTTGATTGCATCTCCTAGATTAGATCTTGGCTTTCCCTCTGTTCGCATCCGTAGAAAATTTTGATTTACTATGCCGCGAAACCCTTCACATGCCTCTAGTTTCCAAGGGACGTGACAATAATCTCTTCGGTTGTAGATGTGATGTTGCTACTAGGGAGAAAACAACGGTCTCTTGTTCATGGAACATGTGAATTTATTTACCTTGCTTGCATGTTTATCGTGCTTGCAACTTATCTTTGGAGGGGTTGGATGATAACAAGGTGGACTTCTAGTCATAGATGCAGTTGGATGGCGGTCTAGGTATCGTGTTGTATTGCCCAATCGAATCTCATAGGATCTTTCTGACTAGTAATTGCATTGTTATGCCTTGCTCAGTTCCTGTCAATTGCCCCGTTGTAATTTGTTTACCCTGCATGCCATGTTGTTTATCTAAGGAGAGAAATTTGTAACTACCTCGGTGAATTACGCTCCTAGTTACAAGCCTGGACGAGCGGAAATGGTTAAAATAGTACGGTGGGGCCCAAATGCCACTCACAGGTAGACCTTTCGGCCGTCCCAACCATTTCCAAACATCGGGACAAGAACGGGCGGTGTAATCGGCAGGCGAAGGGATCAACTACATACACAAATGGGTATGTATGCAAGCCACCATACAACAGTACATCAGAGCCATTCCATCTAAAAGAAATAGAAATATTGCAACGCCATACGACAATATCCAAATATCCTAGATAGATATAATAGTTTAGGATATCTCCTCATACATCAAACATCAGAGTATCAGGCGGAAGCGGCAACAAGATCCGAGTACGGATAAGAAGCAAATTGGCATAAGATTCCCCATAAAATAAACACAGCCCGCCCACAGATCTCACGGATCCCCGTTCCTGGAATCTCTACACCGAATGATCGTTGCCCACATCGTCCGTCTCCTCCACCCAGTACTTATGAGTGTACCTGTTCATCTGAATCAAATAATTTATCGTGTGAGACCCTAGGGGTACTCAGCAAGTCTTTATGCCTCTAAAGGGGACACAACCTGGGGTGACGCAATTGCAGCAAAAGATAAACCCTAACAATTCTATAGATACTCGCTAACCATCCGCCTAACCAAAGATGAGCGGATGTCCGTGGAATTAATAACGACAGTTATAATAATATTAAAGATCCATCCTCCTCCTCGCTACCAACGAGGAAGCGGAGAACACCCCCATCCGTTGGCGTTTATTAACCATTCCATGAGTGTTGCACTATTTACTAGTCATTACTTAGTCAAATTAAAGCGGTACTTTAGTTATGCTTGTCTATGATCGGAACTGCTCCAAGTCTTCCATAACCGCGGACACGGCTTTTAGAAAGTTTTACCCTACAGGGGTGCACAAATAGCAACACACACTCGATCAACCTCGAAAAACCAAATCAAAACCCAACGAGGCCTTCACGACAAAGCAATCACAGGATTCAGAAATATTTGGCCACCCCATTAAGCTACCATAGCGAAGTTAGCTGACTCGAGACGGACTCAAGGTTTGGGTGGACGCATGGCATCGGGAACCCGAAAGTGTGGCTGGGCTTGTCGATACTGCGAAAAAGTGTCGATCCTATGAGTACAGTGCGATACATCGCAATTTAAATAAAGCGATAAAGCATGGCATAAGTACAGGATAGTAAATAAAACCTCAAACTAGTTTGTGGCCCCAAGAAATAAGAATGAATCAAGCTCTAGCTCAGGGGGGTCCCATAATCCTCCAGGATGTGGATAGCGTGAATATTCAAGGAACATGAATCAAGTACTCGGGGTCCTACGGGACACAAGTGAGCATGAAAAACCAAATAGCAGATATTGCTCACCGGTGCCACTTCCATTAGTTATCCCATACTACTCAGGTTAAGTTGTTTAGGTACCTCGTTATCCATCAGACACTCACATACCCTACACATGCTGTTCTACGACTCGCATGGCTCAAACAACTCCTATAGTAATGGCTCATGGGATGGAGGAACAAGCTTTGGTGGGGTTTAAAAGTAAAGGCTATGCAATACTTGGGATTCAGTTTAATGCAATCGCGACTCAATGATGCAAGAATAAGATAGAGGCAATAGGTACTATATGTATGCAAGCATGTGGTAGTGCTTTCCTGGCAGCTCAGTTGAAGCGAGAGAAGGATCTGGGTAGTGCTCCTGGGTTTCTTGATATATCCCCTGCTCAGCGTCTATTCAAAGAAGAACCAAACAAACAAGGGCCAACATGAATTAAGTGCACAAGCATATGAATTAAATGCGACAAGCAAACAATCATGCCATGATGAATGATGCACAATTTGCATGGCAATAAAGTAGCATGGCATGGGTGAGATGTGGAATACAAGAATAAGTCATTTTATTGAGTTTTAATCATGTTTTATACTCAATTAAGTTGCTGTTTACATTATATTCATATGATGCATGCTGCAAAACAGAACAAGGAATGCATAAACAGAAAGGTCTCGTCGAGCTAATCATTTTAGACATATCATTTATCAAATTTGGAGTTATAAAACAAAAGTTATTAATTTATTAAGAAAAGGGCATTTTATTGTAATTTTAATCAACTTGGAAAATAAAGTGTTCAAAATATATTTTGGAGGGCATATTTGAATTCCTCACATTTTTCTGATTTCAAAACATATGTCACATGTATTATTTGAATTCATATTTTAAAAGTTATTTAAATACAGATTTGAATTTGAATTTGAAATAATTTGAAAAGGTTTAAATCAAAACAGAAAACAGAAAAACCTTTTTGTTACTCAGCCGATTCTGAGACCCGATCGTGGCGGGTGGGCGATTCTTGTTGGGACAACACGCGCACAGAAAAGTTTTTCCCACCGCGGCTTTACCTAGCCTCTGCGAATGGAGTGGGGCCATGACCCACGTGATGGGTGATGGGTGTCAAGTGGTGAGGAGGGGACCGCGCGTTAATGCTAAGATACTACGGGGTGCTCTTTGTACAAAGGACAGGGAGGCTGACTGGTGGGGCTCTGCGTACCACGGGTTGAAGCGAAAAAACAGCGAGGGGTTTTCTGCAAAAAGGCGCTGTGACACTGTTTCTCTTCCTCTCTTCTCTCGAATCGGCAGCACGCCACGGCGGCAATGGCTGACGGGGATCGAACTTCGCGACACAGGCGCTTTCTTGTGGCGAACTGCGGTGGGCTAGGGTTGGTGTTAGAAGGCGGATGGCGTTTGGTTAAGCCATTTCTAGCGGCGAGCAATGACAGCAACGGCGCACAGCGTGCTCGCCGAAACAAACGGTGAGACCAGAGGGGGTTGGCGAGGGAGAGGATGTCAGAGGGTGTCAGAAGCTCACCGCGGGGAGGATGGTGGTGTCAGATCAACTTGGGAGCAGGCGGCGTCGGCGAAGGCTGACGGCGGGCTAGGGTTTTGTGGGCGTCTCGATCTTTGGCGCTGGGGCTTCTCCTCTCGTAATGCGTACAAGGCGATGGGAGGGCCCTTGGTCTTCCTCGACACTGACTGGCCTTGTACTTGCATGGTGTAGGAGGCCGACGGAAGGTTGGTGATCGGTGGTGGAGAGGAGGGAGGAGGCCGTGGGGTTGATCTGGGGGAGGCAGCAGGCGAGAGAGAGGGAGTAGATAGGAACGAGAGGGAGGGGTAGATGGCGTGGGGGTTCGGGGTGGGAAAGGTGGCTCGGTTGTCACCTTTCCTCCTCGAGCACGTGATCGGGCTGGCCGGCAGGGGCAGGGGCTACCAGGTGGGGTCAGGGTGAGGCCAAGGAGGGGTCTGCTCGGTGGTGGGGCAACGCTTGGCAGAGAGAAAGAAAGGAGAGAGGAGAGGGGAGGCTCGGGCCCGGGTGTAGCTAGGGTTGGAGCTAGAGGGGGGCTCGGGTTAGGATTTGTGCTAGGGTTGGGAAGGGTGGCCAGGTGGGGCCAGCTAGGTGAGAGAGGGGAGAGGCCGAGAGAGAGAGTGGGGACTAGGGTTAGCTAGAGAGGGGCTCGGGTTAGTGAGAGGAGAGGTGAGGTGAGAGGGGAGATGGGATGGATGGAGATGGGTGTAGGGTTGTAGATGCTTGCATGCATCAAGCAAGAATAGGTGGAAAAAGTGTAGGGTTTGGGTTTTAGAAATGATCCACTTGATCATGCATATATGGAGGTGAAAAGGGAGGGGAATATGAGGAATAGAGAGAGATGAGGGGGTGAGGTATATTGTTTGTCAAGCTCAAGCAAGATCAAGCAAAGAGCAAGCAAGGCCTAGACAAAGGAGTAGAAGAGATAAAAGATGGTGAGGAAAGTTGGAGTAGCTCATGGTGGTGGTGTTTTTAGCCAGACCAACTAGATCAAGCCAAAAGGAGGGAGAGAGAGAGATGGGAGATTCACTCAAAAGATCAAATAAAAACAAAGGAGGTCAAAAGATGGAGATGGTTGCATGGCCCATGCAAGGGTATTAAATGCCATGTCTTAATCTTGTGAAAACAAAATAATAAGCATGGCATTATTCCTATGCATTACCCAAAATGTGGAGTAAGGCCAAGAAAAAGAATTTAAATGAAAGTTACAAGTGGAGTAGATGGAGATGACCATATTGGATTATAATTGGGACTTGCTAGTGTGTATATTCCACTAGATGTTTAATAGTCCCAAAATATCCCAACATGAGCATAAATCCATGATAATCCATATGAAAGCTAGGAAGAAGGAGCACTACTCATAATGCATGCAAAGGTGGCTCCACATATCAATAATGTGAAAACAACATGATGCTAAGATGAGAGCATGTGGAAATAGAATTGGATCCATCCCAACCCACATGAGCTAGAGGTAAAACCCAATAAAGTGCAAAGCTCATATTTAGTTGGATGGTGGAATTATAAGGTGGTGACAAGAAAGGGTAGTGGAGTGCAATAAAAGATATGCCCCCAACTCAACTTGGGCATTAAACAATATATCAAAAACCAAATACAATATCAAGAGGCAAATACAATTGACAATGCATATGAGAGAAGATCCAAAGCAAAAAGGGTTTTATATGATGCTCAAATGCAAGGTGGCATGATGACATGAGCATGATATAATTATGATGCAACAATTATATATAGGAAGTAGCATTTATATAGACTAGGCTAGTAGCATTGCAATTGTTAGACAATTGGGATGCTACAAACTTCTAGCGAACTATGGACCCCGGTCCAATCTTTACCATTGATACATCTTCCACTGTTACTTGTTTACTTGCTGCAAACCATTACCTTACACACCATACGTTTAATCCTTTGTCACAGCAGACCGGTGAGCTTGACAACCTCACTGATTCGTTGGGGCAAAGTCTTGAGTTTGTGTTGTGCAGGTCTCCGCATTGCTTGCAACACCTGTGTGACATTTCCTTCCTCCTTCTGGTTCGATAACCTCGGTCTCAACTGAGGTAAAACTTGTTGCTTGCTCTTCGCACCCTACGCTTGGGGTTACCAACAAAGTGCCACATCGAGCATCATCACTATAGTAGCTTTTGTTTTTATGGATTTCAGTTGAAGTTTTTGCATACACTAATGTTGCCAATGATGTTTGTGTAAGGCCTTGTATGAAAGGAATTTTTAGGAGATGGAGAGAAGGAATCTGCAGAGTCCGTCTTTGAATAGGTAAAAAGTGGTGAAAACAGAAGGTTCATGAAAACTTTATTTCTTTATATTTTTTATGTTTTTATTACATACGGAAGGTTACAAGACAAAACAGAGGAGGAAACGGAGCCCAGGTGGGCCACACCCACCAGTGGCACAGGCCCAAGCTGGCCGCGCCACCAGGGGATGTGAGCCCCCTGGAGTCCGTCTCCGCCTCATTTTCGCACAGTACCTTCCTTATGCAGTGAAACTTCATAATATATAACCCCCAGAACCCTCGAGATTCGTATATCGTGTTCTCGTAGTGTTTTCGTTTTGATAAATTCTGTCAGGAAATCTTCTCAAGTTTAGAGCACCATGGTCTCCGCCAATGATAAAGGCAAGAAGCTCGTGGAAGATGATCCTCAAAACCCCAAGGAGGAGGATATCTTGGTTGGGGATTAAGAAGACATGAAGGAGGACGAGCATCCGGACACCCGCGCTACTGTTGCAAGCATTTGAGTGGTGGAAAACCCTACCAAGCTTAGGAGGATAACACAGATGTCTACAGGAGGGAAAACTCCGCGTCATATCCTCGCTCCCCGGTCACTTCCTTCACACACCAAGAACCCCTTCCATACTCTCATACATGAGAAACAATACCAAAATATGTCCCAAGGGAGGTTGCCCTCTGTTTGGGATCTGCCTCGTTCTAACCAGGCAGGGAAGGAACACACTAAGAAGGAAGAGTGGGGGAAAGAATAACAAGGACTGGGATTCTCGGTCTGACATGATCATGAACCGCATTGAGCATTATTCGGAGTTGATTCATACTCTAACCTTCGAGATTGAGGAATTGAGGGAACTGATTGAAGAGCTTATCAAGAGAACACCACCACCACAAAAGGAGTAAGTCGTCATCAGGTTTGGCATACCCTTGGCTTGTTCCAAGCTTGGGGGAGTGCCGCGGTATCACATCATTATCTTTTATCTTTTTACCTTTTTATTAGTAGATTCATATCTTGGGTAGAGAAGTTATCTTATAGGTTGATTTGCATTGTGTAAATAACTATCCTTTAGTTGGTTATCTATGTATCCCTTGGTGTGAGTGTCTTTATGGAATATTAATGAGAAGTTTCATCTTTTACTTTTTGCACTTCTTATTTTAGTTTGTAATCTCTATTATATAATTGATCTTGTTGATTAGTATTGGTATCACTTTGGGAGCATCAAGTATATCTAAATTGGTTTTCGCAAACCAAGATCTGGTCAGTAGCAACAACTTTTCGAGGTTTGAAAGGAAAAGAGAAAAAGCTTACATGTATTTTGTATCATTTATTTTCTTTCTTGATTGTCTCATAAGCTTAGTATTCTTTATTTAAGATATTTTGTGTCTTCAAGGAAGATTGCATGTTTGGATTTATCACTTGTATGTTTGCTTGTTTCCTTCAACTCTTTTGCTTGCTACACAGCCTTGCTAGCCAAAAACCTGTGCTGAGAGGGAATACTTCTCATGCATCTGATCCTTTAAACCAAAACCCGTGCCATTTGTGTCCACCATATCTACCTATTAGCATTATTGCTATTCCAAGTAAATTCTCAAGCTTCATATATCTTTCGAATTAAAAATTATTTTGTTATGTGAAAAATAGTTAGTAAAGCTCTCACGAACTTGATGGCACACCTTATTTTCTTGCCCCTAATAAACTTGAACCATTGTGTCATCGAAGTTGTATATGCTTGCATATTTACATTGGGATTAGCAAAACCGTGCTGTCACGGGGAATGCTTTCAACACCTGTAAATACATACCCAGTTGATATCATGCTCTTTTGTTTGCGTATGTCGTCGGTGTGAAATAAAAGGGGAGCTTGTAAGTCCATGGAGTTATGTATGTGTTAGAGAAACGTCTGGGCCGCTAGCTTAATCCATGCCTAATCATGGTGGAAACTTGCAGCACCACCATAATGACCAATCTATGAAGCTTTCTCCTTATATATATAAAAAGAAAGAGACATATTGAAAAGAGGAAAGAGAGAAAAAAGCACCATTTTCCGATGGTAAATAAGAGAGAAAAAAGCACCATTGTCTGCTTGCCTTGTCATTTTGATTATGGGATAGCTCATGTATCATGTGTAAGGGTACCACATTAGCGGTTCTCTATGATCATGTACTTACTATGACAAGAACTTCTAGGTAACTAAAGTTGAGTAGCATGAGGAGTGCCCTCACTCAAGGGACATGAGATTGCCAACTTATATTTCGTCAAGCATATACTCCATATTTGTTCACTTTAACCTTAATCACCTCAATATGCTTATGATAGGGACAATGAGAGCTCAAAGCTAGTAAGTACCATAATCTTTTGAAAGCTCTTTATGAACTTGAAATACTTGCTTACCTCTATGAAGGGCCTTTCTTATACTTATAAGATGAGTCAGTAAACCTATTCTTCTCTATCTCCAACAAGCATTTGAGTTGTTGTGTTTCAAGCATTCATATGATGATTTACTCAATCATGTTCTCTATCTTCCTTGTTTGCACAAGACTCTTATATAAATGAGTATTACTTTGAAAGCTATCATTGTGAAAAGCCTTTTATGTTTGAGCAAAGAGTACTCCTATTGTAAACTTCTACAAAATCTTTATTTGAAAACTGTTTGCCAACTGTTCTATTGTAGTTGATGCTTATGAGTGGAACCATTGAATTATTGTTTATGTTTAGATTGTTATCCATCATCATATCATCTCTGATCTTGATCCATAATGTCTTGTGAGTAGTTCGTTTAGTTCTTGAGGACATGGGAGAAGTCATGTTGTTAGTAGTGGAATTGTTTTGAGGTATTATTCAATGGTTTAATATTTAAGTTGTGGTGCTATTCTTCTAGTGGTGTCATGTGAACATCGACTACATGATACTTCACCATTTATGGGCCTAGGGGAATGCATTATGTATTTGGATACTAATTTTGGGGTTGCCGGAGTGACAGAAACCTGAACCCCCGTTAGGAAACCTTTACACAAGGGAGTGTAGGATCTCAGAGTTTAAGGCTGTGGTTAGGTTTATATCTTAATTGCTTTATTGTAGTTGTGGATGCTTGTAAGGGGTTTAATCACAAGTATGTATTAGTCCATGTAAGGTCGGTACTTTAGCACATGTTCACCCACACAACACTTATAAAACCAAAGAAGATTAATCAGCTATATGAAACGAAACACTTGACAGTATTCCCATGTGTCCTCGAGAACATTTGGTCCTCATTACTATTTCCACTGGCTTGTCCTTTGCTAATAAAGGATTGGGCCACTTGCTTCTCATCTTTATTTACTTGCACTTTATTTCCTTGCTTTATCAGAAAACCCCTTTGTAACATCCCTAAAATCATGATTTCAAAGATTACATATCATTCATGCATGCATATAGAATTGAGATCTATTTCAAACTCATTTCAGAAAAACAGAAGCTCATAGTGCTATGATTTTATGTGAGCAAACTTAAATCAAATGGCCATCCCCATTTGAGAGTTTGAATGATTTTTAAACTTAGCTTGTTTTTCTTCCTTATAGAAAGGATTGAGTGTGGTTTTGGACCAAGTTTTACAAATTGGGAATAGTTTCAAAAACCCTTTTTCAAACTTTTGCAAATCAGATGCAAGCCTCTGATATTTTGTTCTCCAAGTTTGTCCAAGCCTTTGCAAAGCAACCACATGATTTTGTGCCTGTATTTGAGACTACAGCACACTGCAAAAATCCCAAGAAATTTTGAATTCAAATAGAACTTGAATTCATTTGAAAACCAATTCAGAAAATCGAATCAGAGAAAGAAAAGGAGAAAGAAATGGAAAAGGGCCGGCGCCAGGATTCTAGCCCAGCAACAGAACTGGCCCAACTAGCCCACCCGGCTTTTCCCTCTCTCTCTCACACGCGCAAGCGCACCCAGGCAGTCGCTGACGACCATACCCCACCTCCTCTTCGCGCGTTTCGCTGACGAGCGGGCCCTCTCCACGTCGCCCTCGTCTTCCCCAAACCGCCCATGATCGCATCGCTGCTGTCAATGCGTAATGGCGTAATTAGCCTTGATGCAGGCGTTTCTGTCGCTTGAGCCTATATAAACCACACCCCGCGGTCATTTCCCCACTCTCCTCGCTCACTCCGCCACTAGGCTGCGCATTTGCTCTCAAGCCCGTAGTACGGCGACTCCGGACCGATTCAGTGAGCCAAGACGCCCCTCTCTAGTTCAAGCTATCTTGCTTAGCATGATCTGGCGCATCTGCTGACACCTTTCTTTTGCCTGCTCGTGACCCAGGTCGTCGTTTCCATTCACGACCGCAACCACCTGCGCCGCCGCTAGACTCCGGCGACCAATTGAGGTAAAACCAGCCCTTGCCCCTCTTTCATACGAGATTGTTCGCTGCGTCTTGTACCCCGACCCCTACGGTTCGTGCTAGGCGGCGCCAAACCTCGCCGATGACCTCATGCGCAAGCAACGACGCCGCAACTCCGACGAGCCCCTGAGACCGTTCCAGCGCGCCCCTTCGCAAACCAATGCCACGTTGAGCTTCAGCACGCCACCGCGATTCTGCTAAGACCCTTCCCCCTCTCGCGCGACCTAGAATGCCAGCGCCGCCGCTCGCTGACGCCGCGCGCCGCCAGGACATGGTCGCATGCTCGAGAGCCGTTGGATCTAGATCCAACGCTTGCGATAGATCTACTAATCGAACCGTTATGCTAGATCTGAACCGTGCATCGTTAGTTAGATCCTACAGCTAGAAAGCATGATCCGAAACGAATCGGTACGCGCCAATAGAAACATGACGCGTGGCTAGAGTTTAAATCAAAAACAGAATTCAAATCAGATTTAGATCCAAATTTGAAATGACAATAACTTGTGATTCCCACGTTAGATTTTTACAAACTTTATACCGTTGGAATCAGGGAGACAAGCCCTTTTTGAATCCGCAATGTGTTTAACAAAAAGTTTCTGTTAAAATGACTTTTTATGCAGAAACTTGTTTAGGACTATTTTGAGTATAGAATTTGTTTAGTAAATTGTTTTAGTGCTAAATAAGTTTAGTTAGCAAGTTTTTGACTTGGTTATGTTTCTGTATCATGCACTTGCTTGGTGGAGTTTTCAAAAATCATCACTTAGCATTTTCTTGCATGCATGCATTCATATTTTTGTTTGTATATGAATTGTGTGTAATTTTGTGCTACAATTTTTTTTGTAGATTTTGCTAGTGACTGTGATTGTGAAGAGTGCTACTCTCCCCATTACCAAGGCAAGTGGTACTACATGAATATTTCCATCCCTATATTTTGTACAAGCATTAGAAATATTTTGCTAAGTCTTGCATGTTGTTTCTGCCAAATGCTATGTTGGGAAATCCTAAGTAGTTGTAGAATTGTAGAATTGCTAGGAAATTTCCTAAGTTAAGTTACTATGCCATGCTTAGCCTAGCTAGTAGCAAACAAGGGTTGGTAAAGTATATACATGCTATGATGAAAATATTTCTAAGTCTTTGGACTTATGTTTTCTTAATAAAACAACTAAGTCAATGAACCTCCTGGGTGGAATGGGACTTGAATGGTGGTTTTTGGTTGAGTGGTTACACAAGGCCCATGGATATGGTTTACCTTGTGTATCTCACTTGTGGTATGCCAACCAGGCACAAAGGGATTTGGAGGCCAAGTGTTGAGAAGCTTATAGTGCAACCACTTGGCAATATGGGCTCTGCCTTGATCATATAGGTTGCTAGAACTTAGCCTTTTGGACAGTTGGTGGTAGTGGGAATGTTAGGTTGGAGCGCATCCATTTGGCCAAGGAAAGGCTTCTGAAAGGTCCTGTCTTGGGAAACCAAGTCTGGTGGGGAAAGTGCACAACCTCTGCAGATGGAAAATCTAAGTACTTAGCCAAGTCCATGGCAATGGACAACTTGAGCATCAAGACATGGAAGCTATCAAGAATCTCATCACTCCAACTTCTAAGTAAAACTTGTGGGTGAACAAGGGTAAAGGACCCCAATGTCTATTGGTGGTTTCCAGGGAAAGCTTTTGACAAAGAAAAACTTTATGTTTTCAAACTAATAGGAAAAACCTATTTTGAGCAAAGCAAGCCAAGCTACACTTAGCCAAAATGCATATAGTAATATAGTCCACCTAAAATTTACTAAGGTATCACTTGCCAATACTATTCCAAAGTATTGACCCACTGTGGCTGTAACTTGTGATGTTGCAGGTTACTCCGATGATGATTAGGTGTCATGAGTCTACACTCAATATGCTTGCCTGTGGCACATGAAGATGAAGACTTATGTCTATTTACTTATTCCAAAACTCTTGTATTAGGCCTGTGGCCTTGAGTTGTAAAAGACTATGTTTTATCTCTGGAATGGATGTAATAAATGACCTTTGTATCTGTGTACTTCATCTTAAACTGTGGATGCTAGCAATGATCCAGGGACTAGCATTGCAATCACAGGGATCCTTTTCCTTTACAAAGGAGGGATCTTACAGATGGTATCAGAGCACTGTGTTGCCTGTAGGATTATGACCTTAGGATTGGAAATCACTAAGGAATTTTTTTGACTACTTCTACACTTGTCTATTCTTCTCGTAAACTTTTCTAATCTTCTCATTCTCATCTCTATTTGTAGATGAACACCATCAAAGAAGCTGTAAAGAAAGGACCACTCATGACCATGACCTTGGAGTGTGAGACTGAGTTTCCCAAAATTCTCAAGGACCTCATGGTGGCAATGGAAATACATGGTGCAGCTGTGTACAAAGGCTTTCCAGTGATGGATGAAGGAGTTGAGTATTGGTGGGTGCAACTTCACTTGTACAAAAGCAAGGAAGACAACCACAAAGAAAGAGGATTCTGCATGTATACCAACACTATGGTGCATACCACATTCTTTGATTCAGCAAGAGAAGCAGCTTGGAGGACTATCAAAGAACTTAGTGCTAGAGTGAAGTGCAGAATGCTCAACCTCCAAAAAGACTTAGAGAAAGATAAGGAACATACCCAAGAGTTGGAAGCCACCAACCAAACCTTAAGGGGAGATATTATAGACTTAGTGATGGAATCATGTGAACAAGATAGGCCGATTGCCTCTAGGAACATTGTGTTAGCCAACAGATCCAGTGAGATAGGATTGTAAACGCACTTCGTTAGCTGGACCACCACCTATCACCTTATTTTCCAAATGATACCTTAAATAAGTTTGGACCATGGTTGATGTAATGGATTCATGTATGCATGAATTGTGTGATTTTGTGTTCCAAGGATGTGTATGTGTTGTTTGTATTTGTTTTATCTTAATTTGTGTTGTTCTAACTTTCTATCTTATAAATAGATGCCTATTACCATCAGCACTGTTGAGGAGTTCCAGGTTACCCGCTTTGGTCCTCGTATCGTTGAGCTTACCACTTTGCTCAATCTCCCTCTTCCCACCATCATGGTGCATCCACTCACCAAGTTCGAGAGGAAGGACCTCTGGGGCTTCAAGGTGAACCAACCCGGACGCCAGACAGAGCCTACTACGGAGGCCATCGTCTTCAAGCTTATGCACGATGACAGGGAGAGAGGCATGGAGGTAGTCATGCAGGACCTGATAGGACGTCTGCTAGGCCGGCACTCCCGACAGGTTAGAGGCACCCACTTCCACGTCTTTGAAGGCGTGATGAGGATGGAGAGTCCATCGACTTCGAGGGCGACTCGAGGGGCAATGAGCCAATACATCTCTACCTCCAGGACTTAGAGTCTCTCATTAGGCACGTGGACACGGACAGACCAATGTCATGCTCAAGAATGACGAAGCTCCAGTGCTGACTTGGCGAGAAGGACAAGCTTTTTCATAGCAGGACGAGATAGTCAAGGAAATGGAGGCGAAGTTCGAGACCCAGGACCGGAAGTTCAAGAGTCAGGAGAAACGCGTCCAGGATAAGAACAAGAAGATCCGGGACATGACTGAAGAACTGAAGTCCAAGGATTTCGAGCTAGAGCAGCAACAGATGGTGATTGAGAGGCTTCATTCCCAGAAGAGGGCTCTCAAGGCCAAGATTGAGTCCTTGACCACTACTATTGAGGAGAACAAGACCGCGATGGAGAACGCAGGTCTTACCTTTGTCGAGGAGGAGATTGATGCTGATGAGTAGACTTGACTACTTGTTTATCTTTTATTATCATACTTGTTATTTGTGAACTTGTTATTGGACCATCCGACATGTGGATGGCTTGCCACTTGTGTGTTTTACTTTGTGAACTTGTTATCTGGTTGTTGAACTTTTATCTTCTGTTGCATGCTTGTGTTTGCTTATGTGATGTAATGTGCATAAAAACATCTATGGGTATCTCATTCTTATCTCTATTTGAATAAATCATAGATGCCTCCCCGTCGCGCAAACCCCAACCCCAACAACAACAACAACATAACACCAGAAATGCAGCAAATGATGAATGCTCAAACACAGCTCATGCAGATGATGACAACATTCATCCAGAACCAGAATAATAACAACAACAAAAACCCCAATAACAACAACAACAACCCTCCGGGCTTTGATATGCTCACCATATTTACGTTTGAGGCCTAAGTTCTCGGGGACGACTGATCCCATGGTGGCCAATGATTGGCTACGTTCTGTAAACAAGGACTTAGTGACCGTGGGCTGCACGGACGCTGAAAAGGTTAGATTTGCAGCACATCTGCTGGAAGGGACAGCCGCCACTTGGTGGGACAACTTCCAAATCACCACTCCTATAAATGAGGTGACCTGGGCTATCTTTGAGGATGGCTTTCGCACTGCTCATATCTCATCAGGAATAATGAGCCTGAAAAAGAAAGAGTTCCACAATCTGAAGCAGCGCCACCGCAGCGTGGATGAATACATAGAAGAGTTCCACAATCTGGCGCGTTATGCACCGGACGAGGTTGACACAGATGCCAAAAGAAAGGAAAAATTTCTGGAAGGCTTGAATGATGAGCTGAATCTGCAGCTGGCTGTGGCATATGTTCCCACTTATCATTCGCTCTGTGACAAGGCTGCTATATTGGAGAACAAAATGAAGCAAGTCGAGAGTAGGAAGAGAAAGCACTGACAAGCATGCCGGATCGTCTCACAAACGATCTCACTATGATGACAGTGGAAGCTCAGGATCCCATAAGCATGGGAAATTCAACAAGCACCACAACCACAACCGTCATGACAACAAGCATCATCGCAGTCATGACAATGACAATAAGAGCCACCACGGTGGTAATGGTAGTGGAAGTGGAAGTAAGCCTGCTAAAAGGGACATCAGTCAGGTTGAATGCTTCAAATGCAAGAAGATGGGACACTATGCAAATGAGTGCCCCGAAAAGAAAATTGAAGGACTTGTCAAGCCGAATCCTTTCCAGAAAGGACAGGTGAACCACATCAGTGTGGAGGAGGTCTATGAGGAGCCCGACATTGTTGCTTAAGTTCGAGACTCAATTCCATTCCAGATTTGTACTTTTGATCGGTGCATCGCATTCATTCATATCAAAGGCATTTGTTGATAGAAATGGGTTTTCATCGAAAACATTGGGTGTCCAATAAAGTTAGTTCTCCGGGTGGAGAAATGATAGTAAGTCTTGGATGCCGATCTTGTAATAGAATTTGGAAAACATAAGTTTCCAGTGAGTCTGATAATCCTAGATTCCCAAGGACTGGACGTAATTTTGGGAATGGATTGGATGGCTAAGTATGAAGGGGTACTAGATTGTGCTAATCGTACTGTTACACTCACAACCCCGGAAATAAAAATAATTAAATTCAAGTCAAACTTTGAATCCAAAGGAAGTAAGCTTAATTCTCTTAAGGGGTTAGCATGGACAGTGTGCCAATTGTGTGCGAGTATCCGGATGTATTCCCGGAAGAATTACCAGTAATGCCACCAGATAGAGATGTGGAGTTTCTGATAGATTTGGTACCAGGTTCTGGACCAATAGCAAAGAGACCATACAAAATGTCAGTTGATGAACTGAAGGAGCTCAAGAAGCAACTAGGAGAATAGTTGCAGAAAGGATTTATTCAACCAAGTTCTTCATCTTGGGGAGCCCCAGTCTTGTTCGTGGAGTGAAAAGATTTGGAGTCAAAGGGAAGTTGGCACCAAGATATGTTGGGCCATTCAAGATTCTAAGTCGCAAGGGAGAAGTTGCATATGAAGTCGAATTGCCAGAATCTCTGTCAGCAGTGCATAATGTCTTTCATGTGAGTCAACTTAAGAAATGTCACCCAAAAATGGAAGAAACTTCTTTGAAAGATACCATACCTTTGGAAGAGGTTCAACTAGAAAGTGACCTCACATATGAGGAGAAGCCTATCAAGATTCTTGAGACTGCAGAAAGAGTCACAAGGACAAAGACTATCAAGTTTTGCAAAGTGCAATGGAATCATCATTCCGAAGAGGAAGCAACATGGGAAAGAGAAGATGATCTTCGGAAAGACCACCCTCACCTATTTGCTAGCCAATCCGAATCTCGAGTAGATTCACCTTAAGGGGTTAGATTTGTAACATCCCTAAAATCATGATTTCAAATATTACATATCATTCATGCATGCATATAGAATTGAGATCTATTTCAAACTCATTTCGGAAAATGTAAGCTCCTAGTGCTATGATTTTATGTGAGCAAACTTAAATCAAATGGCCATCCCCATTTGAGAGTTTGAATGATTTTTAAACCTAGCTTGTTTGTCTTCCTTATAGAAAGGATTGAGTGTGGTTTTGGACCAAGTTTTACAAATTGGGAATAGTTTCAAAACCCCTTTTTCAAACTTTTGCAAATCAGATGCAAGCCTCTGATATTTTGTTCTCCAAGTTTGACCAAGCCTTTGCAAAGCAACCACATGATTTTGTGCCTGTATTTGAGACTACAGCACATTGCAAAAATCCCAAGAAATTTTGAATTCAAATAGAACTTGAATTCATTTGAAAACCAATTCACAAAATTGAATCAGAGAAAGAAAAGGAGAAAGAAATGGAAAAGGGCCGGCCAGATTCTAGCCCAACAAGAATCGCCCAACTAGCCCACCCGCTTTTCCTCTCTCTCACACGCCAAGCGCACTCAAAGCGATGACGACCATACCCACCTCCTCTTGGCTTTAGCGTGACGAGCCTCTCCACGCCGCCTCGTCTTCCCCAAACCGCGCCCGCATCACGCCGCCGCCTGTCAATGCAGTAATGGCGCGGCGAATTAGCCTTGATGCCAGCGTTTCTGTCAAGGCTTGAGCCTATATAAACCACACCCCGCCGCGGTCATTTCCCCCCACTCTCCTCGCTCACTCCGCCACCAGGCTGCGCGCATTTGCTCTCGAAGCCCCGTAGTACCGACGACTCCGGCGACCGATTCCGGTGAGCCAAGACCGCCCCCTCTCTCTGGTTCAAGCTATCTTGCTCAGCATGATCTGGCGCATCTGCTGACACCTTTCTTTTGCCTGCTCGTGACCCAGGTCGTCGTTTCCATTCACGACCGCAACCACCTGCGCCGCCGCTAGACTCCGGCGACCAATTGAGGTAAAACCCGAGCGCCCCTTGCCCCCTCTTTCATACGAGATTGTTCGCCTGCGTCTTGTGCACCCCCTGACCCCTCTGGTTCGTGCTAGGGCGACGCCAAACCTCTTGATGACCTCATCTGCAAGCAACGACGCCGCAACTCCGACGAGCCCCTGAGACCGTGCCAGCGCGCCCCTTAGCAAACCAACGCCACGTTGAGATTCAGCACGCCACCGCGATTCTGGTAAGACCCTTCCCCCTCTCCCGCGCGACCTAGAACGCCAGCGCCGCCGCTGGCCAGCGCTTCTGCTTGGCCGCGACGCCAGGACATGGTCGCATGCTCGAGAGCCGTTGGATCTAGATCCAACACTTGCGATAGATCCACTAATCGAACCGTCATGCTAGATCTGAACCGTGCATCGTTAGTTAGATCCTACGGCTAGAAAGCGTGACCCGGAACGAATCGGTACGCGCCAATAGAAACATGACGCGTGGCTAGAGTTTAAATCAAAAACAGAATTCAAATCAGATTTAGATCCAAATTTCAAATGACAATAACTTGTGATTCCCACGTTAGATTTTTACAAACTTTATACCGTTGGAATCAGGGAGACAAGCCCTTTCTGAATCTGCAATGTGTTTAACAAAAAGTTTCTGTTAAAATGAATTTTTATGCAGAAACTTGTTTAGGACTATTTTGAGTATAGAATTTGTTTAGTAAATTGTTTTAGTGCTAAATAAGTTTAGTTAGCAAGTTTTTGACTTGGTTATGTTTCTGTATCATGCACTTGCTTGGTGGAGTTTTCAAAAATCATCACTTAGCATTTTCTTGCATGCATGCATTCATATTTTTGTTTGTATATGAATTGTGTGTAATTTTGTGCTACAAATTTTTGTGTAGATTTTGCTTGTGACTGTGATTGTGAAGAGTGCTACTCTCCCCATTACCAAGGAAAGTGGTACTACAGGAATATTTCCATCCCTATATTTTTTACAAGCTTTAGAAATATTTTGCTAAGTCTTGCATGTTGTTTCTGCCAAATGCTATGTTGGGAAATCCTAAGTAGTTGTAGAATTGTAGAATTGCTAGGAAATTTCCTAAGTTAAGTTACTATGCCATGCTTAGCCTAGATAGTAGCAAACAAGGGTTGGTAAAGTATATACATGCTATGATGAAAATATTTCTAAGTCTTTGGACTTATGTTTTCTTAATAAAACAACTAAGTCAATGAACCTCCTGGGTGGAATGGGACTTGAATGGTGGTTTTTGGTTGAGTGGTTACACAAGGCCCATGGATATGGTTTACCTTGTGTATCTCACTTGTGGTATGCCACCCAGGCACAAAGGGATTTGGAGGCCAAGTGTTGAGAAGCTCATAGTGCAACCACTTGGCAATATGGGCTCTGCCTTGATCATATAGGTTGCTAGAACTTAGCCTTTTGGACAGTTGGCGGTAGTGGGAATGTTAGGTTGGAGCGCGTCCATTTGGCTAAGGAAAGGCTTCTGAAAGGTCCTGTCTTGGGAAACCAAGTCTGTTGGGGAAAGTGCACAACCTCTGCAGATGGAAAATCTAAGTACTTAGCCAAGTCCATGGCAATGGACAACTTGAGCATCAAGACATGGAAGCTATCAAGAATCTCATCACTCCAACTTCTAAGTAAAACTTGTGGGTGAACAAGGGTAAACGACCCCAATGTCTATTGGTGGTTTCCTGGGGAAGCTTTTGACAAAGAAAAACTTTGTGTTTTCAAACTAATAGGAAAAACCTATTTTGAGCAAAGCAAGCCAAGCTACACTTATCCAAAATGCATATAGTAATATAGTCCACCTAAAATTTACTAAGGTATCACTTGCCAATACTATTCCAAAGTATTGACCCACTGGGGCTGTAACTTGTGATGTTGTAGGTTACTCCAATGATGATTAGGTGTCATGACTCTACACTCAACATGCTTGCCTGTGGCACATGAAGATGAAGACTTATGTCTATTTACTTATTCCAAAACTCTTGTATTAGGCCTGTGGCCTTGACTTGTAAAAGACTATGTTTTATCTCTGGAATGGATGTAATAAATGACCTTTGTATCTGTGTACTTCATCTTAAACTGTGGATGCTAGCAATGATCCAGGGACTAGCATTGCAATCACAGGGATCCTTTTCCTTTACAAAGGAGGGATCTTACACCCTTAAAATCTGTTTGCTAAGTATTTATAGAGATTTCCTGCTCCATACCACTAGTCAACACCTTCTGCTCCTCATTGGGATCGACACTCCTATTTATCGAAAGTACTACGATACACCCCTATACTTGTGGGTGATCACCCCCACCTATATAAGGAGGTCCCATTTTCCTTGTCCTTGGTGCCTAACCCTAGCCGTCACTCCCCCTCTCTCTTCTCCACTGTCCTGCTCCGGCTTATGCAAATCCCTATAGAAATCGCTCCTCCACCACCATCACCACACCTTCGTGTTCTTGGGATTCCGAGGAGATCTACTACCTCCGCTACCCTGCTGGAACCGGGAGATGAAGGTCTTCATCGACTATAGTACGTGTGACTGACTGTGGAAGCGCTGCCGGAATGCAGCACCGAAAGGATGCTCTACGCGGTCTTGAGATGGCAAGTGATAGACTACATCAACCACGAGAATATAATTTCGTCAAACGCTTTGGATCTACGAGGGTTAGTTCTCTTCATTCTCATTGCATCGATCTCGTGGATTAGATCTTGGCTTTAACATAGATCGGGTCTTGGTTTTATGTGTTTTTGCGATAGAATTTTTTTTGTTTTCCATGCAACGAACCCTACAATGGTATTAGAGCCTACTCTATGCGTAGATCTGTTGCACGAGTAGAACACAATGGTTTTGTGGGCATTGATGCTTTTGTTGTCGCTTGCTTTTCGTGTACTTTGAATCTTGCGGTATGGTGGGATGAAGCGACTCGGGTTAACTTTATATGTCGTCGCACATGATACTTGCTCCACGCTCAACGTGCAACTTGCATTGCACAAGTGGATTTGCGGTGTGTCTCTCTCCCTCCATAGTTAATATTCAATTTACAATGGGCACTTGACAACACTTGTATCAGCGTTGTGGTTCTTGTTCGTAGGTAAGAACGATTCTTATTCGAAAGCCCCAAGCCACGTAAAACATGCAAAGAAAATTAGAGGCGTCTAACTTGTTTTTGCAGGGCATGTGATGTGATGTGATATGGCCATGATGTGATTGTGATCATATTTGATGTATGCAATGATCCTTATTGTAATATGGCAACCGGAGGAGCCTGATGGTTGTCTTTAAATTTGTTAAGACATGCGTGTCTATTTATCATGTAATAGCTTTATTCCAAGTAGTTGTAATAGTTGTTGTTGGTGATAGACAACCATGAAGCAACACCATTGACCTTGATGCCACGCTGGTGATGATGGAGATCATGTCCGTGCTTTGGAGATGGAGATCAAAGACACAAGAAGAAAGGTCATATAATATCACATATTATAAATTGCATGTGATGTTAATCCTTTTATTTATCCAGTATTGCTTAGATCGCGACGGTAGAATTATAAGATGATCCCTCTCACTAAATATCAAGTAATAAAGTGTTCATACTTACTAGGCACCGTTGCTAAGACTCGTCGTTTCGAAGCATCACGTGATGATCAGGTGTTATAGATTCTACATGTGTATACAACGGGTGCAAAGCCAGATTTGTACATGCGGATACTAAGGTTAATCTTGACGAACCTAGCATGTAAAGACATGGTCTCAAAACACGGAATACCTAAAGGTAAAGCATGAGTCATATGGATGATATGATGAACATGTTGATTGTTCACCTTTGAAGATACATCATCTCTCGTGATGATCGGACGTGGTTCGTGTAATCACCAAAACAACTCGAGGGGTGTTGTTTTGAGTGGGAGTTCAAAAGTAATATGATTAAAGTTGAGCACAATTTATCATAAATTAAATCAAAGTGAATTTGCATAATTTTTGTAGTCACTGGCATCCGTTCACCTCCTTACGCTTAGTTTCAATTAAGATAATATAACTATAGAATTCTGGACAGTTACTTTACGAACTGGTATCGTATTGTTTTGAGTATCAATCTAAAGTTTAAAAGTCCTATTGGAAACTTTCAAAAAAATCCATTTACTCCGTGAAGTTTAATAATTGGTATTGAATCAAGAGTAACAATTCCAGTGTTATTATCTAAATATCATGTTTGCTGCCTCCATGATTCTTGATATTCAAGAGATTGTTTTAAATATTAATGTTATCTAGGAGCTGAAAGAACTGTTTCAAAAAACATCATGTATGGAAGATATTACGATATCTGAAACAATTTTTTGGTTGCAATATGATAGAGTATAATTTCGCAAAATGTATGTTCTCATATTTGATGAGAATTTGCGAATATTGGAGATGCTAGACGTCCTAATCCTCCAAAAGATTTTGGAAAGCAACATTATACTCGTGATTCACATTTATAAGCTATAGTAGCTTAATCATGAAAGTTGTCATGATAAGGATGAATAGAAGATGTAGATAAAATGTTTACTACACTAAAATACTACTAAAGAATGAATTTTGAAAGAACGCCAAGCATTTGATGATGGTGATCTACTTCAGAGTGCAAGTCCAAAGGTATTAGTATTTGACTATACACACTTTGGACTATGTGTCATCTATATGGCGCCCCTTTTGACATTGATATATTCTTTTAAAAGGAAAAGAAAATGCTGAAAGATAATATTATAAATATTTGGCAAAAAAAGGAAAGACTGGAATTGTCCAACTTAGGTATATAGATGATATACATATTATGATTGTATTCTTTGCTTGTTAAACAATGTGGTTCTTGGGTATTGGATACTGAATTGGTTGGTGTGAAATGTCATGCAGGACAACACAATTCATAAACTGCAATGGCCTAAGTAACCAGCAAGAGAATATGTGGTGATTTTCATAAAAAACCAAGAGTTGTTGAGTTTCTCATTGACATCAAAGCTTACCTTCAAGGCTTGTTTCAATAATTTTTATTTTGATCAGGTATTATGAGAACAAAAGGTTGTTCAAATAATTGTCATATTCTATAAAATATGGATAATGTACAAGTCTGGTTGGATAAATCACGTCCATAGAACTAATGCTAAAAATGTCGAAAGACAAATGATTGAAAGATCACTTAAAAAGTTACATCGCCGTTTAAATTATATTGAAAAGAAAACATGTAGAAACTCCATGTTGATGGAATTTTGGAGTCTTTTGGTTTTGTTCAATTGACACTTGTGAGACTTTCCTTGTGATAACTGAAACTTTGTTTAAAGGCCAAAGAAGAACGAACGACTAACTTATTGGAATTTGTACATATTGATGTATGTAGTTCATTATGTGTAGTCGTGAGCGATGGATTTCAACTTCATATGCTTTTTTCGAAAATTTGAGTGAATACATGTGTATATTTACTTAATGAGGATGAAGTGTGAAATATTTGAAAATGTTCAAAGACTTTTGATACGTACAATTTGCATCACCATTCTATATCATAATTTGCCTCTATTCATTGATATATGTCTTATTATGAGGTATTACTTATGTCTTTTCCTCTGTTTTTGTATGTTGGCTGATTCTTGAAGGATGAACTGCTGGAGTCAGGATTCTGATGGAAAAAGAGGTGTTTTGATGCAATTTCGCGGAGATCGAAAAATACCGAAAAATATTGAAAATTATATTTTCCCAGAGAAGGAAGCGGAAGGAGGCGTGGCTGGCCAGGGGTCCACCCCTAGGCGCGGGTCCCCCTGGGCCGCTCCTAGGGCAGGTGTGGCCCACCTGGACGGCGTCCGACTCCGCCCTCTCGCCTATATCTTCCTCTCGGAACCCTAATACCAGGGGAGCGACCACATAAACATTTTCGTCGCCTCTGCGGGGCGGAAAACACCGAGAGAGAAAGAGCTCTCCAGCAGACAGATTTCTGCCGGGGAAATTCCTTCCCGGAGAGGGGAGATCGTCAAGCTAGACTTCATTGGTATCATCATCATCCACACCATCATCTCCACCAGCACCATCATCACCACTCCATCCCGCTGTAACAATCGTGTTGAATACTTGCATAGTTCTTAGGGGAAGCTTTCCCGGTGTTGATTACTATTGTAGTTGATGCTTGTGAGTAGAACCATTGGATTATTGTTTATGTTCAGATTGTTATCTATTATCATATCATCTTTGATCTTGTCCATATGATGTCTCGCGAGTAGTTTGTTTAGTTCTTGAGGACATGGGAGAAGTCATGTTGTTATTAGTGGATTTGTGTTGAGTTATTATTCAGTGGTTTAGTATTTAAGTTGTGGTGCTATTCTTCTAGTGGTGTCATGTGAACGTCGACTACATGATACCTCACCATTTATGGGCCTAGGGGAATGCATTTTGTATTTGGCTACTAATTGTGGGGTTGCCGGAGTGACAGAAACCTGAACCCCCGTTAGGACACCTTTGCACAAGGGAGTGTAGGATCTCAGAGTTTAAGGTTGTGGTTAGGTTTATATCTTAATTACTTTCCTATAGTTGCGGATGCTTGCAAGGGATTTAATCACAAGTATGTATTAGTCCAAGTAAGGTCGGTACATTAGCACAGGTTCACCCACACAACACTTACAACACCAAAGAACAGTACTCAGCTATTTGAAGCGAAAGCACTTGACAGAATTCCCATGTGTCCTCGAGAACGTTTTGTCCTTATAAGTATTTCCACCGGCTTGTAGTTTGCTAAGAAAGGATTGGGCCACTTGCTGCGTTTGCTTGTTGTCTTTATTACTTGCACTTTGTTTCGTTGATTTATCTGAAAACCCCTAAAAATCCATTTGCTAAGTATTTACAGAGATTTCCTGCTCCATACCACTAGTCAACACCTTCTGCTCATCGTTGGGATCGACACTCCGATTTATCGGAAGTACTACGATACACCCCCTATACTTGTGGTTCATCAAGACTATTTTGTGGCGCCGTTGCCGGGGAGTGAAGAACTATTGAAGAGTGGAACTAGTAAGGGAAACTTCTATCTTGAGTATTGACTTTTGTTTCTATTTGTTACTTTGTTTCCAATATGGATAACCCACTTGGTTTTCTGTTTGGTAAAACTACTACCACTGTTAGGGTAGTAGATAAACCACCACCTGTTGAGACAGATCCTTTTAAGATACCTACAAGTATTGTTGATCGTGTTATGGATAATTATTATTTAGGGGATGGAACTGTCCATCCTGGTGATCATTTGCTTTTTATCCATGAATTATGCGGGTTGTTTAAGTGTGCAGGTATCACAGGCCGAGCAGTGAAGAAGAAGTTACTCTCTATATCCTTGAAAGGGAGAGCTGAAGAATGGTATAAGCTGCTGAAGAATGGACAATCCATGGAATGGGAGGAGATGTCATCTCTCTTTTATTCTAAATTTTATCCTCCCAGTGAGATTCATAAGGATAGAAATATGATATATAACTTTGGCCTCATGATGGAGAGAGTACAACTCAAGCTTGGGGGATTGAAGTTACTAATGCTTAAATGTCCTATTCATGAACTCCCTAACAATAATATTATCAATAACTTTTATGCTAGGCTTTCTCTTCATGATAAAGATTTATTAGATGCTTATTGTGCTGGATCATTCACACGTATGAAGGAAGAAGCTAAATGCGATCTCTTAGACCGTATTCAAGAGAACACTGAAGCTTGGGAGAATGACAAGGGAAGAAAGTCAGGTATAAACTATCATTATGAATGCATTAAATCTTTTATGGGAACTGATTACTTCCGTGATATTAGTAATGAGTTTGGTCTTGATTCCCAAAGTATTTCCAACTGCTTTAAGGCCTTTTCCTCTTACATAGAAATTCCCAAGAAGAAGTGGAATAAGTACCATGCTCCTTATAAAGATGTTGTTAGTCATGTTCCTGTTAGAAGTACCAAAGTTTGTACTATTGATCATATTTTGCCTAAACCTTATGTTGAGAAAATACCTTTCCCAGCTAAAGTAAAGGAGTATTATATGATGATTAGTGAAAATAATAAAGGTTCTAAGAAAACTGTGGAGCCTGATGAGCAATTGAATAATGAACCTATGGTAGCTATTGTGAAAGACCCTGTCACTGGAAATATAGAGGATGAGCACATTGTCTTCTATGAAGACGCTTCTAATATAATTTCTCATCCTAGTAAAGCTAGTGTTCCTGTGCTTTCTGTTAAAATTGGTGATCATTGATATTATGGTTTATGTGATATTGGTGCTAGTTATAGTGCTATTCCTTATGAGCTTTACATGGAAATTATGCATGAAACTGGTCCTTGTGAGCTTGAGGACATTGATGTGGTTATTCACCTTGCTAATAAGGAAACCATCTTCCCTATTGGTATTGTAAGAGATGTGGAGGTTCTTTGTGGTAAGATTAAGTATCCTTCTGATTTTCTAGTGCTTAATTTGGCAGCTAGCAAAACTTGTCCTATCATTTTTGGTAGACCCTTCTTGAACACTCGTGGAGCTATTATAGATTGTAAGAAGGAGAAAGTTTTAACTAAGTTTGATGGAGATTCTTATGAGTTTAACTTTTCCAAATTTGCTGAAGATCCTTGTGAAAATAGCTTGCCTAATAAAGATTTCAGGATGGAACAACTTGCTTATATTGATCCAGTTTATGACCTTGGACCTCTTTTTGATGACTGTAAGTATGCTCATTCTGATGATAAAGTTGTTGCCAGTGACAGTTATATTGGCATCTCAAATCCCTTTGTTCCTGGGTGGCTTTCCACAAGTGTGATACACAAGGTAGACCATAGATATGGGCCTTGTGTAACCACTCAACATAACCCAAACAAACCATTCCATCCAGGTGATCCATTCACTTAGTTGCTTTATTAAGAAAAAACACAAGTCAAAGACTTAGCAATAATTTCCATAGCATGTATATAATCCACCCTTGTTTGCTACTAGATAGCCTAAGCATGGCAATATAGTAAGTATCTTAACTTAGAGAAAATTCTAACAAGTCTACAACTACTAGGATTTCTCAAGCATAGCATATAGATACTTACCAAAAACATCATGCAAGCCCTATACAAAATATCACTAATGCATAGTCAAAATATTGGGACAAAAATATGAAGCACCACTTGCCCTGGTATTTGGGGGAGTAGCAACAATCCTAACAATCACAATCACCACTAGCACAAAAATCTACACATAAAATGATAGCACCAAATTCATATTTTAAATAATCAAGAAAAAATATATGAATGCATGCAAATGCCATGTGATGTTTTTTATAAACTAAACCAGACAAGTAAAACAGTACTAAATCACTAAATAAACATTTATAGACTAAATAAATTTAATTTGGCTTTTAAAACATTTTCTAGATAATTTCAATACACAAAATAAGCCTACAAATGTCTCTGCATAAAATTCTATTTTAACAGAGGCAAAATACAAAACCAAGCCTACAGATGTGTAGGATTTAATTTTGTGAATCCATTGATATATTATTTGTATTTTTTGGATAAGCAGAACAAAAGTTATGAATTTTACAATTTTAAACATTCAAAAATCATTTCTAGAATTTTAAACAGACAGGCTAGGCCACGTGGAGTGTTTCTATTGGCTGATACCGTTTCACACGGATCGTGCTCTGTGGACCGTAGGATTAAAAGTAAATCGCACGGCTAAAATCTAATCATACCCTTTCGCTAAGTGATCTAATCTGGCGCGCTGGATCTAGATCTAACGGCTCACAGCGGCTTGACCACGAACTGGCGGCGCGCGTGGATGCAACAGCGGCGGTGCTACTGGCGGCGAAGGTCTGGAAAATACAGAGGAGGCTGGGGGTTGCAGTGTTGCTTAACAGACTTAACGAGGAAGCTCAACGTCTTCTTGGCGTGGGCGGTCTTTGAAGCAGTGGCTAGCGCTCGTCGGAGTTGCGGGCGGCGTCGGGTTCGTGCGGACGACGACGTTGACGACGTTCTGGATCGCCCTAGCACAAACGAGGAGCATTAGGAGGTGCGCAAGGACACGGTGAACACGACAGGGACAAGCAGAAGGCAAGGGGCGCTCGGGTTTTACCTAGATTCCTCATCGGAGTTGAGCGGCACTTCTGCCATTCACGGAGCTCGATGAAGACGACGACCTAGGTCACGAGCATGCAAACTAGAGGCATCAGAAGGTGCACAAGTACAAGAGGGTCACACTCGTTTGAAACAGAAGCAAAGGTGATGGGGATATGCCTACCGGGGTATACCCAGCAGGACGTTTCAGACTGGCCTAGGAGCTGGCGAGTGGGCCTGCAAGACGACGACTGGATCAAGACCTGGCGTGGATCCAAGCGACTGGAAGTTGAAGGCCCAGGAGAGTAGATAGGCCCAGTCAGATTAGGTTAAATGAGTATCGAAACCTTAACTGATTCGGTTGAGATATGTAAACCCTAGGGGAGGGTGAGTCTATATAAACCTCCCTAAAGGGCGTGTAAACGTACGTTCCATCATCGACCCAAGCGACTCGCCGCCTAGCCGTCGAGCTCGCCCCATTGTACCTCCATCATAATACAATCTAGCAGGAGTAGGTCTTTACCCTCCGGGGGTCTGTTGGGAGTTTGACGACTTGGAGTCGGCGCGGTTCA
Organism: Avena longiglumis; assembly: GCA_030063025.1. Lineage (NCBI taxonomy): Eukaryota > Viridiplantae > Streptophyta > Magnoliopsida > Poales > Poaceae > Avena > Avena longiglumis. The sequence goes on along the minus strand of CP125976.1, from coordinate 74,535,799 downwards.
GGACGGTCGGCGGAGTATCTTGGGATCGCCACCTCGCCGTCTGGAGTCGCCTCGGTAACGTAAAACCAAGACTTCTTCCATTCGCTCGCCGCCTTGGTAGGTAGCATCAGATCGAAAAAGGAGGCCTTTGACTTCAACTGAAACGTCAAGCCGCCCGCAACAAGCATTGGGCCGCCTGCTTCTTCGCGACTGATCCTCCCGTGGAACAGATCTTGCCATAGGGGGAAGTACATACGGATCTGAATGTCGCAGATCCGTTGACTAAATCTCTTCCACGAGCAAAACATGATCAGCACCTTAGTGCCATGGGTGTTAGATTGTTACTAGATGTAAACTAGATTATTGACTCTAGTGCAAGTGGGAGACTGTTGGACTTATTCCCTAGAGGCAATAATAAAGATGTTATTATTATAATTCTTGTTCATGATAAAGTTTATATTCCATGCTAGAATTGTATTAAGCGGAAACTTTGATACTTGTGTGGTTTATGAACAACACTGTGTCCCTAGTACGCCTCTATGGACTAGCTCATTGATTAATGATGGTTAAGGTTTCCTAACCATAGACATGAGTTGTCGATTAATAATAAGATCATGTCATTGGGAGAATGATATGATGGACACACCCAAATCAAGCAGAGCAATTAGATCGTGTCATCGTGTTCATCTTTGCGAAGCTTTTTCTTATGTCAAATATTGTATTCCATAGACCATGAGATAATGCAACTCCCTGGTATCGGAAGAAAGCTTTGAGGTCATCAAACGTCATCCTATGAAAGGGTTATCATAAAGGTGTCTCTCAGGTAATCAGAAAGTACTTGTTGGGTTGTATGTATCGATATGGGATTTGTCCCTCCCAAGTCAGAGAGATATACTTCGGGCCCACTCGGTAATCGATATAAACACCGCTTGCAAGCAAGTGGTTAAGGATTTAATCACAAAGTGATATCGGATTACGGAGCGAGTAAAGTACTTGCTGTGAACGATATTGAACTAGGTATTCCGATGCCAACGATTGAATCTCGGGCAAGTAAAATATCGCGTGACGAAGGGAATATATATATGGGACTAATTGAACCCTGGCATCGTGGTTCATCCGATATGATCATCGATGAATATGTGGGAGTCAATATGGGTTTCTAGATCCCGCTGTTGATTATTGATAGAAGATCATGTCTGCATATTCTCGAACCCGTAGGGTCACACACTTAACGTGTCTCGACGCTAGGATAGAATGGATAATTGGTTTATGAGTTTTTGTTCGGAGTCTCGGATGAGATCCAGGACATCATGAGAGGTTCTGGAATGGTCCGGAGAATAAGATTCATATAAGGGAAAGTAGTTTTTGGATTTCGGAATTCTTTCAGAATGTTCGGTATTGTACCAGAAGGTTCTAGAAGCTTCCGGAGTGGGACCAACGTGGCCCCACTTGTCGGGAGGGGGCGTGGGCCTACGAGGGAGTGCCCTATATGCATTGGGCAAGGGGAACAAGGCCCCATAGGCCCAGCCAACCAAGCCCTAGGGGAAACCCTAGGGAGAGCTTCTAGAAGGGGGGAAACTTGCCCCCACTCCACCCATGTGGCCGCCGGACCTAGGGCTTGGAGGAGGGGGCACGGGCAGCCGGACAGCCCTCTATATAAAGAGGGCAGGGGCGCACCCTCCCCCCACACCTCCTCCAACCCTAGCCGCCTACCTGATGCCCTCCTCTCTCTCTCTCTCCCGACTGCGCGTAGGCGAAGCCCTGCCGCAGAAACTCTCCACCTTTGAACCACGCCGTCGTGTTGTAGATCCAATCTATCTCTCCACCCCACTTGCTGGACCAAGGAAGGAGGAGACGTCGTGGTGCCGTACGTGTGCATCTCTCGGAGGCGTCGCCACTTGCAGCGTTGGATCAGATCGGATCGCGAGGAGGAGAAGGCTAGTACGACTACATCAACCACGTTCTGTTGAACGTTCCGCTGTGCGATTTCTTCAAGGGTATGAAGATCTCATCTATCCCTCTCGTTGATTGCATCTCCTAGATTAGATCTTGGCTTTCCCGTTCGCATCCGTAGAATTTCTTTGATTTACTATGCCGTGAAACCCTTCACCATCTAGTGCTCAAGGTGACAGTGTGGGGAACACGTACTTTGAGGTGTGCTGTTATAGCCCTACCAATGTTTAGAGTGTTCAACCGGAGAGTAGTTAAGAGTAGTATCATGAAGAGATGATATTTATATGAGAGAGTGTTCACTAGTGCAAGTATGATCCCTAGGCCTTGTTTCTAAGCATTGAAACACTATTTGCTACTAGATCTGTTGCATGTTTTCTTGCTTCCATCTTTATTCCATTTGCCGAGGAGGTTTTGGGCTTTTACCTTTCCTCCATGCCATCAGCTCTTTTCCGCACCATTACCCCACGTCAACAACAAGTCAAAAGCTATTTTCCGCACTGCTACCACTTGTATTTCACTATCTCTTCACGAACTAGTGCACCTATATTGGTGTGCCGGACACAAGAGATTTCTTGTATCTTGATTGTGGTTGCTTGAGAGGATACCTTTGACCACTTCCTCCCGAGTTCGATAAACCTTGGGTAATCCACTTAAGGAAACTTGTCATTGTTCTACAAACCTCGCACTTGAGGCCCAACAACTGTCTACAAGAATAGAAGTGCGTAGACATCAAGCTCTTTTCCGGCGCTGTCGGGAGGTAAGGTAAAAGGTACTCACATCCTCCGGTGTGAGTGCTCGAAGTTATTTCCTTTAGATACCGCAATTTTGTCTTTTTGTTTCTTGTTTTCTGTAACATCCTCAAAATCATGTTTCAAACTTATACATATCATCTATGCATCCATGAGCATATGATTTTCATTTCAAACAAATCAATTCAAAGTAGAAGCATTTGTGCTTATTATTTTATGTAAGGTTTACTCAAGCCTTGTGCTACTTGTTTTGAGAAAAAGTACTGTTAACCATTCAGTATTGTTTAGAATCCAAACTCAAATGATTTCAAAAACTTGAGCAAAGTCTCAAAGCAAAATATGAAATAAAACCAAATCTATGCCTTTTATCACACCTCTTAAAGGCATGGTTTTATTTTTATTTTCAAAAGACCCAAGTGTGTTTGAGTGAACACATGTGTTTGACACTTATTTGAGCACAAGTTTGTCTGTACAAAAGTCCTGAAAAGCTTTGGATTCAAACAGATTTGAATTGAGGTTTGAAAACCATTTCAGAAAAACAAACAGAAAAAGAAAAAGCTTAAAGAGAGAAAAAAAATATCACTCAGCCGAATCTGGCCCAACCAGCCCAGCTAAGCCCAACACCCCACCCCGCGAACCATTTTCTTTCACTCACCTCCGCACCCGCTGAGTGACTGACAGGCAGGACCCACTCCCTCTCCTTTCCTCTCGCTGACAGCCATGGCCCACACGACCATCGTCGTCTCCACCCAGCGACTGGTTCGTCCCCAATTCACGCAGGCGTTCCCTGTATTGATTCACGGCGTCAATCCACGTTGAATGCTGGAATAAATCTCGCTCGCGACCATGCTACTTAAACCCCCTCTGCCCCCTCTCCATTTCCCCCAAACTTCGAGCACAAAGCGCCCCTAGGCTGCCCGCATTCAAGCTCACACCGCCGCAGTCAGAGAGCACTCCGGCGACCGATTCCGGTGAGTCCTGTGCGCCCCTCGCCCTCTGGTTCTTTTAGACAGCCTCGCCACTTTCTTGCGCAACTACTGACACCGCTGGTTCCCTTTATACTTCCCTAGGTCGTCGATTACGTTCAACACCGCAAGCTCCCGACGACAACCTCGACTTCGGCGACCAAATTCCGTAAGCCCTTTGCGCCCCTTCACCTCTGACTCACACGAAGTTGTTCGCCACTGTCTTGTGCATCATCTGGTGCCGCTTGTTTGTGCTAGGAAGACCAGGAGCATCGCCAACGCCGCCTTCATCAACCCGACGCCGCGCAAGAACTCAAAGCAGCCTCACCAGGCGCTCAAACTCCAGCCCACTCGGCGCCCTTGCCAAGCCGCCGCCAGTTGAGAATCAACACGCCGCATACACGGTAAGCCTCACGACCCTAGGGCGACATTGTAGCGCCGCGCCCGTGGGCGAGCTCATCGCCGCCAAGAGCCGCCGCTAGCGCCGCTTTGGTCGCTTGATTCGTAGTCACGATCTAGATCCAGCGTAGGATTAGTTCACTTAACGAACCATTACGAATAGATCTGAGCCGTGCGGGTTAAGTAGATCCAACGGCCCAGAAGCGCGATCCAACGCGAAACGGTATGGGCCAATTAGAAACAGACGCGTGGCAGCAGTTACATTTAAAAGATAGAATTTGAATCTATTAGATATTCAAAATTGTTTTGGCTATAACTTTTGATCCCCACGTTAGAATTTGACAAATTTTATATCGTTTGAATCAGGAGAGCAAGCTCTTTCTAAATATTCAATGTGTTTAATGTTTTGATTCTGTTAAAAAGGTTTTATTTGCAGAAACTTGTGTAGGACTAATTTGAGTATATGAAATGATTAGGAAATGATTTAGGGTTTAAATAAATGTTGTTTGGCAAGTTTTTAACTTGTTAATGCACCAGTACTGTTTACTTGCTTGGTTGAGTTTTAAAAATCATCACATACCATCTTGCATGCATGCATATATTTTTGATTGTATATGTTTTGTGTGTAATTTGCTGCTACAATTCTTTGTGTAGATTTTGGTGCTAGTGATTGTGATTGTGAAGAGTGTAACTACTCTCCAAACTACCAAGGCAAGTGGTACTTCATGAATATTTCTATCCCCATGTTTTATACTAAGCATTAGAAAATTTTTGCTAAGTCTTGCATGTTATTATTTTGCTTATATGCCATGTTGGGAAATCCTAGTAGTAATAGAATTGCTAGGGAATCTCTAAATTAAGTTACTATCTATGCCATGCTTAGCCTAGCTAGTAGAAAACAAGGGTTGGTGAAATATACATGCTATGATAAAAATATTTCCAAGTCTTTGGACTTGTGTTTTGCCTAATAAAACAACTAAGTTAATGAAACACCTGGGTGGAATGGAAGGAAAGGTTTATGTTGAGTGGTTACACAAGGCCCATTTCTATGGTTTACCTTGTGTATCTCACTTGTGGTATGCCACCCAGGAACAAAGAGATTTTAGAGGCCAAGTGTTAAGAAGCTTCTAGTGCACCACTTGGCAATATGGGCTCACTCGACCACATAGGTTGCTAGAACTTAGCCATTTGGATAGTTGGTGGTAGTGGGAAAGATAGGTTGGAGCGCGTCCATTTGGTCTAAGGGAAGGCTTCTGAAAGGTCCTGTCTTGGTGAAACCAAGTCTGGCGGGGAAAGTGCACAACCTCTGCAGATGGAAAAATCTAAGTACTTAGCCAAGTCCATGGTAATGGACAACTTGAGCATCAAGACATGGAAGCTATCAAGGATCTCCTCATCCCAATTTCTAAGTAAAATTTGTGGGTGAACAAGGGTGAAGGACCTCAATGTCTATTGGTGGTTCCTTGGGAAAGTTTTACAAAGAAAACTTAGTGATTTCAACTAATAGGCAAGACCTATTTTGAGCAAAGCAAGCCAAGCTACACTTAGCCAAAATTGCATATAGTATCTAGTCCACCTAAATTATACTAAGGTATCACCTGCCAATACTATTCCAAAGTATTGACCCACCGTGGTCGTAACTTGTGATGTTGCGGTTACTCTGATGAGGATTAGGTGTCATGAGTCTACACTCAACATGTTTGCCTATGGCACATGAAGATGAAGACTTTTATTTATTTACTTATTCAAACTCTTGTACTAGGCCTGTGGCCTTGGAGTTGTAAAGACTATGTTTATCTCTGGAATGGCTGTAATAAAAGACCTTTGTATTTGTGTACTTCATCTTAAACTGTGGATGCTAGCATTGATCTAGGGACTAGCATTGCAATCACAGGGATCCTTTTCCTTTATAAAGGAGGGATCTTACAGATGGTATCAGAGCAGTGTGTTGCCTGTAGTATTATGACCCTAGGATTGGAAACCACTAAGGAAAAAATTTCAGCAACTTCTACACTTGTCTATTCTTCTCGTAAAACTTTTCTAATCTTCTTTCTCATCTCTATTTGTAGATGAACTCCATCAACGAATCCGTAAGAAAAGTACCACTCATGAAAATGACTTTGGAGTGTGAGACAGAATTCCCCAAGGCTCTCAAGGACCTCATGGTTGCATTAGAGATACAAGGTGCAGCTGTGTACAAAGGTTTTCCTGTGATGGATGAAGGAGTGGAATACTGGTGGGTGCAACTTCACTTGTATAAAAACAAGGAAGACAACCACCAGGAAAAAGGATTCTGCATGTTCACCAATTCAGTGGTGCACACTACATTCTTTGAATCAGCAAGGGATGCAGCTTGGAAGACCATCAAAGAACTTGGTGATAGAGTCAAGTGCAGAATGCTCAACCTCCAAAATGATCTAAAGGAAGAGAAGAAACATACCCAAGAGTTGGAAGCTACCAACCAAACCTTAAGAGGAGACATTATAGACTTAGTGATGGAGTCATGTGAGCAAGATAGGCTGATTGCTTCTAGAAACATTGTGTTAGCCAACAGATCCAGTGAGATAGGATTGTAAGCGTACTTCGTTAGTTGGACCACCACTTATCACCTTATTTTCCAAATGTTGCTTTAAAATAAGATTGAACCTTGGTTGTTGTAATGGATCCATGTATGCCATGACTTATGTGTTTTGTTTTCCAAGGATATATATGTGATGTTTTGCCTTGTGTTGTAACTTGAATTGTGTTGTTCTAACTTTTTCTATCTTATAAATAGATGCCTACTGTTACCATCAGCACTGTTGAGGAGTTCCAGGTTACCCGCTTTGGTCCTCGTATTGTTGAGCTTACTACCTTGCTCAATCTCCCTCTTCCTACCATCATGGTGCTTCCCCTCACCAAGTTCGAGAGGAAAGACCTTTGGGGTTTCAAGGTCAACCAGCCCGGACGCCAGACTAAGCCTACCACGGAGGCCATCGTCTTCAAGCTCATGCACGACGACAAGGAGAGAGGCCTTGAGGTAGTCATGCAGATCCGATAGACGCCCATCGGGAGACACTCCCGACAGTTAGAGGTACTCACTTCCATGTCTTGATAGACGTGATGAGGATGGAGAGTCCATCGACTTCGAGGACGATTCGAGGGACACAATGAGCCGATTCGTCTATACCTCCAGGACTTAGAGGCTCTCATTAGGCACGTGGACTCCGATAGGACCAACGTCATGCTCAGTAATGACGAACTCCAGGTGCAGCTTCGCGAGAAGGACAAGCTCTTCGCGGAGCAAGACGAGATAGTCAAGGAGATGGAGGCGAAGTTCGAGAGCCAGGACAGAAAGTTCAAGAGTCAGGAGAAGCGAGTCCAGGATAGGAACAAGAAGATCCGGGACATGACTGAAGAACTGCAGGCCAAGGACTTCGAGCTCGAGCATCAGCAGACGGTGATTGAGAGGCTTCGTTCCCAGAAGAGGGCTCTCAAAGCCAAGATAGAGACCTTGACCACTAGTGTCGAGGAATACAAGACCGCGATGGAGAACGCAGGTCTTACCTTTGTCGAGGAGGAGGTTGATGCCGAGGAGTAGATTTGACTACTCATTTATCATATATTATCGTACTTGTTGATTGAGAACTTTTTATTTGACCATCCGACATGTGGATGGCTTGTTATTTGTGTGTTTTACTTTGCGAACTTGTTATCTTGTTGTTGAACCTTTATCATTTGTTGCATGCTTTGTGATTGTTTATGTGATGTAATGTGCATGAAAGCATCTATGGGTATCTCATTCTTATCTCTATTGAACCAACCACGATGCCCGTCGTGCAAAACCCCAACCCCAACAACAACAACAACATCACTCCGTAAATGCAGCAAATGATGACCGCTCAAACTCACCGATGCAGATGATGACAACGCTCATTCGTAACCAAAACAACAATAATAACAACAACAACCCACCGGGTTTTGACATGCTTACTAGGTTCTTGAGATTGAGGCCAAGAAAGTTCTCGTGGACGATCGATCCCATGGTGGCCAATGATTGGCTACGCTCGTGAACAAGGACTTGGTAGCTGGGTTGTACGGATGTTGAAAAGGTCGATTTGCAGACATTTGCCGGAAGGACCAGCCGCCACTTGGTGGGATAACTTCCAGATCACCACTCCCATAGAAGATGTGACATGGGCTATCTTTGAGGATGGCTGATCGCTCATATCTCATCCGGGTGATGAGTCGAAAAGAAAGAGTTCCATAATCAAGGCGCCACCGCAACATGGTTGAATATATTGAGGAGTTCAACAATCAAGTTATGCACGGATGAAGTTGACACCGATGCTAAGAGAAAGGAAAATTTCTTGAAGGCTTGAATGATGAGTGAACTCGCGATTGGCTGTGGCATATGTTCACACATACCAAAGATCTTTGTGATAAGGCGTTATTTTGGAGAACAAAATGAAGCAAGTCGAGCAGGAAGAGAAAGCACTCGGACAAGCACAACTCGGGATCGTCTCACAAACGTTCCCATTATGATGACAGTGGAAGCTTAGGATCCCACAAACATGGGAAATTCAACAAGCACCACAACCACAACCGTCATGAAAACAAGCATCACCGTAGTCATGACAATGACAAGTACAAGAACCACAAGGGTGGATACAAGAGCCACCACAGTGGTAATGGAAGTGGAAGTGGAAGTCAGCCTGTCAAGAAGGACATTAGTCAGGTTGAATGCTTCAAGTGCAAGAAGATGGGGCATTATGCAAATGAATGCCCAGAAAAGAAAGTTGAAGGACCCAACAAGCCCAACCCTTTTCAGAAGGGACAAGTTAACCACATCAATGTGGAGGAAGTCTATGAGGAGCCTGATGTTCTTTGGTAAGTTCACTCAATTCTATTCCAAAGATTTGTTCTTTTGATATCGGAGCATCACATTCATTCATATCAAAAGCATTTGTTGATAGAAATGGGGTTCCAACTGAAAACATTGGGTGTCCAATAAAAGTTAGTTCTCCGGGTGGAGATATGATAGTAAGTCTTGGATGCCGGGATCTAGTAATAGAGTTTGGAAAGCATAAATTTCCAGTGAGTCTGATAATCCTAGATTCCCAAGGACTAGACGTAATATTGGGAATGGATTGGATGGCTAAGTATGAAGGAGTGCTAGATTGTGCTAATCGTACTGTTGCACTCACAACCCCGAAAAGAAAACGGATTAAATTCAAGTCTAACTTTGAGACAAAAGGGAGTAAGCTAAGTTCTCTTAAGGGGGTTAGCATAGACAGTGTGCCAATTGTGAGTGAATATCCGGATGTGTTTCCAGAATAATTGCCGAGAATGCCACCAGATAGAGATGTGGAGTTTCTTATAGATTTGGTACCAGGGTCGGGACCAATAGCAAAGAGACCGTATAAGATGTCAGTTGATGAACTGAAAGAACTCAAGAAACAACTTGGAGAACAGCTACAGAAAGGATTTATTCAACCAAGTTCTTCATCTTGGGGAGCCCCAGTTTTGTTCGTGGAGAAGAAAGATAGAAGTCAAAGGTTATGCATAGATTACCGTTCACTTAATGAGGTGGCTATTAAGAACAAATATCCTTTGCCTAGAATCAATGACTTGTTTAATCAGCTAGAAGGAGCTTGTGTGATAAGAGAACAAGGCATACCTAAGACAGCTTTCACCACAAGGTATAGATTATATGAGTATACCGTGATGCCATTTGGTTTGACCAATGCTCCAACATACTTCATGAATATGATGAACAAGGTGTTCATGGAATTCCTTGACAAGTTTGTTGTCGTTTTCATCGATGACATTTTAGTCTACTCCAAGAGCAAAGAAGAGCACGAAGGACATTTGCGCTTGATAATTGAGAAGTTAAGAGAGCATAAACTTTATGCCAAATTCAGCAAGTGTGAATTCTGCTTGAATGAAGTTGGATTTCTTGGACATGTTATGACAAAGGATGGTGTAGCAGTTGATCCTGCTAAAGTTTCAGCTGTAACGGAATGGGAATCTCCCAAGTCAGTAAAGGAAGTTCGTAGTTTCCTTGGCTTAGCAGGTTACTACAGAAGGTTCATTGAAAATTTCTCCAAGGTAGCTAAGACCTATGAATTGCTAAAGAAAGACAAGAAATTTGCTTGGACGGAAGGTTGTGAACTCGGGAATTTCAGAAGAAGAAGAGACTTGTGACAGCCTTAGACTTGGAAAAAGATTTCCAAGTATATTGTGATGCATCTCATCATGGTTTGGGTGCGGTACTTATGCAAGAAGGAAAAGTTCTGGCGTATGCCTCGAGACAACTCAAAAATCATGAAGTGAACTATCCTACTCATGATTTAGAGTTAGCCTCTGTCGTCCATGCACTCAAAACATGGAGGAACTATCTTTTGCGAAAGCGATGTGAAGTGTTCACTGACCACAAGAGTTTGAAGTATATCTTCACCAAGAAGGAAATTAATATGAGACAAAGAAGATGGCTAGAACTCATCAAGGAATATGACTTGAGTTTGCAATACCACCCCGGTAAAGCAAATGTTGTAGCGGATGCTTTAAGCCGTAAGGTTTTTGTGAATGGCCTTACAAAAGGAGAATTGCCAGATGATTTGTGTGCCCAATTTAGGGATCTCAGATTGGAGATTGTGCCTGAAGGACATCTCATGTCTTTGGATGTTCAACCCACTTTGTTGGACAAGATCAAAGAAGCCCAGAAGATTGATAAGGAAATTGATGAGATTAAGGAAAATATTGGTAAAGGAAAAGCCAAAGGGTTCCATGAAGACGAACATGGTACTTTATGGCATGGGAAACGTATCTGTGTTCCACAAGACCCGGAATTTCGGAAACTGATTTTGCAAGAAGCACACAACTCACCGTATTCCATTCATCTGGGTAACACCAAAATGTACATGGATATGAAGGAAAGATTTGGGTGGAATAATCTCAAGAAGGACATCATCAAACATATTGCTTTGTGTGATGTGTGTAGTAGAGTGAAAGCGGAGCATCAGAAACCAGCAGGTTTGCTTCAACCACTACCTATTCCTTATTGGAAGTGGGACAAGATTGGTATGGACTTCATTACCGGATTACCAAGGACCAGATCAGGATATGATTCTATTTGGGTAGTAGTGGATCTCCTAACTAAAGTGGCTCATTTCATACCCGTGAAGACAACTTATACAAGTGCTAAGTTGGCCAAAATCTACATGAGTAGAATTGTATGTCTACATGGAGTGCCCAAGAGTATTGTGTCTGATAGGGGAACTCAATTCACTTCCCATTTTTGGAGACAGCTACATGAGTCATTGGGAATGAGGTTGGAATTTAGTACTACCTTTCATCCTCAAACTAATGGACAAACCGAAAGAACTAATCAGATTCTCGAAGACATGTTGAGGGCATGTGCCCTAGACTATGGAGCCAGTTGGGATGAAAGTCTGACTTACGCAGAATTTTCTTATAACAACAGCTATCAAGCCAGCATTGAGATGGCACCATTTGAGTTTCTCTACGGAAGAAAGTGTACCACCCCATTGTTATGGAATGGTGTGGGAGAAAGAAGTTTGTTCGGACCAGAACTTATCAAAGAAGCCGAAGAGAAGGTCAAGTTGGTTAAGGACAGATTGAAGATAGCACAGACCCGACAGAAAAGCTACGCTGATCCTAAGCGTAGAGAAGTCACCTACGAAGTTGGTGATAGAGCTTATCTTAGAGTATCACCACTTCGTGGAGTGAAGAGGTTCGGAGTCAAAGGAAAATTGGCACCAAGATATGTTGGACCATTCAAGATTCTGAGTCGTAAAGGAGAAGTTGCCTATGAAATTGAACTGCCAGAATCTCTGTCAGCTGTCCATAATGTGTTTCGTGTGAGTCAACTTAAGAAATGTCATCCAGAAATGGAAGAAACTTCTTTGAAGGATACTATACCTTTGGAAGAGGTCCAGTTGGAGAGTGATATCACTTATGAAGAGAAGCCTATCAAGATTCTTGAGACTGCAGAAAGAGTCACAAGGACCAAGACTATCAAGTTTTGCAAAGTCCAGTGGAACCATCATTCCGAAGAAGAAGCAACATGGGAAAGAGAAGATGATCTTCGGAAAGACCACCCTCGCCTATTTGCTAGCCAATCCGAATCTCGAGGGTGAGATTCACCTTAAGGGGGTTAGATTTGTAACATCCTCAAAATCAATGTTTCAAACTTATGCATATCATCCATGCATCCATGAGCATATGATTTTCATTTCAAACAAATCAATTCAAAACAGAAGCATTTGTGCTTATTATTTTATGTAAGGTTTACTCAAGCCTTGTGCTACTTGTTTTGAGAAAAAGTACTGTTAACCATTCAGTATTGTTTAGAATCCAAACTCAAATGATTTCAAAAACTTGAGAAAAGTCTCAAAGAAAAATATGAAATAAAACCAAATCTATGCCTTTTATCACACCTCTTAAAGGCATGGTTTTATTTTTATTTTCAAAAGACCCAAGTGTGTTTGAGTGAACACATGTGTTTGACACTTATTTAAGCACAAGTTTGTCTGTACAAAAGTCCTGAAAAGCTTTGGATTCAAACAAATTTGAATTGAGGTTTGAAAACCATTTCAGAAAAACAAACAGAAAAATAAAAAGCTTAAAGAGAGAAAAAAATATCACTCAGCCGAATCTGGCCCAACCAGCCCAGCTAAGCCCAACACCCCACCCCGCGAACCATTTTCTTTCACTCACCTCCGCACCCGCAGAGTGACTGACAGGCAGGACCCACTCTCCTTTCTCTCGCCGACACGGCCCACACGACCATCGCTCCACCCAACCGTTCGTCCCCAAATCACGCAGTGTTCCCTGTATTGATTCGCGCCAATTCACGTTGAATGCTGGAGTAAATCTCCGCGACCATGATACTTAAACCCCTCCGCCCTCCATTTCCCCAAACTCCGAGCACAAAGCGCCTCAGTGCGCCCGATTCAACCTCGCATCGCCGCAGCGAGAGAGCACTCGACCGATTCCGGTGAGTCCCGCCTCGCCTTCCGGGTTCTTGCGCATACCGCCACTTTCTTGCGCAACTATCGATACCGCTGGTTCCCTTTATACTGCCTGGTAATCGATTCCGCTCAACACCGCAAGCTCCCGATGACAACCTCGACCGCGACCAAATTCGTAAGCCCTTTGCGCCTTCATCTCCTCACCACACGTTGTTCGCCATCGCCTTGTGCATCATCCGGTGCCGCTTGTTTGTGCTAGGGATACCATGAGCCGCCAACATCGCCGCTCACGAACCCGACGCAAGCAACTCCGACGAGCTCGAGCAGCCCACCGCGCGCCTGCTGCCGCCGCCAGTTGAGCATCAACACGCCGCCACGGTTCTGGTAAGCCTCCAACGACCCTTGACGACCCAGAGCGCCGCGCCGCCAGAGGCGAGAGCTCGCCGCCAGCCGCCGCTAAGCGCCGCCGCTTTTGGTCGCTTGATTCAGAGCCGATCTAGATCCAGCGTAGGATTAGTTCACTTAACGTAACGCTACGATAGATCCGAGCCGCATGGGTTAATTAGATCCAACGGCCCAGAAGCGCGATCCAACGCGAAACGGTATGGGCCAATTAGAAACAGATGCATGGCAGCAGTTAGATTTAAAAGACAGAATTTGAATCTATTAGATATTCAAAATTGTTTTGGCTATAACTTTTGATCCCCACGTTAGAATTTGAAAATTTTTATATCATTGGAATCAGGAGAGCAAGCTATTTCTAAATATGCAATGTGTTTAATGTTTTTCTTCTGTTAAAAAGGTTTTATTTGCAGAAACTTGTGTAGGACTAATTTGAGTATATGAAATGTTTAGGAAATGATTTAGGGTTTAAATAAATGTTGTTTGGCAAGTTTTTAACTTGTTAATGCACCAGTACTGTTTACTTGCTTGGTTGAGTTTTAAAAATCATCACATACCATCTTGCATGCATGCATATATTTTTGATTGTATATGTTTTGTGTGAAATTTGCTGCTACAATTCTTTGTGTAGATTTTGGTGCTAGTGATTGTGATTGTGAAGAGTGTAACTACTCTCCAAAATACCAAGGCAAGTGGTACTTCATGAATATTTCTATCCCCATGTTTTATACTAAGCATTAGAAATATTTTGCTAAGTCTTGCATGTTATTATTTTGCTTATATGCCATGTTGGGAAATCCTAGTAGTAATAGAATTGCTAGGGAATCTCTAAGTTAAGTTACTATCTATGCCATGCTTAGCCTAGCTAGTAGCAAACAAGGGTTGGTGAAATATACATGCTATGATAAAAATATTTCCATGTCTTTGGACTTGTGTTTTGCCTAATAAAACAACTAAGTTAATGAAACACCTGGGTGGAATGGAAGGAAAGGTTTATGTTGAGTGGTTACACAAGGCCCATTTCTATGGTTTACCTTGTGTATCTCACTTGTGGTAAGCCACCCAGGAACAAAGAGATTTTAGAGGCCAAGTGTTAAGAAGCTTCTAGTGCAGCCACTTGGCAATATGGGCTCTGCCTGGACCACATAGGTTGCTAGAACTTAGCCATTTGGATAGTTGGTGGTAGTGGGAATGATAGGTTGGAGCGCGTCCATTTGGTCTAAGGGAAGGCTTCTGAAAGGTCCTGTCTTGGTGAAACCAAGTCTGGTGGGGAAAGTGCACAACCTCTGCAGATGGAAAAATCTAAGTACTTAGCCAAGTCCATGGTAATGGACAACTTGAGCATCAAGACATGGAAGCTATCAAGGATCTCCTCATCCCAATTTCTAAGTAAAAATTTGTGGGTGAACAAGGGTGAAGGACCTCAATGTCTATTGGTGGTTCCTTGGGAAAGTTTTTACAAAGAAAAACTTAGTGATTTCAACTAATAGGCAAGACCTATTTTGAGCAAAGCAAGCCAAGCTACACTTAGCCAAAATTGCATATAGTATCTAGTCCACCTAAATTATACTAAGGTATCACCTGCCAATACTATTCCAAAGTATTGACCCACTGTGGCTGTAACTTGTGATGTTGCAGGTTACTCTGATGAGGATTAGGTGTCATGAGTCTACACTCAACATGTTTGCCTATGGCACATGAAGATGAAGACTTTTATTTATTTACTTATTCAAACTCTTGTACTAGGTCTGTGGCCTTGGAGTTGTAAAGACTATGTTTATCTCTGGAATGGCTGTAATAAAAGACCTTTGTATTTGTGTACTTCATCTTAAACTGTGGATGCTAGCATTGATCCAGGGACTAGCATTGAAATCACAGGGATCCTTTTCCTTTATAAAGGAGGGATCTTACATTTTCACTAGCTAGGCTTACTGGAAAACAACAACAAAATTAGAGAGCTTTATAGTGTTTATCTTGAGCTAGGACATGAAGTGTTCGAAGAGAAAATTAAAAAACCTATGGAGATTTATTTGCATGCTAATAGCAATGTTATTAGTATGAATTCTTTGGACACCATTATTGCTAATGCTATGGAAGAGTCTAATCTTGGGGAAGGTAGTTTTGATGAAAATGATCTTTTTAGTCCCCCAACTTTAGAGGAAAATTTGGTTTGATGATACTTTACCTCCAATATATGATGATTACAATGATGAATATGATATTTTCAGTCCACCTACTATTCAGGAGAAAATTAATTTTGAGTACAATATGCCTCCTATATTTGATGATTATGGTGATGAGAATAATAGTGATAGCTATTTTGTTGAATTTGCTCCCACTACAATTAGTAAGAATGACTATGCTTATGTGGAGAGTAATAATCATTTTATGCATGTGGCTCATGATAAGAATGTTTCATGTGATAGTTATATTGTTAATTTTATTCATGTTGCTACTGACAGTTATTATGAGAGAGGAAAACATGGTTTTATGCATCTCAATAATATTAAGTTTCCCCTCTTTATGTTGAAAGTTTTGAAGTTGCACTTGTTTTGCTTTCCTATGCTTGTTGCTTTGTGCTTTCATGACTTGTTTATTTAAAATATTCCTATGCATAAGAAGTGGGTTAGACTTAAACGTGTTTTGAATTTGCTTCTTGATGCTCTCTTTTACTTCAATTCATATTTTTTATGTGAGCATCTTTTCTCAAACTATCAAGCCTAACTTAAAGGCATTAAAGAAAAGTACTTGTTGGGATATAACCCAAGAGTTTCCTTGAGTCTTGGAAGTTATTACTTCAGTAATGACCTCTCCTTATCCTTTTTTTCATTTTTGTGCCAAGAATGACCTCTAATGAGAGGGAGGTAAGATTTGGGGAGTTGCTGTCCCGAAACAGATTTCTGTCTTCCACCATAAAAATTAGTGAGGACTCTCTGTAACTAGGATTGAGCTCATAATTTACGAATAAATCCCCCATTATGTTATCTAACTTTAGTTAGTTCAAAACTTTTTTATTTGAGCAACACAAGATTTTATAAAAAATCGGTTTCTACCTGCTGGTCTGTTTTGACAGATTTCTGACATTATTTGCATTTGTTTCTTATTGATTCCTTTTTGAGTTCTCTTTTGGGGAATTGAGCTTGTTGAAGGAGTTGCTACAGTATCTTGTGTTTTTAGTGAAAATTCTTGCTGTTCCAAAGCTTTGCCTAAGGTCTAATATCTTTTGAATACACTAATGTTGCTAATGAAGATTGTGTGAAGTTTTCTATGAAGGAAAAAATTTCAGGTGTAGAGAAAGAATGATGTAATGAGATGAAGAATGGACAAAAGCTCAAGCTTGGGGATGACACCCCGGTGTCACCCCAAGAAATATCCAAGAGGTACAAGCGTCAAATCTTGGGGATTCCCAAGGCATCCCCTTCTTCATCAATAAAAAGCTCAGGTCTTTCTAGACACTTCGTTTTTATTATTTCATGCATAGTTGTGTTGTTCTTGGAGCGTCTTAGTTTTTGTTTTTGGTTTTAGTTTGCTTGAATAAGTTGGTTGATCACAGCACACTTCTTTTGGAGAGAGACACACTCTGTTTCCATTGCCTAGAACACTCTAGTTTTCACTCTTATTGTTTTGTGAGTGTTCACTTTTGATAGCACTGCGTTCAGCCTTAGTTTTCTTGTGCTTTCAGCTTAGAACTTTTTAGTTCTTCTTTGTGGATTTGTGATACAATCTCACTGATCTTTATTTATTATTATCTTTGTGAGTTTTTTCAAATAAGTTGTTTGGTGTTGGAAAAAAGTAGGAAACGGAGCTTGTTTTGACTGTGACTTAGACTTTATCATGACATGCTAGGTGTTGTTTTGACCTTATGCTTAGTGATTATTGCCGTAGCATGTCTTGTTCCAAACAATTAGGATTGCTTAATGTGCCTTGAAGGAACCATGTGTTGTTTTAGCATACAAAAGCATAGTGTTGTGGTATTCTCCTTTGATGCTTTGTTTGGGTTGACTTGGCACATGCTCACACCATATTATAACTATGACAAGTCACCATAGACTCTATGATCATTTAGTCCTTGACTTGTAGTACCACTCTATGCTTTGATTAGTAATGTTTTGTCGCTCTGCATGATTTTGGCCACTATTCCTCTCTTAGTTGGTTGCTCCCACTGTTTTGCTAGCCTCCACTTGTATGAGTAAGCTCTACTCATGCTTCCAACTCCCAAGAAACCAAGTTTTTCCAAAGTATCCATTATAAACTCGTATGCATGGTGAGTCACACCATTCCAAGTATATTCTTGTTTCAACTATCTTCCAATTAAAAACTATTTTGTTATGTGAAAACTTAGTGATTAAAGCCCTCACAAACTTGATGGCACACTTTATATTCTTTGCCCTAATAAACTTGAACCATTGTGTCGTCTATGTTGTATATGTTTGCACTTATACGTTGGAATTAGCAGAACCATGCTGTCACAGGGAACGTTTTCAACATTGCACTTGTACTTTGTACTCATTTGATATCATGCTCTTTTATCTATGGATGTCACCAGTGTGAAATAAAGAGGGAACTTGTAATTCCATGGAGTATGTATTTTGTGTTAGAGAAACGCCTGGGCCGCTAGCCTAAGCCATGCTTAATCATGGTGGAAACTTGCAGCATCACCATAGTGAGATATCTATGAAGCATCCTCAATAAAAAGCTATGCACATAGTAAATAAAAATATCGTTGAGATGCTCATTGTATGCTTGCATTGTCATTTTGGTTATGGGATAGCTCTTGTACCATGTGCAAGGGGTACCTCGTTGGCGGTTCTCTATGATACGCATGTACTTACAATGACAAGAACCTATAGGTGACTGAAGTTGAGTAGCATGAGGTGTGGCCCTCGTATTCAAGGGACTTAAGATTGCCAACTTATACTTTGTCAAGCATATACTCCTTAGTTTGTTCACTTCAACCTTAATCACTTCAAGATGCTTATGATAGGGGCAATGAGGGATGAAAGCTAACAAGTACCATAATTTTTGGAATCTCTTTTTGAAACTTGAAATCCCTGCTTCCTTTATGAAAGGCCTTTCTTCCACTACTATTGAGTCTCCACCTTCTACCTTTAGGCACCATTAAGAGAGAATAGTTTCCATTTTGTGTGCAGTGTCCCAAAGCTTATTGATTGATGCATATTGTGATATTACTTGTTCTTGTGCTATTTGTTTCTAGTCACCCTTGTGAAGTCTGAAGGTGTCATATGCATCTATTTGCTACTCTATGAGGGACAAGCTGATTGCCACTATGCTATGTTTTCTGTATGTGAAACAAACAAACATTTTTCAATGCATGTTATTCATGATCTTTGTTTATAGCCTTTCATGTTGCATGCATAGTTACTATGTCCTATTGTTAGAACTCCATCTTTCATGCACATGTTTAGAGTTCTTTGATCCCAACTTTCAATGCTTGCAAATGGTTTGATCTTTATTATGAAGGTGCATGTAACCTCAAAAAATATTCTTTTATCACTTACCTACTCGAGGACGAGCAGGAGTTAAGCTTGGGGATGCTTTATACATCGGAAACGTATCTATAATTTTTGATGATCCATGCTTGTTTAGTATCTACTTTGCTTTGCTTTGTCTACACTTTGAGGTGTTTTTATATCTTTTCTAGAACTAACCTATTAACAAGTTGCCACAGTGCCAGTTGCCTATTTTTTCTGTTTTTGGTTCCAGAAAGGCAGAAAATCAATATTCTCGGAATTGGACGGGACAAAAGCAAAAGTCATTATTTTCCCGGAGCAACACGGAACCATGAAGCAGAGCCAGAGGGGGGGGCACAGGGTGGCCGCACCCCCTAGGCACGGGCAAAGCCCTGGAGGTGCCCACAGGGGGTGTGGGCCCCCTGGACCTCCAACTACCTTTCCTCCTTCGCCTATAAGAAGCCTCCGACCCAAAAACCCTAAATAATCTGGCGAAAATCCACGAAAACCTCCACAACGCCGCCACCCAAAGGGAGATTCGGGGACAAACCTCTATTTCGGCACCTAAGGACGGAAGTTCCCCCGGAGCCATCTCCATCGATCTCCATCACCATTGCTGATTCCCATGATGAGGAGGGAGTAGTTCTTCCTCAAGGATAAGGGCTCTACCGGTAGCTATGTGTTCATCTCTCTCTCTCTATGCATGATCTTGTTGTGGTCATGAGCTTTGTAATCAAGTAGATCTACCTTGCTACTCAAGTGCTTCATTAGATCTCTGCTCTACCCATGTGTGTGAAAGTGACAACATGCACGTCATGGTGGCACTTAGGCTTGAGTATACATAAATACTCTTTGTGCTTTAATAGATCTATGCTTTTCACCACGTGTGTGAAAGTGACAGCGGTCATACCGTGTGTGGCACTTTGGCTAGATTGAATATTTGTTGTTATGAGTTATATTTGGAGTTGGATGTCTCTATGAAATTGTGGTGTTTGTTGGAACCATCTAGCGCTCAAGGTGACAGTGTGGGGTTATATAGATTGGGGAAGACGGACTTTGAGGTGTGTTGTTATAGCCCTACCAATGATTAGAGTGTTCATGTAACACCCTCAGAATCGGACCTATGCAAGTTTGAGCAAAATTCGCCAAACCCGCATAGAAACGATTCAAAGGTGCCCACCAGGCACTTTCGTGCGGGTGGAAAGCAAAGTAATAACATTACACAATGCCCTCGATGGGACCCACGTAATGTATATATATAAATGACTCAAAGAGTCAAGAATACGATATATTATACAAAGATCCAAATCACCTTGAAAATGATAGAGCGTTCGACTACGGACAAGATGCAAATGGGGCTAAGAGCCACGAAGAATAACCAATGGCGTCCATAACCCCCAGGCCAAGCGGAAGGGTAACCCCGCTAACGACGCCGATCTCAAAACCGCTTAAACAAAAGGGTGCCGACAAAGGGCAAAGGAAAAAGAGGAGTCGATCGATGCCAAGACACGCGAGGATAGAATTCGGCGGTCCTCGCCACAAAGGTATGGTGGATCAAGCGGCAGCAGATGCACTAAACAACCTATAGAGACTCGATACCGGCGTCAAACAGAGGGGTAAGAAGGACCTATTCGAACCAACCTGATTTTATCATCAAACAAACCCATCCCCGCTTTCTCGAGACCAAACGAGGAAGTCAACCGAGGAACTCACGGTTGGCGCTTTATTTATTCGGTTATAGTTGCGGCACTTTACTAGTCCGGTGTAGATAATTGTCCCGATAAAATAGCGGTGGCCCTTTTAATTAACCATTCCGCTAGAAGTTAAGACTTACTAATCAAATTCGAGATAGCATGATGTAATCCGAAACCCAGCAGTTGTTGGTACTTTTAATCGGCCAATTCGCTAGAAGTTGCCATACTTACTAGTCGATACAATTGTCGCACGCGACAACCAAACAAGCAATTGTGGGCAGTAATTAGCCATTCCATTATAGTGGAGCTGATTACTAGTCATTATAAGTCAAATTGATAACAATAAACTTTAGTTATGCTTGTCTATGATCGAGATCGTGCTCCAAGTCGTCCATATCCATGGACACGGCTTTAAAAGTTTTACCCGCCGGGTGCACCAATAGCAACACACGCCGATCAACCTCGGAAAACCAAATCAAAACCCAACGAGGCTTTCACGGTGAACAATCATAGGATTGAAATATTTGAGGGGCCACCCTTGAGTACACCGCAACGTAAGCTAGCTCGAGCAGACCCCCAAAGTTTGTGGGGCGTGATGCAGATCCCCAAGCGGGGACTATCGATACCACGAAACGTCACAAGTCCTAAATAAGACAAGGTGCTCCTCGCACAATTTAAATACGAAAGTAGCATGGCATAAGTACAGGATAAAAAACACCTCAAACTAGTTTGTGGCCCCAAGAAATAAGACGGAATCAAGCTCGGCTGGGGGTCCCATATACCTTGATGTGGATAGCGATAAATCAAGGAACAGTATCAAGTACTCGGGTCTTACGGACACAAGTGGCTGCTCGAAACCAAATATTATCTATCACCCACCGATGCCTCGCTTATTTCAGTTTTAGTTGTTAAAGAAATTAAAGTGACGATAAGTAAAACTAGAATCATCTCCAACATCAACATGCGGCAATACATCAAGAATCGTGGCATATGGCGACACACATCAAGACTTGAGCAAGCAACTACGACGCGCAAGTCCAACTATCTACCAAACAACAGGTAATAGGGTGTGTCCAAGGCAATATAGGGCTGCACGGTATATCGCAGGTACGGAATCTAAAGCAACGCAACTCAGATAGCAATAGATCAACAAGAGGGAATAAAGACTATAAAAGTAAGATAGGTAGAAAGGGGGAGATGCTCGCCTGAAAACGTTGCCGAAGGGTTCAACCGAAGATCGGGGCGAAGCTCACATCGACTCAACGGCCTTATCCGCGAAGAACCAAAACACTAGAATAAACACCGGATGCAATATTTAATACGACGGCAGAAGATCGGCATGATGCATGTATGATGCATGGCATGGCAAAGGTGCGATGCAAATAGGTCATATTAAGTGGAACCGGGGTCCCGACAATATTCAAGTGGTTCAAGTTATTTAGAACCCCCGCAGTTTAATTGTTGTTTTAACATGACAAAAGATAGCACCGGTTAATACAAGATTTAAATGAGGCCGATATGAGACTAGATTTGCCCGCATATGGGCCCCATATTTAATTATTAGGTGAATCGGCATAAGGCCCCCAAACCACAGATATGCATGCGAGATGAATGATTAAATATGCAACAAGTTGTTATGTTATAAAATAGGGTTTCGGGAAGGGTTCACACATTAGGGTTCGGCAGATCTTGGGTTCCGGTTCGGGTCGGTCTCGTGGTTCACGGATCGGGGTTCGGGGTTCGGAAGCGTTCTCGATCCGGGCAGATCTTGTCGCATCGGGGTCTCGATGTCCGGGGGCAGAACTTGTGTCAGCGTCGGGGCGCGTCGGGTTCTTCTGGTCGGGACGTTCTTGTCGCGAAGGTCTTGCCGGGTCCCACGGGGTCGGTCTTGCCGTTGCGAGGGTCTTGTCGGGCCCGCGCCATCGAGTCGGTCTTGGCGTCCGGACGGCTTTGTTGTTCCGTGGCGATCTTGGCGCCGTGAGGTCGATCTTGTCGGTTCCAGTTTCAGTTTGGTGGCGGACTCGGGTTCCGACGGGAGATCTTAGTTAGGTTCTTGTTGTTCCTTATTGAAGATCTTGGGGTGGCTCCACGTGCCCGCCGAGAAGATCTTGTCGACGGGTTTCGGAGTTCATGGCGCGGTACCGGGTGTCGTGTTACTTGATGTGGAGTGTCTCAACGCCGGAAAGCACCGAGGACGCTTTGTCCCAGCCTTGATGTTGGTGTTGCCGACGTCCAGCGGTGCTTCCTTTGGTACCACTTCAAGTATCCCAACAAGTGTAGCTTGGGGCAATGGCGATCTTGACCTCGCAGCTCACATCGGGGTACATCCTTTGTTACGGGAGGCTTTGGCGACAAAGGCGGGCTTGAACCGATTCCCTCGACACAGGCGTCTTGACGGGCTCTGCCGAGGATGAAGCACAAACGCTGTTCTCCAAGAGGACGCATGGAGGCGTAGATCACGGAGGAGGCGGGCAGGGTAGGCGGGGTGGGGTCGAAGGACGCAGTGGAGCGGCCGGAGGGGCGGGCGAGCGAGGGGCGTCGGCCACGGCGACGACGGCGGTGGGGCGGCGGCCGTGAGGCCGGGCGAGGGCGAACCGGTGAGGCGGCGCTGAGCGAGGGGCTCGGCGGGAGGCCAGGCGGTGTGGTCGCGAGCACGCGGGAGGCGGTCGGGCCGCGTGGAGCTGGGAGGAGCGACGAGGCGGGGCGGCTTGTTGCGGTGGAGGCGGGCCGGGGCGTGGTGCGTCTGGCGGGCAGGAGGCGTGAAGGGGGTTCGGGCCGCGCCGAGGTGGTGGGCGGTGGGCTGCAGGCGGGCGGCGCGGGCGCTGCCTGGGCCAAGGCTGTGGGAGCTGCCCTCGTGGCGGGCGGAGGGCGTGAGAGGGGGGCGGCGGCCGCAGAGGAGGTCGGAGGGCGGAGCGGAAGGAGGCTAAGAGGAGAGAGGAGGGCACGGGCCGAGCGGGAGGTTAGTGGGATCGGCAGCGGGAGGTAGGAGAGGGGGCAGTTGGTGGTGGGGTCCATGGTGGATGTTGGACCGGTCTGGGGAGGGCTGGCGTGGGACCCAGGGTGGGTGGGACCCACTGGCCGCATGCATGTGGTGAGGCTGCGCGCGCGTGGGTGCTGTGTGGGTGTGTGTGGCATGTGGGGTGGGCTGGGTGAGGTGGCCAGGGGGTGTGGGTAGGTTAGTTGGTGAGGTTTAGGAATTAGAGGGGGTTTGGGGTGGCCCGATTTAAATCTGGGCGGTCGGGTCGATTTGGCCCTGGCTGCCCACTAAACAATTATTAAAAATTTATTTTCAAACCGCTTTTGCAATCCGACAATGGACAAAACAAAATATTCCGGCCCGGTTTGGCGTTTGAATAAAGATGGGGCGTTTTAGAAAACAAAACGGGCTTTGCGAAAATAGTTTTGGCAAACAATGCATGATGCTGACGATGCAATGCACAAATTCAACGCGATTTTCTAGTAGTGGTTTTGCGGGATGCCACAATTCGACACCACTAACAAGGGATCTCGCCCTCGAGATCCGCCTCATGGTACCGGGAAGGAAGGTCGGCGATCTGCGTCTCCTCGCTTCGTGTAGTTCCTCGCGACACCACTAACAAGAGGTCGTTGTCCGTGATTGTCGGGAGAACTCTCCGGAACAAAAGGTCGAAGGTAGAGGTATCGACAAATTAAGCCACCTCTAACTCCGGTGGAAAAAAGGGGAACCGATGCATTCTCATCCACTTCAATGTACAACAGCAATAGAAGGGGTAGTCGGCATGGGGGCCAATCCATCACGCACCCAAACTATTACTCTGCACCATTAGTGGAAAAGCGTGCAACCATTCTCGGAATCAGACTGAAGATCTCGGCAAACGAGGTTCGGAACAAAGGAGTGATGCAAACTCTGCATCGGATCTGGCGTAGATGAGGTCGTCGCGTCGGAAAACACCGGAAGGCACAAACAAGGAACAAAGGATGGCACCACAGACGAAGGATTCCTCGGATAGCATGAAGACCAGATATAGCAACACCGTTATCGAAGAAGGAAGCGAAACCCTGAAGGTACGACGGAAACCCAACCACGAGAATTCCTGGACTCGAAGAGAAAGAAGAGAGCGGATTCAAAACACGTCGAGATAAGAGGAGAATAGCAGAGGGGTAAGGAGTAAAATCAGACCTAATCAGGACTATCCAACCGATTTTGCAAAATAATTTTGACACTCTACTTCGGCCGTTAGCTAGGTTATCCTACAGGCTGGACTTGTGGGGTATCGCAACTGCTGAGCTCTGATACCACTCTGTAACACCCTCAGAATCGGACCTATGCAAGTTTGAGCAAAATTCGCCAAAGCCCGAGAAACGCGATTCAAGGTGACCACCAGCACTTTATGCGGGTGGAAAGCAAAGTAATAACATTACACAACAGCCTCGATGGGACCCACGTGAGAGATATATATAATGACTCAAAGAGTCAAGAATACGATATATTATACAAAGATCCAAATCACCTTGAAAATGATAGAGTCCGACGGACAAGATGCAAATGGGGCTAAGAGCCCCAAGAATAACCAATGCCCATAACCCCGCCTGGCCAAGACGGAAGGGTAACCGCTAACGACGTCGATCTCAAAACTCGCTTAAACAAAAGGTGCACTCAACACCCTCAGAATCGGACCTATGCAAGTTTGAGCAAAATTCGCCAAACCCGCATAGAAACGATTCAAAGGTGCCACCAGCACTTTCGATGCGGGTGGAAAGCAAAGTAATAACATTACACAACAGTCCTCGATGGGACCCGAGCAGATATATATATAACAAATGACTCAAAGAGTCAAGAATACGTATATATTATACAAAGATCCAAATCACCTTGAAAATGATAGGCGTCCGATCACGGACAAGATGCAAATGGGGCTAAGAGCCACAAGAATAACCATTGGCGTCCATAACCGCCTGTGCCAAGCCGGAAGGGTAACCCTGCTAACGACGTCGATCTCAAAACCTGCTTAAACAAAAGGGGTGCCGACAAAGGGCAAAGGAAAAAGAGGAGCGTCAGTACTGAGGCCAGTACACGGCGAGGATAGAATTCGGCGGTCCTCGCCTACAAAGGTATGGTGGACTGAAGCGGCAGCGGCAGCATGCACTAAACAACCTATAGAGACTCGATACACTGGCGTCAAACAGAGGGGGTAAGAAGGACCTATTCGGAACCAACCTGATTTTATCATCAAACAAACCCATCCTGGCGTTTCCCCCTCGAGACCAAACGAGGAAGTCAACCGAGGAACTCACACAGTTGGCAGTTTTATTTATTCGGTTATAGTTGCGGCACTTTACTAGTCCGGTGTAGATAATTGTCCTGATAAAATAAGCAGTGGGCCCTTTTAATTAACCATTCCGTTGTAGTTGCAGCACTTACTAATCAAATTCAGATAGCATGATGTAATCCCGAAACCCAGCAGTTGTTGGTACTTTTAATCAGCCAATTCCGTTGTAGTTGCCATACTTACTAGTCAGATACAATTGTCGCACGCGACAACCAAACAAGCAATTGTGGGCAGTATTAATTAGCCATTCCATTATAGTGGAGCTGATTACTAGTCATTATAAGTCAAATTGATAACAATAAACTTTAGTTATGCTTGTCTATGATCGAGATACTATGCTCCAAGTCGTCCATATCCGCGGACACGGCTTTCAGAAAGTTTTACCCCGGGTGCACCAATAGCAACACACGCCGATCAACCTCGAAAACCAAATCAAAACCCAACGAGGCTTTCACGTTGAACAATCACAGATTGAAATATTTGGGGCCACCCTTGAGTACACCCAACGAAGTAAGCTAGCTAGACGGACCCCAAAGTTTGTGGGTCGGCAGAACGGCAATGATCCCCAAACGGGACCTGTCGATACCACGTAAACGGGTCACAAGTCCTAACAAGACAAGGTGCTCCTCGCACAATTTAAATACGAAAGTAGCATGGCATAAGTACAGGATAGTAAAACACCTCAAACTAGTTTGTGGCCCCAAGAAATAAGACGGAATCAAGCTCGCTCGGGGTCCCATATACCTCCGGATGTGGATAGCGATAAATCAAGGAACAGTATCAAGTACTCGGGGTCTTCGGGACACAAGTGGGCTCGAAACCAAATATTATCTATCACCCACCGATGCCTCTGCTTATTTCAGTTTTAGTTGTTAAACAGAAATTAAAGTGACGATAAGTAAAACTAGAATCATCTCCAACATCAACATGCGGCAATACATCAGCAACTGTGGCATATGGCGACACACATCAGTACTTGAGCAAGCAACTACGACGCGCAAGTCCAACTATCTACCAAACAACAGGTAATAGGGTGTGTCCAAGGCAATATAGGGCTGCACGGTATATCGCAGGTACGGAATCTAAAGCAACGCAACTCAGATAGCAATAGATCAACAAGAGGGAATAAAGACTATAAAAGTAAGATAGGTAGAAAGGGGGAGATGCTCGCCTGAAAACGTTGCCGAAGGGTTCAACCGAAGATCGGGGCGAAGCTCACATCGACTCAACGGCCTTATCCGCGAAGAACCAAAACACTAGAATAAACACCGGATGCAATATTTAATACGACGCGTAAGATCGGCATGATGCATGTATGATGCATGGCATGGCAAAGGTGCGATGCAAATAGGTCATATTAAGTGGAACCGGGGTCCCGACAATATTCAAGTGGTTCAAGTTATTTAGAACCCCCGCAGTTTAATTGTTGTTTTAACATGACAAAAGATAGCACCGGTTCGCTACACAAGATTTAAATGAGGCCGATATGAGACTAGATTTGCCCGCATATGGGCCCCATATTTAATTATTAGGTGAATCGGCATAAGGCCCCCAAACCACAGATATGCATGCGAGATGAATGATTAAATATGCAACAAGTTGTTATGTTATAAAATAGGGTTTCGGGAAGGGTTCACACATTAGGGTTCGGCAGATCTTGGGTTCCGGGGTTCGGGGTCGGTCTCAGGGTTCGACGGATCTGGGGTTCGGGGGGTTCGGCGGAAGCGTTCTCGGTCACGGGGCAGATCTTGTCGCATCGGGGTCTCGATGTCCGGGGGCAGAACTTGTGTCAGCGTCGGGGCGCGTCGGGTTCTTCTGGTCGGGACGTTCTTGTCGCGAAGGTCTTGCCGGGTCCCACGGGGTCGGTCTTGCCGTTGCGAGGGTCTTGTCGGGCCCGCGCCATCGAGTCGGTCTTGGCGTCCGGGACGAAGTGCTTGTTGTTCCGGTGGCGATCTTGGCGCTCGGTGAGGTCGATCTTGTCGGTTCCACGGTTTCAGTTGTCGGTGGCGGACTCGGGTTCCGGCACGGGGAGATCTTGGTTTCCGAGGTTCTTGTTGTTCCTTATTGAAGATCTTGGGGTGGCTCACGTCGCTTCGAGAAGATCTTGTCGCACGGGGTTCCGGAGTTCATGGCGCGGTACCGGGTGTCGTGTTACTTGATGTGCAGTGTCTCAACGCTCGGAAAGCACCTGAGGACGCTTTGTCACCGCCTCGATGTTGGTGTTGCCGACGTCCAGCGTGTGCTTCCTTTGGTACCACTTCAAGTATCCCAACAAGTGTAGCTTGGGGCAATGGCCGATCTTGACCTCGGTGCAGCTCACATCGGGTACATCCTTTGTTACCGAGGCTTTGGCGACAAGGCGGAGGCGAAGCTTGAACCGATTCCCTTCGACAGAGCGTCTTCAAAGACGGCTCCTATCGAGGATGAAGCACAAACGCTGTTTCTCCAAGAGGACGCTTGGAGGCGAGATCACGGAGGAGGCGGGTAGGCAGCATGGTCGGAGCCGTGGCGGGAGCGGCCGGAGGTGGCGAGCGGAGGGGCGTCTTGGCCGCAGCCAGCGATGGGGGCGGCGGCCGCGTGAGGCCGGGAGGGCGAACCGTGAGGGCGGTGAGCGAGGCTCGTCTGGGAGGCCAGGCGGTGTGGTCGCGAGCACGCGGGCGAGGTCGGCCGCCGTCGGCACGAGCTGGGAGGAGCAGGCGAGGCGGGGCGGCTGGGAGGCGGCCGGCTCGGGCGTGGTCGAGGCGTCGGTGGGGCAGGGGCCAAGGCGGAGGCGGGCGAGGGAGGCGGCGGGCGGCGGGCGAGCCGCTGGGGCGCGGGGAGGCAGGCGGCCTCGGACTCAAGGGCGGCAGAGAAGGCTGCCAGTGGAGGAGCTGGCCGGAGAGGGGCCGCAAGGCGGCAGGAGGTCAAAGGAGCGGAAGGAGGGCGAAGAGAGAGAGGAGGCACGGCCGAGGGGAGGTTGGTGGGATCGGAGGTGAGAGGGGTGGCAGGGGGCAGGCAGTTGGTGGGGGTGGGTCCCGCGGTGGATGTTGGACCGGGTCCTGGGGAGGGGCTGGCGCGTGGGACCCAGGGGCAGGGTGGGACCCCGCTGGCAGCCGCATGCATGTGGTGAGGCTGCGCGCGCGTGGGTGCTGTGTGGGTGTGTGTGGCATGTGGGGTGGGCTGGGTGAGGTGGCCAGGGGGTGTGGGTAGGTTAGTTGGTGAGGTTTAGGAATTAGAGGGGCAGGTTTGGGGTGGACCGATTTAAATCCTGGGGCGGTCGTTCGGGTCGATTTGGCCCGTTCGGCTGCCCCCACTAAACAATTATTAAAAAATTTATTTTCAAACCGCGCTTTTGCAATCCGACAGCGGACAAAACAAAATATTCCGGGGGCCCGGTTTTGGCGTTTGAATAAAGATGGGGCGTTTTAGAAAACAAAACGGGCTTTGCGAAAATAGTTTTGGCAAACAATGCATGATGCTGACGATGCAATGCACAAATTCAACGCGATTTTCTAGTAGTGGTTTTGCGGGATGCCACAGTTCACCAGGAGAGTAGTTAAGAGTAGTATCATGAAGAGAGGATATTTATATGAGGGAGTGTTCACTAGTGAAAGTATGATCCCTAGGCCTTGTTTCTAAGCATTGAAACATCGTTTGCTACTAGATCTGTTGCATGTTTGCTTGCTTCAATCTTTATTCCGTTTGTCGGGGAGGTTTTGGGCTTTTACCTTTCCTCCACTCCATCAGCTCTTTTCTGGCACCATTACCCCACGTCAACAAGTCGGAAGCTATTTTCTGGCACCGTTACCACTTGTATTTAACTATCTCTTCGCCGAACTAGTGCACCTATATTGGGTGTGTTGGGGACACAAGAGACGTCTTGTATATTTGACCACTTCCTCCCTGAGTTCGATAAACCTTGGGTAATCCACTTAAGGTAAACTTGGTGCTGTTCTACAAACCTCTGCACTTGGAGGCCCAACAACTGTCTACAAGAATATAAGTGCGTAGACATCAAGCTCTAAATATTATGAGCATATACCAGAATGACTCATAAGATGATCATTGGATGATAGTAAGGATATTCTTATGATCTTTGTAAGAACTAAGAATATGTTATTTATGTAGAGGTGACAAATAGATGGATAGTTCATTATAAAGTGTTATATTGATACTAGTTCTGCCACAAGATATAAAGTAAGTTTATCTCAATTTAAACTATGGATGGCACAATGTAATGGAAATGAGATTCCATAACGGATTTGGATGTTCCAAAGTTAAGACATTGTGACAGATACTACAACAAAAGGCTAAGTATATGACTGCTATTGTAGAGGCAAAACAGGGCATTTGTGTCAAGTAGTTTGTTATCAAACTAGGTGTGGTTCACAGCGGGATAGTACTATGAAGATATATTGTACGACAATTGGATCGACATGTTTTAACCCCAAGGAACTAAAGGTCTCACCAAAGGACCAAATTTATACAATTCCATCTCATTGGAGAATGAGTGATACATAGAGGCGCAAAGGCATGCAAGTACACGCGGACCTAGAAGTGTCAGGTCTGAAGATTATGTTCACCACTAGCAATCGTGTATATACAACACCAGAAATCCATAGGTGTTGAATGCAAAAAGTTTTTCAAACTAGATTATTGACTCTAGTGAAAGTGGGAGACTGTTGGAGATATGCCCAAGAGGCAATAATAAAAGTGGTTATTATTATATCTTTGTGTTTATGATAAATGTTTGCATCCGATGATATAATTGTATTAACCAAAAACATTAATACTTGTGTGTTTTGTAAACATAATAGAGTCCCTAGTAAGCCTCTTGTTAAACTAGCTTGTTGACTAATAAGATGATCATGGTTTCCTGATCATGGACATTAGATGTTATTAAGAACAAGATCATATCATTAGGAGAATGATGTGATGGACACACTCCTATAGTTAGCATAGCATAAGATCAAGTCATTTAGAGTTCGTTTGCTACTAGCTTTCAAATACATAGTAACCTAATCCTTTGACCATGAGATCATGTCAATCACCGTCACTAGACGAGTACTTTGATGACATCAAACACCACTACCATAACTAGGTGGTTATAAAGGTGGCATTGGGTATTCTAAAAGAATGCGTTGAAGCACATGGATCAAGAGTGGGATTTGTCCATCCATATGACGGATATATATACTCTGGGCCCTCTCGGTGGAATGTCATCCAATTGGCTTGCAAGCATGTGACTAGGTCACAAGGGATGTCATATCACGGAACGAGTAACGAGTACTTATCGGTAACGAGGTTGAACTAGGTATATATAGAGATACCGACGATCGAACCTCGGATAAGTAAAGTATCGCGCAACAAAGGGAATCAGTATCGTATGTAAATGGTTCATTCGATCACGAAGTCATCATTGAAATATGTGGGAGCCATATGGATTTCCAGATCCCTCTATTGGTTATTGACCGAAGAGGTGTCTCGATCATGTTTGCGTAGTTTGCGAACCGTAGGGAGACACACTTAAGGAATAAATATTGTTTAAGTAGATATGGAATATGAGTGTTGGAGACCGAATGTTGTTTGGAGTCTCGGATTGGATCTAGGATATCACGAGGAGATCCAGAATGGTCTGGAGAATAAGATTCATATAAGGAAAGTGGTTTTCCGAGGTTCGGAAAAGTTTTGGTGTTTTGATCGGATACTTCTAGAATGTTCTAGAGGAACCACCAATGGTTCCACCACCCCGGGAGGGGTAACTTGGGTTGTGGCATGCCCTAGGGGCCAGTCGTACCAAGCCCTAAAGGGCCAGTCGGTGAACACTAGTAAAAGGGTGAAACCCTAGTTTGAATAGTCAAATCCTAGTTTGAAAAGTCAAATTCTAGTTTTGGTAAGAGGGAAGACTTGGAGGGAAAGTTCCCAACTCTTCCCATTGGTGGCCGAGTTGGGGGGGGGGACACGGCTAGGGCTGGGAACCCTTGGTCGGCCGCCCCCACCTATATAAGGAGGGGTGGGGGCGCACCCCCCACACCCCTTGTCCTTTTCCTTGGCGCCTAACCCTAGCCGTCGCTTCCCCTCTCTCTTCTCCACCGTCCTTCTCCGTCTTAGGCGAAGCCCTGCAGAAATCACTCCTCCACCACCATCACCATGTCGTCGTGCTGTTGTGATTCCGAGGAGATCTACTACCTCCGCTGTCCTGCTAGAACCGGGAGAGGAAGGTCTTCATCGACTACCGTACGTGTGACCGATCATGAAGGCGTTCTTAACGCAGTGGGAAGGATCGTCTATGCAATCTTGATATCGGTAAGTGATCGACTACATCAACCACGAGATTTTGATCTCGGCAAATGCTTTGGATCTATGGGGGTTATTTCTCTTCAATTTCATTGCACCTATCTCGTGGATTAGATCTTGGCTTTACCATAGGTCGGATCTTGGTTTTATGTGTTCTTTCCATAGAATTTTTTTTGTTTTCCATGCAACAAACCCTACAGCTCCCTCCCCTCCTTGGCATCTGCCAAGAGGGAGGATTTTCTTCACAATGGATGGACGCCTTTAAAAGTAGGGTTAGTTCCCCTCAATATATAGTACTGGAGATAAAATCTAAGTTATCAGATGGATGTCCCTTTGATCCAAGGGCTTTTAGGCACCTTTAGAACCTTCCCAGGCCTTCCTTCTATCACAAGGAGTCCAACAAACTGACCCATGGTCGAATTCATCAAGTATGGGAAGAATTATGATCAATCATGTCATAACTTTCAGAATCCCGAAATTGATTTTGTACACTTGCCTAAAACTATTTTGTAGGTCGCATACGAACTCCTCTTTGGATGTATTTTATAACAATCAGCATTAGCACAAAATGTCCACCAACTTTTATATATTGAATGTTTTTCCATCATAGGTCATCTCCCTGGTCGTGATCGCTGAATCTTTAAGAACTATTCTACAGAGATAGATTTTAGGAAACTCCGAATTTCACCATAATGAGCTATCTTCTTCTATATTAATGTATTTACTACACACAAAAAAATTTAAAACAATAAATTTTTGCAAATATTAGTATGTTACTACCAATAAATATAATAAAATTGCAAAATAATAGGGATTTTAAAACAATAAACTACAAATTTCATGTATGCATTTTACATGCATCAATACCCCAAGCTTAACCTATGCTTGTTCTAGAGCAAAGGTGATAAAACTAAACATTAGTTTTGGAGGTTATTGTTTATGTTGAACATCATAAGGCATGATCATTGCTACACAAAGTTAAATAATTCATCATTTAAAGAATGACAACAAGCAAATAACTTATAAAGTGATATTTCTTATAAACTACATCTTTAACAACATGTCAATCTTGTATAAAAACAAATGCACAAAGTACTATGTACAATTAAGCATGCAAAGTGTAAGTGAAAGTGCATTGTGTATTGACCTACTTTGGTATTAAAATTCTTATTTGTATTTCATATACGTGGACTCTTTGAAGTAATAGAAGTAAGAAGTAAAATATATATGCTAAGTCCTTGAGAAAATAAAATAAACATAAGAGAAGCAAAATTTTGATATTTTGGGATATGTAGCTAATGCCAACTGTAATCATAAGAGTTTGGCCCTAGGCATCTCTTGTTATTATGGTTCAAGTGAAAGTAAATATACTCTTTATATGCTTGACATGTTCTAAGTTAAGTTTCTCATGCCTACTGACCACAATTGCCAAGTTCTCATGCTACTCAATTTATGCATACAGTTCCAAATAAAGGTGCACCGAGGTACCTCTTACCTCATTGTACGAGGAATCATTTGGGACTATCCATATAACAAGACAAACAAGAATTGTACTATCCATACCTCTGATGCCCTAGAGGCAAATAATAAAGAATATGTATTATTATATTTTATTAGTTATTAATAGTTTTATGCCATGCTATAACTGTATCAATCGGAAACATTAGTACACATGTGGTATATAAACAAATCAAGTCCCTAGTAGCCTCTATTTAACTAGTTTATCTGTCAACTGATGGTCAAGGTTTTCTAAACATGGGCATTTATGTCAATTGACAATGAGGTCATATCATTAGATGGATGATGTGATGGACATTGCACACAATATCAGTATTACAACACGATCAAGTCACAAAGTTCATTGTTGCAATAATTATATGCGTAGTATCCTACTCCTTAGGCCATGAGATCATATCTAATCAATATCACCACAGGTTGCTTTGATTGCATCAACCATCACACCGTAGAAGGGTCATCATAAAGGTGTATGATAGGTATTACAAAGGATATGTTGAGACATATGCATCGAGATCAAGATTTTTTCTCCCGCGTGATGGGGAGATACACCAGGACCACTCAGTGAGATTACATCCATAAAGTTGTGCAACATATTACTAGGTTATGGGGATGAAATATCACGAGAACGAGTTAAGAAACACTTGTAAGTAACGAGATTGAATAAGGCATAGTGAT
Organism: Avena longiglumis; assembly: GCA_030063025.1. NCBI lineage: Eukaryota > Viridiplantae > Streptophyta > Magnoliopsida > Poales > Poaceae > Avena > Avena longiglumis. The sequence continues at coordinate 74,501,434 of CP125976.1, read as the reverse complement.
ACTGATGATCAGATCTTGGACAAGTCAGGTATTGAAGTAACAAAGGGAACTGGACTCAACGTTGATGGTTCAAACAACATTGAAATCATGAAATGCACAGGGGTCATTATGGATATCCAGATCCCGCTGACGATCATTGATTGAGAAGCATCTCGATCATGTATGTGATGTTCTCAAGCCGTAGGGTAACACACTTAAGGGTTCTACGACACTTGGAGATCGTTTTGGAATCATCAGGATCTTCGGAAGAAAGAGAAGAGAAAGTCAGAATTATTCCGTGAGAGTCTGATGGTTGTCCAAAGTGATCCAAAAGGTGTTACGGGTCATAGGAAATTTAATAATATGTATTTTATATTAATTATTGGAATTAATATTAAAAAATTAAATTTATGAGGGCAGCCCACCTTAATTGGCGAACTCCTAGAGGGAGTGGCCCATATAGGGTAGCCGCCCCATGGAGAAGGCAAGGGCGCCCGGGGTGGAGGGACACCCCAGCCGTCGGCCGACCAAGGGCCTGGCGCACGGGTGGGGCCCACCTGTCCCCCTTCCTCCTTGGTGCCTCCTCCTCCCTCCTCTCTCCTTTAGTCCCACACAGGGACTTGGCAAGGTAGAGTCCCTTCCCTTACCCTATATAAAGAGGGGCATATGTGAGGGAAAATACACACAAACAACTCAATATTTCTGTAAGGAAACTTCCTTAGGGAATCTCTCTCTCATTGGCTCTCGTGCGTGTGGTTCCAAGAACTATGCGCGTGGGAGATGATGCAACTTTGGCACATTGTCACGCTGTTGGATCCCTGTTCCGAAAGATCTATTTATGCAATTTTGGCTCGATCAGGGAGACCAGGAGTCGTCGTTGAGCACCATACGTCTGCAAAACCACAGGGGAGATGCCAGTTGTGGCACCTGGATTATCGCGCGAGGAGCAACGCGACCTTGAGGTCGGCTATGACTACGACTGCATCATCCACATTTCTCATAAAATGTTAAACGCTTTCGGTCTACAAGGGTATGTCACATAAGAATTCTCCGTTACAATATTACTCCAAGATAGATCCGGGCATTTGGTGTTGCGCTAGTCATGAAAAATTATTGTTTTCTGCGAACCCTCCAACCTTTTGGTGTTTCTTTTCATTTACCATTTGCACAACTTTTTATTTAAAACATTTCATTGAGTGGTCATGCTATAAATTTACACATGATGTAGCATGACTTAGGTTAGCAGTTCTATGCTTGCTCTGACACAAATGCATATTCCAAAAACTTTGATTATATCAAACTTTTTTCACACCGCTTCGCAGGCACAGTCAAAAGATATATGATATCAACAGACGTTGCCCGCATTGAAAATGTTCCTCATGATACATGGTTCTACTATTACTCAACCTTTAACATGCCATTCATACAACTAGCATGCTTCCATCCACAATGGGTCAAGTTTAATTATTATTCTGCATTGTTTCTTTATAAATTGTGCACTTTTGGATACACCAACATCTTATTTTCTTATGAGGTTTAAATTACACAAAAGGGATGATTTTGAAATATTCAAAGATATAGCACATATAATATATTTGGAATATCATTTTGCTATATAGGTAGATATAGTGTACACTACTGGAATAACTTGGTTTTAAGAGATTATGGATCCATAAGTATTTACTTGCTTAATTACTTGGGCTAGCAATAAGGAGATAACTGACCATCTACAAGCATGCAAAAGTGTTCATGGTATTAATCATTTTTAATAGACAAAATCAACTTATAGTGAAACATCTATGCTGTTAATAAGAGCTAGTTCTAAATAAGACACTTGCAAATTGTCACTCATTTAAAGAAATAAACAAATAACAAAATGTGACAACATGCATAACTTGTAATGCCACTATTATTCCTGATTCCCCTTTTTATTAATATCATTCACTTAAAATTTTATTTATTCCAGTAACTCATCATACTTATTAAACACATATTCATATGGTGTTCTTTTTTACTCCAAAGATAAAAATAGTATAAAACTAAGTACATATGTTCCAAGTTTATGTGATTCTCTTATGTTGCTAAAAAAACAAAATTTAGATGTGTGCAAACCGAGAGTGTAATAGGTCCAATACTCTAATGGGGTGCCTTGGATATCCCCAAGATTATGGTTTTCATCATTCTTTGATAGCTCAGGGTATGATGTTTCTCTATTCCCGATGAAAAAACTTCAACACAAAACCTTCTCTAATTTCTTTTCTATGAGATGATCGTTAGTGGCACAAATATACAATGCAAACTGCCTAAAACATCTATAAAATTTATTTAGAATGTTAGGAGAATATATTAAGTTACCAACATTCACAAAATATCTAAATACTAAAAAATAATAAAGTTGATACTCAAAAGAATGTCTTAAAAAACAAAAGAAAGAATCTACCTAGGAAAAATAGCAGCAGGAAAGCATAATTACTTGGACCACTTAAATATGTTAGAAATTTTTTCCAACTCTTTTTGCGTATAGAGGATGAGAAGTTGTAACTATTGTAGAAACTTATGCTCAATCGGAGTTATAAAAAACACAAAACTATTTTCGTGAACAACAACGTGCAGAAATATGCAACTCCTAATCTGTGTGTCAACTTTATCATCCAAAATGGGTAAAACTTGATACTTTGTTTTTTGGAAATTTAATTTAAACTAAAATCCTTATTTTAATAGAGAATTTTTTCAAAGGCAAATGAAAACATAGTTTCCACAAATATGTAAAATACATGATGATAAAATTAAAACATGACTTTGAAGTAATATAATATAAGATTACTTGAAATAAGAGGGGGGTGTGGGGGCATCCCAAGCTTGTGGTTTTGTTAAGTTCTTGTCCTCTACTCTTTTCTCGTCATCTCATGTTTCATGTCACACAAAGAAATATTTTTATCTTCATGATACTTTTAGTGCCTACGAAATGGTTAGTTTTCCATAAAATGATATAATAGTTTCAATCAAGGTGCAGACTCACTTATTATTAAAAAACCAATTTATTCAAGAATAAAATATGTAAAAAAACACTCTTTTATTTACTTTTGTTATGATTTTTCATAATATAAACTTTGCAATGGTTTCATTGGCATGAACAACACATAGGTTTCTCATTGAGGGTCTCATTATGAACATCAAGTAGCTGTTAGCAAAGATAGATCCACCATCCCTTCAGTCCAGGCAGTCGGGCCCATGCTTCTAGAATCTTTTAGGTCCGCTACTGGCTATTTGACCTCATTCTTCACACCGATAGAAAATCTTTTACTGAAATAGATAGAGGATTTGTCTGTATTGATAAAATTGCCATATGCCTTATAGTATAGATTTAGTACACTCTTTTTTTCCCACGCACACCGAATCCACTATCTATCTGACGCTGCCATCGGAAGACGTTTTGAGGGACGCGGCTGAAGATGCTTTTTTTGGGGAAATGATAGTATGCCCTCGGGGGATCCGCCACTTCCATCATCTGGATCCGTTGCGTATCCCATCCGGTAGAGACAGAAACCGACGCATGCTACCCTTATCTCCCCCGAGCTTTCTCCTCCACTCGTTATTTTCCCCTTCTCTTCCATCATTGACCACCCAACATTCCCTGTTCCTCTTTTCCTCTAGCGAGAAAGCAGCTGCCTACCTCCTGATCTCCAAGCAACTACCATGGCCAGATGAGCTTGCCCTCAAGCACCTCCACTCGTTGACCTCTGCAGCTTTTTCCATGTTCCTCTTCTCCCTCTAGACTACCTACCACGACCCTAAAAATAGAAGCCATGGGAAAATAGGCTCCCCGTCGAGCATCTCGGCGCTCACGCACTACTGCAAACAGCGCCGCCGTTGCGAGATGTGTTGCGTACATCGGCCACCTCTGCTACACACAGTCGGATGTTGCTGCTACAAGAGGCGTTGGCCACTGCTACAAGAGGCGTCGAGCTTACCACATCGACGACGGTGGCCACTGCTACTGCTACAGTAAGCGGCGTCGCTTTGCTACAAGTGGCGATGGTGCATGCTACAAGGGCAGCAGGCGGTGCCGCTACAGCTGGCATCGGGTCGACGACACTGCTACGTGCGGCGTCGGGATTTGCTACCGTGGGTCGACGGCGCTGCTACTCGTGCCTGACAGCCTGCTACAAGCACCGGACGGAGTTGCTACATGCTCCTGGCGGCCGTGCTACAAGCCCTCGACGGCGCTGCTACTCGTGCCCGACGGCCCTGCTACAAGCACGCGACGACGTTGCTACTTGTGCCCGACACCCCTGCTACAAGCTCGCGGCGGCGCTGCTACAAGCACGCGGCGTTGTTGCTACTTGCGCCCGTCGACGTCGCTATTGCTACCGACGAACCTTCTACAGGCGGCCGACCACCCTGCTACAAGCGCTACAACCGTGCTGCTACCGTAGAGGATGGAGCGGAGGATGTGGGACTTCCCTATCGTCGTCGATTTGCTACAGCAAACGCCGGCGACTTCTACAGGGCGTGTTGCTGCATCGCCTGCCGTCTCCTACCCCACACGCTAGAGCGAGAAGCCCGCTCGTCTTTTTTTCCGTGGTGCTTTGACGGTTAAACGCATTAAACCGGAGACCAAGAGAGAAAGATCAGACGATACAAATTTGTTAGATCCAACAGCAGGAGACCCGGGGGATCGGGGTTTTTATCTAGGGGCGGACCCATATAGAGCTGAGCGGGCAATGACCCCCACTCAACTTTTTGAATTTTACTATAATTTATTTATATTTGAATGAAAATATTTCAAAACAAGTAAATCTATACTAGAAATCCTCCACTCATCTGAATTGTCCTCACGAAATTTTCCTGCTGGATCCGCCACTGGTTTTATCTCCGGAAGACACCTAGTACGCACTTTTTTTTGGGAGCTGAAGATGCTTTTACCAGAGGCCCAGTACATCCTGCTGGCGGGCAACGTGGATTAGCCCATGCAACGGCCCGCGCGAAGCCAGAGAAGATCTGTCTATATCATGCCGTAGAGAACCAGTCCGATTCCCGCTCAGGTTGCTCTTTTTTTCAATTTCCCTTCCCGAGTCGGATTCAGACTGCTGTGCCAAATGTCAAACCACTCCGAATCCCACTCAGCACCGAAACGGGAGTACTATAAACAGATCACAAGCCACCCCCCCCGACCACAGGTATATCAATCTCTGCCTCCATCAAGTTCCGAACTTGAGACCTCAAGAACTCAGGCCGCCGCCAGGTGCCGCAGATCGGGTTTCCGTTCGTCGGCGCGTGCGCTCGACCGATCGCGGCTGCCACCATGCAGATCTTCAGCATGAAGAAGAGGAAGCAGCCGCGCTTGACCGTGCGGGCGGAGCCCCAGGGGACCCCGGGGTACACGGCCGCCACCATGGAGTTCTTGGAAAGCATGGAGAAGAAGCGGACGCCGGTGACCGTGCGGGTGGAGCCCCCGGGGTACAGATCCCACTTGTTCGTGCTGCCGGCGTCGGACCTCCTCAGCCCACACTTCGCGCCGCTGATGACCAGGGCATACCTGGAGTACGGCGCCCAGGGGCCGATCCTGGTCGCCATCTCGTGCACGCTCGACCACTTCGTGCCCGCCATGACGCACACGGTCATCCGCGCGCCGCCTCCGGTCGGGTGGGACGCGGTACCCCTCGAGGAGCCTTCATCGCCACGTCGTACCCTCGGGTGGTTCTTGGCTAGGACACATTGATGTCGCTTCGGATTTAAGAAAATATAGTCCGTCCTATTGTTGTTGTTTAGTTTGCTCGACTCATTGTCAGATTTTTTTTAATTAACCGTATATTTCATTAAACCAAAAAGTTTACAAGTAAACCAAAAAGTTTACAGAGATTATACGTATGTTCACAATATGAGAAAAACATGTTTGTCAAGCAACTTTGCACAAAAAAACTCGCAAGAAGTAAAACTACAATTTCACCCGTGGAGAAACTTGTGCCTCACCAAATCGTCGTCCACCGCTGTCCTCCGCCACCACCATGGTAACGCCGGAAAGAGAGGCGAACAACCGCCATACCCAGATTTGGGAGAGCACCTTCGTATATAAGAATGCTTTTTGAGCCGATGAACCGGACCGTCGTAAGCGACGAGACCGAGACTTTGTGGCACGTCGACCAGGGATCTTCCCCGTGATCACTAGACCCCAACGACATCACCTTCATCCGATGTAGTCGAAGAAGAGGAACGCCGCCACCTACCGTCAGCCACGCGCCCAACTGCAGGACAACAAACACAACTATAACAGCCGACAAGATTGCCACCCGCGAGAGTGCCGATCGCCGACCACCAGACACGAGTCTCGCCGGATCCAGAGATGACCGCGCCACCTGCCCCTCGACGCCACCGGTTGGAGTGATGCTGAGATAGAGGAAGAGGAGAGGCAAATTATTCTGACACAGGCGCCGGCTCCTCCATTGAAACAACACCCCTAGAAACACTAGGCCAACCTAACTACAGGCCGGAGCCAAAGCACACGAGTCCCCGCCCCCTCCCGTCGCCGGAACGGCGGACGAAGGAGGCAGGGACCGGCAGCTGGCCGATGGAGTTGGGATAGAGGCGAGATCGCCTGATCCGTTTTTCAGGGAGGCGGGCGAACAGGTTCCTTGTTGAGGGTTGTAAATAAGTGTAATATCACATTTTGTCGGTGAAAGAAATTCATCGCAATCCATGTTGGATGATCGTCCAGAAATCACACTACTTAAATCTCATTTCTAAACAGAACAACACCTTGTATCAACTTACAGAAACGTTAGGGATTGTGATCAGGGACCATTTGGGCAGGTGTGTTGCAGCTTGCAGCAATAAACTTGAAGGGGTTACCTCTCCTGAACTGGCCGAAGCACACGCAGTGCGCTTGGCGCTGGAGCTCGCCAGGGACGAGGGTCTTCACAACATAAGGCTCGCCACTGATTGCCTATCTGTGGTTCACAGAATTGCTGGAACAGATATGGATCGCTCCATGTGCGGCGTGGTGATCCAGGACATCAAGGCTCTGGTTTCTTCCTTCTCTGAATGTAAAGTTTCTCATGTTAGACGCGAGCAGAATGTTGCCGCTCATCTTTTAGCTCGTTCGAGTGAGTCTAGTGGTTGTCGTGTGTGGCGTGGTGTGCCTCCGGAGTGTATCCGGAAGACAATTTGTATTGACATTAAGCTGGTTGATTAATAAAGCACACGTGTTCTATCAAAAAAAAACTTACAGAAACGTTACGTGTTTAATCCTGCTATAGTTCAGTGGACACTGTACCTTGGTGTGAAATCGATCCATGGACCAGTCGCAAATATCATGCATAAACACATTTAAGGACCTATAAGTAAGCTATAACGACTAATGTTTCTGAAATTCTATAGACAACAAGGAGGGGCAGAAACACGAAGGGGAGCCTGTCTTGCTCATTTGCATCTTGTAATGTGCAAATGGATCAGTCCAGAGAAGAACGTCCATATCTCCAACTATTACTGGACCGTCGAGTGGACTGCTGCGGCGCGAAGCTCAGTCCAAACATCTCCCTCAGTGCCTTTCCTGGCTCCAGGAGCCCAATCAATCGGGCAACAAGCGACGCGCTCTCCCTGACATGCTCGAGGTTTTTGGTTTCGGTCCAAAGTCGACGGGCAACCTGAAGCCTTCTCCTCTTGGACGACAGTGAAACTCCCCACTTGCTGTACATGCTCTCTTTCCACAAGCGAGAGCCGCTTTTGCATTTGCCTGCAGAGCATCTCCCTTTCACGTTGCAGCTTTCTGGCACTGCATATAGCAGGAAATTTTCATCAGGAGGAATTCAAGCGCCATAATGCAGAGAAGTGAGGGTGTTGATAAACGCGAGTTACCTCGACACCAAAGAAGTACTTAAGCTACCAGCCACGACTTTGTTTTCCATGCCACCGTTGGAACACGTATCTTTAAGAAAAGATAGCCTTCTTATCTCCACCTCCATGTAAATGGAGTCAGCTGGGTCTCCTTTAAATAACAAGAAAAAGTAGGTTCTGTGCACCAGTGAAACATAGCACGCATGCCAAAGGTCAATAATCTCTTGTTGTTTCTTCTCAAATTCCAGTGGCCATCTTGAAGGTGATTGCAAGCCATCCATAATAGGATCCACTCCGACGCTCCTGATGGTTCCTTCTGCTACTTCTCCATTGGCATACTGAAAAATATTTACAAAATGTTATTCAAAACTTGCAAACTCCCAGTGTGGTCGGATGTTATATTCAATTTATACTAAGATCTCATTCAATTACTGAAAACTGTGCAGCATAATTCTGCACTGTATCTTCACTTTATGTAAATGAAAAATAGTAAAATGTGCTGTGCTGGCAGGAGTAAAATGACTCTTTGGAAACAATTAAATAGTTCCCCACCTGACCACCAAGTTGCTTCTGATACTGAGCCATTTCTTTCAGTTCAGCAACAAATTCACCTATGCCAGTAAATTCTGTGTCACCAGCGACAGAACTGTTTGCTTTGGGTGCACCCCTTGCAGTTGTAATTTCAGAAAGCATTGACCCTGCCCGTGACAGAGTTTCACTCTCTGCATCAAAGTTCAGTGCAGAGACCCTTGTTTGATACCCTTCAGGTCTCCCGGGGAAGTCCATGAATCTTCTGCTTGGTGGTGTGCAATTATCCTTGTCCAGATCTTCAAACATGGTAGCACCCATCAGAGACCTACAGCTCCTGCTTCTGCGAATTCCTTTGGAGCTGGATGGAATTCGTGTTGAAGGTCCTAGATCTGCGACAAGATTGGCAAAAGGTTTTCTGACAGTCTCTAGATGTTGCTCCAGGGTAATAGTGGATTCATCATGGTGTCTAGAATCATTATTTCCATGCATACTAATACCCACGTCCGGATCTTGCAAACTATTGCTCCCTATAGCTGACGAGTCCAAACCATCTCTTCCTTGTGTTTCATTGGTCTCTATACACCGTACTTCCTTGCAAACATCATCCGAATCCTCATTTGAGATATGAGAGATACCATCTCTGCTGTTGGTTGGGGGCATCCCACTGAATGGAGGACTGCTGACTGAATAGCTAGATGGGGGAGCAAATGGCACATTATTTTCAGACTGCTGATACCTAAGTTCCCTTTGTGCTGCATGGCGTCCTTGGAACCTGAAACTTTGGACACTGTCAACTTCTGATGATTCGGTTGTTGATTTCTGATCTTCACATGGCTGAGGCACGTCGAAGGTGAAGTTCCTCCCAGAAGCCTGCATGTACATAAGAGAGGAAAAAAAAACTGTATATGGTTATGACACAGAAGTTAGAATAACCAAGTAGGAAGTAACAAGGCGTATTTACCAGGGGACGTTTTGAAACATGGTTATCTCCAACAACTTGGAGCAAATCCTGCAGCCTTGACTGAGCCAGATCACGCTGTACCTTCAATTCCTTAATTTCCTTCTCCATCTGCAAGGAAGGGTATGTGGAACTCTTAGACCATCACAAGAAAGTTGGTGCATTTCGCATTTAAGTTAACTACCATGGTAAGCGATACATGCAACATGCTCAGAAGTAGCATTTACCTTCCGGATGTGGTTATCCTTTTCCTTCACCAATGCTTCAAGACTGGAATAGGAAGCTGCCGGAGATCGCAATTCACTCTCCAATCTTGCAAGTTCTCTTTGTAAATGCTTAACTAGAGCTTTATCAGACATGACTACATTAACCTGTGCATTGGTAACTACTTCCTTTGCACAACTTGCAAATAACAGGGTATTTCTTGATTGCTCCATATAGCTTCGGGCTGGGCTCAGTGTACAGATAATTGCAGTTCTTGCATTACCTCCCAGAGAAGGTTGTAATATGCGTGTAAGTTTTGAATCCCGATATGGTATGTGCCCATTTCTTACCTTGCTGCATAGATTAAACAAATATACAATGTAAACAGAAGCTAGAACATCTATACACCAACACTGTAAATCAAAGGACTTCTGAACCTGGAGAAACAATGCACTTCAACTCGATGCAACAGAAAATATTTAGTTAGGGATGTAACCTTAGTTTCCGAATAACAGTTCCTAGAGTAAGCAAACTCCTATTAATATGACAACCTTCCTTCAGCCTTGTACCAGCTGATAGTGCCTGAGATGCACGCTCACTTCCAGCCAAATCAACGAAGTTCTGCACATGAGAACAGATGATGCTCACACTTCTATGAAAAAATAACAAATATGACCAAAATGTCAATCGTTGTCCTTACCACACTGGCTGCAAGTGTCGTTGACTTGTCTTTACCCAAGAATTCACGAGCAGAACTTTCAATAGTCTGAATGAATATATAAAAGGTCAGGAATAATGACCTTATGCAACATCAAATATACTAAAGCCTCTTTTTACATGCAACCAAGTAGTGGACAAACCAATTTAAGTATTTGATGTGATCTGGAGCTATTTTCATTTAGGTATGTCTCTCCAGTTCTCCTTTGAGCTGGTACAAGAACATATTGCACAAATAAGTTAACAGTGGTCACCACTTATGAATTGAATAGGCTAATACAAACAACACCTACCTTCACACACAGAAATAAGTTCCTTGAGGTGGTTCCAGTCCCTCAATATCACCTCTTTAAGGTTCTCTACATAAGTTCCCTTCTGTAGAATATACAGTATCAAGCCATTAGTAATGCAGGGGAATAGCAGGATTTACAACAAGAAGCAGGAGTGTTCTGACCTCTGCATCATCCCACAGTCTAAGAGAAGTGCTTTCTGAACTAAGAAGATCCCTTACAACTTCGTTATATATTTCTATCGCTGAGAATTTCAACACAAATGCTCTCTCCTCATGCTGCAAAAGAATGCTGAGCATTATTTCAAACCAATACTTGCAGGTTTGGACCAAAACTGTGAGATTACATATGATGAAAGATAGGTGTTTAGTTACCTTGCCAATGTAATCGTAAATATCTGATACTGTACATTCCGTTATTCCAGTCATGGTGTATGTCTTTCCACTACTTGTTTGACCATATGCAAAAATACTGGCTGTTACGGACAGCAGTAAAATGTTCAGTGAGTTCATTGCTTTGATTTAAACAAATAGAAGTAGTACAAAATGTATGCAGTTTGAACTTAACAGTTAATGCCACTAACTACAGAGAGGGCAACTTCCTTGGCCCCTTGCTTGTACACTTCTTTGGTATCGCAGTCAGAATGGAATACCCTGTCTGTAATTGGAAAAGAGTTTTGTCAAATACACACAATAAAAAAAGCTGGAAGTGAGTGAACTATGTGTAAAGCATAATTGTGTAAGGAACGAGCTAGAGTTCCACTGATTATATGATGAAATTCATCGCATAATAAAAATGTCCAGGTTAATTTGTAAAATCTGAATATTTCAATTACAACTGAGTTCTTTTAATGATAAGTAGTTCTCTTTAAACTGAAGAAATTCTAAGTTATTCATGTCAGACCATGAGCAGTAATCAGGTTAGTTAAGTTGGTTTAATTGCCAGTAAGAAAAAGACATCCATATATGTTACAGATTGCCTATGGTCCAGAGTTGGTACTCCAGACTCCAGAATCCAGACAGTTATTTAAAATTCTGAGAAATTTAAAACAGTTACAGATATAAAATTTGAACGTTTCTGAAATGTAAGCGAAATGCAGCATAATTAGGGACCATATAATTACAGAAGTTGCAGAGGTAGTAAACAACAGAAAAGCATGCACATTCACCAACCAAAGGAGTATGCAGTCGGAGCCGTCGGCCGGTCCGGGAAGGCGCTCCGGGCGATGACGGTAGTGTCGTTGATGCACTCCCACTCCGACAGATCCCCACGCGCAATCTCCTTCTCGCTCAGCGGCCTCAGCCTCACCGAAACCAGTATCTTCTCCAGCTTCCCCGCACCACTTCCACCACCGTTGGCCACTTCACCTCCATCCACCTTATCCCATTGCCCCATCTCTTCGCCTCCAATCGCCCCCATCTCTCTCGCTCTCTGCTCACCTTCACTCCCCCTCTCCCCAACACTACACCATCTGCCAACAGAACGCCATTAATGAGCCAAGAGCAAACAGAACTGAAGCACGTGCAGACAAAATAAACGAATCAATGGAAGCAAAAAGGAACTCAATCAAGAACCTGGCCAGCTCCTGCGATTTGGGCAGGGGAGCAACTGAGCAAGGCAATTGGGTGGTTGCTCTAGTAGGTGGAGGGGAACGCAAGCATTTCCCCGTGGGACCTCGGTGATGCAGATGAGTCGGATGGTGGTGGTGGTTACGGGGTGTCGTCTACTACAGTGAAACCACACTAATCAGGCCAAATCTAGCACCGGCTAGCAGCTACTCGCGCCGATGTTGACCATCCTACCTCCCAAGGACGCTCCTCCTACAGACATATATTTTATGATCCCACCGACGGTGGAAACCACCACTACCGAGTACCGAGCCGGGATCACATGGCAATTAGGCTCGACGTCGGGGCCTCGTTAAGCTAGATCGCGCCGCCGAGGGAGTAAAAGGCTGTAAAACTAATAAGCGGCGACCTGTATGTAAGCTGTATGTAGTAATGCGTAAGCGACAGCGACGGGGGAGCGAGTGGAATGGCGAGGGATTTTACCGAGCCTAGAGAAACACGCGCGCCGCTGGATTCCTCCGGCTGGTAGCAGGGGCCGGTCTCGGCGGCGGCCATGGCTGGCGAGGTAGCAGCGGCTGCCAGTGCCACCGGGGGTTTGCCTGTGCTTCGGGGGGAAATCAGGGGACGGTGTTCTGAATTCTGACTGCCCGAGGAGCAGTGGGAGCGTGGTAGTTTTTGCGAGCGGCAGCAGGAGCGAGCGACCTCGGCCACCTGCACCCCCACGACCACCACCTTGGCCACGATCTGGCCGTTTCCGGGGGAGTTATCGTAGGCGACGGTGGCTTTACTTTTCGCCCCCTCCTTAATTTTTCCCACAGGAACCCAACTGGCCAGAGGGAGAGGAGACCGTCGATTCCTTTGTCCCCACATCTTTCTGGCTGTCTTTTTCTTTTTAATTTTATACTTTCTTTGCGCATAGCGTTTTACACGCAGGCCCTCCACCCTTTGGTGTATTGTGATCTCCTTTTAGCACTAGCCTTGTAGCCTTTTTCTCCATGGTAATATGTGTCTCATTTATATTATAAAAGTCATAGTACAAGTCACGTAAATATCGACCTGACAAAACTAGCAGGACGCAAGGCTTGCGTAAAAGACCACCATCCAAGAAACAAAATTATAATCTAGACCAAAGAATCCCCCGAGTTTGATGCCCGTCACCCGCATCTAGCACCACAACAGTAGCCACCAAAAGAAAAAATCACCCGAGCTCGATGTGGCTCCATCATTGATATGAAGCTTTGCGGACCTCCAAGGTGGCTCACCCAAAATGAAACCATTGTCGTTGAACGAATCAGATTGGGACAACACCCTAGACACGCCATGAAACTCCAGATTTAGCACCCCTCGCACGACTAAGGCGTCGGAGGAGAAAACAACACGTGCCATCCACGAACGGACCTAGCACATGATCCACCATCTTGTAGATATTGTCGATGCAGACCACAATTTGCATTCGCTCCTTGACTACCTCCTAGGTTCCACGTCGGCGCTGGAGGAAACATCGTCGCAGCAGTGGAGCTTGAGGACACACATCCACCACGAGGATGCGCCACCGTCGCACCATCCTTGCTTGAATACTGGTCTCCAAATCCATCATGGAAGGATCCAAAGAAAAATTATTCAGCGCCGCCATCGTCGCCTCCGAAATCAAGACTATGAACAACCTAAAAACGATGGTACTTTGGCCTAAAACCATCCACACACATGGATCCGGCAACCCTCCTCACCGCCGATGGCCTAGGTCTTCGTCGAGGGGAGATGTCAGAGGCCGGCATCGAAAGGTTCGTGTCCTAGGGAAAGATCATTTTTTTCCTTTCATGGCGGCGCGGGGGGGGGGATAGTAGCTAGCTACTAGCCTTGTAGCCTTAAAAAGAAGGAGGCTCGCTTTCCCCTTTCCCATTACCTCTCAATCGCTCCCATCTATGAGTGTTGACGGAATAGTTGGCCAAAGGCGGTGGAGCGGCAACAACGTAGATCTAGGGTCCTGTTATAGTAGTTTCTATAGGTTTTCCTCTATGTTGTTGTTTGGCTCTTTGATGGGAGGCGGCTTCATGGTTTCTTGCCCGAGATCTTGAGATGACGATGACCTTTCTTCTTTGATGCGGAGATCTGCCGGTCAGAGTTGAAGGCGAGGACGCATGAAGCCTCCTCCTCCACAACTAAAGGGGCTTTTCCTCTCACTGTTGTTTTGTTGCCGCTGCTTCTTCTCCTGCTGGCCGGTTATGGTGTCGACGGGAAGGGGAGGAGCAATGAGGGTGTTGGAGGATCTGCAAGGCTATGTGGGTTTGCCCCTATTCCAGCGTGGCATCGGAAAGTTGGCGATAGATCTCTTGTGTGTGCTTTCGAGGAGGGAGACCCGGGAGTCTACTCCGTCGTTGAGCTGCTTCTTCAATAAGCGCCTCTGCTTCCGTCATAGTAGTTGCGCTTTGCTTCCTCTTCTCCTGGCCGGTCTTGGTGGTGAGGGGGAGGAGGGTGTTGTTGATGTGATGCGGCTGTGTGGAAGCGGTGTGGTTTTGGCGATGGCACTCGAAATCTTTGGAAACTGCGACTTCCGCAGCGATTCCCAAGCGGCGCTACACGACTACCGCTATCTTCGGCCACAAGGCCCAGCTGTGCTCGAGCATGAGGTTGGCTCGACTGCGTTTGTCCTCCAAGCGAGGATCTTATTCAACACTAGTGCGATAGAGTCCGTTTTCTCTAGCGTCCCAACTGGTCTCGTCCCTGGCGGCGTTAGGAGCGGCCCCACATGGCGGCAGAGCTCAATAACTTGACCGCGTTTCGCGTGGTGGCACGATTATCTTTTAGGGTGTGATTTGTAAAAATTAAGGTATTGTGTGTAATTATTCGGGTGCCGTTGATGCCTTTCTGTAAAATTGTACCCTCACGCCTTTCTAATGCAGTTTCTAGGTCCTTCGCGTCCTTTTTTACCGTTCAAAAAAGCACTGCTGCTAGATTAGATTACATGATTTAATAACTTTTGTAATAATGACATGAGGTGGACGTTTACATTACAAAATTCCCCAGGAGAAAAAGGGTGAAGTTTCTTTCATATATCTTGATGTGCCTTAGCGGCAACGCAAATGCTAGTTGATCGTTGCCTGTTGGGGTTCTTTCGCGAGGTTTGCTTAGCTTTTACTACTCGATAGGTGAGCTAGTGTCACGTACTTAGCCATGTTAACCACTTGTTTTTCTTCAATCATTCGGATGCACTCCTGTCTTGCCGCTCTAGCTATGTACGGTACTCACAGTAGCAGTGCAATTGGTTGGACTGTATCAAATAATCACCATGCGGCATTGTCCGGGTTTGAGGGAAAATTGCGCATGCAACCTAGAATATAGAACAGTGCATTGTATCACTTCAGACAACGTCGACATCCGTGTTTCGTCCATGATTTAAAATGAATGATGCGATGTGTGGATGTCTCCTCCTTCTTTTACCGAATGGCAGGGACAAAGATCGCTGGCCAACCTCTTGGATGAGGATATATGATGATGATGTCCCATAGACCAGGTCACGCAATTTTTTAACATGGTAGTGTGTGCTAGACAGAACAACATTGCGCAATTGGGTGACAAAACTTTCAATATACTGATCGAGAAAAAAAGCTCGTCTGCAAGCTGTACGTAGAATTTTTTTGGGGTATATTGAAGCCAGTAAGCTGCTCGTCAATACCAGAGCGTAGATTTTGTATCCCAGCAACACGAAAGCCTTTGAATTCTTCAGCAGCGACTTCAATCTGGAGACCCGGGGGTAAGCACGCCAAAAACAACGGCCAATGGAAGCCCTCTAGACAACTGTTTGCATCACCCCGCTGCCTGCTTACGTATGTCTTCTTCCACAGGCTTAGACTAAGAGCATCCCCAACTCGTTGTGCCATTCCTAGGCCAAAAATTTGGTTTGAATGAAACAAAAGAAGTCCGGATGGAGCAAATTTTGTGCCTGGGAATGGCTTTTTCCAGCCACGTTCCCAACTCGACGCCGCGCCCTTGCCTCCCGATGCCGCCAGACACCACCCGACGCCACGCCCGTGCCGCCCGATGCCGCGCTGACCCCAAGACCGGAAAAGCGGCGGAGGAGGACGCCACGGCGCCGGAGTGCGCCATCTGCCCCGCCCAGATGGCCTCCTCTAGAGAACGCGCACTGCCGGTGCCTTGCCATGCGGCGGCCAGGTGGAGAGAGCGGCGTGAACGCGGGCGAGGAGGTCACGGCGGCGTGGACTGCTCGGGCCAGTCCCTGGTGCTGCGTCGGCGACCGCACCCCACGCCGGTGTTGCGCCGCCGGCCGCGCCCCCAAGCCGCGATGTGCACTGCCCCTGCTTCGGCCCGCCGCTCTGCTTTGGCCGCTGCCATCCCCATCCAGAACGCCGGCATGACCTCCTCGTACGCGTTCACCAGGTGAAAGGACTATATTTTTCCGTGCTATTTTGGTGATGATGACAATCCCACTTGTGATCTAACCGTGTGCTTGAGTTTCAGGTTAATTGCTTTTGATGATTCTTATGAAGTGTGTGGATGACGGTCTTTTGTTTTTCTATTTCTCTTATTTTATTGCTTTAGATCGCCTTGCTATCAAGAGCGGTCCACCTCGGAAGACTGTGGGGAATCATCTGCTTTTACACAAACGGTATATGCACCGTCGCAGCCATCCTACTCATCTGTGAGAGAGCGAAGTTATGATCTGTTGGACCTTTTTTTGTCTGATCGGAACTTTCGGCTAGGCGCCAGAAGTTCCGCTCGGGGCTCTCTGTGGGGAGGATTTGGGACTAAGTTCCGATCCAACTTCTGCTGGAAGTTTCGGCCAGCTCCCAGAACCTTCTGTTTTGATATGTTCTATTTGCTGGAACTTCCACCGGAAGTTGCACCGGAAGTTACGGTCAGGAATTTTGGTAGCTTCTTCCACTGAGACCCTGAGCGGAACTTTCGCCCAGGCTTCGAAACTTCTGGTCAGACAAGGTTTGCGACCCAGTTGTTCCGCCCCTTGTTCCAGTCCAAGTTCCGCTTAGAAAAGGTATACTTCTATTTGGAAGTGTTCTATTTGACGGAACTTGGGCCGAAACTTGCATCGAAAGTTTCACCGGAACTTATGGTCGTTCTGACCGGAACTTCTAGTCAGGATTTTGGAGTGTGCGTCAACGACCTGATGACCATTGGGGCTACGCTGGGCGGAACTTCCGGCCACTCACCGGAACTTCCGGTAAGGTCACGAAGTCTCCAACAGTTTAGTTTGGAGGGAGCCTATTTAAGGCGCCCTCCTTCTTCCTCCTACCTAACTCTTCAGTTTTCTCTCTCCTCCATTAATATCAGAGCTTCACCTCACTACATCTCTCTCCCTAGCCACTCAAATCACTTGATCTTTTGAGAGGTGAGGGAGGTGACCTAGATCTACACTTCCACCAAAGAAGATTTGATTCCCCCCACCTATCCTTTGTGGATCTTGTTACTCTTGGGTTTCTTGAAACCCTAGACGGTGTAGCGCATCCTCGAAGCTAAGGACATGTGTTGTAAAGCTCCGTGGTGTCGTTGAGGGCCTCCAATTGAGTTGTGGACCTTCTCCCTCAACCTTGTTGTAAAGGTTTCAGTTGGCGCCTTCAAGGTCATCGGTTAGTGGATTGTGATGCCTCCTTTGTTGGGGAGCTCATCGGAGAAGAAGGTGAGGCCTTTGTGGCGCTCGGATGAACTTGTGTGGCCCCGACATCTCTCCAACATAGGCGTAGCTCCTTTGGGAGTGAATTACGGGGATTACATCTTCGTGTCCCCGCTCTGGTTATCTCGTTCCCTACCTTTACTTCTTTCTCTTTACCGTTCTTGTGGTTGTTGTTAGTTCTCTGGCATATAGGTTGTTCACCTAGTTGTATATCTAGAGAACTTTCCTTCTCGCTAAGCCTAAAAGTGTGTAACAAATTAAAAATTGGTAGTCGCCTATTCACTTCCCTCTAGTCGATTCAAAGTCGGTACTTTCACCAGGGACCGGCCGCGGCGCCCCAGCTCGGCCGCCAGACGCGGCGCCCTCTTCCGTGTCGGCGAGTGGTATGCGAATTGTTTGATCCGGTGTTCCCATGAACCCGGAATCGGCCTAGGAACCCGGACGTATTTGGGGCAAAAAGTGGTCCGGGAATGTCTCCTGGAAATGCTACTGGAACGGGTTTTTTAAATTCGGACCAAAAAAAGTCCTAGGAATAGGCTCTTGGAAATACTAGTGGAGATGTTCTAACATGAGAAGCTTTGGTCGAACACGTCAAGGTAAATGAATCTATGAACCATCTTCTCTTCTTAATATGAGAAGAAAATGTGTGGGCTCTTTTGTTATTCCCCAAGACGGCAAGGGGCAGTTTAGAAGCTGCACTTGATGCAATTCTTCACGGATCAATCCCAAAACTTACCTTAAAGCAAAAGGATTCGCTAGACTTTAATTTTAGGCCGGGGTCCATCTGGGCGTGTACTTTGGCTGTAAACCATGTGACAGAATTTTTTTTAGGTGAACCGCTGTGGTCCACTTGCGTGTGTTTTGTGTAACCTCCAAAGGATGTGCGAAGAACAGCCCGTCAGTTTTAGGTTTGGTATATAGGTGGAGTCGGCTGCAGTCCGTACATGTACGTCCACTAATCGAAAGCGATATCGCCGCACAAGAGTTGTACGATGGAGTACTACTGTTCCACCAAGGGTCCAAGTCACATTCTTACATTACTGCCGGTTTGTATATATCATTAATCTGAGGGCAGGTTCTCCTAAAAATTTAATTGGATTGGACCCACCAAAACATAGTACTACTCATTTCGACGCATATTAGTTGACGTGAATTTAAAAAAATTTAGATAAACCTACATACTAAATAGTGTCTAGATTTATTTAAATTTAGAGAAATCCAAGTCAACTAATATGGATCGAAGGAAGTAAGATAAAATTGTCCTCTTATGCACAAGTATGCATTCCCTACCAGCATATACTTGGGTTGGATCCACCAAAACAGTGGGTTGGGATTCCTCGATGCCTTTTTTTTTTGAAACGATTCCTCGATGCCTTGCTAGACTACGACTTGGCGGAATACACATGCCAGTTCAAAAATATATCATTCACCTCGTACACAATTGTGTGATGTCCACAAGCTTCACCTTGCGACATCGTTCTTCTTTTCCAAGTTAGGATAGTCTCTGACTCATCCCATTTATAGCTTCCACAAGCCTTGCATTTTCGTCTGCTTCATTCACATCTCGACAACTCCGTGTGGCTTTGTTGTCCTCTTAAAGTCCGCATGAGCACCGGCACCTCCTTGTTGCCCTCTCATTTAAACATAAAACCTTCGAGGAGGTTACATACAGATGTTCTTGCATGGCAGTTAGAGAAATCAGGCGAGTTCTCGGTTCGAAGTGCATATACATTTGCATTGAGCCTTACTCAATGTAATTTCACAGCTTCGAGCATTCGGCCTGATGGGCGTGATGAATGTTGGCAAAGGATCTGGAAGGCGGGAGTGCCTCCGAAAGTGAAAACATTTGCATGGAAAGCGGCTTCTGATGCTTTATCGACTGAAGCTAACAAGCGATCTGAGGTATTCATGATCTGAGAGGTGTTCATGAACTGCCTATGGAAAATCCCCTCATATATAACTCAATAAAACCATTAGTCCATTTGATATTAATACATTTTCACCTACTATCTAGTTGCCTCCACAATGGCAATAGCGGCACCGCCCGTGGAAAATCCAACTATTCTCATGGAAAGCTAAAAGAAGCGAGATAGCCCCTCCCAAGAAACATCATGAACAATATGTCAAATTGAGCTTTGCTCGCCAAAAGCAAGTACCACCAACTCTGTAGAAAGGTAGGCGACAAGCATCACCCCGCTGACCCTCGCGCTACTCTGGTGGAACCCGTCCTTCGGGAGGTTGAACCTGTGGTGTTCGAAGAAGAACCTTGGTACATGATGCTCCACTCGGTTGTGGATGCCCATGTGCGCCCAACGATGTGCCAAGTCTCGACGATTACTCGTCAATGTTTCTTTCCAACCAATTTCAAGAGGATCATGTCGTTTTAAGAGGATGCGACCCCGTCCAAATCAAAGCACCAATCTTCAGCGTCGCCCACTTCCCCAACTTGGCGCTCATGCAAATGGGAGAACCATGGTTCAATCCTTTTGGGGCCCTTACTTCGGCGTATTTTTTGTCAAATCTGTCTAAATCTGAAAACTTCAATCGAATCTGACCCCTACTCGAAACTAATTCGGAATCTGATACTTAGGATCAGCGTCATTTTAAATGGAGCCACAGTTGTAAAGGTCGGCAAAAGTCAGCCATAGTATGCCCAGACTTTGGCACGGTTGTTCTAGTAGCCATAGTATGCCCAGACTTGGTTGTGGAGAAGTTAGCCATGAACAAAATGTGGTCTAAATCTCCCAATATGGTGAAAGCAAATTTTCTAGAAGAAACAAATGATTGGCAATGAACGACCAATGATACGTGCAATGTGCTGAGTATATCGGCATATCCACAGACCGCATGCCCCAACTATTGCTCTATTGCATCTCTTTAGGTTTAAATACTCTTAGAAGCTAACATGGCATGTTATACATCTGGGAATCGCAATCACAGGACCAATCGTCGGAGATTCTGTTGTCCGGCAACTGAAATGGTATAGTACAAAGACAAATGGCAGCAGCTCTACTAGAGTGTACGCATATTTTCTGATACCGTGTACATCATGTGACAGCTATATGAGCCTGCTTTCCACATACGTACGTCATACTGTCTCTTTCAACAACTGGATTGCATATGCCTTCGTAGGAATGAAATGTTACGAGACTTTTTTATTTTTTGAGATTAAGGACGCGCTTTATTAATCAATCATACTAGAGTCTGAAAACAATAAACTTACAAGTTCAGCCGGGGGCACCCAAGCCATGCTTTACACAATTTATTAACGCAGCCTTCTTTTGCTAACCAGTGCGCGACCTTGTTACCCTACGACGCCCATAAATAACGAAATGATCATCGAAACTTCTCAACAGCTCCTTAATTTCTTCAACCAGAAGACCATGAATAGACCCGTCTAGCTCCCCCTTCCTCAGTTTGGATACGGCACATAAGCAGTCAGTCTTCAGCAACAACTTGTTCACTCCCATCTCCTTTGCTAACTGAATTGCACGGCGACAAGCGAGCAGCTCCACACACTCATCATTAGACGCCGAAGGGAAAAAATGGCACGCTCCCGCCACGAAGCCACCATGGTGATTCCGAAGAACCACACCCCTACCTCAAGCAGTTCCACCGACCGGCAAAGCACCATCGCAATTCGCCTTAATCCATCCTTCATTAGGGGGATTCCAGTGAGTAGTAGTCTCACTAGTTGTAGAGACAACCTGAGTATGTACCGCAGCCCATTCCTCCACAAGGAAAATTGTCCTCCTTGCTGTATCCATCGGATTCTCAACACATTCCTTCTCTCGAGCCTCATTTCTCGCAAACCACAGTTGGGCAAGAGTAGCCATAACGATAGCCAGCTCTTTTCCTTCCAATCGACCAAACAACTCAAGTAGCCAATGACGCCAATCCCTGTGGTGGCGGATGTCAGAAGGAGGTCTAGTCGACACAACTCCAGTAAGTTGCTCGATCAGTTCCCAAGTACGCTGGGCATGTGGGCAGAGCCAAAACCTATGTTGCAGCGTTTCGCTACGGTGACAGACAATGAACATAACCCCCTCCTTAATATGCCTTCGTTGAAGCTCATCGCCCACCGCTAAGCCATTCTGAATAAGATGCCAACAATGGATCTTTATTTTCGTTGGTACCTCAGCTGCCCAGATATTTAACCATCCTTTGTGATCCATAGAGGACATTGAGGAGCCCATTCCACCCTTTGTTGAGAAACGAATTTTCCTAGCAAGATGGTATGCGGACTTCACGCTAAATATCCCGTTTTTGGTGTAATTCCATGCAAGATAATCATCAGTTCCAGCTCGCCTGAAATCTCGATATGTCATCCACATCCGCCTCAAAAAGATGTCGTTCAACTTATCCACGTCTCGGCCTCTACCATCGAGAGAAGTAACTCCTTTACCCATTGAACTGATTTTTACGGTGGTAATGAGAGGTCTCTTTGCACCAGATCTTGGGATCCAATTTTCTGCCCAGACGTCAACCTTTTCTCCTCCCCCAATGCGCCATATGAGGCCCTCCTTGAGTAGATCTCTGCCATGTAGTATACTACGCCAAGTATAGGAGCCATCCTTTGGGCATGTAGCCTTTAGAAAATTTCCAACCGGGAAATAACGCGCTTGTAACACCCTCGAACAAAGAGACCCAGGATTAGTAACCAACCTCCATACCTTCTTGGCTAGCAGCGCTTGGTTAAAATCCGAATAATTCCGAAAGCCCATGCCACCCTTGCTTTTTGCTTCACACATGCGATCGTAACTGATCCAGTGAACCTTTCTTTCCCCATCCTTCGCCCCCACCAAAACCTCGCTGCAATTGATTCAAGAGAAGAACATTGCCCTTGAGTAAGATGAAAGCAACCCATTGCATACGTACTAACCGCCTGTAGAACTGATTTTATTAGGACCTCCTTCCCAGCTTTTGACAACCCCTGCTCCTTCCAACCCGAGACTTTTCCCCTAGATCTTTCCGGTAAATGTTTGAAAGCTCCCTCCTTAGATCTCCCCACAACCGTTGGCAGTCCCAGATATTTCTCAGATAAGGCTTCACAATGAATACCTACCACTTGTTTGAGGTCATCACGTGAAGCAGCCTCACAGCCTTTTCCAAAGAAAATTGAAGATTTCTGAAAATTTACCTTCTGCCCCGAACTAACTTCATATTTCTGAAGAACATCCTTAAGAGCTGCCATACTTTCAGAGCTTGCTTCCATGAAAACAATACTAAAAGTAAATGAGTGATGGTAGGCCCCTGATTTCCAAATTTAACACCGGCTAGTTGAGCGTCCGCCTGTGCTTGACGCAAAAGAGCCGAGAACCCTTCAACACAAAACAGGAACAAATAGGGGGAGAGCGGGTCCCCCTGCCTCAACCCTCTAGACGGTAAAAAAGAGTCAGAAACCACTCCATTAAGTTTGACCGCAAAGGACACCGAGGTAACACATCTCATAACCATAGAAACCCAAACATCCGCAAAACCCATCTTCATCAACATTTGACGAAGGAATTCCCATTCTACTCTGTCATAGGCCTTCATCATATCGAGTTTTACCGCGCACAGAGGCCTCTTCCTTCTCCTATTCCTGATTGCATGGACACATCCGTACACTATAAATACATTATCCGTTATAAGCCTTCCCGGGACAAAGGCACTTTGTTCCTCAGAGATCAAGATCGGCAGCAACCTCTTGAGCCTATTCGCCACCACCTTTGCCGCAATCTTATACAAAACGTTGCACAAGCTTATGGGCCTGAACTGAGAAAGTAACTCCGGTGAGACTTTCTACTGCTTAGCTAGCAGCTGATGTTTAGAGCATCTCCACTTGTTGGCCGAACCTAGCGAAATCCGGACCAAACTTTGGCCGGACGGCACAAGTTTTCGGCCTGGGTATGCCCAGTTTCCCACTCGCGTACCCAGGCTGAGTTTCCGGGTTGTCCGTTTCCGCTCAAATTCGGCTCAAGTTCGTCCAGATTTTGGCATAGTTCGTCATAGAACATTTTAAGACCAAAATTCGGCGTAAATGGCATGCAATAAAAGTACAACATATTTCGGCCAAGTTCGGCCAGTTCATGCTCAGCATCTACGTCGTGTTGCCCTTGCGTATCCATAGGTGCTCGACAAGATCATCCTGCAGCTGTTGATGCATCGCTGGATCTCGGATCTCCTGACGCATTGCGATGAATGCAGCCCATGTTGGAGGCACCTGATGATCAGGATCGACAAGAGGATCCTGTCTGTAGTATGGCTCGTCCTCCTCGAGCAAACTCATTGGATCCTTCCTCTCATCCTCAATGATCATGTTGTGCAAGGTCACACAATAGTTCATCACTTCCCACATCTGATCTTTCGACCAGGTCATAGCAGGGAATCGGACAACTGCAAACCTCTGCTGGAGCACACCAAATGCCCGCTCCATGTCCTTCATGCAAGCTTCTTGTTCCTTGGCAAAGTGAGAATGCTTGGGGAGCATTGGGCTTGAGATAGTCTTCACAAATGTTGGCCATCTTGGATAGATGCCATCTGCTAGATAGTATCCCTTGTTGTAGTGGTGTCCACAGATCTCAAATTCCATAGAGGGAGCATGACCCTCAACAAGCTTCGAAAATACAATTGAGGAGTTGAGGACGTTGATGTCGTTGTTCGATCCTGCCATGCCAAAGAAGGAGTGCCAGATCCAAAGATCATGTGTAGCAACTGCCTCAAGTATCACATTGCATCCTCCTTTGTGGCCTTTGTACATTCCTTGCCATTCAAAGGGATAGTTCTTCCACTCCCAATGCATGCAATCTATGCTTCCAAGCATACCAGGAAATCCTCCACTTTCATTGACTGCGAGGATCCGGCGGTCTTCGGATGGGTGATCTCAAGTACTCTTCCCCGAACACTGCAATCACTGCCCTGCGGAACCTGTACAAGCAATCAAGGGTAGTGGACTCGGCGATGCGGAGATTGTCATTGGCACTGTCAGCCGGCGCTCCATATGCAAGCAACCTCATCGCCACGGTGCACTTCTGAAGCGAGGAAAACCCAACCAAGCCGGTGCAGTCCTTCTTGCAAAGGAAATATGGGTCGAACTATCGGATGGCATGCACGATCTTGAGGAAGAGCTTGGCTCATCTCGAAGCGGCGAAACACGTCCTCTCCATGGAGTGGCTGGTCGGCGAAGTAGTCGGCGTACAACATGCAATAGCCCTCTATCCTCTGTCTTGCCTTGCACTTCATGCGACCTGGCACCGAACCACCGCGCTTCGGCTTAGCCATCTGCATGTATACAATGAAGCGATGCGAGGATCCGCAAGTGCTCTTCACTTTCCGACCTCGGCGCTCCTCCTCCAGAGTACGGCGAGCAACTCGTCGTCAGAATCCATGGCGAGTATCTCGCCCTCGTCGAGTTAGTGGATACCGCCGCCGTCGAGTCCATGGCGAATCCGCCAAATGTCGAACACTGGCGGGCGTGGTGGTGGGCGACGGAGCGGGCGAGCTACGACGAGGCTAGGTCGGTGAAAGCGGCAGCGGAGAAGGCGTGGAGGTGGGAGGCAACAACAGCGAGCGTAGCTAGAGGCGTGGGAATGTCTCGGAACGGGGGAGCTCCGCCGGCGAAGTCATGGCGACAAAGCACTTCGCGACAGTCTGGACGAGTGGAGTGGGTGGGAATGGGACTGTCTCGCCGACAGAGCTGGCCCACGCCCTTTTTGCGGCGTCCGGCGTCCGCAGGGCGTACCCGGGAATCTGGGTTCGGCCTGGGTAGGCCGGACAAAACACGCCAAAATCCAGACGAAAACAGGTCCGTGGGTACGCGACTGGGCCGATTTTCGGCGTCCGGACTGAATTTCGGCGTCCTGGGTAGGCGAGTGGAGATGCTCTTAGGTCTTGACTTTCTGTTAAACAACGCTCCTCCGCAAAATAAAGCGGCTGAAGCACAAGATGTTGGATTATTAGACATAATTTCTACGATTAATTCCAGAATATAAATCATGAAAACATCAGCTACAATCACGTGAACCTCTAACATACTAGATGTATTGATCAACATGAACAGTAGACGACTATACGCACTAAGAGCCATAGTAAAACAACAGATTTGATGACGGTGTACGTACTGATCGGTTGTCGATATAGTCGCCGTTGGTGCAGTAGACTGATGAAGAAGTCGGCGTTAAAGACGACGCGCACGAGGTCCGGCTTGACGACCGGGAAGACGCGCCGTGATGACGAACTTAAGCAGTCGCGGGGAGCGCTTTCCAAAAACCTTATTCGCCCTCTCCCGTACAGGATCACAAAGGCGAGTGGTTCCGGAGACCTGCTCTCCTGACCGCCGGTGCAAGCCGGAAAGCGGGATGGAGTAGACTATGGTGGAGGCGCAAGCACAGAGGATGGCAAAACCCTAGATTGGTTTGGTGTCGTGCGTTGTGGAAGCCGCACAGGCGTTTATATAGAGCGGCTCAGAAATCCCGTACAGGACACGAAGTGGACCAATCCCACATCGCGCACGTTCGGGTCGATTACAGATAGCCCACGATCCGGGAGCGACCCGAATTCGCTAACTATTGACACGTCTGTCTAACCGCACACATTTTCCTGACCAGCAAAATAAAGCTCGGCTCGGCGAGATTCCCGCAACCCGCGTGAAAGTACAAAGGAAGTCGCCTAGAGGGGGGTGAATAGGATTTTAAAATTATTACGGCTTAGGCTCAAGTAAATGTGAAATAAAACTAACGTTAAATTTATTGAGCACAAAACCTAGCCACTAAGTTTACCTAGGTGCACCAACAACCTATGCTAAGAAATACAATCAACAAGGTGATAGCAAGGTATAGATACTTCAAGCACGATGGCTATCACAATGTAAAGTGCATAAGTAAAGGGCTCGGTTGAGAGATAACCGATGGACGCGGAGACGAAGATTTGTTTCCCGAAGTTCACTTCCAAAGAAGTTACGTCTCCGTTGGAGGGTGCGATGGCGCAATGCTCTCCGAACGCCACAAATGGCTCACCTCGAGTTGTGGTGGATCGATGCTCACACAACGCCACACAAGGCCTTACCCCGGATGCGGAAGCACGCAACTCACCGACGCCACAAAAGGCTCACCCTATTCTCCCGAGTGCGCACCACAAAAGGCAGGCACTCGATCCACTATGGGACGCTTGAGGGCGGTCACCGAACCTGTACAAGATTGGGGCTAACTCCACAACTCAATTGGAGGCTCCCAACAACAAAGCCACAAAAGGCCAACAACGCGACAAAAGGCTACAAGACCATAAAAGGTCAATCAAGACCACAAAAGGTCAATCAAGACCACAAAAGGTCAACAATACAACCACACAACCGTCTAGGGTTCCAAGGAACCCAAGAGAAACAAGCTCACAAGCTTGAACTCGCCGAATCTCCGAGGGAAACTCAAATCTATGCACCAAATGCAATGGCAAGTCCTTCTCTCCCAAATTCCAACAAAGCTAAAAAAGCTATTGGGGTAATAAGGGAGGAAGAACACAAGAGGAGAATACAAAACTCTCCAAGATCTAGATCCCAATGATTCCTTCACAAAGAAGGGATTTGGCTTGGGGGGATTGTAGATCTAGATCTCCTCTCTCAAATCCCTCAAAAAGATGCAAGAATCATAGGAAGGGAAAGGGAGAGGGAAAGCTTCTTCAAGGTTAACAATGGAGGAGAGAGAGAAATCCAAGAACCAAGAAGAAAAGCTAGTGCCCACGAAGGGGAAGAGTAGCCCCTTTTAAAGGGGATCCTAGATCTGCCCGTTATGGGCATTCGCGACTCCTGGCCGAAACTTCCGGTGGGAGGCCGGAAGTTCCGGTGGTACATAGCCAACGGTCAAAAACTGCTGAGCGAGAAACTAAAAAAACGAGTCCTGGTCGGAACTTCCGGTGGGAGCGAAAACCAACACATAAGGTTACTGAATCGTGAGCGGAACAAGAGCCGGAAATTCAAACAGAACTTTCGGCGGAAACTAGGCCTGAGCGAAACTTCTGGTCCCTGGCCGGAACTTCCGGTAGGAGCGGAACTTCCGGTGGAAATTCCGACTGAAGTTCCGTCAAATAGCACATCCAAAACAGAAGGTTACTGAACGTGAGCGAAAGAAGACCCGGAACTTCCACCGGAACTTTCGACGACAAAGATGCCCTAGCGGAGCTTCCGGTGGGAAGCCGGAACTTCTGGTCAGGGAAATTCTAGAAACCATAAAACCAGAAACCATAAAACCAGAAACCATAAAACCAGAAACGCAATAACTTTTGCATCCGAACTCCAGACGGGATGAAACCAATTTTGTTGGAAAGATAACGACGAATAGAATCGAAATATTGGGTATCACCTTGGGAGAAAATACCATGAACATATATGTGAAGTATCCCCCAAGGTGTGGAGCCAGAAAACTCGCAAGATCAAAAACCACAATAAGATATGCAAGTGAAATCCTTAGATGATGAACTAGAGCTTGTTAAGATGATGACCACAAGCTCTAGATCCTCTCATGGACAAGAACCAAATAACAACTAAGAAAGATGATGCTATGAATGCAAAGGTTTGAGCTTTCTCCGAACGATGCAAACGAGACACCCGCTTGAGAGCCCCTCTTGATAGAACGGCTATCTATCCTAAACCCGGTCTCCCAACTAACAATACGAGACCGGCAAAAGAAAAGCCCTATCAAGAACATACCTTTGCCTTGAGCATCCCACTTGAACTTGATGTAGACCGTCTTGTTCTTCTATAGTGGGAACACCTTTCTTGTATGCGCTTGCTTGGTGAAGATGAAGACTTGCAAATTCCTCCCCCATACTCCATGGGGAAACCTCTTCTTTGAACTTGTCTTCATCAATCCATGAGCACGAGGATGGCAAGCTTCAAGCATGAGATCTTCTCTAGAGATGGCGCATCTTGAGCTCGCCCTTCTTCATCCCTACTTGAGGTTGATCCATCTTGATGCAACTCTTTTCACATGTCATGATCAACCTTCAAGCTCCTTCTTTCTTCATTATTCCAATGGGCACAAAGCCCTTGGATATTTCTTCATCTACCAACCTTGAGACCAACACATGGCCCAAGCGATGCCAATGGACAAACCTACAAGTGAAACTCAATTTACACATTAGTCCATAGAGATTATCATTAATTACCAAAACGACACATGGGGCATACATGCCCTTTCACCGTGGCACGCGCGCGTCGTGACGAGACGAGGCGAGTGTGCGAGCGGCGGCGTCATCGGAGGAGGAGCGCGCGTGTAGCTCTCTTATTGTCACTCACTTACAAAGTGGTGCAACACTCCACCTTATAAGGTGGTGCAACTCTCCTTCAACTTTCCATGTGGGACTAAACTTTAGCTCCCACAACTCTTGCCACACACATGTGAGCTGCCACCAACTTGGGCCAAATCACATATGGGCTTCCACATACATGGGCTTTGGGATTAGGGAAAATCTGAAATCACACATGGGTCTAATGATTTAGCACATTATTTCTAATAATCCCCCACCAGATCTCAAATGCCCATTTGAAGATTTGCCAATCCTCGCTACTTGTTTATATACAAGTGTTTCAGCAGAGACTGTTAAGTTGAACTTCCGCCTAGAATCTTGAACTACGTCTATCAACAACTTGAACAATGGACGAACCTTGAATTGCAAGTTTGGTGCCAATAGATTTCACTCAAAATCATAACTAGTACCTGGATGCCAGTAGCCTACCCCGCGGGTTGGAGCATATGCGTCATACTCCCTGGTCTCTTCATGAGTTTACTAGAGATCACCCAAGTCTCAAAGACCGCGACGTTTACAGTCGAGCTCATATAGGTGTGTTCTTTCAAGAATGCCCTGTAGGATGACATATTTGCTAATTAAATCTAACAGAAACACATTAAGGCGTGTTGCCAACCTGCCTTACAGATTATGAGAGTTATGCATCTTCACATAGAGAGGGTTACTAACTACTCTCCTCAGTCAAACCACTAGCTTGTTCTTCCCAGGTCCTAATTCACGGGATCTCCGATCACATAGGTTGGGTTACCACTAGGTGTGACATCCATGGGTATCAACCTCATCCCCCTCGATGCACTTTCTATCACATTTCGTGATAGTCCCTTTGTAAAGGGATCTGCCAGGTTTTTGTCTGTTTGAATATATGTAATAGTTATTACTCCGGAGTTTTTCAATTTCCTGACAGACTTCAAACGTCTCTTCACGTGTTCGTGTTATCCTTAGAATTGTTCACTTTGACAATCACAATTTGGTTGTCACAATTCAAAAGGATTGCCGGCATAGGTTTCTCAACCACAGGCAAGTCCATCAAGAGCTCACGCAGCCATTCTGACTCAACAGTGGTTGTGTCTAAAGCAGTAAGCTCTGCTTCCATAGTTGACCTCGTCAATATGGTCTGTCTACGGGATCTGCATGAAACCGCACCACCTCCAAGGGTAAACACATACTCGCTCGTGGCGTAGAGTTCATCAACGTCAGAGATCCAGAATCACTATATCCTTCAAGCACAGCCGGGTGCCCTGAATAGTGAATCCCATAGCTCATTGTACCATATAGATAGTGCATGACCCTTTCAAGTGCATGCCAATGATTAATACCCGGGTTAGACATGAACCTAATCAACTTTCTCACAACAAAAGAGATATCAGGTCTTGTAGCGCTTGCTAAGTACATGAGAGATCCAACAACTTGTGAATATTTCAGCTGATCTGTTGGTTCCTTCTTATTCTTTTGTAATGTCAAACTGGGATCATAAGGTGTTGGATAAGTCTTGCCATCAGCAAAGCCAAATTGGCTCAAGACCTTCTCAACATAATGAGATTGCGTTAAAGTAATCTCATTCTCGTTCTTAATAAGCTTGATGTTCAGAATCACATCAGCCTCTCCCAGATCTTTTACATCAAAACTCTTTGACAGGAAAGACTTGACTTCATTTATCACTTTCATGTTTGTACCAAAGATCAGAATGTCATCCATGTACAAACATAATATAACGTTATCGCCCCCACCATGGCGATAGTAAACACACCTATCAGCCTCATTAATGACAAAGCCAGCAGAAAGTAGAGTTCTGTCAAACTTCTCATGCCATTGCTTAGGTGCTTATTTCAGTCCATATAAAGATTTGAATAACTTGCACACCTTTGTCTCTTCACCTTTTACCACAAACCCATCCAGCTGATCCATGTAGATCTCCTCTTCCAACTCTCCATTGAGGAAAGTTGTCTTCACGTCCATTTGATGAACGAGAAGACCATAAGAGGCAGCCAGGGACAATAGTACTCGAATGGTGGTCAGTCTAGCAACAGGTGAATATGTGTCAAAGTAATTTTTGCCTTCTTTCTGTGTGTAGCCCTTAGCTACAAGCCATGCCTTGTACTTCTCAATAGTACCATCAGGCCTTAGCTTCTTCTTAAACACCCACTTACAGCCCACAGGTTTGCAACCATAGGGTCGTTCTGATAATTCCCAAGTTCCATTAGAAAGAATCGAGTCCATCTCATTTTGGACAGCTTCTTTCCAATCATCTGCATCAGGAGATGCATATGCCTCTACAATGGATCTGGGAGTGTAACATCCCAGTATATAGGAACTATCGAAGGGTAGATTTGGGAATATGAATTATTGCATGCATTCATTTGTGAAAATGTGGGTAAAATTTTTGCCAAATAAAAACCTTGAGTGATCAATGTTTCTTTCTTACTTTGAGAATAGGTATAGTCTTAAAGGAGGATTTCTATAAACCTTGATATGATCTTAAAGGAATTATGTGTGTTTTGAAATGAGTTTGGATTTTAAAACTTAAGTGTTTTATAATTTAAAAGATTTTGATATAAGATCTGAAACTTAAATTAATTAAGAGAAAAGTATTATAACTTAAATCTTATCTAAAAACAATATTGTATGTGAAATTCATTTCATATACATAGACAAGATACAAATAATGAACTTATTGAAGTTATTCCAAACTCCACAAATTACACAAGGATAAAGAATAAGAATATCCTTTATTAATAAATAAATAAACTTTATTAAAAATGAACCAAATAAAGATTACAAGAATTATAAAAGAAAAATTACAAAAGAATAAGAAAAATCCATTTGTATATCCACTAACTATCCTATATCTAAAACTACACTAAATCTTCATCTTTATCTTTGTACCTGCAAAACAAAGTATATTTCTCTCAGATATGTCAGTGAGGTGCACTTGACAATCTCATCATTGAGAAATGTGGTAAAAGGGGCAAGTTTCACCAATCTGAAAGATTTCATCCTTCATAAATTCAAAGCCAAAATTCAAATGACAGCCAAAAGCGACCAATTCACCAGCCAGGTAAAAGTAGATTGGTAATAGAAAGTTCAAACTTTCTGAACTTATCCACATGTGCATAGCAGGCACACACACAAGCATGCAAAGGGTGTGTTGTCGATCTCACAAGCACAACCAATATCACAAAACCATAGCCCAGCCGTGGAGGAGCACCTCAGTGCATCTCACAACACACCAGCATAGCCAGGGTAAACAGCAGCTAATCCAAGAACAGCAGCCAAACCCAACCACCCAGATCAACCCGAACATCACCGGGATGGTGACATAAGGAGGGGAATGGATCTGGTGGACAACAAGGTCAAGCCCAGGAGCTAGGAGGAGCAGGCAAGCTCAAGAGCAAGCTCAGGAGCACAGCAAAAGCAGATCAAGATCCAGATCAAGATCAAGATCAAGATCAAGATCATCATCAATCTACTACATCCACATCAGACTTTGTGGTGAGCCTCATAAAACCATCACATGATTTCATCATCTTATCTAAATAAAAGCATGTGTTGTTTTATGAGATAATCTCTCAATAAACACCCAAGAAGAGTGCATCTATCCTAGAGATTTCAAGTATAAGGATAAGAAATCAAGCTCAACCACAAACACTAAACCCTCAGACCAGCATCACTGGGTTCAGTGTTATTTTTGAAACTTAGATCATTTTCATTTGATCTTATCAGATCAGGGCACACTCTTAAGAGAGAGTAGCACCTCTAAATCTATAAGTTTCAAACAAACTATTGCCCAACCAACTAGGAATTACATCCTAGAGCCTCAGACCAGCATCATAGGCAGGAAAGATAATAAAATCTTCCATATCATCTTATCAGTTTTAATCACAAGCATAATCAAGCTAAGCCTAGAAATAAAAACCAAATCACTTGTGTGCCAAAATACAATGGTATCATAAGGACAAGTTCTTAATGAGCTAGAACCAATCTTTACTTAGCTTCCACAGATAAAAAGAGACAACCACTACATATCATTTTCCTGAAGCCAAGTGCCAGGAATCAACATAAAATGAATCTATACATCCACAGAAAATCATTACATGTAATGATTTGATTCAGAGTATATAATCTCGAACAAGCCCACATTATAATTGCAGTAAGCAACTACTGAGAGGAATCTACTGTCAGTACAAGTATTCTGACAGTAGAGAAACTTCTCAGATCAACAACATAATCCAATCAAGGATTTCATTGAAACACTAGCATGAATCAAGGTGGATTACCACCAGAATTAATATGACAGGCAACTAGTATCATCAAAGCCACTATCAATCATCAACCACAGCAGACAATCATTTCCCATGATCAAATATGAACAATACTAGATCTAAAGCATCACAGATATGATCAACAGGGGATTATGAACCCTAATTAGAGCAAGAACTCTAATCCAAGGATGAACTCAACCAACACATAGTCACTCGGCATGAAAGCCATTAGATACATAGAAAGAATCATGGCAGTAGCATGGACAACACCACAAAGACAACTTACCCGAGGTCCTCGCCGGTGAATCGAAGAGAAAGAGGGCCGAAACCGGTGGCACATGGAGCACCAGAGGGCGCCAGAACACACCGCCACGCGGGCATGCCAAGACAAGCCCAAGACATCACTGAAGCGGAATCGCCATGGCGACAACACCTTTTCCGAACCCTAGGGTTTGGGAATGGGGTGGACCTGACCACGGGGAAGCCCCGGAGTCAAATCCAAGTGGATAGAACGAACAAGCGTCATCGATAACCCCAACTCGTACCACGGCGGAGGCCAGAACGGCTGACGACGGCAGGCATCGACGGTGGCGGCATCGCCGGCCACGGGGTCGAGATAGAGGAGGAGGAGATAAAGTCGAGAAAGAGAGAGAGGCGGAGTGGGCTGGGTGGGCCAAAAAACCCTTCGGGGTGATCTTTTGAACCTGCCCTATTGGGCCACCCTGGCCCAATAAGCCCAAGGGGCCAGCCCAAGTTATTTAATAAATTTTGATCAATTAGAAAATACCAAAAATACCCCTGGCCTCAATAAAATTATAGAAAATAAAATAAAAGTCCAAAAATTATAAATAAAATATTTTTGGATTCACAATAATCCACTCTGTTCAAATAAAATAAAATATAAAATTCTGAACACTTAAACTTTTATAAGAATTTTGTAATTTATATATTCCTTATGGAATTTTACAAAATTATTGAAAAGTGATAAAAATAAATAAAAATCACTTTCATTATTTATTAATATTATAGCATTTTTGAAAAATACTAAATAAATATTTAGTAATAAACATAATTCATATTCCTATAAGGATAAATGTTTATAATATAAGTAAAATACCAAAAATCTTAGAAAAATAAGAATTCTAATTTAAAATATAATCATGCATTATTATTTCACTTAATTAAATAATAATTATTATAGAGTAATAAGCATTATAAAATCATATCTTGTTATTTATAAATCACAAAAATACATGTAATATACCAAAATGATCACAAAAATAACAGTTACATATTAAAAATCTAATATTATACTTTTGAGTTAAATAAAAATTCAAATATTTTAATAACTAAAATATAAACCTATTAATAATTTATCCAAAGATAAATAAAACTTATTAATATTCCTAAATGAGTTAAATAAGTCTAATAAATAGTATTAGTCTCAAATATTAATAATCTAATGCCATAATGATTTAAAACATTATAAATGTTTTTATTTTAGAAAGATCTACAACCTTAAATAAAGATTATCTCTAAAAAGAATTCCATTAATAATAAAGTCCTTAAATAACAACTTGTGAACAATCAAATCTTCTCTAAACCATATTAATCACCAAATTACAAAAACTACTACAACGCTATATAAATCCATAAGTATTTAAGTAATATTATGTTGGGTTTAAAAACTATATTCACTCATCTATAAAGGGTAAATGATACTACTCTATCATAGAATTAAGAAACCATTATTCCAAGTAAAAGAATAACCATTCTTAAATAACTTAAAGAACACTTTTCAAATATACAAGATACTAATGTATAAGCACTATACTTTCAAAACTATCTATATTTTTAAAGTTAACTTTAGTCTCCTAGAATCTAAATATAATACCATACACACTACTACATGTTTTATAGTTAACTTTGGTCTAAAGTATTTAATCTATAAAGCAACTCAAGCCAAACCATTTGATCAAAACAAATAACATCAACCACTGCTAATTAACCACAAAAGTTTGTGTAGACTTTGAAAGAGAAACCTTTTCTTCGAAGGTTATCCTTTTTGCCACTTTAAATAAGAAATCTTGTATAGGTAGTCCTAACTAGTATGTCATAAGAATGTATATTTTACTCATACAAATGTGTTGTCTACAACCACTCCTAAACTCTAATAAAAGTACAACTATGAAACTTATTTAAAAGGACCACACATTCCAAAGTAACCACTTTCGGAATCTACAACCTAAAACGACGTTATTCCCAGGATCCGCGCTTAGAACGTACATCACATTACTTATGCATAAAAGCATATTGCTTCTTTAAACATTAGTCCTTACCGGACCAATGATGCTGATTTCAGATTTTGGATCTTATACATTGACTCGAAGACCGTGAGTGCATAATCTTGCAATCACAAAAGGCAAGTTCACACTTGCTCATGTCCTTTGATTATTTTCTGTAAAGTATTTTACAAATCCAGTGTTGTCTTCACCTACATTTGAAAAGGGTCCGAAAACACTATTTTCAATAATAATGAGGACTATTGATTACTGATCCAGGGTGATCAGCTAATCTGTTAAACCTGACAGTTGGAATACAGAACTATATCACCTAGGACTTAACAACCAATGTCGCCGGTGATTCTTGCGCCGTATATTACGCGTTGACCATGAGATTTGGAATGGGACGGAGAAGTCAACTGTATCTTCTTC
Organism: Avena longiglumis; assembly: GCA_030063025.1. Taxonomy (NCBI): domain Eukaryota; kingdom Viridiplantae; phylum Streptophyta; class Magnoliopsida; order Poales; family Poaceae; genus Avena; species Avena longiglumis. The sequence goes on along the minus strand of CP125976.1, from coordinate 74,465,460 downwards.
CTCTCGCATGAAGCCGGATGTGCAGGTCGTGGCTGTTATCCTCGTAGTGTGCATATTAATTGGTAATTCGTAGAGGATATGCAGCATATGGGTGGGTACCCTCATCTTCCCACGATAGTTCTGGCATCTAACAGTTTGTACAAACCATTGTCGTAATTCATTATGTGGGCATGGTGTACACCAAGGAGGCATGCGGGGTCGCGAAGGCGGCAGTGATTGGCTTGGACCAACTACTGGGCCCTACATCATGGAATTGTGGACGGGAATAAGTTGCCCGGTTGTGCAACAAAGAGTTGATCTCTCATGGGTAAAGAGACGCACCTCTACAGAGTGTAAGAACTGTAAATTGTTACTCCCTGTTCCGGGAAGGAGCTGCGAACGCGACGGGAAAGGAACCCCATGAAGGTTCTGGTAAATCCGTGAAGGCTGACGGACATAGATTTTCAGAATAAAAGCAACCTTTAAAGAAATGTTTATGAAAACTTGCATTGCCTACGACCTACGGTCTGTGGCTGTAGTTATAGTGCATCAAACACTCCTTTTCTAGTGAATTTGCTGAGTACGCTCGTAATAAAAATATCTACTTACCCCTTGCTAGATTCTGAAGCCATTAAAACGATGTCTGCATCAAGATATGCTCCAGGACTTATCAAGACCAGCTAAGGCTCTTCAATGAAGACAAGACAATATATATCCCAACTCAAGTGAAGACGGAGGTACTAATTAAATTGAATCTCTAGCCAAAGAACCTATCTCTGTAGTACGTTGCAATAGCAGCAATGCCAAATCCTTAATTAACTACTAGATTATTTAGTATAATAACTTTGTGTTATTTATCTTTGATTCTTCTTTATAAAAGAAGTTATTTCTCTCTCTTAAACCTAGGGTGTTCTCTGGATCTTATGTAAAGAGTGAGTTGTAACCTTTAGCCATGTATTGGACCCGTTGTGTTTCTGTTGTGCCATTCTGAGGGATGTAATACTAGTGAACGGTGTTTCATTGGTGTTATGTCAATGACTATAATATACTACATCATGTAGTGGTATGCTGGGTCACCGCAGGGAGTATCGTCCACAAGGTACACGATGAAATCATTACCAAAGGATTTTGCAATCCTCTGTCTCTTACTACTCGTGAGAGGTTCATCGTCATCCTTCTCAAGGACTTCCTCATGTGGTTGTTCAGAATTCTCAATAGATGCACTAGATTCAGGAAGTATTTCAGAAGAAATTCTACCAATGCTATGCATATATTTCGTAGGAAAAATATTCTCAAAGAATGTTGCATCACGAGATTCCATTATAGTATCAACACGCATATCAGGTACCTCAGATTTAACCACTAGAAATCTATAGCCTACACTCCGTGGAGCATATCCTAGAAAGATGCAATCCACTGTCTTAGGTCCGAGCTTGTGTTTCTTGGGAATCGGTATGTTGACCTTTGCCATACACCCCCAAGTGCGCAAATACGAAAGTGATGGTTTTCTCCCAGCCCACTCCTCATAAGGGGTCTTTTCTTTATTCTTGTTAGGAACTCTATTCAGGACATGACAAGAAGTCAACAAAGCCTCCCCCCACCATGCCTTTGATAAACCAACAGTGGCTAACATGGAATTCACCAAGTCAGTTAGCGTGCGGTTTTTCCTCTCGGCAACCCCGTTAGATTGGGGCGAGTAGGGAGGCGTCCTCTCATGAATAATTTCGTGTTCCTGACAGAATTCGTCAAATATTTTGGGAAATACTCACCACCACGATCCGACCTAAGACGCTTGATCTTTCTCTCTAGTTGATTTTCAACTTCGGCCCTATAGATTTTAAAGTAGTCTAAAGCCTCATCTTTAGTTTGCAACAAGTAAACATAGCAGAATTTAGTAGCATCATCTATGAACATCATGAAATATCTCTTTTCACCTTTTGTCTACACACCATTCATCTCGCATAGATCAGAATGTATGAGTTCTAGAGGTGCCAAGTTTCTCTCCTCAGCAGCCTTGTGAGGCTTTCGAGGTTGCTTTGATTGCACACAACTATGGCACTTAGAACCTTTGACAATAGTGAAATTCGGAATTAAACTCATACTAGACATCCGAGACGTCAAACCAAAATTAATATGACATAAACGAGAATGCCAAACACTGGTATCATCATTAACATCACCATAAATATGATTCACGGATTTATTACAAAAATCTAAAAGTGAAAACCAAAACAAGCCTCCGAACTCATAACCTTTACCAATAAATTGTCCATGTTTCGAAACAATGACTTTATTGGACTCTAACACAACCTTAAACCCATCTCTACATAGAAGGGAGCCACTAACGAGATTCTTGTTCATAGTAGGGACATGCTGCACGTTCATCAGCTGCATGATCTTTCCAGAAGTAAACTTCAGATCCACCGTGCCAACACCACAAACATAAGCATGTGATCTATTCCCCATTAGGATGGCTGAATCCCGAGCGACCTAATAAGAAGTGAACATAGAGATGTCAGCACACACATGAACATTAGCACCCGTATCAATCCACCAACATGGTGATTGAAATACTGAAAGAACAGTAAATAAATTACCGTACCCATCAGTGTTGCTAGCGGTCACGATGTTGACAGTCTTCCCACCTTTCCCTCTACGATCTGCATGTTCTGGGCAGTCCTTGGAAAAGTGGCCGAGCTCTCCACATGAATAACAATGTAGCTCGGCCTTGTATAGCTTCTTCTTCTTCTTGAAGGTTGTAGTCTTTTCAGGCTTGTTGAACGAGGGCTTATAGTTCCCTTTGTTCTTGCCGAAGGTCTTCTTCTGCACCATATAGGCGCTAGACTGATCCTCGCCTCCTCTCTCAGCAGTGTACTTAGCCCGAGCCTTCTCCTCAACATCAAGAGACGCTATCAGGTTTTCAACCGATATCTCCTGTCTCTTGTGTTTGAGAGTTGTGACGAAGTTTCTCCATGAAGAAGGCAACTTTGCAATAATGCACCCAGCCACAAACTTGTCGGATAAGATACACTTGAGGATTTCAAACTCTTTGGCAAAGCACTATATCTCATGAGCTTGCTCAACTACATAACGGTTGTTAACCATCCTATAATCATGAAAGTTCTCCATGATGTACAGCTCACTTCCAGCATCTGCTACACCGAACTTAACGTTCAGTGCCTCTCAGAGCTCTTTTCCATCTTTGATATGCATATACACATCAAATAGCTTGTTGTCAAGAACACTCAGAACGCATCCCACAAAGGCAAGGTTGGTTTACTTGAACTTGTTCTGAACCTCGTCAGACGTAGTTCCTTTAGGTAAACCCTCACTAGCCTCGAATACTTTCAGAGCTTGCAGCCACATTGTGGTCTTATACTGCAACCTCTTAAAATAAACACTTGTAAACTTTTCCGGCTTCATAGCATCGACCAAGTGCCCCATGTTTAATTCAGGAAATTGCCTATAATAAGATTTTTTGGATTGTTGGATTATTAGGAATAATTTCCACGATTAATTCTAGAATATAAATCATGACAACAGCTGCCGAGGTTTAATCTCGTCAATGCCAATTGTTATGGACTTGGGTTTTGGAGAAGATGGGGATGCTGGAGATCGCGGAACGGTTAGCAAACAAGCAACACGAGACACGAGGTTTACCCAGGTTCAGGCCCCCGGAGGAAAAACCCTACTCCTGCTTGTCTGCTCTTGATTACGGCGGAACCGGTGATTACAGGGGTGCGCAGATGCAATCTGGCGTGGAGGTGCGTATGAGAAAGTATGAGAGAGAGATCTAGGTCATGCCCTCCTGGCCTTTATATAGACTTAGGCAGGTCCCAAACACAGATCTAGTCGGTTACAGGTTCTAGGGTTTATCCCTTTGAATTTCCTATCCACTCTAGTCTTGCTCTCCAAGGATCTGAAGGCGTCATGGGCCTTGGCCACCCGAAAGTCTTCATGAGCCGGCGTATATTTGTCGTGGGTCTTTCTTGGGCTGGACCAGGTATACTGAGATCGTGTACCCACGGGGTATAACCATGTCAACAGCAACTACAATCACGTTAACCTCTAACATACTAGATGTATTGATCAATATGAACAGTAGCAGACTATATGCATTAACAGTCATAGTAAAACAATAGATCTAATGACGGTGTACCTACTGATCGGTTGTCGATGTAGTCGCCGTTGGTGTAGTAGACTGACGAAGAAGTCGGCGTTGAAGGCAGCGCCATACGGTCAGCTTGACGACCGGGAAGACGCGCCGTGAGGACGAACTTAAGCAGTCGCGCGGAGCGCTTTCCAAAAACCTTATTCGTCCTCTCCCGTACAGGATCACAAAGGCGAGTGGTTTCGGAGACTTGCTCTCCCGACCGCCGGTGCGATTGTGCCCTCTCCCGACCCGAATCCGCTAACACGTCTGTCTAACCGCACACATTTTCCTGAGCAGCAAAATAAAGCCCGGCTCGGCAAGATTCCCGCAACCCGCAACCCGCGGCGCGCGTCGTGACGAGGCGAGCGTGCGGCGTCGTCATCGGAGGAGCGCGCGTGTAGCTCTCTTATTGTCACTCACTTACAAAGTGGTGCAACACTCCACCTTATAAGGTGGTGCAACTCTCCTTCAATTTTCCATATGCGACTAAACTTTAGCTCCCACAGCTCTTGCCACACACATGTGAGCTGCCACCAACTTGGGCCAAATTACATATGGGTTTCCATATACATGGGCTTTGAGATTTAGGGAAAATCTAAAATCACACATGGGTCTGATGATTTAGCCCATTATTTCTATCACAAGATGCAAAACGATAAAAAATGCAGTATAATTTTTTGTTGAAAAAAACAAAAAAAATGCAATATGAATACAAAGTAGTACAAATAAAGCAGCTTAAGCGCATATCGGGGTATAAATAATACAATAGAAACACACGGTGAAGTATAACTAACTAGAAAAATGCACCATAGAAAACAAAACGTACTTTCTCCGATCCATATTAGTTGGCTTAAATTGTCTAGATTCAGATGTATCTAGTACTAAAATATGTCTAGACACATACAAATCTATACAATCCAATTCAATTTAATATGGATCAGAGAGTACTAAAATCTTAAAATGTAAACGTACACATTAGCAAAACACGGAATGTATGTTCCAGAACTAGGTGATGTGCCCCGCATTCTCTCTTAGATTTTGTGTTAATTGGCCACTTGCAGCGAGTTGACCGTGAGATTCGCGATTACCAGATATGCTTTCCTGTAGAATACAACACAAAGAATATACAATCAAGGTATATCTTTTTTGTGTGAATCACGAGAGCTTTACTACTCAATGACAGGGTTTCATTCTGCTAGAAGAAATAAAACGAAGAGATTGGTCAACCAAAACATTGCTGACACCCCCAACCATAGCATGCGCAGCTAACAAATTCGTACATTTTTTTGAAAAGGGCATAAATCCCTGGGCTCTGCTTGATACACACAGCTTTTATTCGTTGATGCGCAGCTAACAAATCTGCAACCTTATTATGCTTGTGCGCTAATATGCAATCGACTTGTTTGTCATGTAGTGGTCTGAAGCATTGGTTGATTGATTGGGGGATGATTTTTTGTGATATGGAGAATTAAAGTATAAAAGACTCTGATCCATACTATCCTTTTTTCCTAAACTCATATAATGTCAAACACAAGAATGGTTTAGATCGCTTGATACCTCTTCGTAATTAGTGTATACACGGCGATGGACGTGCCCGCGCACGGTTGTAGTGGTGGCGATTGGGTCCGCGAGCCGGCCTGGACGGCGCACGCCTTGGCTTGACCTCGTAGGTGTGTGTCGGCAGGACTGGCGCGGCGACGGCAGCACGCAAAGGCGGCGACACGGGAGAGCTTCGCGATGGTGGTCGGATTGTCAGGCAACTCGTCCGACAGCTCGCCGGACTGTCCTGCGACTTGTTCGGCTTCTCGCCGGACTGTCCAGAGGCGGCGCAGGATCTTGGACCGCGGTCGTGACGGTGACCGGCGACGGCGGTGGCTGTAGCGACGATGGCCGACGGTGAGGACAGGCCAGAGGCAGAATGGACACAAATAACCTATTTTTGAAAAATTTCACAAACTAAACTCTTGGTGAAAGAATTTTACAGAACTAACTCTTTTGGTAGTGCCTAACACAAAGGCGCTATGCTCAACGGTGTAGTGCCTTTGAGAAAGGCGTTATACTCTTTGCCAGCGTGATACGCGGGTCCCATGGTACGTTTGACTGGGACGTCACTATACATAGTATAGCGCCTATGTGTAAGGCGCTACACTAGCCTACATATATAATGTCTGTATTTAGTTAATAGAGAATTATGATGGTTGAGTTGGTTAAAGTCTTTGTTGCTAACTAGTAAGTTGTTAGTTCAACTCCCTATAATCCCACTTTTTATTTTTATTTTTTAAAGGCTGCGATATTGGTTTATATTGTTGTATATATGGAAATATGTTAATTCTAGCATTTTTATTTATTTAAAAAAAATGAAAACCGAGTATAAAATTTTATAATCTCTGTTAAAATTATTTTTCAGAAGCATGAAACCGATTATGTTTTGAAACTGTACTAGTTTTATTATAGTCTATAAAAGCCTATGAAAATACATTTAACAAAAGTCTATAAAAGACTATAAAACATATTGAATAAAAAAAACTAAAAAATAACACACAAAAGACAATAAAAACAAAAGTCTACGTGACAAAGAAAAAAAGAGTAAAAAATGACTAGACAAGCCACGACATCACACACGAACACTAGAAAGAAAAAAAACAAACTGTGTGGACGAACACTAGAAAGAGAAAAAACAAACTGTGTGGTCTGCTAGCCTGAATGGTTGGACGTATATGGTGCTCCGGCCAAATCATACGCGTAATAGAAATCTTGGAAGAGTTATATCGGTTTACAAGGTTGATTATGACATAAGCTACATCTTAACTAGTTAAAAATAAGTACTAATTCCTTTTATTTTGTGCTTCAGACGACAACACGGTAGAGGAGTAGTAATGGATCAAACCCCAAGTATAAAACAGAGCTGATGGCCTCGATCCTGCTAAAATAATCGCTAAATATAAAAGCTCTAAAAAACGCCGTTCCTACTTTGCTAGGAGAATACCACAAGCAAGATACATGTCCGCTCCGCTGTAGACCAACAGTGCCGATCGAGAAGCTGAGTATTGATCTTGTCAGTACCGTGGATTCCTGTCTAAGATACCCAGCGCGGCAACAGGTCGACACCGAGTGAGGAGATTGAGATGGATCCATCCTCAAGGTCAAGTCTCCCCAAAAGTCTCTCCCTGAAGTTCCTGATCCCGAGTTTGCGTTAAGCAACTTCTCATGTCAACGTGTGTCTATATATATGTCTTGACCAGAACATCGATCCATCCATTCACCGAAACTGCTTACTATTGCGATCTAAACACAAAGTGCACGTCCATTACATACATGGGCCTCCGTGATCAGGATCAGCAGTGTGGGGCTGAATCCGCCCTGCCGCTCGTCCGCCTGAACCACGTCTCCTTCTCGTGCGCGTCCCTCGAAGCCTCCGTCGACTTCTACCGGCGAGTGCTCGGCTTCGAGCTCGTCCGACGGCCGGCGTCCCTGGACTTCAGGGGAGCATGGTAAGCAAGCACCGGGTCGCGCAAAATAGTAGGGCAACGCATGAGCAAACTAACTCTGCATTGCTAATGTGGAAAGTTACCCCGTCGATCGCAGGATGCATAAATACGACATGGGCATACATTTGCTGCAACGGAGCTCCGACTGCGGCGTGCCGCCGGTTAGGCCGCCGGCGGCGATCGACCCGAAGGGCAACCACATATCATTCCAGGTCAGTGCAGTTCAACTCGACAGAGTTGCAGATTGTACCGACGTATTGATCTGTGTCTAACTGGTCTCTCGAGTAAACTTGGAAATGGCCTGCAGTGCTCGGACATGGCGCTGATGAAGGCGAGGCTCCGCGACATGAACCTGGAGCTGGTCACGACGAGGGTGTGGGACGGAGAGACCACGGTGGAGCAGCTCTTCTTCCACGACCCCGACGGCAACATGATCGAGATCTGCAACTGCGAGAACCTCCCCGTGGTGCCCCTTGCTGCTGCGCCCTCGCCTTGCCTCGCCAAGGAGCCAGCCGGCCAGTGCAGATGATGGCGGCTGGGTCGTGCGTTGCTGGACACGGAAATTAATTTGTGTTATGTGCGTAATAACGATTAGATTTATTCACAGGGTAACAACGATTAGGTTTATTCACAGGTGATCGAAAACTGACTAGATTAATTTGTTCTAACTTTATGATGTAAATATGCAAACATATAACAGACCCTACATATATAATTTACGTGCTATTTTACCTGTCGTAACTTGCGAATTGTTACCGAGGAGTGCTCGAGTTGTCGCTGAGACAGTGTAGTTTCAAGTGCACTCCGTCCAATCTGGATTTAGGGCCGAGACAAAGAAATAAAATGTGAAGATTCAATTGATTCAATCGACTAATTACGTAGAGAAAGCGGTTGTTCTCCTCCCGAGAGAAAAAAAAAGACTCATGCCACATTCATGTCTCTCTCACTCTCTCCTCAAATCTTCATCCATCGGAGCACCACCCGTTCTCGCCTCTCTCCCCTTCCCCCCTCCTCCTTCTCCTCCCTTCGGGACATCCATCCTCGTGTCGTAGTCATCATGCGATGGGTGGGTGATGGAGTTAGGTTTAACACCAAGCCCTAGGAGATATCGGATGCGGGGAATGGGCGAGGATGGCGGATCCGCTACAGGGACTCCAGCGAGTTAGATTCATCGCCGACAAGCTTGATCCCATGAATACGGTGCTATAAAATGAAGTTGAGTGATTTGTAATTTTACGGTGTTGTATACACTACATTCATATATGTTGCAAACTTTGTGCACGTCTTGTCGCAAATATCTCATGCAAATGTCACATTCATGCTGCTAATGGTTTCTCTATTTACTGCATAAGTTCGGTATATTGATTTGACCCTCACGGGGAGTATATATAAACGTAGACGGGGTAGACGGAGACTTGAAGTACAAGATATAGAGTCCTAGTCTATCTCTAGTCTATACACGTATACGTATTCTAACATCACCCTCGTCGGAGCGGAGTGAAGACGCTGCGCGATTTGAAGTCTTGCGCTTCCGTCGTCTTCACCTCTTTGTCATCATCACCTGCGTGAACATGATCATGGCTGACACCTAGGGGCGGTGACTGCGTCCCCTTCTAGTGCCTCTCTTTCCTTCCGCAGTCACAGCGGGAGTGGCGTGGATGCAAGTGACGACGCGGACGCTGTTGACTGGATTTCTTGAGTTGCTGTAGACGTTGTTATTGATGTCGATGTCGAGATAGCCGATCGTGACGTAGCCGTGGTCGATGTAGGTGTGGTCGATTTCGTAGTCGTCGTAGTGGTGTGGCCGCCATTGCCGGAGGCGCAAAAAAAATTGCGCGGTTTTTTTGTTGTTGTTGACGAAGCTGCAGTTGTGGACGTTTTGCACCTTGTTGAGGTACCGTCAAGGCCGTCTCTTGGACGCGGTTATAAGTGAGACCACCAGTTTTGCCAGAACTGGAGGAAGTCAACGAGCACACACGGTTTTGCCAGAACCGTATGTGCGGTTGTAGGGCCATCACAATTGTGATGCCGGTTTGTTGTTGCAGTCGTCGGGGTCGTGGACACGACGGTGCCGTCGTCGTGCCTTGCAGTTATACTGTCAGAGGGCGTTGTAGTTGTATGTCCATCATGTGGACAGGTATAGCGGCGACGGCGATGTGTCGACGAAGATGTTGATGAAGACCACGTAGATGTAGACCTTGGCGATGATGTGCCGGCGATGATCGTCGCTCGAAGGCGTCCCTTGTGGCGGCGATGATGTCGAAGCCTTGATGTCGGAGAAGTCGGCGTAGTAGTATTCCACACCGGCCTGGCGTTTGGATGATGTCGATGTCGCTTCTCCGTGGATGTGTTCGACGAAGATCTTGGCTTGTAGTCTGGCGTAGTCGTACAGCTTGACGTAGATGTTCGAGTCGATGTAGTCCGGCTTGATGCAGTGCAGATCTTGGTGTCGATGTAGTCGTGTCTCGAAAAAGTGTAGATCTTGATGTCGGTGTAGTCGCGTGTCGAAGCAGTGCAGATCTTGGTATCGGTGTTGACGTAGCTGGCGTGCGAGAGTCGAAGCAGATCGCGTAGTCCTTGCAATAGACCTTGCAAACAAAGCAGTGTAGACATGGATCTTGGAGTCTCATGTGCATCCAAATGCGAACTTGGAGCTCCTTGCATAGGCAGTTGAGCTGCATGCGTGTGGGCTCATGTGTCATGCGCATCTGCTGCTTCGGTGTCCGCACGGCCGGGAACGTCGATCACCGGGATACGGTAACCCATCGTATCGAGACAGCACTATCTTGAGATGATTTTGTGCTTCGCCGGATGATCCGAGTCGGTAACCCATCGTATCGAGACAGCACTATCTTGAGATGATTTTGTGCTTCGCCGGATGATCCGAGTAGTGGATATAGGGATTTATTGATATAATTGGATCTAATCTATAGAACTAGGAAATTTTTAATTGGATCTAATCTATGAAATTGAGAATCTTGAAAATTTGGATCTAATCTAATCTAAGGAACCGATTCGATCTTTGATCGAGACTAGGTGTCGCGCCCCCGAGAAGAGTAGATCTCCCCGAGGGCGGCAAGCGATGCGGAAGTGGTGGAAGGTCTAGGATCGGCGCCGTGAGACTAACCGCTCTGATACCATGTGAAAAAATATAGAATCCCTAATATTTCGGTGTATTGATTTGACCTTCACGGGGAGTATATATAAACGAACACGGGGTAGACGGAGACTTGGAATACAAGATATAGAGTCCTAGTCTGTCTCTAGTCTATACACGTATACGTATTCTAACAAGGCATAGGTTGCATGTGTCACACGACACCGGGTAAATGAATATTTCCATTAGCAAACACTAAGCATGTGTAGTGCATGACGCCCCAATTTGAAACTAAGAACATGCAATACTTATTTGAGGACGCCGGGTCAACTTTGTCCTAGGTCCACCCCTGTTCCATGTTGCATACGTGCAATGATTTTTTTTCTCAACCATTTGTTGTGACCAATGGTGATTTCTTGCATACATAAAGAAAATCATGCATGTGTGTCTGAAATGCTACGACATTTTATTCGTGCTATTGACATACTATAGACGAGAGGATTATGCTGTAAAGCTCGCACTGTCCAGAATCACTACTTTTTTTTTTTTGAACGGGAATAGGATCCGAAGACCCCAGAAGCTGCATTAAACTTGTCGGTGGGTACAAATCACAGAATAACCCCTAAAAGAGGGAAACAGCAAAAGCAGTACCACAACATATGCAAAGAAGCCCTCAGAACTAAAAGAGGAAAAGCAATCAGGTCCACAGGCTTCTTCTCCACCGCCGACGACAGCGAGCACGTCTCGTCGGCCCTCAGAGCGGCGCCGGGGACCACTTGGCGGCACTTGGGGGTGGATCCTTCGAGGTGATCCATACAGGGCCTCCACACCGGAGGTTTGAGCGTGCGCCAACATGGCGCAGCGAAAGGCTCGAAGATCCTCGAGCGTGGAGTGGCCTCTAGCTGAGAATAGCTCGGCGTCGCCTTTGCTTGGGAACTCCACAGTCGCAGCCTTGATACTGCAGATCTCGAGGAAGAAGAAAACCAACCCACCATCCTCCGTGAGCCGCAACCATAGCGACTGGAAGAGGAGGAGGCAGTCCACCCACCCAAGAGCTCCACCAAAATTGTGTCCTTGACAGAGAACAGGGGCGACCCTCTCGAGGAGGTCGCAGTGAGCTTCTCTCCTCCTCGCCACCACGGCCGGTAGGGAGAGGATCCGCATCCCCGCAAGGCAACACCATTCTCTTCCTCCTCGCCTCCCACGGCCGGGAAAAGCCACAGGCGCCCACCACTCAAGGAACGCCATGACTCTTGATTTATTGACGGAGGCGGTTGTTCTTCTCTTCGTCTCCGGCTCCGACCATCGGGCCAGAAGAAAGAGGAGGAAGAACCCTAAAAATCCCCAGATCTGGTCGCCGAGATCTGGAGCTCCGCTCCACCTACCGGGCAGAGTGCCCACAACCGGCAAGAAGCCAAAGAAACTACATCCTACAACTACCTCGGCGACCCTCCGCCGCCACCTCCCACCGGCTACTCCGGCAAGAAGGGCGCGGAAGGGCCCCGACCTACTGAGCACGACTCTTAAAGCAAGTCAAGGGGGGAGGAGAGGAGAGGAGGAGAGGGCCCAGAATCACTACTTATTTAAAGTCGTAGCAAACAGGCCTGGATCTGCCGCGGCTAATTAAGCTAAAGTCACCGCCTTTGCTTCACCCTCACTACGTTGCATATCCGCTCCTTTGGCCGAGCCAAAGAAAAAGGTGGCGTTTGCTTCTTCTTTTTTAGCATGGACGCACATGCGAAGTTACAACGTCACTCATCATCAGCTCACATGTGTAGTTTAAAAGGCACATTACAGTTCTCTCACGTAACGTTGGGTTGGGTTTACTATGGCGTTATCCGTGTGGCCCTTTTTTTTAGGACAGCTATCCGTGTGACATGGAAACGCGTGCCTTGTGCTGCAACGCAATCGTGCTAATCTAAGCCATATACTTGTGAGCCCAGCAGGCCCAACATATTCATTACCGTAGGCCCAATGCAGAAGCAACTAGCCTTCTCAGCCCATGGCAAACAAAGCCGGGAAATAGCCCTTATCCACAGGAGCTACATGCTGACTGACAGGTGCACGGCGCGCGCTGCAGCTGCAAACACAGCCAGACATCGAAACGAGAAGATCACTCACTGACACTGTCCAGCCAAGCAAAAAACAGAGAGGGAGCTCCCGCAACAGGCAGGGAGAGCAGACCACACCACATCATTCATGGCGACCGCGGCGGCCTCGTCGTTCCTCTCCCCGGCGGCAAAGTTCGCGCTGCTCCAGAGCCGGTCACCGAGCTTGAAACCCGCACGCAGCGTCAGGTTCCTGCCGGTGCGAGCCCAGCAGCAGGAGCAGCAAGTGAAGGAGGAGGAGCCAGCGGCCGCGGAAGTGCCGCCGCCGCAGCAGGAGCAGGCGGCTCCGGCGAAGGGGAACGCGCAGTCGCTGCCGCGGCAGCCGCTGGCGGAGAGCAAGAACATGGGGCGGGAGTACGGCAGCCAGTGGCTGAGCTGCACGACGCGGCACGTGCGCATCTACGCGGCGTACATCGACCCGGAGACCAACGCCTTCGACCAGACGCAGACGGACAAGCTCACGCTCATGCTCGACCCCACCCAGGAGTTCGTCTGGACCGATGAGACCTGCCAGATGGTCTACAACGAGTTCCAGGACCTCGTCGACCACTACGAGGTAAATTAAACTACTACCAAACCACATGATAAAACTGAAAATTTCCCATTTTTTCTGCTTTCTGCTACATGTAGCACGTTTTCTGAAACCAGATTCATGCACTAGCAAAATTCTATAGCATCGTAGCAACAATTGCTGGGAATAGTCATGTGCTTGTGTGATGTAAAACTAAGACAGCAGGAGTGTAGGACTGACCTGAATTGGTTTGCGTTGTTACCCAGGGAGCTCCACTGTCCGAGTACACGCTTCGCTTGATCGGCTCTGATCTCGAGCACTACATCCGCAAGCTGCTCTACGACGGGGACATCAAGTACAACATGAGGTCCAGAGTGCTCAATTTCAGCATGGGCAAACCCCGCATCAAATTCAACACCAGCCAGATCCCAGATGTAAAATAGATGTATGTATGTATGTAACAGCCGTAGAGAATGGTTACCCCCATTCAAAAGCTGAGGAGTTGTACACAGTTGCTCTTCCACAGGAAGGAAGCACGAAACAGAGCATTCCAAAAGTTAAGACTGCAGTTGCAGATACACAAACAATAGTACATTTTCTGTTGACAACATCCTGTAGTCCATAAACCTTCCATATATAACTAGTTTCTCGTATTTTCGGTTCTCCGAGTTTTGCTGATAAAATAAGGATAGCGACCAATATAACAGCAGACTGCAGACCAAACTAATTCGAAAGGGGGAACTGAGGCTTTCTAATACTAATGTCACAAAATGGGACAAAAGACTAAGTGCCGAAGTTGAGACGAAACCTGGATTGGGCAGTGGAAAACCTCAGTTTCTCTGATCGAGAAAGGACCGCCCTTCTGTTGTTCTGTGGGTAATCTCATTCACGAGGAATAATTGAGTACTGTCTGAAGTCATCTCTCCATGGCCTGAATTGGTCCTCATCCGTGACATTCTGCAAACGAAGGGAGAAAATTGTTAGGGACACGGTTTAGGGGGGAGCATCGGCCTAAACTAACCAAATAACGGAAATATACTGTTGTAAGGGAGTAAGTATTTATTAGGGAAGTCCATCTGGAGTATATAAGGAGCTTCCACGTGCTATTAACAATTAGGCAATCTGAAGGAATCAATCTAGTGTCTCCCCAAGGTTCTTCCTTCCAACCCATGGTTTCCTCCTCCTAAGTCCCCCCACTCATTTACCATGCTGTACTGCTCTGGCCCTTCTCATCACGTTAGTTACCCCGTTATAGGTTTGCACCAATAAATATTCAGAATTAGCAACAAAAACTCTTGCTGTTGCACTGTAGCTGCTACTACTTTGCAAACTCCATGCCAGTAAGAAGATACGGAAATGAATGATGCAAAGAAACTAATTAACTATGATTGGTACCATAACCAGTGTGAGCTTTAACAGCTCAATATTGGGCTGCCTCGATGAACAAAAAAAATACAAAATGAATATATTGAGTTCTTTAACAAAAAAATGGAGCCATGATTGTTAGAAGCAGGACACTATGCACTTAATCTGCAAAAAAAAGTTATAAAAAATACAAATAAATGTGATAAGGTTACCTTCAACCAGAAGAAAAATCCACGCAACAGAGCTAACTGATTGGGATAGCTGGTGCTTCGTACTTGTTTCTCAAGATCTGGAGTTAAATATGAAAAAAACATTTAATGAGAACTCAACATGTAAGTACACATGTTAGAGAAAATAAGAAGTTTTCTTAATCCGACACAAACAGAATTATTTCAAATCAGATATCAATATGATTGGCAACTACTTTCTCTTCTTATTCGGGAAAGATAACTTCTCAAGCAAAACAAACTCATCTATTACAGCAAACAATCTGCTGGGCATTTTATTTTGGCAATCCCATCATATCAATAACTTTTGGACATGTGCTGAAAGTTAAGCTACTCAATTGTTGAGCCAACACAGCCCGTTCATTATCAGTACTCCACAACTAACTATTTCAGCCTTCAGCTCAGCGAAAGGGGGTCTCCTTTGCTGATCAAGCTCGCAGCTGAATGTGTGCGCCATACAGGCAGAGAGGCCAGAAATTAAGCACCCTGTCTCAACTATCATGTCTGAGGAAAGGTCGTATGCGTGCCTGGGCAGCTCGGCTTCAGATGGTGTCAACTATAACATTAATGTAACGGTGTTTCCTTGCATGGCTAGGCTGTCGCCTCTCTAAGGCTTGTATAGACACTTCAATTCTATCAATGCATCGAAATGCACGCATTTGTCTTTTCTCGGAGAAGATAAAAGCATTACAGGACAATTTATAGAACACAATTATGGAAACGTCCCCCACAATTTTTTTTATGAAAATGGCAACTACTCGTCCAAATCTTGCTACTTTGTACAATCCCGAGATGTCCCTGCTGGCCCGCTGTGGCGGTTCACCTGGCACACTTGGGCACCACACAAGGTTCACTTCCACGCCTGCCAGAACCGCGGTTTGACCTCTGACCGGCTGGCATGCCACGAGCTGCCCCACTCACTGATGTATCTTTTGAAGTCATGCTAAGCCTACAAGGGACACAATGCTTTTTCTGTTGCAGTCCTGCTAAGCTTACAGCGGATTCAAGTGTATCCAGAGAAAGCGTATATCCACCACTACACTAGAAAGATTCAACGAATCCCATCAATAAACTACTTTTGGCATATACTCCCTTCATCCTAAAATAACTGACTTCGGTTTGTCTAGATTCGCGTGTATCTATATACTAAAACATGTCTAGATACATACAAATCCAGACAAACCCAAGTCGCTTATTTCTGGACGGAGGTAGTACTAATTTAACAAGCCTATAAATATACCACGAAAAAAAGCACAAAGCTGGCTTGCAAAGTTTCAAAAGGGAAATGACAATTGCGAACAAAGACAACTACAAAGTGTTTCATAAATAACAAGACAAACTCTTCATTAAGAATGGGAAAACAATTCTGATCACAATATCACATACATGTTATGCATAAAAATTACTTTAGCCAGATAATTATCAGAAATATATTTCTACAAATAAAACAAGAAGGAAAGTCATTACAAAAGACCAATTGATCAAAGGACAAAGTAAATGAGTACAAGTAAAGCAAGCATACCTGGGTGAGAATCAAAATATGATTTATTCGTTTCATGTGAAGAGTTGTAGTACTTCACGCCTCTGCGTGTCTGCCTTCTCTTCGTTGCCGGAAGGCGGTCACTAGCTTCACGAAGCAGTCGCTCATATTCTTCCAGGCAACATGGTCTTCTGAGATCACGCAGCAACTTTTTCTTGAAGGATGATGCTGGCCTCTCCATAATATGTGTAGGCCATACAACACCATAAAATCCCTGTGAAACAAATTTGTAATGAATGATGATTCAGGAGTATGTAGAATAATTGTTTGATCATTATGTATAACAGCTGGTGAGATTGAAAGGGAATAGGATTTAAAAAAAAATCTCAAATACAATAATAATTACAAATATAACAAAATATTTGAATGATAACTTTAAACCTAAAGATTTTTAACCGAATCCTAGATGCTTTTGAGAAATGAATCATGTAAGATTCAACCCAAGTATAGTGGTTAGGATTTATTCTTCTCAAAATATTATGCACAATAAGAAACACAATGCAAAAGAATGTGATTTACGTGGACTGATTTCTTTAAAAAAAATAGTTCGACTCTTAAGAATGACGGCACATTTGGTAACTTATTCAAACTACAGATACAAATGATGGTCTATAGAAACAACTAATTGAGCAAATCCGATATGCATAATATGGTAAGCACGGAGAATTTTCCTTTTATTTTGTTGATCTTGATCTTACTGTTAGTGTGCTCATACCATTGTAAAATATGTCGTTCCTTTTTTCCGCTCCCAAAATCCACGTGGCTATGCTACCTAAACTTATGCTGAGGCCTAACATGAGAGAAATGTTGCACGTATCTGGTAGCAGTATTTGTCTAAATTTCCATATTAAACAGATAACTCTCCTGTTTTTATACGCATATGCTCATAAATACGAGCATCGTTGAACTGAAGTTATGTCATGATGTATGCTGATTTTCTCGAATCTAACAGAAACTATCCTTTTGTTGTCACGCCAGAATGATTAGAGCCATGGCCTTGAACTCTTTATGGAGAATGGCAAAAAGATAACTTGGCAGCAAGGCAATGGTGGATTTGTGGGCACCTATGATACCACATAAGGAATGGATCAAAATCTAATCCTCCAAGAGACATTTCTAAGAGTGACATTTCAATTTTATATATTCCTAATTGGGTCAGAACTCTAGCACTCAGTAATTAAGGAATGTGCACCCAAGCAGGTCCAAGGACTACCAGCTTGGGTGGAGGCCAATGTGTTAAAGTCGAGTCGCCGCCATACCGGCTGCAGGTTTTCAAGTCACATAGTGCACTCACAGGACTACTTTTAGTGGACATTACACATATAAGCGGATTTAACTGTCACAAAAATGAATACCTGATAAGGGGCTATGTTTTACGCCTCTAGGGTGGACCAACTATCTTGTACCCCCGAGCGATGCCTTACGGAAGTCCAACTGTTTGGGTGGATTTTAATGAATCAAAATAAAATGAGGATTATACAGTCAATTATTTCATGCGCTTAATATTAATATGTTCCTTCTGCTTAGGGGTGGTTCTACCATCCCTCCAGCTCAGGCAGCCGCCGGGCTTGTCGGAAGCACAATTGCTGCACGTCATATGATTTTCTATAGCGATTTGTCTAGAAAAAAGGGCTTCTAAAGTACATCGATTTAGTGTTTACCCAGGCTTTGAGATGCTTCTGGCTACACCACTGTTCTGCTATGGTGCATTGCGGTATGGATTTAGGGTGTGTTTCTATCAAACTTGGTAACTAAGCCCTAAATTGCCAAATTAGCATTTCTCAAGCAGCCACTCAAGTTGCTCCGCTTTTGCCCAGCCTATTTATGCCAACATCCGTATAGCCAAAATATGGCAATGAAAACAGTATAGAATTGTTTCACTAAAAAAGAAAGGTAAGAACAATGAATTGCATGAGATCATGAGCAAAACTGTACAAAATATGGCACATGTTAAATACTACTCCCTCCGTTCACTAATGTAAGACCTTTTAGATATTCCAAAGTGGACTAGATACATTCCAAAATGAGTGAACGGAACGTACACATTAAAACACGCCTACATACATGTGTTCTAGAAAAAGGCTAGAATGTCTTACATTAGTGAATGGAGGGAGTAACTAATTCTGCTAAATGTTGGGACCAGATTTAACAATCTTTTGCTTCAAACTAAACAACATCCTTATTTGTTTTCAAAGTACAGAACAAAGTCCTACTTGGAGAGCTACACTTAACCTCCGCTCATGATGACCCCATAACTGTGTTTCCTGATTGGACCCTACCCTCCTTGCAGTTAATGAGCACAGGCACCACACATAAGGCACCCCTTGTATCCATTCTATGAAGGGCTTGGTTGCAAGTTGCAATTGCGTGTGTGTCCGTGTTGGAACTTGGAAGTACATAACAAGACACTTCCTTCTATGAAGGCCTTGGTTGCAAGTTGCAATTGCGCGCGTGTAAGTTGATGGCCTACTGTACCATATGTATAAGCTGTTTGGTACAATCTTGCCAACGGATCTTATGGTTCTTAGGCAAAGAAATCAGATACTTTACACTAGTGATGGTTTTGCGGCAGGTTAACCTCTTTGATTCAAGGAGTTCCATATGAATATATTCCTCTTGCCAAATTTCCTATATAACTTGTTTGTTTGTAGGATTGAAAAGCAAAGGAAATTTTTCTAAAGGACTGCAGTGAGACTGACTAGAAATACCCCACAATGTGTGGGAGCTTTCAGCACTGGATACGCCCTTTTTTTACTGCCGTGACAACTAGTTTCCAGGTTTTTTTCTGATTCTGCGTTTTTCGGAATCATATGAATCATAGAGGCCCTAGATGCGAGGAAGGCCACTCGCAGTGTCGTGATGTTTACCTCTAGGGATTAAAAATATAAGTTATATAGATTTTTGAATGTTACCATGGTTTTACCATTAAATTATACATATTTGGGCATAACTTTTTCTTTTACAAATATAACCTCCAAAGTCAAGTTTTCAATAGGGTAATCCACATGGCGCAAATTATAACCCCTACTTCATGATGGTCTACTTATAACATTGTGATTATGTTACAAAAAATTGTTCATATTGTAATGATACACAAAAATAATTTCTTATGACTGTAACTTCTTAACTACTAAAAAATTATTTTAGAAAAAATTTGTAGTCAAAGATCAAACTACGGTCAAACTAAACCCAACATTTCCCAATGGAGGGGGTGAAAAGAATCCTGCCAACTAGGATTAGCCTGTTTTTGTGTCCGATTATCAAAATCAAACAATGCATAGCATGCAGGGGCTATCAACTTATCAGGTATAGCAAAAAAGATAAGAAAACAGAAAAATCAAGTCAATTATGCCAATCTCAATTGTACCAAGCAAAGATCAGAGCCACAGAGCAACAGGTCCACACACAGATACATCCAAAACTACAACGGTATTGTTTCTCTTTTTGCACATACATTGGATGAAACTGGATGGTATTGGTAATTTAATAAAATAAAAGGCAACACACAAAAGTAGCATATGCAATAGCTGCTAGATAGTTCGACTAGGTGATTGTAAAATTAGAGAACCAGCAAATCCATGGTATGTATTCCAAGAATTTCAAACAAGATAAAGTAAAATATTCTGAAATAAAGCAATATGTTTCTATTCTCCCAAAGTAGACGTTACTATAAAGTCTACTTCTGACCATTTTCAGGCAAACGGAGCACAAGTCGAGGAGATCTTCGAAGTTGTGGCTTTCTGTTTTCAGGCTGGAAGTGCGACAAAAAGCAGGATCACGTGTTAATTCATCAATTGAAACTTTGAAAGAAGAAAAAGGAAAACACACAACAATGTTATAATAATGCGGATTGGTCAGAAATAGACACATAACATGTTTTAGAATTCCATAAGACATAAAATTATAGAACTACTTTTTGATTTGTCTCACAAATTCTACTCCCTCCATTTCAAAATATAAGATGTTTTAGGTTTGTGAAGAAAATGTATCTAGACATCTTTTAGTGTGTAGATTCACTTCAAACCTGAGTGAACCTACACACTAAAAGTAGTCTAGATACATTTGCTTCACAAAGCTAAAACATCTTATATTTTGAAATGGAGGGAGTACTTATTTTATTGTTCTAGGCAAAGTGTGCTAAAAGAAGAAAATCACCATGAATTCAATATGTTTACCAGGCTAGATCCCCTTTTGGATCAGTGCACAGAAAAAGATGATGAAATTTGGAGTGCAGGTTTCCTTGGGCTTGGTTGCGCTTGGGAAGTTTTGCGCTTGGTTGCCCTTTTAGATTTTTTTTAAAATTAAATTTTCTCAGCCCGCATATAAAATCATAAGATTTTTCGTAGGCCTTTGTTTTTAGCTAAATTCATTCCAATTATCACATCTTTTTACCTAGTTTCCATTTTCTAATAGGCACCTATTGAGAGTAGGTGGGAGAAGGATTCCATATGTATCTTAAGGTTTGCAAAGGCTGAATCTATTTGATCTTGATGGGTCTGAAAGGTAGGTCAATAACCTGCCGTGCCTCACAACTTATTGTGCATAGTGAAGTCCCAATCCCAATAGATGCACTTGCAACAAGAAAACAACATCTAGTGTTGAAGGTGAGCAGCTAAAGGAAGCTTCCAATATTAACAAATGGTTGTCATCACTTAGGTTCATGACTAACACTCAAAATCATAGTTAAAACATATTTTAATATGAAAAAGGTATCATTGTGCCACTATTCAGCCATGCCTTCTTTCCTAGATTGTTTTTAAATACCCTTCCGGTGATTAAACTTGCCAAATGCCTTGTTAAAATTACCGTTTATGTTTGGAAACTCTTATTCACATATTTTATAGTCTAGGTAGGAAAACATTGTTTTACTGCGCTTAGGTCAAAAACTTTGTTTTCAATAACAATGTTAATTTTGTAAAACTTTGCTTTTCAATAACAAAGTTAATTTTTCAAAACCAAAGAAAAACTTTGTTTTTACCTAATTTGAAAAAAAATGTTTTCAAAATGATTTTGAAAAAATGTTTTCAATGTGTTTTTACTGTGGTTTGCGCTGCACTTTTTGTTACTGCAGTGAACTTTTTCATGCGGAGATCTCCTCAGTTGTGCTCTGGATGAAAATTGTTCCATCCAAATTAGCACAGATGCTCTTGCATGCTATTTATTTGAGGCAGCTTAACCGGTCGTGATTACCCTAAAGGCAGAAAGCCAAAACAATATTGAACAGATCATTGATGCCAAAAAACTCCTTTCAAAAAAAAATACTCAAGAAATGGTTGTAATGTATTAATGTGTATACATTATGCAAGAGAAAATAAGAAGCCGAAGCAACAGAGAAAAAACAAAGAGAGTTGAGTGATATTTGGCCAAGAAAATCTTTTTAGTTTCATTTTGGAATGCATCTCTCATCTTGAGTACAGCTCTAACCATAACTCAGCTACTTATTGAACTACATAGGTGTTTATATATGTTAAAATTCGTACCAGTAACTACCAGACTAATTGCTGAGATACAGATTACATGCTCCTAAATATTACTTTACACTAAGTTGGAGGAAAAGAAGTATGTTCAAAATTTGAAGAGATGTGTGTATGAAATATGTTGTAAAGTTAATCTGGAAGTAGAGTACCATGTATCAGGTAAAATGAACATATCCCCTACCCCTTTGATGACTAGCAAAATACTACTACCTCTGTCCCTAAATGTATGCCTTTCTACCCGTACAAATTGAATTACTAAAAAGGCTTACATTTCGGAATGGAGGGAGTACATACAAACAAATGATATTTCGGTACACATAACCCCCTGGCAAGGCATTATATCACCTTGATTTTCTCAATATCATGGCATTTCAATCAGAAGATAAGCTGAATCAACATACATTTCATTGTGAAGAATTAGCAAGTAAATTAAATTAACAACTGATAAAAAAAGGCAAGTGTGAGGGACTAATGTTGATCATACTGGCTCAAACTGGATGATGCCAAAATGCAATGAACGCTCCTGCTCTTTAACAAGTGCACACCAAAATACATTTATTCAGAACAAATGTGACTCGAAATTAGTATTATTGTAGTTTTCAGACATGTTGCACGGATCATCTACATCTGGCAGGCACATTGGTACAAGACATACTAGCATATTGGTAGACTTATGTAGCATACTTACGACAACCACAAGTATAAACTGTAGAGAATGCATTTCTCACTGCTGAAAACGTATGTTTGTTCCTTATAATCTGTTAACCAAAGAGTGCAGACTGGGGGGAAAGTAACAGGTATAGGAGATTCTCACCGAAGCAATGTGAGCCTTAGAATCATGTCCAGTACTAAAGTTTGTCTCTGTGTTCACAGTATTCAGTGTTCCCACAGACAGCTCGTTCAACATCTTATCTTCTCCCTTCACCACCTTGATCTTCTCAGCACCACAATTCACTTCACCCTTCTCCTTCGGGCCCTGTTCCACCTTCTGCCCAGGTACAACCTATGCATGCTCTGTTTTAGAGACGCGGTATCATTTAACTGAAGAGGGGAAAATGAAGCGATCTTACCATTTTTTGCCAACGCGCAGGGGAATCGCGCACACGAGGCTCCAGCACAGGTACATCCGTCCTGATCGCCTCCACCTTCTTCTTTTCCTCCCCAACTCCGTCGCCATCCTCCCCCAAAGAAGCAACGGCGGCCACTTCCTCCCCACCCTTCTTCTGTGCCCCATCAGCTATGTCACTGACTCGAACAGGCCCAGCGTCCACCGTGTAGCGGAGGGCCTTGTCTTCTCCTACCTGGAGCACCAGCAAGCCATTCTCTATGCGCGTTTGCCTCCAGAACTTGCGGTAATCCTCGTCCATGGGCGCGGTCTCGTACCACTGGAGGGCGTCCGCGGGCGGGATCTCCTTCTCCACCACGCGGTCGCTTCCTGGCGGGGCCGGGGAGGGGGCGGGGCCGATTTGGGCTTCTCCATTGGCGGCAGCCGTCCCCGACTCGTACCTGACGGTGACGGGAGGGGACGCGCCGCGGGCAGGGAGCTCGACGGCGTAGGAATTGCCGTCGGGGCGAACGAGCTGCAGGAAGCTGAGGTGGTCGGGGTCTACCTGATCGACGGTGAGACCCTGGGCGGCGACGGCGGCGGCGGTGGGGAAGGCGGTGCGAGGGCGTGGCTGCGGCATGGTTGGGGGTTTTTGCGTCTGGGTTGGAAGGCGAATGGGAAGAGACAGCTCGTCCAAATTACGGGAGCGAGCGAAAGCGAATAATTGGAGGCTAGGCTAGCCTCTGACAAACTCTGCGAGTGCGAAGAGACGACACAGGGGAGGGTCGAATGGACGCTGCAGATGGGAACGTTCGGCTCCCGGAACCATCCAACGGTGGCTGGTCTTGACAACAGACTTTTCACAAGAATGGAAGGTATCTAATGCTCCGGTGCTCCCCCACCAACCATTCATTGCATACATCTACCCCTAAGTTTAAAAATATACAGTAAAATATTTTAAATTTATTAAGAAAATATATCTAGACACCTTTTAATATTTAGATTTATTTGAACCTACACACTAAAACATGTTTAGATACATTTGCTTCACTAACCTAAAATATCTTATATTTCCAAACTGGGGGAATACTACTCTCGCACGTTTTAGAAAAATGGAGTATTAATTGTCATTCAAAAAAGATACGCCTACTTTTATTGGAGTATTAATTGCCATTCAAAAAAGATAAGCCTACTTTTATTTTTGAGAAAGGTGTGCTAAATTTGGTGTGGAAAGATTGAGCTAGATTTGCTGAAATAATATGCATTTTCCGAGAAAAACAATGCATTCTGCTAAATATTATGAAATAGAATGCACTTACTACACTTACTCCGCTAGTGCAGTGGCGAAGGCAGGATCATAGCTTAAGGGGGGCGAGTGTGCTAATTCTCAATTATGGGAGGGAAACTAAGCAAATTTACTCTGAAACCTCACTTAAATCAGTCTTAAACCGCAACGTTTTATCTTGCTATAGCACGCAATAGGGGGCCAAGGCCTTTGCTGGTCCCCCTAGCTCTGCCACTATGCTGGTGTAACCATAAACTTAATTCCAGTACTCCCTTTATTTATATATTTTTTGAAAATTCAAACTATACAAACTTTGACTAGACCTTTAGGGGAAAATATAAACAACTTTAATACTACATATATCATAAAAAATACATTTCACGATGTAATTAATGATACTGATTTTTTATTGTGCATGATAATGCTTTAATCTTAAAATTTAATCAAACTTGACGTAGTTTGCTTTTTTTAAAAAAAATGTATCTTATAGAATCGGTGACACACATTCTAATCGATTGCACATAGGATGCCTTTTGGTTTGTCATGTCATGCGGGCTTCGCAGAAGCATCATTCAAAAAGTGTTTATTTCTCATAGGATTGTTACAAAATCTCCAGCGCACCACCGGCATGTTGTAATACGTAAGTTGTTGATATAATACTAATAAGCACCGTTTTACTTGTTTGTAGTTTTGCACTAACCCACTATTATCCCAATCGCATGCATTCCCGAAACATGTTGAGTTTAGGAACAAGGCCATAACGAAGTATGCTCAGATAAAGACCATATTCACGCCTAGGTTTGTTGATAAATGCTAGCTTTGGGATCTGTAGCCGGTGATCAGAGGCAGGCTATCGACTACCTTGCCAAAAAAGACATAAGAGGTAAAGCCTATACTAAGATGTCAGTGGTTGACAGGAGGATCTGGCTTAGAGCAAGTACAATAAGGTCCAGTGAGCAGGCTATAAGACTTAAAATAATATATTTATGCTTAGTAGGATGAGAGAGAATGACAGAGAGAAGTAGAGTAAGCTCTTAGTTAAGAGTCAGCTGAAGTACGTGCTCCTAGCCACATTGTGAGAGTGTAAAGCGTGTCATAAAGTAATAAAGTAGTACATTTTTATCTCTAGCTATTGTACATGTTGGCTATTGGATTGACTCTAAATGACATGGACATCTTATAGCCAACAGTTGGCTCTACTATTGCCCTGCTCTTAGGATCTAGCTACGTCGGCCATATGATTAGTGCTACTGATTTGCCATTTGTCTATTGCTGATGATGATCATGATTTGTTGTTTGAGGTCATGTATATTTTGGGAGGTGGTTTGGTATTTCTCCATTAGCTGATTTGTTGTTTGAGGTCATGTATATTTTGGGAGGTGGTTTGGTATTTCTCCATTAGCTAAGTTGCTGGTGAAAGTTGAATATTGTGGGAGTCTGAGAGGTGGTATATATTAAACCTGAGAACTTGTGATGCACCACTCCAACGGGTAATTGTTAGTTCAGAAGGTGTTGCCGCTACTACTAATCTCTTATGATGAATTGATTATAGCAGCTAGCAGTTTGCAATCAAATAACCAATACATGCACGGCTGCACGCAGTCCTTTTATTGAGGATTGCCTTCGTCTCGATCTGGAGAGTATTCAACAAACTCTGTCCACAAAGCCCTCCGTCAAGGTCTCATCAGATTTGCACCAGGGACACAAGTATGGAGCTGCAGTGCAAAGTATTCATCTGGCCGGCCCTTCAATACAGACTATTGACTTCTGATAGACGGATGCGCATTGCTATGTTTGCCTACATGACGAGGACACGGTTGTATCACATCTTGGTGGTCCACTGCTCCTTTGGGCGGCAAGTCTGGTTCAGCCGTTTTTCAGCAAAGCAATTACCGCCACTCCGCCAGCATTCCTAGGACGCATTTCAGAGTCAGGAAGTTCAGACAGAGATCTGATGCTTTCGTCATCCTGACAGCATGGTCGTCATGGAAGCATCGAAATGCCTGGATTTTGGAGAACATCCGACAGCAAGGCACGGTGATGCAACCATCAACGAAAATTCTGTAGGAATTCAAACAATGCGACTCGATTGATGTACGTGTGAGTGCACAATCTAATAATAACGCAATAAGTTAGCCAAGTTTTGTTTTAGGTGGTGTGTTCTCTGCTGACGTCGCGAGCAACAGAAGCATGATCTTGTACTTCAACTGCTGTCTTTATCAGCATACTCTCGAAAAAAAAGGTTCCATTTGGTTCAAGTCTAACTTTAGGTCTGGTTTTCAGCTTCGGTTTGTACCACTTCGACCTAGTATAAGAAATTGCCGTAGCTAGAGAATGGGATAATGACATGTTCACTCTCATCATTTCCCCCTTCTGCTTCAGGAATCAATTTCTCTAGCACCAAAACAAGAAATGCTGAACAGAGCCATACCCCGATGAACCAAAGCTTAAAGTAAAATACCAAGAGTGCAGCAAGAATAGACCAAGTTCGTTTGTATCGTTATTATACAGGGATCTGCACTGTCAGAGTACATACTTAATTTTAATTAGACCAAATTTATTTGTATTGTATCTTTTTCATGGAGAACATCAAGTAGAACACGAGGTTCAGAGTGCTCAATTTTAACATGAGAAGTCCAGTTTTAATTTCATAAGTAGATCCCAGGTGTAAACTAGAATGTGCAATTTCACAGGGAATAATTTTCCCTTTCACCGGTTGAGCAATACATACATTTATTCTCCCAAAAGAAAGTGAATGACACGAGCAGAGTGTTCAGGTACTTATTGGCAAATATTCCCTAATGAGAGCAGTTTGTCACCTTTAAAGAATTATATCTATAAAGAGATGACAAGTGAATTATGGATACGAGTAATCTCAGTCCATCAATGGAATAACCTCTTTCAGATCGTCTATCCATGGCATGAATTGATCATCGTGTGCACTATTCTGCAAAAGAGCAGTGTAAACTTCACAGTTTGCAAATATCTTCATGCTACCAAGGTACTAATGCTGCAAGCAACTGATTTTATTATGATTGATATTAGGCCCACCTAACATGGTCTTTAAATGTACAATATTGACCTGCATGGTAAACTAGTCTGTCTATAGCATGTCTCCTTTTAACTCTGCCAACAGAAAACATGTGCTCCAGCTGTGACCAACTTACTAGAGTAAGTAAAAAAATAGTTCATTGGAGAGGACCTAGAAGGGTTTAGGGTTTGGGACTTTCGATTTAGGGTTTATATATGGAGACACGAACATTACAGACATGAACACAATTAGTACCTACATTATTATTATCAGAAAAAAATAGTACGAAAGGATACCTGCAACCAGAAGAAAAATCCACGCATCAGAGCTAAACCATTGGAATAGCTAGTGCTTCTAACTTGTTCGACAAAATCTGAATTAAAATAAACAAAGGTGTTAATTAGTACTTCAAACACAACAACTCAGAACCGTTGAAGGAAAACAGCATTCTTGATCAAACAATACAAAGTGATTTACATTAATTAACCTCCGTGATCAATATTTTCTAGTATTCTCGAGGAAAAATAAGAAATGTGCTTTGCTACTGGTTTATACTATACAAGTCAACTGCAATACCAAGGATCACTTAGAGCATCCGCAGTGTATGGTTTTTACTGCCTCTAAGCACTCTCTCTCCTCCTAGAGGCAGCCTCTGCCTCTAATGTAAGAACGTTAGCATCACCTCTAGCCTTGGAGGCAGCCTCTACCGAGTAAACAACTCACAGATATTAGATTGGGTGTTCACATGAGCAGAGAGCAAGCAGTTGAGACATTGGACTAGTTTATTTTTTGTGAGGTCTACCTTCAAGGCAATAGGAAACGCTATCCATTGCACAATTTTGTGCTAAATTTGAAGACTGAGCATGGAGACTGCGGAGCCCATCTTACAGGCAGCTCAGCCTCTACAATGTGGATGTCCTTAGTGTCTTGCCAGAGGGAAATAAAGCTTCTCAAGCAAAATAAAATTACTTAATATTGTGTACTAACAGATTCTAGAGTGAGTAACTGACTACAGCAAATCAATGGTATTACAATCAAGAAAACAATATGTTCAAATGATTGATTGCTAGCTGAGATGCCCATCAAAAGTATAGAGTACTGCACAAATACATTTAAAATGATGTATAGCATATACTGCAGTGGAATTCTAACGCTCCAGGATAACTCATGTTATGATGATTGTTAAAACAATACAGCAGCGTGTCGCTAATCTGAAGACAGAGCTGTTCATGAAGTGCAAAAAATACACTTCGTGGAATTGCTTGACCAGTTACAATAACAATAAGAAACAAATTTCTGAAGGGGACAGGGCAAAAAGCAGAACATAACAGATGAGACAAAGAACACGGTACTTATCAGATAAAGGGTATATACATGATACAGGAACATACCTGGGTAATGGTCAAAATACGAATTGCCCATCTCATCAGTAGGGTAGAATTTTGCATCATTGCGCACCTGTCGCAACTTCACTAAAGGCCTACGGGTAGCAGCCATGTCAAACAGCTCAAGGTACTCTTTCCGGCTAAATGGCTTCCGAAGAGCATCCATCAATCTTCGCTTGAAGTCTGAATCTGGCCTCAGGTTGATATGTGGAGGCCATATAACACCTTGTGATCTACGCGACTACAAATTCGTAGGAAGCAAGAAGAGAAGTAAATCACACGTAGTAGTTGCTTTACAGAGAGAAAAAAGACAGCCCGTCGTACATGAAGTGATGTACACCTTCGCTTAAATCTTTATAATCTTATAATGAAGTTCGTAGTGGTTAATATAAATTGGAAAGGTCTAAATTCCAAAAGAGTAGCTTATCATCACTCATACTCATAGTGAGTTGCAGAAGTAGAAAGAGTTAATGGCTACCTCATTATGTTGCTTTGCCTATATTAAGTGATTGGCAATGAAGAATCAGCAAAAAGGGCAAAGTGGGGGAGCTATGTTTAATCGCAAATGCCCAATTGGGATGGCGTGATGTCCAAAGACATGAATGTGTCCACTTCCTTGGAAATAAAGATTGATTCACTTCTTCAGGATAACTGTGATTCTATAATTTTTCAAGCATACTGTGAGAGCCCAAATATATGGGAATTTGGAAATTTGATGGGAAAATGCACCTGTTACAGAACAAATTAGCTTCAGTCCTCACTAGCGTAGGTGCAATTGTTAATTTGACAATAGTCCTATGTACGGTACTGGCACTGATCGCTTAACTACAAGCTGATGAGTTCTAGAGGCAAGCATAAATCAGATGCAATCATATACAGGCTGATCAGTTCTATAAGCGAACAGTACGAAAATGTAACAGTAACAGGTATCAGAGAGTGAAGCACATTCTCACCGAGGCAACTCGAGGCTCAGCATCCTGGTGCCCCGTAGCTTGCTGACTCTCCACCCTTTGCCCAGGCGTTGGATCCGCACGCCAATCGCACGCATACTGCCGCGGAATAATTACCACCGGCTCCCCTGATTCGGCCCCCTTCTCCTGCTCCCCGGACGAAGCAACGGCCGCCTCTTTCTCCGATTGCTCCTCGACTCCGCTGCTACCTTCAGATTGAGCCGCATCCGGGTCCGGCTCGTAGTTCACGACTAGGCCCCCGATCTCGAGCCTCAAGCGGTTGTTCACCACGCGCGTGTGCTGCAGGAAAACGCGGTAATCCTCGTCGATGTCGACGAGGGAATCGATCCACGAGGGGGGCACCTCCACGGAGGAGTCCCTCTCTTCCGTCAGGCTGTTGTTGCTGCCGCGGTCCGGGGAGGGGTCGGAGACGCATTCGCCATCGGAGTTGGCGATGGGGGGCTCGTACTTGATGACGGAGGCAGGGGAGGTCCCGCCGGGCGGGAGCTCGAGGACATAGGAGTTGCCGTCGGGGCGAAGGTGGCGGAGGAAGTAGAGGTAGTCGGGGTCGAACTTATCGGCGGGGCAGTCGCCAGCGGCGAAGGGGGAGGGGAGGGAGGGCATTGCGGCAGAGGGGTTTGGGGCTTTGGGCTCGACGCGACTGTGCGAAGCGGCTAGCTCCTGTCGCCTGTCGGCTCACGGAATATGTCGCGATTCCTCATCTTTATGCACATATGAATTCTTTTCGATTAAAATACTATATGGTATCACCAAATTTGTTTAACAAGAAGCGAATGCAAATTACATATTCCTTTCTTTCATATTAATATTCTCACTCACGTTCTTAACCAAAGGAAGCATTGCTAAAAGAACTTAGCCAGCTCATCAAAACTTAAATGGTAGCCATTGATGTTTGAGATTTTTTGTTTGTTTCTAACTTCTAAGAGTATTTCCACTAGCGTTATAGGAGACTATTTTTTTGGCGACTTTCATAATTGGAAGGACGAGACCCACTCACGATTCTTGGGACATTGATTTTGTCTGGATTTAGGATTTTTTTCATCTGACGTTTCTAGTCCGAACTCAGCGCGCTGGGAATCGCCTGGAAATGCCAGATGTAGCAAATTTCGTCATGTGGCCCACGCGCCCGTAAGGAAAGTGTTATCTCTCCTTCCACACGCCCACTTTCTCTCTCTCCCGTCCCCACACGCGGGCCTGGCTGTTGGAGCTCGGCGCGGGCTTGGTCGCTGAGCAACGGCGCAAGGGCCTAATCAGCGAAGCTCGGAACGAGATTGGCCATCTAAGCGGCGGCGCGCGGGCTTGGACGACGCGGATCATCACCGTCTCATCGCCAAGCTCGCCGCCATGGATCATTTTTAAGCCAAACTATGTGATCAAAATTATATTTGTGTGAATTTGAGCGAATTGTGGTGAAATATGTAGGGTTCGTTGCATGAAAAACAAAAAAAATATCGCAAGAACACATAAAACCAAGATCTAATCTACGAGATTGGTGCAACGAGATAGAAGAGAACTAACTCTCCTAGATCCAAAGCGTTTAACGAGATCGGATATCGTGGTTGATGTAGTCGATCACTTGCCGATCTCAAGATCACGATGACGATCCTTCCGGCGCCGTGTTCCAATGGCTCCGCTCGATGGCGTCTGACGAGTCGATGAAGACCTTTCTCTCCTGTTCAATGGGCGTGAGGTAGTAGATCCTCGAGAATCCCAAAGTGACGACGCCGTGGTGGTGGTGGTGGAGGAGGAGAGTTCCTGTAGGGCTTCGCCTAAGCCAGAGAAGGAAGACAGAGGAGGGAGGAGAGGGGCGGCTAGGGTTGGGAGAGAGGGCAGGGCCTAGGTGCCCACCCCACCCCTCCTTATATAGAGGGGGTGTGGCAAGGGTTCCCAGCCCTGGCCCTTTCCTCCTCCAACTCGGCGGCCCAAGAGGGGGAAGGGGGGAAACCTACCACCCAAGTTTCCCTCTTTCCTATTTTAAGGTTTTGCATCTTTCCATAGGGGTTGGCCGGTTGGGCCCCTTGGGTTTTGGTGTGGCTGTCCCAAGGCCCGCGCAGTATACCCTTGGCCCATTTTCCACCTCTCGGTCAATATATTCTAGAAGCTCCGGTCAAATACCGACAACTTTTTCCGATCCCTAGAAAATGACTTTCAGTATATGAATCTTATTCTCCAGACTATTCCGGATCTCCTCGTGATGTCCTGAATCCAATCTAAGACTCTGAAAAATATTCGGTCTCCAACTCATATTCCATATCTACTTAAACAACATCAAACCTTAAGTGTGTCACCCTACGGTTCGCGAACTATGCAGACATGATCGAGACACCTCTCTGATTAATAACCAATAGCGGGACCTAGAGATCCATAATGGCTCCCACATATTCAACGATGACTTCGTGATCGAATGAACCATCAACCTACGAAACCAATTCCCTTTGTCGTGTGATACTTTACTTATCTGAGGTTCGATCGTCGCTATGTCCATACCTAGTTTAACCTCGTTACTAATAAGTACTCTTTACTCGTTCCGTGATATGACATCCCTTGTGACCTAGTCACATGCTCGCAAGACAATTGGATGTCATTCCATCAATAGGGTCCAAAGTGTATATATTCGTCATTTGGATGGACAAATCTCACTCTTGATCCATGCGCTTCGACACATACTTTCAGAATACCCAATGACACCTTTATAACCACCCAGTTACGGAAGTGGTGTTTGATGTCATCAATGCACTCATCTGGTGATGGTTATTAACATGATCTCATGGTCGAAAGATTAGGTTACTATGTATTTGAAAGCTTGTAGCAAAACGAACTTAATGACTTGATCTTATGTTATGCTTACTTTGGATGTGTGTCCATCGCATTATTCTCCTAATGATATGATCTTGTTATTAATAACATCCAATGTCCATGATCAGGAAACCATGATCATCTATTAATCAACAAGCTAGTTTAACGAGAGGCTTACTAGAGACTCTTTTATGTTTACTAAACACACAAGTATTAATGTTTCCTATTAATACAATTATAGCACGGGATATTGACATTTATCATAAACACAAATATATAATAATAACCACTTTATTATTGCCTCTTGGGCATATCTCCAACAAAATATTGTCAAATTTGCCAAAAATAATCACCTATTTGGGAACATCGCCTAGGAACACGAGTTGGAATTCGGCCATTCGCAGACTGGAAGTTACATCCTTCCGGTGATTTTTTACTCCAGATTTCATCCTGGGAACGTCCAACGAGTGGGAGATGCTCTAGGTGAAGGGAACATGCCCGAGAGGCAATAATAAAGTTGTTATTATCTTATTCCAAGTATATGATAGATGTTTATTTTGCATGCTATAATTGTGTTAATTGTAAATGTTAATACATGTGTGTCTAATAAACAAATATAGAGTTCATAGTTATGCCTTTCATATAAATAAGATCGTTGATTAACAAGATGATCAAGGTTTCATGATCATGAACATTGTATGTTGTTAATAACGAGGTCACAACATTGGTGGAATGATATGATGAACATTTATCAGAAGTATAGTAATACGATCAAATTTATTATGTTTAAATTACTATAACATCATACAAAGTAACTTTAGTCCTTAGATCATAAGATCATGTCAATCACTAACACAAAAAAGTAGCTTGATAATATCAAATATCACACCATAACAGGGTGACAATAAATATAGGTTCAGATACTCCGATAGTGTTATGTACAGGCTCATGGATCAAGAATGGGATTTTCCCATCCCGATGACGGAGAGATATACTCTAGACGCTCTCGGTGATATCACATTGAAATAACTTGCAAGCAAGTGATAAGATCATTAGAATGTTATATCACAGAAACACGAAAAGAGTACTTGTCGGTAACAAGATCAAACTAGGTATGGGGATACCGATGATCGAATCTCGAACATGTAATATATCGCGATACAAAGGAATTTAGTTACGACGTTAAAGGTTCACACGATCACAAGAGTCATCGTTGAATGTGTGGAAGTCAGTACGGATCTTCAGGTCCCGCTGCTGATTATTAATCTGAGAGGGGTCTCGATCATGTCTGTATTATTCGTGAACTGTAGGGTAACACACTTAAGGGATATCGACACCATTTGGAGTAAATAAGATGTTAGAGAAATAATATCAAAGCGCTGGAATTATTTCAATGGACACCGAAATTGTTTTGGGTGAAATTGCTGAAATTGGTTCTGCATGTGATGTTGAAATGTTGCAAGGAGTTTTATGTGAATGTTTGTTAATTAAAGTAATTAACAAAATTATGAATAAAATAAATATAATAATTTTATTAATTGTGAGATAATTTTGGTGAAAAATTAATGCATGTGAGTGGAATTTTGAGTGGAGGTGTGTTTATGTGAGTAGGAGCTCCACCCACATGAATGAGGAAGAGGTTGGGGAATCCACCTTGGACGAGGGGCTGCCCGTACCCCCTATAAAAGGCACCCTCTCCTCCTCCATTCTCACACCTCCTCGCAAAGGATATCTCTCCCCTCTAGAATATTCCATGGTCTCAGACTAGCGAGGTATATGTTTCTGGTGGCTTTTTTCGGAAAGATTTGCTACTTCCGCTGCTTCACTAGAGCGAGGACTCGGGGGTGGTTGGGTACCGGACATGTGTGCGATCACGGATGCACCACTGCTTTGTGGTGCTAGGACTTTATTACGATCTTGAGATCGACAAGTGAACGACTATATCATCCACGAGATCAATTCTCGTAACGCTTTGTCGCTCTTCGAGGGTAAGTTCTCTACGGATATATATTCACTCATTGATTATATCTAGGTAGATAGATCTTGGTGCTTAGTTGTTCACAACATAGAAATATTTTTTCTTTCTATGCTGCGAACCCAACACTAGGAGATGCCAATTTGATTCTCTATTTTTTTTTCTAGAGGTGAGCTTCTCATCGACTAGATCGCCTTTTGTCATGTACAACTAAATTTTAGATTCTACCCGCTCGTTCTAAAATATAAGATGTTTTAGCCTTTTATGTAAGTATCTAGATGTCTTTTAGTGTGTAGCTCATTTTCCTCCGAACCTACGTGCTAAAAACGTCTAGAAACATGCATTTCAGGAAAAAAAACAAAAACATCATGTTATTTGAAAGGAGGGAGTATTAGGGATAGTTTTTGTTAGAATTCTAGCTAACATGGTTAAATCTTATTTAGTCTATTGGAATTGTTGCTGAAATATCATAGACCCAATTGCCTTATTTATGCATGACAAGAGGTCACACTAAAGTTTATTTTCATGTTTCTAGTTGAGTGAGAATTGGACATCCTTATAAGGAAGAATCATCTACCACTTGTACAAGCATAAAAAGAAGAGACCTGTATGCCAGGCCGGTCCTAAGTTTTTTGGGGCCCGGGGTGATTAGGTAAGAGAATTTGCCTCTTGATTTTAATTTAATATACTATATTCTATATTTCCGTCTTTACCATGCATTATTGTATGCTCTTCTAGAGGAGTATGTATGCTAAAAGTAAATTCTAGATGTCTTCGTTTGAATCCAATTTTAAATCAGATTAGAATGATAGAAAGGCCATGAGGATGGAAATACAAAAAAACAAATCTTTTTAATTAGTTCTCCTATTTTGCAATTTTCTTATCAATTCGTTATTATAAAATACTTTATTATTCTATAAAAAATATCCTTTAGCAAACTAAGAAATACATTAGTCAATATTATTTATAATAGATATACGTAATTATATTATAAGAAACTTAAAATATTTTTTAGTAAGGGTGCAACAGCTAGTGAGGAATACCATACTTTGTTTTGGTTTGGTGGGGTTCTTTACTTTGTATGTAGGATAACGATCCTTTCCTCGATTAGTAGATTCACTAGATTCTGTTGGATTATTAGGTATAATTTCCACAATTAATTTCAGAATATAAATCATGACAAAATCAGCTACTAGATCATGTAACTCGAATATACTAGATGTACTAAACAACAGGATGATCGGAAACAAACAACAGCTTAACATGTACTCGCAGAACATGATGGATAACCAAACAGAAGCACGTAGCACGTACCGTTCGGTTGTCGTAGTAGAAACTTTAGGAAAGACTGATCGAAGCATATGGCGACGAAGACGGCGGTAGGCAGCACCGCCTCACTTGGATGGAAGACGACCCGTGATGGAGAACTCGAGTAGTTGCGCGGAGCGCTTTCCAAAAACCTTATTCGCCCTCTCCCGTACATGATCACAAGGGCGAGTGGTTTCGGAGACCTGCTCTCCCATCTGCCGGTGCACGCCGGCAAGCGAGGTGGAGTAGACTACGGTGACGGCGCAAGTAGAGAGGATGGCAAAACCCTAGATTGGTGTGTTGGGCCGAGTCGACTTTGCGCATGTTCGGGTCGGTTACAGTAGCCCACGATCCGGGAGCGACCCGAATAAGCTAACTGTTTTGACACGTCTATCAAAACCTCACAGTTTTCCTGAGCAGCAAAATAAAGCTCAGCTCGACGAGATTCCCGCAACCCACGGCGCGCACGCGTCGAGACGAGACGAGCGGGCGGGCATCGTCGGAGGAGGAGCGCGTGCGTGTATCTCTCTTATTGCCACTCACTTACAAAGTGGTGCAACACTCCACCTTATAAGGTGGTGCAACTCTCCTCCAACTTTTCATGTGGGACTAAACTTAAGCTCCCACTCCACTTTCATGTAAGCTG
This sequence comes from Avena longiglumis, assembly GCA_030063025.1. Lineage (NCBI taxonomy): Eukaryota > Viridiplantae > Streptophyta > Magnoliopsida > Poales > Poaceae > Avena > Avena longiglumis. The sequence continues at coordinate 74,429,073 of CP125976.1, read as the reverse complement.
CCACAAACATGGGCTCGAACACATATGGGCTGCCACAAATTTGGGCTTTAAGATTTAGGGAAAATCTGAAATACACATGGGCCTAAATAAATTGGCCCATTATTTCTAACAGATTCTGACCTCTGTCCAAAACAGATAGAAACCAATCAACTTGGCATACGCCTCTTCTCCACAAGTATTCTTTCTTAGTCTTTAGTGGGATTTGCCTGCCTCTTGTGCGAAACATATTATTTTAATAAAACCATACCATAATAAATAGTTATTCCTTTCCTCTCCTAATAGAGAATGGGATCTTTTTGTAGGGGGTCGTAGGATGGAAAACAAAAAATTCTACCGCATGCACACAAACAAGCCAAGATATATCTACTAGATTGTAGCAACGAGTCGATTAGATCACCCTCAAAGATTACAAAGCGGTTAACGAGAGTAGATTCTCATGGATGAAGTAGTCATACACTTGTCGATCTCAAGATCGCGTAGACGATCCTTCCGGCGCTGCGTTCTAGCAGTGCTTCCGCAGTCGGTCACACATTCGGTACTCGATGAAGACCTTCATCTCCCTTATTCCAGCAGGCAGTGGAGGTTGTAGTTCTCCCCTCGCGATTCCGGCAGCACGACGGCGTGGTGTCGGAAGTAGAGGGAAAATCCTGCAGGGCTTCGCCTAAGCCGGAGCAGGTTATGGTGGATCTAGGGTTTTCGGTGATCTAGATTTAGAGGGCCAGAGAGGAGGAGGTGGAGCCGGCGGCGGCTAGGGCAGCGGCGACGAGCCGGCGGCGGCGACGTGAGGCGGCGGTGGCACAAAGTGGGAAGGGCTGGTTGTGACCTCTTGGGGCAGCCCCTCCCCTCTATCTATGAAAGGGAGGACATCTTGGGAGAGGGTAGTTTGAATCCTTCCCCAAATCCCTATCCAAGTTGGAGGAAAAAAAGAAGACGCTTTCGTTCTTCCACTAGGAAACCATTGTTCTAGTTTGACTTTTCAAATCTGCCTTTTGATTTGCAATTTAGAGCTCAATTCCTCTCTTGCAAATGCCCAACCAAGTGACCTAGGACATGATCCAATTATCACTTAACCATAACACATTCATGAACCATTCCCCTTCCGGTCCGGTGAACCTTCTAGACCCTCTAGAACCTCTCCGATGAAAACATCGGAATCATTCCCAAACTCCGGAATCAGACTTTCCTTATATGAATATCATTCTACGGACCATTTCGGATCTCCTCGTGATATCCCGGATCCCATCCGAGACTCCGAACAATATTCGATTTCCCTACTTATATTCCATATCTACTAAACAACATTGAATCCTTAAGTGTGTCTCCCTACGGTTCGTGAATTATGCGCACATGACCGAGACACTTCTCCGATCAATAACCAATAGAGGAATCTGGAAATTCATATGGCTCCCACATATTTATACGATTACTTTGCAATCTAATGAACCACTTACATACGATACCAATTTCCCTTTGTCTCGCGATAGTTTACTTATCCGAGGTTTGATCGTCGGTATCTCTGCATACCTAGTTCAACCTCGTTATCGATAAGTACTCTTTTCTCGTTCCCGTGATATGTGATCCCTTGTGATCCAGTCACATGCTTGCAAGCTAATTGGATGACATTCCACCGAGAGGGCCCAGAGTATATCTATCTGTCATATGGATGCACAAATCCCACTCTTGATCCATGAGCCTCAACACATATTTTTCGAACACTCAATGCCACCTTTATAGCCAACCAGTTACGGTGTGGTGTTTGATGTCATCAAAGCATCCTTCCGGTGATGGTGATTATCATGATCTCATGGTTAAAGGAATTAGGTTACTATGTATCAGAAAGCTTATAGCAAATGAACTATTGAAATGACTTGATCTTTATGCTACGCTTATCTATAGGAGTATGTCCATCCTACCATTCTCCTAATGATATGATCTTGTTGTTAATAACATCTCAATGTTCATGATCGAGAAACCACGATCATCTATTAACCAACAAGCTAGTATTATAAATAGGCTTTACCAGGGGCTCTAATTTAGTTTACAAATCACACAAGTATTAATGTTTCCGATTAATACTATTATAGCATGAATGTAAACATTTATATTTATGTCACCATCTTGGACATGCTCTCGAATAGCGTGAAAATGTAGCTTGATGTGCTTCAGCTTCTTCTGTGACCTTGGTTCTTGCGCATTGGCTATGTCGCCCATGTTATCACAATAGATAGACATTGGGTCCAGCGCACTTGGAACCACACCAAGCTCCGTAATGAACTCCTTCATCCGTATTGCCTCTTGTGAAGCCTCCGAAGCAGCTATGTATTCCGATCCAGTTGAAGATCTCACCACAACGCTTTGCTTTGCACTTCTCCAGCTAACTGCTGCACCATTCAAAGTAAATATGTATCCAGATTGAGATTTAGAATCATCCGGATCGGTGTTCCAACTAGCATCGGTGTAACCATTAACAACGAGTTGTTCATCACCTTCATAAGAAAGAACCATATCCTTAGTTCTTCTCAAGTACTTAAGGATGTTTTTGACCGTTGTCCAAGGATCCACTTGTGGATCACTTTGATATCTGCTATTCAAACTAACAGCATATGCAATGTCGGGTCTAGTTCATAGCATGGCATACATGATAGATCCTATGGTTGAGGCATAGGGAGTCTTACTGTAAGGTTCCCAACCTTTAATAAGGTAGAGATCCCTGTGTTTACAATGCTAGTCCCTGGATCAATAGCTAGCATCCACAGTTAAGATGTAATATCAAGAAACGAAGGTCATAATACAACTTTATAACCAGGAATAACATAATTTATTACATCTTACATAGCTCATTTGGCTATCTCATTACAATGCAGCAGAATATAACAATAGCATGGGGTCCTTCATCTTCAAAGTGCCACAGTGCATATGTTGGTTGTAGACTTGTAATCCTAATCATTAAACTTCACTAATATCAAACAAACCTGCAACATAACAAGTTACAGCCACAAGGGTCAATACATTTGAATTGTATTGGCAAGTGATACTATGGTAGTATAGTGGAGTCTATCATCTATATGCATTTGGCTATGTAGCTTAGGCTTGCTTTGCTCAAAATAGATTTTCCTTATCATTTGAAAACACTAAGTTTTTGCTTGACAAAATAATCCTTCCCAAGGCATCCCCCAATAGAAATTGGTGATCCTTTCAACCCTTGTTCAACCACAAGTTTTTAACTTAGAAATTTGGATGATGAGATTCTTGATAGCTTCCATGTATTGATGCTCAAATTTCCCTTTACCAGGGACATGGCTACGTACTTAGATTTTACACTCTGCAGAGGTGGTGCACTTTCCCCACAAGACTTGGTTCCCAAGACAAGATCTTTCAGAAGCCTTCCCTTAGACCGGAATGGACGCCAACCTATCATTCTCCTACCACCAACTGTCCATTATGCTAAGTTATTGCAACCTATATGATCCAGGCAGAGCCCATAATGCCAAGTGGCTGCACTTGAAGCTTCTCAACATTTGACATCTCAAATCTCTTTGTTCCTGGGTGGCCATCCACAAGTGAGATACACAAGGTAAACCATAGAAATGGGCCTTGTGAACCACTCAACACAAACCATTCCTTCCATTCCACCCAGGTGTTTCATTCACTTAGTTGTTTTATTAAACAAAACACAAGTCCTCGGACTTAGAAATTTTTCCATAGCATGAATATATATTCTTCCCTTGTTTTATATTAGCTAAGCTAAGCATGATAGTAATAGGAATCCTAACTTAGGAAATTTCTACTAAGGTTTCATCTACTAGGATTTCCCATAGCATAGTTTATACTTAGCAAAAATTCCATGTAAGTCCTACTTAGAAATATCACTAATGCATAGTGAAAATAATGGGACAAAGTATGGAGCATCACTTGCCTTTTTGGTAGAGAGTATAAGTTCACTCCTTGATCTTTGCAATGTTCACTCACTTCAAATCACTACAATTCAATCAAGCAAACAATATTTCAATCTACCATTCAAGCAATTCATCTCATAAAATGATAGTAACAAAACAATGCATGCAAGCATGCTAAAGATTATTTTATTTGTAAAAGTGGTTTCTAATGGTTCATAAACATTTTAAAACACCTAATGGTCATTTTATAAAGTGGCAAAATCATTTGTATAAGATTTTACTTCATAAACCATTTTTGATCAAGTCATTATTTTATGTGGTGTAGAAATGCTTTAATAAGGCAAAATTCTATAGGTTTCACAAAATATGTTTTCAAACCATATAACCTTGTGTTTAGGGTCAGAGAGTTTATTTCCAAAACAATTCTCAAAGGTTTTCTTCCAAAACCATTTTTAATAATTAAACCATATTTTTATTTGACTAGAAATGGTTTAAATCTAAGATTTATTCTTTTGCTTCACCAAATACATTTTTGAAACCACAATTTGTTTCCTATGGTCAGTAGGTTCAAAACACACCATTTTCCAAATATTTTATCCTCAAAAACATTTTGGAATAAATTTTATATCCTAAACATGCATACACAAGTTTTTGTAAAAACAAACAATTTAACAGAAGCTTTTTACTAAACAAAGTGCATGGTTGGCTAGGGCTTGTTTTTCTGAATCCATTGATATAAAGTTTGCAAAATTTGTACGTGTAGAAAAAAAGTTATAGATTTTACAAAATCTAGCATCTAATAGATCAAATCTGTTTTAATTCAAACGAGCAGAGCCACGTGTCCTATTCCTATTCGTGCGTACCTGAAAGAACATGTTGGGCCCCCATGTGTGGTTTTGGTAATTAATGACAATCCTTATGGACTAATGTGTGTATTAAGTTATACTTGTAGGATTTGTCCATTGGCATCGCTTGGAGCATGTGTTGGCTTCAAGGTCAAATAAATGCAAAGAAGATTTGTTGGGCAAGCTCAATATGCGAGGTCGATGATGAGGAATTAAGGAAGGCGTTCCATCTTGAGAAGGGTAAGATCGTCTACATCGAGCTCAAGTGGAATGCTCAAGGCAAAGGTATAATCTTTATAGGTTTTCTCTTTTGCCGGTCTCACGTCATGTGTGTGAGACCGGGTTTAGGATAGATAACCGTACTATCAAGAGAGTCTCTCATATGAGTAATTCGGTCACATCGTTCAGAGAGAGCTCAAAACTTTGCATACTTGCATCATCATATTTGGTTGTTATTTGTTCTTATCCATCTGATGATATAGAGCTTGTGGTAATCTCCATAACAAGCTCTTGTTCATCAAAATCGGATCTTCCGTTTGTATCTTGTTGCGATTTTGATCATGGCAGCTTTTCGGTTTCTCACCAAGTGAGGTATCTCACATTATTATACATGATACATTCTCACTTGGTTATAACCAATATTTTCACCTTTCATAGGGTAGCCCATGTCGTCCTTTTTCCAACGCAATTGGAATCGGGTCGATCGGAGTTACCAATCAAAAGTTATAGAGGTTTGAATTTTCCTAGGTACCAAAATGCGGTAGTACTGCATTTTAGTACCTGGCGCGGCAGTAGGTTTTGGAAAGTTGCCAAATGCCACTGCCCTCCTAGGTACCAAAATGCGGTAGTACCGCATTTTAGTACCTAGCACGGCAGAAGGTTTTTGACAAGTTTTCAAAAGCCACTGCCGGGCTAGGTACCAAAAAGCGGTAGTACCGCATTTTAGTACCTAGCGCGGTAGAAGGTTTTTTACTTCATCATTTGGATCTATTCTCCCTTGCTGGACTATGATATTTCTTTGCATGATCTTATAGAGGTTGTTGTCCTCTTCGAAACGAGCCCAAGATCATCGAAATCGGAGTCCGGATGCAAAAGTTATGGCTGTTTTCGTTCTGTGAGGACCGGTAGTACCGGACCAGGATCCGGTAGTACCGGGGTCCGGTAGTACCGCTTTTTGGTACCGGGGAGCGCAGAGAGAAAATGCGTTTGGAGTTCCAAGAACCCCAGGAAATGTCCGGTAGTGTTGGAAAGTCCTAGTACTGGGAAAAGTCCGTAGTACCGGAATCGCTTTTAATGCAACGGTTGGATTTTGGAGGGACCTATATAAGGGGCCTTCTTTCCCAATGGTTCCTCACCCTTTCTTGCAAGTTTTCCCCTCCATTGTTGACCTTCTTGAGCTTGCTTTCTCTCAATCCCTCCAATGATTCTTGCATATTCTTGAGGGATTTGAAAGAGGAGATCTAGATCTACAATCCCACCAATCAATCTCTCCTTTGAGTGAGGGGAACATATTGGGATCTAGATCTTGGAGTCTTTTGTGGATTTCCTCCATTGTTCTTCCTCTCTTATTCCCCCATAATCTTTTGTAGCTTTGGTGGAATTTGGGAGAGAAGGATTTGAACACCTTTGTGGTTTTCTTGCCATTTGCATTTGGTGCATCGGTTTGAGTTCTCCTCGGAGGATTTGGTTTGAATTGCTCAATGGAGCTTGTCCCTCTTGGGTTCTTGGAACCCTAGACGGTTTTGTGGCCTTGGTGGCATTGTGGCCTTGGTGGCATTTGTTGAGGCCTTTTGTGGCGTTTGTTGGGAGCCTCCAATTAAGTTGTGGAGTTGTTCCCCAAGCTTGTGAGAGGTTCCGGTTGCCACCGACAAGTGCACCAATAGTGGAAGCGTGGATCGATCCCATTGGGGTGAGATTCACCGGAGAATAAGGGAGGCCTTTTGTGGCGTTGGTGGTTTGATACCACCCCCTCTCCAAACGAGACGTACTCCATATTGGGAGGAACTCGGTAAAATATCGGTGTCCCCGCGTGCCTCGGTTATCTCTATACCCGAGCTCTTTACTTATGCACTTTACATTGTGATAGCCTTCGTGCTTGAAGTAATATATATCTTGCTATCAATTTGTTGCTTGTATTGCTTAGCATAAGTTGTTGGTGCACATAGGTAAACCTTAGTTGTTTCTAGGTTGTGCTTTACAAAGTAAAAACTAGTTTAATTCCGCCTTTGTTGAGCCACTCTAGGAAAAGTTTTAATCGCCTATTCACCCCCCCTCTAGGCGACATCCGTATCCTTTCAGTACCGTTTCGCGCGGATCGGTCGCTGTGAGGCGTTAGATCTAAGTTAGATTGAGCGGCACAGATTGCATACCCTTTCGCCTTAAGTGATTCTATCTACACCTTTCGATCTGCATCTAACGGCTGGAGACGACCTGACCAAACTCTGGCGGCGCTCAGCGGCAGCGCGCGGCAGCGACGCTCGGCTAGCGGCGGAGCTGGCGATGCAGGAATCGAAAAGGGAAGAGGGATGGCTCACAGTGATCGCCGTGGCGTGGGGAATCTCAAGGAGGTCCTTGCTGGCGAAGGGGCGCACGAGGTGGTCGACAATTGCTCGTCGGAGATGTTCCTGGCGTCGGGCTCCTCTGTTCGCCATCGGAGGCGGAGGTACGGGTCACGCCAGACCAAACAAACCATGCAGTTAGATGCGTACGGGATAGGCGAGTACGTGAGCATCGGTCAGAGGGGATGGGGCGGTCAGAAGTTACAAGGGGGTGTCGCCGGAGTGGAGGCAGACGGCGGAGGAGCTCTGTTCGTCGAGGTTGCCGACGCTACAGGGCACGCGCGGCCAAGCGGGCAACACTGGGAGGTGCGCCAGGAGGTGGGGAGTATGTGAGCTTGGTCGAGGAGGAAAGGGGCGGAGGAGACTGGCCAGAATCAGGTGTGGAGCTCGCCAAAGACAGTGGCATTGCAAGGCAAAATTGACGCAACCTGGTGGCTCCGGGGAGGTGGCGTCTGGGGGAAAGAGAGAGGAGAGCTTGGCGATTAATACAGCATGGTAACGGCGAGGAATAAACGCAGCATTATGGCGAATTCAAGCAGAGGAATCAACGGCAGGTAGCGGCAGGTAACGGCCAGGCGTGTTCATCGCAGGGAGGAAGAAGCTGACGTGGTCGTGGGGTTCATCGCGGCCAGGCGTGTTCGGTGAGAGAGGAAGAGAGGGAATGGGGTCCATCTGTCGGTGACTCTGCGGGTGAAAGTGTAGCACCCTCAGAATCGGCCCTATGCAAGTTTTAGCGAAACCCGCCAAACCCGCATAGAAACGATTCAAAGGTGCCCACCAGGCACTTTCGTGCGGGTGGAAAACGAAGTAATATCATTACCCAATAGTCCTCGATGGAACCCATAGAACATATATATACAACAGCGACTCAAAGAGTCAAGAATGCAGATATACAGTACAAAGATCCAAATCACCTTGAAAATGATACAGCGTCCGACTACGGACAAGATGCAAATGGGACTAAGAGCCCTGAAGAATAACCAATGGCGTCCATAACCCTGCCCAGGCCAAGCCGGAAGGGTAACCCTGCTAACGACGTCGGTCTCAAAACCTGCTTAAACAAAAGGGGTGCCGACAAAGGGCAAAAGAAAAAGAGAGAGCGGTCAGTACTGAGGCCAGTACACGGCGAGACTAGAATTTGGCGGTCCTCGCCTACATAGGTATGGTGGACTGAGCGGCAGCGCGACATGCACTAAACAACCTATAGAGACTCTAGATAACTGTCGGCTATCAGAGAGGGATAAGAAAGACCTATTCGGAACCATCCTGATACTACCACCAAACATACCCATCCTGGTATTTCCCCCTCGAGACCAAACGAGGAAGTCATCCGAGGAACTCACACCGTTGGCAGTTTTATTTATTCAGTTATCGTTGCAACAATTACTAGTCAGGTATAGATAGTCATCCTGATAGAATAAGCAGTGGGCACTTTTAGTTAACCATTCCGTTGTAGTTGCAACACTTACTAGTCAAATACAATTAGCATGAGATATCCCAAACCCAGCAGTTGTTGGTACTTTATTTAGTCATTCCGTTGTAGTGAAGCTGATTACTAGTCATATTGGATACAAGTCAAATTATAACAGTAAACTTTAGTTATGGTTGTCTATGATCAAGAACTGTGCTCCAAGTCGTCCATAGCCGCGGACACGGCTTTTCGAATAGATTTAACCCTGCAGGGGTGCACCAAAGTATCCACACGCACTTGACCTTTTGCGGATCGGTTAACATACACCCATCGGTATGCGGGCCTAAGTCATGATGTTTCCGGACCAAAGCAAGTACATGGGTGCCACCCACTAAGCTACCTCAACGAAGTCGGTCGGTCTCGAGACGGACCTGTGGGTTTGTGTAGACTAAGAACGAATGGGAACCCGAAGTGTGATGGGCTTGTCGACATAAAACGCCACGGTCCTAAATAAGACAGTGCTCCTCGCACAATCAAATAAAGCGGTAAAGCATGGCATAAGTACAGGATAGTAATAAAGCCCCAAACTACTTGGCCCCGACAATACTTTGAAATCGGTACTAATCGATGGGTGCCCACACACCCCAATTCGTGGTTAGCGCTCGATCTCGGAGCAGTGTCAAGAACTCGGGTCCCACGGACACCAAGGAGCTGTTAAAATCCAAATATTGTCTATTACCCACCGTGCCTCTGCATTTACCTACTTTCAATTTTAGTTATTAAACGATATTTAAAGCCATGATCATCTCCAACATTAAACATGCGGCAATACTCCAACAATGTGGTAATCGACGACACGCAACAAGCACTTGAGTAAGCGGCCACGACGCTGCAAGTCCAACTATCTACCAAACAACAGGTAATAGGATGTGTCCAAGGCAATATAAGGCTGCAAGGGATATCACGGGTACGAAAACTAGAGCAACGCAACACAGATAGCAATAGATCAACAGGAGGGAATAAATACTATAAAAGTAAGATAGGTAGAAAGGGGGAGGTTCTCGCCTGAAAACATTGCCGAAGGTTCATCCGAAGATCGGGTCGACACTCACATCAACTCATCGGCCTAATCCGTGAAGAAGCAAAACACTAGCACAAACACCGGATGCACTATTTAATACGATGACAGAAGATCGGGCATGATGCATGTATGATGTATGACATGGCAAAGGTGCAATGCAATTAGATCATATTAAGCGGAACCGGGGTCCCGACATTTAATTAAACGGTTCAAGTTATTTTTCTACCCCGCAAATTAAATGTTGGATTAGCAAGACCAAACATGGCTTCGGTTCGCTATGCCAATTTAAATGGAGTCCGGAATAAGACAAAGATATCCCGCATATAGACTCCATATTTAATTATGAGATGAATTGGCATAATGCCCCCAAACCACAGACAAGTATGCATGCATGAACAATTAATATGCGACAGTTGATAATGTCATATTATAAAAATAGGGGTCTCGGATAAATGGGTCATACATCTGGGTACGGCAGATCTTAGTTCTGGGGGTTCGGGGCCGGACTCAGGGTTCAATAGGGATCGAGGTTCAGATTCAAGATGAAGAACTTGTTGTGTCGTGACGGAGAATTTGGGTCCAAGCGGTCGATCTTGCCGTCGCGAAGATCTTGTCGGGTCCGTGTATCGGGTCGGTCTTGGCGTTCGGGAAGAAGAACTTGGCGTGCGACATCGTCGGCATCGGTGCGGGAAGGAGGTCTTGCCGTTCCGTGTCGGTGACCTTGGCATCCGGGTTCTCGGCGAGCTCGGCGTCCGGGAAGGAGTACTTGTCGCACCGGGGTCTCGGTGTCCTCGGATCCGATTGAAGATCTTAGCGTTCGGCGGGATCGGTCTTCGGGTTCTTTGGGTTTTCCATGTGGCGGTCTTGACGTCCGGGCATCGGATCCTCGAGACCGGGGTCGTCGGGGGAGCGGAGAAGAGGCACGACGGGCCAGAAGCGAAGTTGATGCGGTATGCGGCGGAGCTCGGATCGAGCTGCTCGCATTCGGAGAAGAGGGCAACGGGGAGGAGCTCGGGATGGCGCCGGGTCGAGCGTCGGCGTTGTGGGCCGGCGGTGGTGCGCGCTGGTCGAGGCGGAGCGGCCTGAGGCGGCGAGCGAGCGGCCGGAGAGGTCCGCGCCATGGGGTCGGTTGGCAAGCGGCGAGGCGCGCCACGGATGTAGAAGCGGGCGCGGATGGAAGGAGGAGAAGCGGCCGACGGCGCGCGCTGCTCCACGGTGGGCGCCGTCCCTGGGAGATGGGATGCGGGCGAGCGAGGAGGTTGCATGGGTCGCGAAGCAGAGGAGGAAGGAGGCGGTGGCGGACCGGGACCTAGGGAGGAGGAGAGAGACGGGGGCGGTAGGTGGGGGGACGCGCCCCGACTGACGGGTGGGACCAGGCGGCGGGGTGGATCACGAGGCTGGATGGGGATTGGTGGGGTGGGACCGAGATCCAACAGAGAGGGGAGAGAGGCGGCTGCGGGCTAGGGTATGGTGGTGGCGGGGAGTGGTGTGGGGATGAGGTGGAGGGAAAAGGGAGGGGGTTGGTGAGGTGGAGGGAAAAGGGAGGGGGTTGGTGAGGTGGCAGGTGGTGGTTGGGTGGATGGAGGGAGGATAGCTGAGGTGGCGAGCACCGATTGGGTGGGATGAGGTGGAGGAAGGGTGGGTAGGATAGGATTGGGTAGATTAGGGATTAGACAGGCTGGTTTTGGGTAATTTTGGGGGTGGACGGCTAGGTCGGATCGACCCGGTTTGGCTGCCCCCTAAAAATAAAATAAATATTTTATTATTTAAAACGAGGCTTTTGCAAACCGTTGGTAGACGAAACAAAATATTTCGGAGACCCGGGTTTTGTGTTTGAATAAGGACGGGGCGTTCAGAAGACAAAAATAGATTTTTCGAAGATAGTTTTATGCAAACAAATGCAAGATGACATGACGATGCTCAAATGCAATGTGGCATGATGACATGAGCATGCGGTCATGATGATGCAATGCACAACAACAACGCGATTTTCTAGTAGTGGTTTTTGCGGGATGCCACAAAAGGTTGAGTGGAAAAATGATTCGGCAGAGGGGGTGTAGGTGAGCTGCGGGTTGGGCTTAGTGGGCCAGGCTGGCTGGGCTGCACCTTTTCATATTTTTTTTGTTCTGTTTGTTTCTCTTTTTCTCATTTGATTTTTCTGTTTTGATTTTGAATAAGCAATTGAAACATTCATTTGAATTCAATCCTTTGCCAAATTTTGTGTGGGTTTAAATACTGGTTAATAAGACATTCTCATATCATTTTTAGAATAATTTATTTATTCTTTTTAAGGTCTTTTGATTATTCAAAATAGGCTCTAGTTTTAAATCAAATAAGATTTAATAATAATTTCAAACACCATTTAAATTTCTAAAAACCTTCCAAAACTTTTCAGTAGGTTTTAATAGGGTGTCAAATAATTCATGGAACAATTTAATATGATTTACTAATCATTTGATTTGGGGATTAGTCTTATTTCCAATGGAATTAAATATAGTTTCAATTCCCTAAATTTTATTTGGAAGATTTATTTTATTTAAGTTGATTAAACAACTTTTATTTCACTTGGTTAAATTCCAAATATCATTTTCTCATTATTTAAATGATCATTCTTATTAGAGATTTGTCTTTCCTAAAATAGGGATAGAATGGTTAATGCCATTTTATTTTATTTTGGAAATTATTTATCCTTTTATTTTATTTGATTTGGATTATATTCATTCCATTTTCTTAATGGATTAGGCCAAGATTTATCTGGTCTTTCAAATATTCTTTATTTAATATTTCTTTCTTCATCTTATAAAATCCCTATCGTTTTATTTAGAGACCCAAACTTGGTGATTCCAATTTGTAAAATCTTATTTGAGATTTATTTATCTTTTTAAATATTTTTAGGATTAATTGCTCACCATTTGGTATGGTTTTTAGATAAGGGCTTTATTAGCTTTAGAAAAAACTTTTCCTTATCTTATTTAAATTCCTAAGATTTTATTTATGGTTCCAATTTAAGTGAAACCAATTTATATGGTTTTATAATATTTCTATCTGTCTTTCTTTATCATTTGTAAAGGTTTGTTGACAAGTTTTTATATGGATCAAATCCATAGGCTTGGAGATAACTTGGAAATGATTTTTATTCCATTAGGGTTTAGGGTTTTGGATTTATCTTCCAAGTGTTTAAATTTCGAGATGCATTTATTGAGGAATGCTTTCCACTTGATTTGAATTTAGTTGGATTCAAATGTTAACCAAAATTTGTTCCAGTTGGGATTTTTAAGTTTCCATTTAGAAACAAAAGTTTTCTTTTTACCTGATTTTCAACAATAATTTATTTTATTTTATTTATTTTCACATTACAAGATTTGGAAAATCTTGGGATGTGACACTTACTCATCCTTTCTCTATCTTCTGCCGTTGCAGGACTTTGAGTTTTACTCAAGGTAGTATTGGGCAACATGGGCAAGAACCCTTTCTTGCTATCTTCCATTCCAAACCTCTTTAGAACTTTGTCCAAATATGTACTTTGTGACAATGATATTAGGCGTCTTGATCTATCTCTATAAATCTTTATGCCTAATATGTAAGCTGCTTCGCCAAGATCTTTCATTGAAAAACTATTATTCAAATATTGCTTGACACTATTAAGAAGGTCTACATCATTCCCAATCAACAATATGTCATCCACATATAGTACTAGGAATGCTACAGAGCTCCCACTCACTTTCTTGTAAATACAAGCTTCTCCATAAGTTTGTATAAAACCAAAGCTTTTGATTAGCTTATCAAAAATTGATTCTAACTCCGGGATGCTTGCTTCAATCCATAAATGGACCGTTGAAGTTTGCATACCTTGTTAACATCTTTAGGATCGACAAAACCTTTGGGTTGTACCATATACAACTATTCATCAATGTCTCCATTGAGGAACACCGTTTTGACATCCATCTGCCATATCTGATAATCATAGTATGAAGCGATTACTAACAAAATCCTTACAGAGTTTAGCTTTGCTACTGGTGAGAAAGTCTCATCGTAGTCAACTCCTTGAATTTGTCAAAACCCTTTTGCGACAAGTTGAGCTTTATAGGCAGTAACATTACCATCATCATATGTTTTCTTCTTGAAAATCCATTTGTTCTCGACAGCCTTCCGTCCATCCGGTAAGTCCACCAAAGTCCATACTTGGTTTTCGTACATGGATCCAATCTCAGATTTCATGGCTTCTTTCCATTTATTGGAATTTGGGCTCATCATCGCTTCCTCATATGTCGCAGGGTCATCGGTGTTGTCCACCAACATGACACTCATAACGGGATCATACCAATCAGGAGTGGTACAAGTTCTTGTTGACCTGCGAGGTTCCGTGGTAACTTCAACCAAAGTTTCATGATCAACATTATTAGCTTCATCTCTTATTGGTGTAGGCTCCACAGGAACTACTTTTGGTGCTGCGCTACTCTCAAGTTCAAGAGAAGGTTCAACAACCTCGTCAAGTTCTACTTTCCTTCTAGTCACTTCTTTCGAGAGAAACTCCTTCTCTAGAAAGGATCCATTCTTGGCAACGAAGATTTTGCCCTCGTCAAGTTCTACTTTCCTTCTAGTCACTTCTTTCGAGAGAAACTCAATCTCTAGAAAGGATCCATTCTTGGACGCATTTTTCCGCTTTGGTTTCAAGCTTGTCGGCCTGTAACTTCTTTACATAAGCTTCACAACCCCAAACTTTAAGGAACGACAATTTTGGTTTCTTCCCAAACCATAATTCATACAGAGTCATTTCAACGGATTTATATGGTGCCCTATTTAAAGTGAATGTGGCTGTTTCTAATGCATAACCCCAAAATGATAGCGGTAAATCTGTAAGTGACATCATAAAACGAACCATATCTAAGAGAGTTCGATTACGACGGTCGGACACACCATTACGTTGTGGTGTTCCTGGTGGTGTCAATTGTGAAAGTATTCCGCATTTCTTCAAATGCTCGTCAAACTCGTAACTTAGTTATTCACCTCCACGATCAGATCATAGAAACTTAATCTTCTTGTTACGTTGATTCTCTACATCATTTTGAAATTCCTTAAACTTCTCGAAAGTTTCGGATTTATGTTTCACGAAATAGATATACCCATATCTACTCAAGTCATCCGTGAAAGTAAGAACATAACGATAACCACCGCGCGATGCTACACTCATTGGACCACACACATCGGTATGTATGATTTCTAATAAGTCCGTAGCTCGCTCCATCATACCAGAAAATGGAGTCTTAGTCATTTTTCCCATCAGACATGCTTCACATCTTTCAAGTGATTCGAAATCAAGTGATTCAAGAAGTCCATCGGAATGGAGTTTCTTCATACGCTTCACTCCAATGTGACCAAGACGACAGTGCCACATATAGGTCGAGTTATTGCTCAATTTCAAATGTTTAGCTTCAATGTTATTAATATGTGTATTATTACAATCGAGATTCAACAAGAATAGACCATCTATCAAAGTTGCATGTGCATAAAACATATTACTCATATAAATCGAACAACCATTATTCTCGGACTTAAACAAGTAACCCTCTCGCAATAAACATGATCCGGATATAATGTTCATGCTCAACGCATGCACCAAATAACAACTATTCAAGTATAAAACTAATCCCGATGGTAGATGAATAGGTAGCATGCCGACCGCAATCACATCAACCTTTGATCCATTTCTAACGCGCATCATCACCTCGTTATTCGCTAGTTTTCGTCTATTCTACAACACCTATTTCGAGTTACAAATATGAGCAAGTGAACCAGTATCAAATACCCAGGCACTATTACGACTACTAGTGATATATACATCAATAACATGTATATCGGATATACCTTTCTTCTTGATGTTGTCGTTCTTCAAATCCTCCAAGTACTTAGGGCAATTCCGCCCAAAGGACCTTACCCCTTGTAAAAGCACTCAAGACGTGCTTAGGCCCAGCCTTGGTCTTCTTCGCCGGCGCGGTAACATTCTTACTGTCCTTCTTGAAGTTTCCCTTTTTCTTAGACTTGCCTTGCTTCTTGAATTTGGTGGTCATATTGACCATCAAAATGATATTTGGTGCTCTTTCTTGATCTCCACTTCCACAGTCTTTAACATGGAGACGAGTTCGGGCAACGACTTGTCCATGTTTTGCATATTGTAGTTCATCACAAAGTTCTTGTAACTTGGTGGTAGTGATTGGAGGACACGGTGGATCCCCAAATCATTAGGAATCACTATACCCAAGCTTTGAAGCTTGCTTGCATGCCTAGACATCTTAAGCACGTGCTCACTAACGGAGCTGCCCTCTTCCATCTTGTCGTTAAATAACTTTTCAGAAGCCTCATAACTCTCAACTGCAGCGTGAGCCTCAAATATCATTTTGAGTTCACGGACAATATCATGTGGGTCATGGTTCTCAAACCTTTTCTGAAGATCCGATTCCAAACCGTACAAGATAGCACACTGAACTGTGGAGTACTGATTCTTCTGAGTGAGGAAGACATTCTTCACCTCATCGGTAGCATCAGCCGTAGGTGGGTCACCCAGTGGTGCATCCAGCACATAGGTCAAATAACCAGCATTGAGGACAATCCTTAAGTTGCAGAGCCAATCCGCGAAGTTGCTTTCATTGTTTTTCAACTTTTTTTCTATAGGAACGCATTAAAATTGATGGTAGGGGCCGCCATTGATCTACAACATATTTGCAATAGTTTAGACTAAGTTTATGACAACTTGAGTTCTAATTAATAGTTAAATTAATCTAGGTGAACTCCCACTCAAAACAATATCCCTCACATTGTTTTAGTGATCACACGAACCAAATCCACCATATCAAAACCGATCATCACGAGAGTTGATGAAGCTTCAATGGCGAACAATCAACATGTTCATCATATCTACTATATGACTCATGCTTTACCTTTCGGTGATCCGTGTTCCGAGACCATGTATGTACATGCTAGGCTCATCAAGATCAAACCTTAGCTTCCGCATGAGCAAAACTGGCTTGCTCCCGTTGTATACTCTCGCAGAATCTAACACACCCGATCATCACGTGGTGCTTCGAAACAACGAGCTTTAGCAACGGTGCCTACTAAGGATGAACACTTTATAACTTGAAATTTTGTGAGAGGGATCATCTTATAATGCTACCGTCGCAAACTAAGCAATACAAGATGCATAAAAGGATTAACATCACATGCAATTCATAATATGCGATATGATATGGCCTTTCTTCTTGTGCTTACGATATCCATCTTCAAGCACGAACATGATCTCCATCATCACCGACATTGCGTCAAGGTCAATGGCGCCGATCCATGGTTGTCGTCCACCAGCATCAACTATTACAACTACTTTGAATAATAGACACGCAGGTCTTAACGAAATTAAAATACAACCATATGGCTCCTACCGATTGCCAACTTACAATAAGGAACATTGCATACATCATATATAATCACAATCATGGCCATATCACATCACAACACACCCCTGCAAAACAAAGTTAGACGCCTCTAATTTTCTTTGCATGTTTTACATGGTTTGGGGCTTTCAATAAGTGTCGTTCTAACTTACGAACAAGAACCACAACGTTGATGTTTGAACTATCAAGTGCCTGTTGTAAATTGAATCTATACTGTGATGGGAGACATGCACCCGCAAAGCCACTTATGCAATACAAGTTGCATATCAAGCGTGGAGCAAGTCTCATGAATGATGTCATGTAAGGTTAGCCCGGGCCGCTTCATCCCATCATACCGCAAGATGCAAAGTACACAAAAAGCAATTGATAATAAAAGCACCACCGCCCATAATGACCATTGTGTTCTACTCGTGCAACAGATCTACATATAGACACGGCTCTGATACCACTGTAGGGGTTCGTAGCATGGAAAACAAAAAAATTCTACCGCATACACACAAACAAGCCAAGATCTATCTAATAGTTTGTAGCAACGAGTCTATTAGAGTACTCACCCTAAAAGATTCCAAAACGGTTAACGAGAGCAGATTCTCGTGGATGAAGTAGCTGTACACTTGTCGATCTCAAGATCGCGTTTCCGGCGCCGCGTTCCGGCAGCGCTTCCGCATTCGGTCACACGTTCGGTACTCGATGAAGACCTTCCTCTCCCTTGTTCCAGCAGGTAGCGGAGATTGTAGTTCTCCCCTCGCGATTCCGGCAGCACGACAGCATGGTGTCGAAAGTAGAGGGAAAATCCTGCAGGGCTTTGCCTAAGCCGGAGCAAGTTATGGTGTATCTAGGTTTTCCGGTGATCTAGATTTAGAGGGCCGGAGAGGAGGAGGTGGAGTCGGCGGAGGCTAGGGCGAGGGCGATGGCGGCGACGCAAGATGGGGAGGGATGGTTGTGGCCTCTTGGGGCAGCACCTCCCCTCTATCTATGAGAGGGAGGGCATCTTGGGAGAGGGGAGTTTGAATCCTTCCCAAAATCCCTATCCAAGTTGGAGGGAAAGAAAGACTATTTCCTTCTTCCACTAGGAAACCATTGTTCTAGTTTGACTTTTCAAACCTGCCTTTTGATTTGCAATTTAGAGCTCAATTCCTCTCTTGCAAATGCCCAACCAAGTGACCTGGGACATGATCCAATCATTCCACTTAACCATAATACATTCATGAACCATTCCCCTTTCGGTCCGGTGAACCTTCTAGACCCTTCTAGAACCTCTCTGATGAAAACATCGGAATCATTCACGAACTCCAGAATCGGACTTTCCTTATATGAATCTTATTCTCCGGACCATTCCGGATCTCCTCGTGATATCCCGGATCCCATCCGAGACTTCGAATAACATTCGGTCTCCTACTTACATTCCATATCTACTAAACAACATTGAATCCTTAAGTGTGTCTTCCTACGGTTCGTGAATTATGCGGACATGATCGAGACACTTCTCCGGTCAATAACCAATAGAGGAATATTGAAATTCATATGGCTCCCACATATTTCTACGATTACTTTGCGATCGAATGAACCACTTACATACGATACCAATTTTCCTTTGTCTCGCGATAGTTTACTTATCTGAGGTTTGATCGTCGGTATCTCTGCATACCTAGTTCAACCTCGTTACCGATAAGTACTCTTTTCTCGTTCCCGTGATATGTGATCCCTTGTGATCTAGTCACATGCTTGCAAGCTAATTGGATAACATTCCACCGAGAGGGCCCAGAGTATATCTATCCGTCATATGGATGGACAAATCCCACTCTTGATCCATGAGCCTCAACACATACTTTCCAAACACTCCATGCCACCTTTATAGCCACCCAGTTACGGTGTGGTGTTTGATGTCATCAAGGCATCCTTCCGGTGATGGTGATTAGCATGATCTCATGGTCTAAGGAATTAAGTTACTATGCATCAGAAATCTTATAGCAAAAGAACTATTGAAATGACTTGATCTTTATGCTACGCCTATCTATAGGAGTATGCCCATCGTACCATTCTCCTAATGATATGATCTTGTTGTTAATAACATCTCAATTGAAGGGAATATGCCCTGAGAGGCAATAATAAAGTGTTTATTATGTGTATTCCAAGTATATGATAGATGTTTATTTTGCATGCTATAATTGTATTAATACGGAAACATTAATACATGTGTATTTAATAAACAAACAGAAAGTTCCTAGTTATGCCTCTCTCATAAACTAGCTCGTTGATTAACAAGATGATCAAGGTTTCCTAATCATAGATATTGGATGTTGTTAATAACGAGGTCACAACATTAGTGTAATGGTGTGATGAACATTCATCCGAAGTATAGCATTACGATCAAAATTAATTGAGTTTATATTGCTATAACAACTTACGAAGTGATCCTAATCCTTATACCATGAGATCAGGTCAATCACTAACACCGGAAGAGTTTCTTGATAACATCAAACGACACACCGTAGCTAGATGATTATAAAGATGGGTTCAGAACTAAT
This sequence comes from Avena longiglumis, assembly GCA_030063025.1. Classification (NCBI taxonomy): domain Eukaryota; kingdom Viridiplantae; phylum Streptophyta; class Magnoliopsida; order Poales; family Poaceae; genus Avena; species Avena longiglumis. The sequence goes on along the minus strand of CP125976.1, from coordinate 74,409,312 downwards.
AAAGTGTTATGTTGAGGCCCATGGTTCGAGAGTGGAATTTGTTCATCCCAATGACGGATAGAAATGCTCTGGTCCCTCTCGGTGATATCACATTGGTTAGCTTGCAAGCAAGTGATTTGATCACTAGAATGTTATATCACGGGAACGAGAAAAGAGTGCATGTCAGTAACGAGATCAAACTAGGTATGGAGATATTGATGATCGAATCTCGGACATGTAATATATCGCAAAACAAAAGGATTAAGATACTAGCATAAAAGGTACCGACGATCACAAGAAAGTCATTGTTAAATGTGTGGGAGTCAGTATGGGTCTCCAGATCCCGCTTCTGATTATTGATCGGAGAAGGGTCTCGATCATGTCCACATTATTTGCGAACCGTAGGGTGCTACACTTAAGAGACACTGACATCCAATTGGAAGCAAAAGTTTCATGCCGGAAAGAATAACAAGCGTAGGAATTTATTTTACTAGATACCGAAACAGGTTTTGGGGTGAAATTGCAGAAAGTGTTTTTGCATGTGAAATGAAATACTATCAAGGGGTTATATGTGAATGTTTGTCGTTAAAGTAATTGACAAAATTCTGAATAAACAAAAGGAGTTTTATTTAATGAGAGTTTGCATTAAATTTGATGGAAATTTAATGGGAATTTGAGTGGGATTTTGAGTGGAGGGAATTGAAAGGATTTTTGTGAGTGGAGTGTCCACCCACATGAATGAGGGGAGGGAAAGGGGGCATCCCCCATGCGCCGGCCACCCCCTTGGGGTTTCCCCCCTCTCCTATAAAAGGCACCCCCTCCTCACTTCTCACTCACACCTCCTCGTGAAGGATCTCTCTCCCCTATAGTATTTATGTCTCATGGTCTCGGACTAGCGATATACATGTTCCCGGTGGCTATTCGGCAAGAAAGAGTTGTGCCTCCGCTGCATCTCCGGAGTGAGGAGACGGAGGTTGCTCGGTGCCTCGAACATGTGTGCGAGCACGGATGCACTGCTAAGTTGCGGTGCTAAGGACTTCCTCTCGATCTTGAGATCGGCAAGAGATCGTCTACATCAATCACGAGTTTGACTCGTTAAGCTTTATCGGTCATCAAGGGTATGTTCTCTACGGATATACATATGCCTGTTGTGTGTATCTAGGAGATAGATCTTGGTACATAGTTGTTCCCATCGTAGGAATTTTTTTGTTTTCTATGCTACGAACCCTACATCAATGTTCATGATTGAGAAACCACGATCATCTATTAACCAACAAGTTAGTATTATAAAGAGGCTTTACCAGGAACTCTAATTTAGTTTATAAATCACACAAGTATTAATGTTTCCGGTTAATACTATTATAGCATGAATGTAAAAATTTATCATAAACACAAAGATATAATAATAACCATTTTTATTATTGCCTCTAGGGCATATCTCCAACACTTTCATAAATTATTAAGTTGATCCGCCTAAATGAAAATAGTATCTTGATCATTTATATCGTATCATTTTTTTCTGTTTATTAGTTTTGTCTAATAATTAAATAAGAGACTTCATAATATCAAAATACCAAATAGGCTCACTTTGCGTCCCATGAAAAGAAAAAATTCTATTGGTGAACATCAAAGAAAAAACTAAGTTGTTTGGTAAGAAATTCTTCTAAAAGTGCCAAACCCAACGGATGCATGAAAGTTTGTATCGTGCTTTTATGTTTACGAGCTAAAGTTCTAGCGCATGAAATTCTTATATACTTTACTCGATACAAAGTCCGTTTTTCCAAAGATAACGAAAAAGATTTCTACATATGTGACCAAATAGATCAAGAATACCCCAATCTGATAAATCCATACAAACATGTTTAATAATAGGGTGCCTCAATCCAGTACAAAATTGAGATTTTGATAAGTATCCTATGAGGACAATAGTGGGAACTATGGTATGTGACGTGCACCGGCGGTCGGGACAATTCACCGTCGAAATCATGCTCCTTTGGATCTTGTATGAGAGAAGGACGATAAGGTTTTTGAGGAGCGCTAACGCGCGACTATTGACTTCATCATGGACGTTGTCTGGACAACGATGACTTCTTCCCAACGGTGACTACTTCTTCAATGTCAACAACCTCTTCGACGACATGGCTGATGCCAACTCGAATGCAAGCGGGTTCTCTTCTACACCATATGTGATCTTATTTCATCTTGTTTAGGTAGTGTTTCGTCTTCTATCAATCTATTTAGACATACTATTTACATTCTTTCTGTTAGATTCCATGGCTAGTTTTATCATTATTCTTGTAGTCATGTTTTATCTATTGTTTTTATGTATTAAATCTTTTGGTAAATTGCTCATATTTTGAAGATTTGCAACATAATAATCTCACATATAATGTTTATCTCATGTTTTAACATTGATGGCTCGCCGCAAGGTTCTGTTTTCACAGTCAATCAGAAAAATGCAGGAAAATAGGTTTCCATATTTCAGACACATCTACGCATCAGATTAATTTCCGTATGTAAAAATTTCCCGCTTATCATCGAGAAAAATCATTGCAAGTATGCATCATAGAAAAAAGTATGCATCATAGAAGCCAAAGCCTGCAAAAATGCAAAAACAAGATTAGCAAATTATGACGACAAGGGACACTCCAATTAGACGAGTTCTTGTGTTCTCTCTCTCTTTCTCTCTCAAGATGAAGACGGTATATGGATCTAAGGAGAAACACGAGGACGGTGTCCCAAAAGAAATGCGAGGAGGATATCACACCGCCTTTTGTTTTGTTTTGTGATGACATGGTGCTAAGCGCCCTTTTTAAATGTATAATTGAAGGTCAAGCAGATAATTTATGTGTTACTATCATACACCTCGTGTACCATGAACAAAAGGTTTCAAACCGAGTCGTGCATGAATGCAAACGCTTGGTCCAAATAGTGAACCCATGTTTCATGCGATTCGTGTTTTTTTTTTTACAGTTTGGTTCTATTTTGGTTTTTTTTGTCTCGTTCCCCTCCTTTTATTTGATTTTGTTTCACTTGTTTTCTTCTTTGGTGGTCTTTTGTGTTTCACCTTTTCTTTTGTCCTTTTTTTCTTTACTTTTCTTTTCGTTGGTTTTATTTCCCTTTCTTGGAAATACCTACTCCTTCTGATCCATATACTAAATCAGCGATATTTACAATGGATCGAAGGGATACATATTTTTTAGAAATACCCACAAAAAATGTATGCCTTCTATACTATGAGCATCTTTTCTTATTTGTATGGTACTCCCTCCATCCCAAAATAGATGTCTTAGCTTTTTTAAAATTTGAATGAATCTATATATTAAATAATGTCTAGATTCATCCAAATTTTAATAAATTTAAGACATCTATTTTGGGACGGAGGGAGTACTTTTTATTGTTTATAGAAACAATTTTTTATAACACATATTACTTAGATATATACATTTGTAAATATTTATAATTTGTATGCCACACATATCTTTCTTAGTAATAAATAGGTTTGTAAAAGTACATATATAATTTTGAATTACATGTGAAAAGTGTGCGCTGATGAGCGGCCCTGAATGTCGGCCCACTTAGGAGCCCCTCAGGGCAGGGGCAATTGCGTGGTCTGTTACGATGGGTTCTCCCAGATCTGTTAGGATGTAAACCTCAGGCCCATGTGGAATGACCCAAATGATTCCCCAAAAAAAGTGAAATGACCCGAATAACCAATGTTGTGTGCACTAGCTGTACTGAACCGACATAATTCACTGCCTCTGTGTTTGTTTTGGGACAGAAGAGGATGGTTCTGTACTTGTAGTAGTACTACTCATGTCATGGCCCCGATGTACTCTAACCAAGATTTATGAGTATGACCGTTTGGTTGATCAACTGCAAGCTCTACCTTATAAAAGCAGTACTGTCCGAGCTGATCTTGTTTACAGTAGTACTCCCTCTGTCCCAAAATAGATGTCTCAAGTTTTTCAAATTATTTATTCAAATTTTAATAAATCTAAGAAATCTATTATGGGACGAAGGAAGTACTATATATTGGCCTCGCGGGTTACATAAACCGGAGGCGCGAAACCAAATTCGACCAGGGACCAGATCACCAGATTTGAGTTACTATATCTACAGCCGTCGTGGGTGGAAACCTGCCGCGCTAGGACTGAAGAATGGATGACTCTTGTTCTGTTGTTCTTGTCTTCAAGCTTTAGCGATTCCGATTGGCAGCATACATCGTGATGCTATGCGCTTAAATGTCAAAAGCTAGAGGTATAGGTTGAAACTTTGGCATATATACGGCCTCTTTGCTTGCTGTAAACGGCAAGGCTGAGTTGCAGGATTCCGATGGCACCGATCTCCCATTAACTCCCCTGCGATCCGATCCGATCCGATCCGCACCGCACCGCACCGGAGTAAAAAGAGCTGCGAACTATGAATACTACGGCGTATCTATCACCACTGGGCCCATAGGAGATGGCGGGTGATGTGTCCTGCAAAACCAAAAGGCGACGTGGGGAAAAGTTGAAAAGCCGAGTGGTTTTCTAGGTGCTAGATGTTGCAGTTGGGGTCTTGAGTGGTGACCCGGTTGGCACAGGTGCAGTGCATGCCAACGCCCGTGTCCTCCTACTCCTCCTCGATCCCTTACGCACTGTCGCATGGCATGATCGCATACTCCCTCCGTTCGCAAATAATTTTTTAGAAAAATATACAATATTTATAACATTAAATTGATATCATTAGATTTATTTATAAATCTTGTTTCATAATATGTCAATTTGATGTAATATACGTTTATATATTTCTTTATAAAGTTGGTTAAATTAGATTATGTTTGACTTAAGCACAATCTATGCAGCAACGAGGGGTAGGAATTGTAGTGCTGATATTGCCACACATGAATTAGTTTACTGCTGTGCATGCAAACTGATATCGGAGTCTCAGACTTAACTGGACAGGTTAACAGGTTATAGTTACACTTCACATGATAATACAGTACGTTCCTGGGATGGGAGAGTTCAGATTTGAAAACAGCAGCGGCGCCCCAGCTCAGAGCTTCCCACTCTGACCGACTGCCCGACCTCTCGCGGTCTCGGACAGTAGATGTCCTCTGCATGCTAGCCTCAAGTCAGTAAACTATTAATTGCTTGAAACACGGCGTGCTTCCTGCTGGTCACCAGTGCGTAACGCAACGTACGTGACGCCTGCCATGCAAAGTCAGTAGTCCATACGCGCATCTACGCGATTTTTTTTAATAATATATATTTTTTAATTATTTTAAAAAGTATTGCACAGATTTAACAATTTTGATATATAACACATCATCGGTTTTGGCTGAGTCTACTGCGCCACTTGGCTAAGGCCAGACCGATTAAGCTACAATCGGCCGGGCACATGCTGAATGCATGTTCTTTTTCAATCGGTTTGGTCCTAACCGATTGCTTTTTCAATAGGTTTGGCCCGAAACCAATTGTTTTTTTAATCGGCTTGGTCCTGACTGGTTGGAGTAATCGGCTGGACAGTCGGTGCGACCCAGGCCGATTGAAGCGCAATCGGCTTGGCTCAAGCCGGCGATGTGCTAGATATCGAAATCCTTAATTTCGTGCAACACTTCTCGAATTAATTTAAAAAAATATATCATTAAAAAAATCGCCGCATCTACGACAAACTAGTATATACTCAATAAATTCGGCGAGTGTTCAAATTTTAGCTGAAACCCCTATGAACTCGAAGGTACTGCCCTGTAATAAGTCGTGACACCAAAGTTTGTGTTTGGCACGCATGGATTATGCTGCAACTGGCAATACCAAAGCGGCAAAAGTCCTCCATTGTCGACGACACAGCGACGGCATACAGAGAGCTAGCCGCGCCACGTAATCAATCCTAGCGCACAGTGGAAAAGGACGGGCGCACGTAGACGGATATGTATGCGTCCACTTGGCGCCCAGTGGCCCGGCTGGTGCGCCTCACGGTCACTCATCACAGGATTCGACGTCAAAAAAGAAGAAGGCCGAAAAATATCACTAGCATATCGCCAGCTAGGTTGCTCGCGGAGGGCGTCGCTTGCAAGCTACGGATATCCCGAGGGCGAGCGCGTGAAAGAGACGAATATCTCTGGTCCGGCCGAGACGTCGCTGACAGGCAGGCCCCTGTGAGCAGAGAGACACCACCGTCTCAGGGACGGAGCTACACTGCATGCGAAGCGGACGGCGAGGGAGTAGCCGAGTAGGGGCGAGCGAGGGTCATGTCAAGTGGTGGACGCGGCTTGCCTGCGGCCTCTTGGTGCGACGATCCGTGCGACGCTTCCGTTCATTGAGGATCCCACGGCTGCTGACAGTTTTTCCATCCAGCGAGGAAAAAACGGAAATAATTAATTCCGTATTTCTTTCTTCTTCCGTACTCGTTCCAAACAAAAAGAACGGAGATAGTAGGAGCACCGCGCTCCACCTCCCGCCGCCCCCTCTACTTCCTCACCGTTGGCTCTGGGTCCCTGCGGTTTGCCCGTGTCGTCGTCTTCCTCCTCGTGACTACTGGGTTCGGCAAGATTACATCTCTGCACTAGGTTGCGACTGCGAGGGGCATTGGGTCGTCGGTGGTGGCATCGATGGAAAAGATAGCCTGTGCTTGTGGGCTGCGGCATGGGAGCACGAAGACCAGACTGAACTGGAGAACACGAGCGTGGCGGCGGTCGGCGGGAGGTTACGCAACTAAAGGTGGAGCGCGACAAGCCCGTTCTCCTGCAGTGGCCGTCGGCGACTTCGGGATCTGACGCTACGTAAGGTAGAGCTAATGGCGGCAGAGTGTGTCAAGGCGTGCTCTGTGGGATGGCAAGAGCGGAGGAAAGTTGGCGGCGGTCATCGTTGCGATCGCGCCATACCGCTACCAATTCCGGTTCCGCGTCCCATCCACCATGACTCCTTGATGGGCCATGGCAACTATGCCATCGAGTTCTGCTCGCTCGCCATCGATCTAGGTCCTCACGATGCCGGCTGCTCGCCGCCTCGGGACCTATGTCGTGAGTCGTGACCCTGCCGGCTGCCGCCGTCTTTCCGCTCTCCGGCAAGAAAAGTTTGGTCTGACACTCTAACTGACTTTGGAGAGATTTTGCGATGCGAGATGGACGGGCATACGAAGTCGTGATTATATTGCCGTATTTCTATTTTCCATCTTGAAAATAAAAGCAGGAAATAGGGATAACCGTGGGATCCTCAACGAATCGGAAGCGTCGCACGGATCGTCGCACCAAGAGGCCGCAGGCAAGCCGCGTCCTCAAGTGGTAGGGCTCTCACGCGTACGGCGTGCATGTGGCGACGTCGGCTGCGTGCATGCATATGCATGGCACCGGCCACGCCTTGAAATCCATAAAGATCGTCGCCCTGCGTGGCAATGGCAAAGGGTCTGAACTCTGGAGGGAACGTATCTATCAACTCGAAGCCCATCAAGGATCGATGCAATGCACAGCCAGCTTCGCTTTCAAATTTTTAAGCAGTATATACACTCATGGTGGGAGCCTCCCTCGGTCCATTTGCTTTGGGCCCTGGGAGGCTGGGACCTGGCACTTCATCAGTCAACCTACGTACCCTCTTCCTCTTGCCTCTTTGAACCCTCCGTCCCGATAAGCGCTTTGGAACCGGTGGTCTCGAAAATCAGTGCAGCTGTCTTGACGAATTCAAATTGCCCGTCGCCCCGTTTATACTACTCCAATATCAGTGCAGCTGTCTTGACGAATTCAGTGTACTCTGATTTTACCAAGTCTATCATCTACTTCGGTCGACTGGGTTTCTCCAATATTCTTCGTCTGCTATACTTCCGTTTTGCTCGCTCAATCCCATGCCATATGCCTCGTGGTGTGGCTTTCCCTACCTCCATCCATCGGCTGCAGATCGACCAGTGCGTCGCTGTAAAAGAAAGCTTTGGTCATATCCGTCGTCGACGGAAAAGGTGGTTCGCACCTTTGGCGCGTTCGTATGCCAAACCTTATCAGGATTAGTATCCTTTCTCTTCCAAAGCAGAGCTACCTTTCCTTTCCATTCTCGCCCAATTCTGCGATCCATGCACCATTGGAGTAAGATGGGGCCAAAGGCACTCAAGACCCACCCCCACGCGCCTTTCCGTGACTCCGGGCGTGGCAGTCGTCTCTTGCCCGGTCGAAACCGGCGCGGCAGCTCAAGCCCGCTCTTTCCGGAACTGTTTCGTTGGCAAGCCGAGACGAGAAGATCGAAGGCCATCCCTGTTACCAGTTGGCATCTGTCGACGTATTAGGAGAGTAGCGAGCAGCACCATTCATCCATTGCGGACCGGAGATGCACGATAGGTTTAATGCCAACGACGGGAGGGGTGGTGCTCCACCGAGCACTGCCACTAATTGACCTTACCGGATTGATTGTAAACATCAAGTATAAACAGATTGCTACACATAATATATGAGGCATAATTTGCAACAGTAGAAATATAATCTGAAGAAGATCAATCAAGAACGCATATGGTGCAAAAGAGCAACAACTCGCATTGGTATTGGTGTTGTTAGTCATGTTTTCGAAGAAGGTGGTCGACATCGGGGAAGAAGTCATCGTCTGGAAGTAGTCGTTAGCGTCCGTAATAAAGCCAGTAGTCGCGCGACAATGCTCTCCAAAAATCTTATCGTCTCTCTCACGTACAAGATCGCAGGAGCTAGGGTTCCATAGGCCTACTGTTCCGTCTCGTGATGCAGGCCGCAAAAAGGGATGGGAAAGACTTGGAGGTCGCACAAGCTTTAGAGTTGGAGGCGTTGTGTGATGGTATGTGTTTTGTGCATATTTGAGCAACCTCGCTCATATAGGCACCAGAGGAATAGGTGATCATGCCGCGCGAGCAGATGAATTGGAGATTTGAGAGACGAAACAAAAGGTTCTATTAAAACTCTACTAAGTTTGGATTAAAAATTCGCTCACACCAATCTCTTCTTCCTAGCTGAACGAAATGTTTTACTCCCTCCCCTTATTTTTCTGTTCCACCCCACCTGTCTGCCCACTTTTTGGGGGGTCGCCGCCTTAACGCAAGTATCGTACTCCCTCTGTTTGGGACTATAAATCCCGCGCGGATAACTACGTTGTCAATTTGAGCAACAAAATATAAATAGTATAGCATAAAAATTATACCATTAGAAACTTTAGAGGTTATATTTTATAATGGTATAACTTTTGTGATATATAAGTTATATTTTGTTGGTCAAATTAACAACCTAGGTATGCGCGTAGGACCTATTATCCCGGACAGCGGGAGTACCTCAGAACTGGTCCCTATGTCTATTTTTATTGAGAGAAAAACATTACACTCTTTCTTTCATTTAAACTGTAAGAAACTAACAATGGTATCTTATTTTTATCCGATGAAAAGACAATAAAATATAACTCAATACAAGTTAGTGCGCATACAAAGTCATATTCCAGGAACATACATTGTAGAATTTTTATCATACAACTCAATAATAAAATGAGATAGTAACAAAGAAATAACTGGATCCTCGGAGGACTACGTTTATTTCACTAAGCAGCTTAATCTAAAACCGTTTATGCACAAACAGAGACATAAAAGAACTGGGTCCTAATGTTGTCTAGGGGTTTATCCCCATCTGAATATTAATATAGTCAGAGTGAGCTCTAGAAATCCAATTCGGCTCACACGTGTAAATGATCCATTGTGTGAAAACATATTATATATATACAAATATTTCTATATATATAAATATATCCTAACATTATATGGTCGTACACAAGTTTGCTTGTAAAAAGAACATTTTAGGTATCCCTATAAAGAAGACAATTTCAGTGCTCCAACACGTCGTTCATGAACATGTTTTTATCTTTTTACACAAGCCACATAAAATGTTCATTTTTCTGAAAACTTGTGTACGGATATACAATGTCCGGATGTATATGCAAAATTTTCGTTCAGATTTTTTTGATAATTAAATTTTCATTTTTAATGTACTTTTCATGATAGACTCATTTGCACCTAAGAGCCAAAACACCACCTCCGAGTGCGCTCTATGAAAAATGTTTTTGGTATTGCCACGGCTCCTCCTGCATTCAAGAGCGGGCCTAGAAATTTAGGAGAGACTATTTAAAATATATAAAAAGTTGTGTATAGAAAATATTAAAAAAATACAGCCATGGGGGTTTAAACCCCCAACTAAAAGGTTCAACAAATTGTTCCTGACCTCTTGAGCTAATACATCCCTTGTTTCACTCGAAAACTGTTAATATTTTCTATATACATTGCATAAACTTCACGTATCATTATTTTGGTACAATATTTTGGATATTCAACTAAATACCCTTGACTTGAGCTGGGCCCACCCTTGCCTGCATTTAGCTGTCCATCGTTGATCTCAAGCCGGCAAGGGAACAAGTAATATCCAAAGTCTAAGAAGAAGTAAAATGGTGATCAGCAACCTCGATCGGCAGAAGAATCTAGGTCGACGTACATTGCAAGTAGTAATGGACGAACCGGCGCAGTGAATGCAGTAGTACGCCTCTCCGTGAGCCGTTTCATATTTTTACCCTGCGTCGATGGGAACCTGACAAAGTGACAAGGTTAACCATGTCCACGGTCTACAAGCCCATAGACGCTGGCCAGCCCGAAGATTAAAGAGAAACGTGGAGTGCAGCCGTCAGCTCCTCTTTAAACAGCTGTTCAAATACTAGGTCTAGCATTGAACCTGGGGCGCTCTCTACCCATTCGGGGCTAGCCACGTCCCCGGCATGACGCGTCCATTCAACTGCCAGCTTGGATGACGACTCGGCAGCCTGTGACCTTTCCGGGAATCGTGCCGAGAAAAGCAATCGTCGATGACAGGTGGGCCCTCTGCGTTGGACTGACACCCAAGATGCGTTACGTCGTGTGTAGTAGCAGTTTACGTGACGCGACGAGCCTCGAATATCAGAGCGCTGGGCTGGCCGTTCAGGCTTGGTAGTACTACCGGAGAAAGAGGCTGTGCCTCCAAGCAACGTAATCGAATACCGAAACTACCCCTACCGAAGAGCGTGGGAACCGCAGTTTTAGGCTTTTCCCCTCGTTGGCGGTGTCGAATCAAGCCGCGGCACCGGACGACGGACCCGCCGAGAGCCTGAGACAAACTATTGAAACCCTTGAATTCGGAATATGGGGAAAAAATTCACGAGGCCATTTCAGTAAGTTCATCATCTACAAAACTACAGCAGCAGGATGGGTCAATTTTGGCGACAACATCAAGATGCATACACGCGTCCGGTGAAGCCACTTGAGTGTCACCTTAACGCTTAGCAGCCCGACGGTTGAATTAGGTGAAGTTTTGAATTTGTTTGGTCATTGTGTCTTTTTGGACTTTGTTCCGTCAATGTGTTTCTTTGGACTTTCTAGGGGTGCTGATGGAAAATTCGAAAGTTAAGTCATATCCCTATGTATAGAATCGAATATCAACAAATTCTAGGAAGACACTAAAAATTGCCACTAAATATGGACCAAAACTTCAACAAAGTGTCTCAAACATCGCTGGAAAAAAAACTTCAAACCCTGAGCAATATGTCTCTCTCACTAGCACTACGTGCACTCCCATGCACCGCCGGAGCTACATGCATGTCAGGGGCGCGCACACACACATAGAGATTTTTAAAAATCATTGATGGAAAAAAAATTTAGGGACCTAGAAAAGAAAAGGTAGTGTTATTTGTCCATCCAAACATTTATAATTTTATTTTGGTCCCCCGGTATTCTTGGCTAGCTCCGCCACTACTCCCATGGGCAATGCTTCCATACAAATAAGTACAACACTATGAGTTGACGAACTTTTTTCCGTTAAAGGGTATTGTGTTCATGCCAAGCTAATATCAAGTACACCATGTCCCTCCAACAATACCATGTAAACAAATCAAGACATTGAGAATGCACGCAAAAGAAAATAAAAGGTACAATAAAAAGCATGACAAATAACACTCATGTTGAAGCTATCACGGGCACACAACTGCAAGTATCCGCCGTCATTCACAACACATAAACTGCAAGAAAGATTCCCCAAAAGCAGAAACGCCTCCACGAAGGGAACGACATGCAAGCGTCGTCGTCGTCGAATCCAACCACTTAAGGTCAAATCATGGGGTTACACCCCGGAGAGGAAGTTAAAGCAATCCCCGCAATGCCTTCAACAAGGAAACAAATGTAAACACGGTCAGTACAAGGTACAACCAACAAAGGTAAGCCCTAGGATTTTCATCATGGGGCTCGACATCCATTGCTCAAAAAGAACCATCCAACCATAATGCTCTTGTGTTGTCTTGTCCACTTGCCGAAGATGACGATGCAGTCTAGATGGGCACGAACATGCCATGGACATGAGGGCATCTCTACCAGGTTGACCCATCTTGCGGACTTATACTATCTGTTCTTGTCCGTTTGGGTCGTGTCCCGAGCAATATTTGGATCGTGGTCTGGCCTGCCCGCGATTCTTGCATAGTGGACGCACCCAAATTGGCCTATTTTGTTATCGACACATGATGATGCTCGACGTGGCACGCCGTTGGTAACCCCAAGCGTAGGTGTGAAGAGCAAGCGACAAGTTTTCCTCGATTGAGACCGAGGTTATCGAACCGGAAGGAAGGAAGCGTCACACGGTGTTGTAAACGCGAGACACACAACACAAACTCAAGACTTTGTCCCAACGAATCAATGAGGTTGTCAAGCTCACCGATTTGCTGTAACAAAGGATTAAACGTATGGTGTAGAAGGTAATGGTTTGCAGCAATTAAACAAGTAACGTTGGAATATGTATCAATGGTAAAGATTGGACCGGGGTCCATAGTTCACTAGAGGTGCTCTCCTTAGATAAACAACATGGCATGAAGGGTAAACAAATTACAGCGGGGCAATTGACAGGAACTGAGCAGTGCATAACAATGCAATTACTAGTCATAAAGATCCTATAAGATTCGATTGAGCAATACAACAAGATACATAGACCGCCATCCAACTGCATCTATGACTAGAATCCACCTTTAGGTTATCATCCGAACCCCCTCCAGTATTAAGTTGCAAGCAACAGACAGCTTCTTTAAGCAAAGTGTGTAAGGTAAACAGTCCACATGTTTCATGAACAAGAGACCGTTGTTTTCTCCCTAGTAGCAACAGCACATCTACAACCGAAGAGATTATTGTCACTTCCCTTGGAAACTAGAGGCATGAACCCACTATCGAGTATAAATACTCCCTCTTGGAGTCACTAGCAACTACTTGGCCAAGATAGCTACTAACAACGGAGAGCATGCAAGATCACAAACAACACAGACATGATAGAATCATAAAAACAAAACCATTAATCAAACCAACATAATAATCTCAATATCCATCGGATCCCATAAACACAAAGATGCATGATTACAAATATATTAGATCTTGATCATGAACGGAGCTCACAAGATCTATACATGAAAGAACAAAGGAGGAGATACAACCATCTAGCTACTACATGGACCCATAGTCCAAAGTGGAACTACTCACGCATCATACCAGAGAGAAGGCCTCCGGGATGATCTCCCCTCCGGCAGGGTGCCGGGAAGAACTTCAGATCCCCCCGATCTAGGGAGGATAGTGGCGGTGACTACAGACGGTTTCGTGGAGATTTGATCGGATGATTAGGGTTTTTACATCAGGGGCTTCTTATAGGTGAAGGGGGAGGCCGAGGAGGCGACTAGGTCAACCTGCAGCGGGCCCACCCTGGTCGCGCTGGGTGGCCGCCTGCACGCTTCCTCGTCTCCCCTCTGGACTTCTTGTTCCCCATGGAAAGTAATTGATTTTGACGTTTGTCCCGACCAATTCCGAAAATATTTCTTTACTACCTTTTCTAAAACCAAAAATAGCAGAAAACATGCATCTAGCACTGTTGCAACTTGTTAGTAGGTTAGTACCAGAAAACATGTAAAAAGCACCTCAAAGTGTAGACAAGTAAAGCAAAGTAGATACTAAACAAGCATGGAGCATCAAAAATTATAGATATGTTTCCGACGTATCAACGTCCCAAGCTTAACTCCTGCTCGTCCTCAAGTAGGTAAGTGATAATAGAATAATTTTTGAGGTGACATGCACACTCACAATAAAGATCCAACCATTTGCAAGCATTGAAAGCTGGGATCAAAGAACTCTAAACATGTGCATGGAAGATGGAGTTCTAACAATAGGACATAGTAACTATGCATGCAACATGACAAGCTACAAACAAAGATCATGAATAACATGCATTGAAAAACATTTGTTTGTTTCACATACAGAAAACATAGCATAGTGGCAATCAGCTTGTCCCTCATAGAGTAGCAATATAGATGCATAGGACACCTTCAAAGTTCACAACGATGACTAGAAAGAAATAGCACAGGAACAAGTAATATCACAATATGCATCAATCAATAAGCTTTGGAGCACTGCACACAGAATGACAACTATGCTGTCTTAATTGTGCCTAAAGGTAGAAGGTGGAGACTCAATAATGGTGGAAGAAAGACCTTTTTTATAAAGGAAGCAGGGATTACAAGTTTCAAAAAGATCTTCCAAAAATTATGGTACTTATTAGCTTTCAGCCCTCATTGCCCCTATCATGAGCATCTTTAAATGGTTAAGGTTAAAGTGGCAAAGATGGAGTATATGCTTGACGAAGTATAAGTTGGCAATATCAAGTCCCTTGAATACGAGGGCCACACCTCATGCATACTCAACTTTGGGTCCAGGTAAGTTCTTGTCATTGTAAGTATTTGCATATCATTGAGAACCGCTAATGGGGTACCCCTTGCACATGGTATAGGAGCTTTCCCATAACCAAAATGACAAAGCAAGTAGACAATGAGCATCTCAGCAATCTTCTTGTGTACCATGAGAATATGGTGCTTTTTTCTCTCTTTCCTCTTTTCTCAACGTGTCTCTTTTTTTTTATAAGAAGAATGCTTCATAGATGTCACTATGGTGATGCTGCAAGTTTCCACCATGATTAGGCATGGCTTAGGCTTAGCGGCCCAGGCGTTTCTCTAACATAGGATACAAACTCCATGGACTTACAAGTTCCCTCTTTATTTCACACCGGTGACATTCATAGACAAAATAGCATGATATCAACTGAGTACAAAGTACAAGTGCAATGTTGAAAACGTTCACCGTGATAGCACGGTTCTGCTAATTCCAACTTATAAGTGCAAGCATATACAACAAAGTTGTCACAATGGTTCAAGTTTATTAGGGGCAACGAATATAAAGTGTGCCATCAAGTTCGTGAGGGCTTTAATCACTAAGTTTTCACATAACAAAGTAGTTTTTAATTGAAAGATAGTTGAAAACAAGAATATACTTGGAATGGTGTAACACACCATGCATAGGAGTTCATAGTGGAGACTTTGGAGTAACTCGGTTTCTTGGGAGTTGGAGGCATGAGTAGAACTTACTCACACAAGTGGAGGCTAGCAAAAGACTAGGAGCAATCAACTAGGAGAGCATAATGGCCATAATTATGCAAAGCAACAAAGCATACTAATCAACGCAAAGAGTGGTGCTACAAGTCAACGACTAAATGATCATAGAGGCTAATGGTGACTTGTCATAGTCATAACATGGTGTGAGCATGTGCCAAGTCAACCCAAGCAAAGCATCAAAGGAGAATACCACAATATTATGCTTTTGCATGCTAAAACAACGCATAATTTCTTCAAGGCACACTAAGCAATCCCAATTGTTTGGAACAAGACATGATACAACAATAATCACTAAGCATGAGGTCAAAACAACACCTAGCATGTCATGCTAAAGTCCAAGTCACAGTCAATGCAAACTCCTCTTGCACTTCAAGCAAGAACTTACTACTCATTTCCAACAACAAGCAACTTATTTGCAAAACAACACAGCTAGAATGGGGGTCCAAAATTCTTTATTCAAGCAAACTAAGCAACCTAAGCAAAGAAAACAAAAGCTAAGACACTCCAAGAACAACACAACTGTGCATGAAATAATAAAAACGAAGTGCCTAGACAAACCTGAGCTTTTTATTAATGAAGAAGGTGATGCCTTGGGCATCCCCAACCTTTGACGCTTGTACATCTTGGATATTTCTTGGGGTGACACCATGGTGACATCCCCAAGCTTGAGCTTTTGTCCATTGTTCATCTCATTGCATCATTCTCTCTATACACCTGAAATTTTTCCTTCATACAAAACTTCACACAATCTTCATTAGCTACATTAGTGTATTCAAAAGATATTAGACCTCTGGCAAAGCTTTGGAACAACAAGGCTTTTCACTAAAAACACAAGCTACTGTAGTAACTCCTTCAAAAAGCTCAATTCACCTAAAGAGAACTAAAAAAGGAATCAATGAGAAGCAAATGCAAATACTGGCAGAAATCTGTCAAAACAAATCAGCAGGTAGAAACTGATTTTTTCGAACATCTTCTATTGCTCAATCAAAAAGTGTTGAACTAATGAAAGTTATCTAACGTACTGGGGGATTTATTCGTAAATTCTGATCTCAATCCGAGTTACAGAGAATCCTCACGAATTATTTTGGTGGAGGACAAAAATCTGTTTCGGGACAACAACTCCCCAAATCTTACTTCCCTCTCATTAGAGGTCATTCTTGGCACAAAAATCAAACAAAAAGGATAAGGAGAGGTCATTACTAAAGTAATAACTTCCAAGACTCAAGGAAACTCTTGGTTATCTCCCAACAAGTACTTTTCTTTAACGCCTTTAAGTTAGGCATAAGAAGCAAGAAGAATCAAGTATTTTAAAATGAAGAAGCATTACCCCTCTTGTTCTTTCCTTTCTTACCTTTCTTTTTCTCTTTAGGCAAGATATGATTGCTTACCGGAGGAGCAAAATGCATAATGCCCTTTCCCACATCTATTACTGCCCCAAGGTGTTTCAGTAGAGATATTCCAAGTGTAATTCGTCCCTTGCCTACACATTCAATAACAAGATAATCAGTAGACACCATTTTCCCTGAGATTTTTGTAAACACACCTTCAGCTATTCCAATGGGAAATATAGTGGCATTGTTGGTAAGAGATATTTCATCTCCTACTTCAGTAAGCCCCCAAAGACTCAAGGAATCATAAATATCTTTAGGCATGAGGCAAAATTCAGACATGATATCACAGCGAGCATCAAAAAGTTTAGTGTTTATTGAGACTTTTATTGTGGGAAACCATTTTGAAGGCTCAGAATTTAGGGGAACATAATCATGGTAAGTCCTAAGCGTGTGATATCAACTATTCATAACAGCAATACTAGTCTCAAGAGTGTTCAACCTGGCAAAAATATTTGTGAAAGAGGAATCAGACTTGCCAGGTGTATTATAAATTGTAATCAACTTTTTTATGGCATCAAAAGCTTCATCCTCAGTACATAGCAAAAAATCTATCTCAGCCACAACATCCAAAGCATATCTATAACGAAGAGCAATATCGTGGTAGAAACTATCAAGGACCAAGCTAAGGCTTACCTTAGGCTTAGTTTCCCTCTAGAAAGCAGAGATTCTAGACCAAACTTGTTTAAAACTTTCTTCACGTTTTTGCTTAAAAGTGGAGATTTCTACCATAGGGGAAATAAAGGTTGGTCCAAAACCAGACATGGTAGCAACTAGAGCAGGAACTAATTTTTTTGTGTTTTTGAATAAAGCAAGCAAACTAAAGTAGACTATTTTTTTGGGGTTTTTTGAAAAGAGGCAAACAAAACCAAGCAAAAAAAAAGCAAACTAAAAACAAAGTAAAGAGAAAGGAAGTGAAGGACTCCCCTTGTGAAGACTTCCTTAGCCTCCCCGGCAACGGCGCCAGAAAGTCTTGATGATGCTCGACGTGGCACTTCGTTGGTAACCCCAAGCGTAGGGTGTGAAGAGCAAGCAGCAAGTTTTCCCTCAGTTGAGACCGAGGTTATCGAACAATAAGGAGGAAGGAACCGTCACACATGTGTTGCAAGCAACGCGGAGACCTGCACAACACAAACTCAAGACTTTGTCCCAACGAATCAGTGAGGTTGTCAAGCTCACCGGTTTGCTGTAACAAAGGATTAAACATATGTTCTGGAAGGTAATGGTTTGCAACAAGTAAACAAGTAACAGTGGAAGATGTATCAATGGTAAAGATTGGACCGGGGTCCATAGTTCACTAGAGGTGATCTCCTTAGATAAACAACATGGCATGAAGGGTAAACAAATTACAGTGGGGCAATTGACAGGAACTGAGCAAGGCATAACAATGCAATTACTAGTCATAAAGATCCTATGAGATTCGATTGGGCAATACAACAAGATACATAGACCGCCATCCAACTGCATCTATGACTAGAAGGCCACCTTCAGGTTATCATCCGAACCCCCTGTATTAATTTGCAAGCAAGAGACAACTGCTTTAAGCAAAGTGTGTAAGGTAAATAGTCAACATGTTCCATGAACAAGAGACCGTTGTTTTCTCCCTAGTAGCAACAACACATCTACAACCGAAGAGATTATTGTCACTTCCCTTGTAAACTAGAAGCATGAACCCACTATCGAGCATAAATACCCCCTCTTGGAGTCACTAGCAACTATTTGGCCAAGATAGCTACTACCAACGGAGAGCATGCAAGATCACAAACAACAGACAGATGATAGAATCATAAAGACAAAACCATTAATCAAACCAACATAATAATCTCAATATCCATCGGATCCCCGCAAACACAACATGCATGATTACAAATAGATTAGATCTTGATCATGAACGGAGCTCACAAGATCTATACACGAAAGCACAAAGGAGGAGATACAACCATCTAGCTACTACATGGACCCGTAGTCCAAGGTGGAACTACTCACGCATCATACCAAAGAGAAGGCCTCCGGGATGATCTACCCTCCGGCAAGGTGCCAGAAAGAACTTTAGACCCCTCCCGATCTAGGGACGATGGTGGCGGTGGCTACAGACGGTTTCATGGAGATTTGATCGGGTGCTTAGGGTTTCTGCATCGGGGGCTTCTTATAGGCGAAGGGGGAGGCCGAGGAGGCGACTAGGAGGGTCAAACCCTACCCAGGCATGGGACCACCCCTGGCCGCGCCTGAGGGGGGTTTGGCCACCCTGGCACGCTACCTCGTCTCCCCTCTAGACTTCTTGTTCCGCACGGAAAGTAATTGACTTTGACGTTTGTCCCGTCCAATTCCGAGAATATTTCTTTACTAACTTTTATGAAACCAAAAACAACAGAAAACATGCATCTGACACTGTTGCAACTTGTTAGTAGGTTAGTACCAGAAAACATGTAAAAAACACCTCAAAGTGTAGACAAGTAAAGCAAAGTAGATACTAAATAAGCATGGAGCATCAAAAATTATAGATACATTTCCGACGTATCATCAGCCAACTCGGCCAGTCTGCTAACTTGGGAGAGAGAGAGAGAGAGGACACCCTTTGCGTGACTGCCAACTAGACCTGATGAGGGTTCGACTCATCAATGCCCATTGTTATGGACTTGGGTTTTGGAGAACATGCGGATGCTGGAGATCGCGAAATGGTTAACAGACACGCAGCAAGGGGACACGAGGTTTACCCAAGTTTAGGCCCCTGGAGGGAAAACCCAACTACTGCTTGTATGTTCTTGATTGATGGTGGAACCGAAGGTTACAGGGAGTGCGCGGATGCAATCTGGCAGGAGATGTGTGTATGAGTTGGAAGATATCCTCCTCGCCGTGCCTTCCTGTCCTTTATATGGGGAGGCAAGGTCTCGGGTAGATCGAGTCGGTTACAAGTTAGGGCTTCACCCTGAAATATTCTATCTATAGCTCAGTCTTTGTGTGGATATTCACTGGGTTGGACCGGGTAGGCCAATATCAGGCACCCGTAGAGACTATCCATGTCAATACCATTCTGCTACAACAACCGAACCGCCTTTGTCCAGCCAGACACATTCGTGACACAAATTTGATGCATGGATGGGACGGTCCTGCCTGATCGGTTCGGATGGGTCGTCCCGCTGGGACGCCGCATTTTGTCCTAGCTATCCACGCGGACTAATTAGGACGCGATCAGACTGTCTGGGTCACCCCGGTCGATATGCGATGGGATATGAAAATCCGACTTAAACCATAGCTCACCCACCCAAAGAGATCCGCTCACAACATAGTCATGTTGTCCATGCGGCTGAAAAATAACCATGTGCGGTGACCCAGCATACCACTGAATGATATAGTACACTATATTCGTTGACATAACACCAATGAAACACCATTCACTAGTATTACATGCCTTAGAGTGGTACAACAGAAACATAGCAGGTCCAAGACACTTATTATAGGTTACAACTCGACTCTTTACGAAAGATCCAGAGAATGTTCTAGGTTAAAGTGAGAGAAAGAAACTTCTTGCAACAAAGAACTAAAAATAATCAACTCGTAATTATCATACTAATAAGATTATCATCTAACTACTGGGTTTGTGTTGTTGCTATTGCTATATTCTACAGAAGTAGGTTCTATGGCTAAGGATTATATTCCTATCTAATCAGCAACTTCATCTTCACTTTAGTTGTTGTATATATATTGACTCTCTTGACTTCTTTGAGGAACTTGAGTTGTTGAAGATGATTCTCTTGATCATAAGTTGATGTATACATCGTCTACATTGGCTTCAAAATCTAGCAAGGGTTAAGAAGATACGTTGAGTACGAGCGTACTCAGCAAATTCAGTAGAAAGGATTGTTTGATGCACTATATCTACAGCCACAGATGATGTCTACGACTTCTATTCTTGTAGAAAGTTGTTGGGCCTCCAAGTGCATAGGTTTGTAGAATAGCAGCAAGTTTCCCTTAAGTGGATTACCCAAGGTTTATCGAACTCAGGGAGGAAGTGGTCCAAGGTATCCCTCTCAAGCAACCCTGCAATAAAGATACAAGAAGTCTCTTGTGTCCCCAACACACCCAATACACTTGTCAGTTGTATAGGTGCACTAGTTCGGCGAAGAGATAGTGAAATACAAGTGCCAAAAAAAGAGCTTGATTGAGGTAAAGACTAAAGGCAAAAGAAGGAAGCAAACATGCAATGATCTAGATGCAAACGGTGTTTCAATGCTTAGAAACAATGCCTAGGGATCATACTTTCACTAGTGAACACTCTCTCATATAAATATCTTATCTCAATGATACTACTCTTAACTACTCTCCGGTTGGACACTCTAATCCATGGTAGGGCTATAACAACACACCTCAAAGTCCGGCTTTCCCAATCTAGATAACCCCACACTGTCCCCTTGAAAGCTAGATGGTTCCAACAAACTCCACAATTTCATAAAGCCATGGGAGTTGGATGCATGAGTAGAGCTTACTCATACAAGTGGAGGCTAGCAAAAGACTGGGAGTGACCAACTGAGAGAGCAATAACGGCCATAATCATGTAGAGCGACAAAACATTACTAATCAAAGAATAAGGTGGTACTAGAAGTCAAGGACTAAATGATCATAGAGTCTATGGTGACTTGTCATAGTCAAAACATGGTGTGATCATGTGCCAAGTCAACCCAAACAAAGCATCAAAGGAGAATACCACAATACTATGCTTTTGTATGCTAAAACAACGCATGATTCCTTCAAGGCACATTAAGCAATACTAATTGTTTGAAACAAGTCATGCTATAGCAATAATCACCAAGCATAAGGTCAAAACAACATCTAGCATGACATGATAGAGTCTAGGCCACAGTCAAAACAAGCTCTTTTTTGTACCACCTAAGCATGAAACTTTCTACTCTTTTCCAACACCAATCGACTTATTTGAAACAACTCACAAAGATAATAATCAACAAAGATCAGTGATCTTGTCTCACAAATCCACAAAGAAGAACTAAAAGCTAAGCAAAAATCACAAGAAAACTAAGGCTAAACACAGTGCTAGCAAAAGAGAACACTCACAAAACAATAAGAATGAAACTAGAGTGTTCTAGGCAATGAAAACAGAGTGTGTCTCTCTCCAAAAGAACTGTGTTGTGATTCAAACAACTTATTCAAGCAAACTAAGCAAATAAAAACTAAAAACAAAAACAAAGACGCTCCAAGAACAACACAAAAGTGCATGAAACAATAAAAACGAAGTGTCTAGAAAGACCTGGGATTTTTATTGATGAAGAAGGGGATGCCTTGGGCATCCCCAAGCTTTGATGCTTGCACCTCTTGAATATTTCTTGGGGTGACACGGGGTGGCATCCCCAAGTTTGAGCTTTTGTTCATTCTTCATCTCATTACATCATTCTTCCCTTACACCTATAAATTTTCCTTCATACAAAACTTCACACAATCTTCATTAGCAACATTAGTGTATTCAAAAGATAATAGACCTTTGGGTTTAGCTTTAGAACATAAAAACTTTCATTAAAAACACAATATACTGTATCAATTCCTTCAAAAATTTCAATTTCCAAAAAGAACACAAAAAGAAATCAATAAGAAGCAAATGCAAATAATGGCAGAAATCTGTCAAAACATACCAGCAGGTAGAAACCGATTTTTTAGAATACCTTATGTTGCTCAAATCAAAAAGTGTTGAACTAATGAAAGTTAGATAACATACTGGGGGATGTATTTGTAAATTTTCAGCTCAATCCGAATTACAGAGATTCTTCAAGATTTTTTATGGTGGAGCAAAAAATCTATTTCGGGACAGCAACTCCCCAAATCTTACTTCCCTCTCATTAGAGGTCATTCTTGGCACAAAAAGCAAAAAAAGGATAATGAGAGGTCATTACTGAAGTAATAACTTCCAAGACTCAAGAAAACTCCTGGGTTATCTCCCAACAAGTACTTTTCTTTAACGCCTTTAAGTTAGGCTTGATAGTTTGAGAAGATGCTCACATAAGAAATATGAATTGAAGTAAAAGAGAGCATCAAGAAGCAAATGCAAAACACATTTAAGTCTAACCCACTTCCTATGCATAGGAATCTTGTAAAGAAACAAGTCATGAAAGCACAAAGCAACAAGCATAGGAAAGCAAAACAATTGCAACTTTAAGATTTTTAACATAAAGAGGGGAAACTTAATATTTTTGAGATGCACAAGACCATGTTTCCCTCTCTCATAATAACTTTCAGTATCAACATGAATAAAATTAACAATATAACTATCACATAAAACATTCTTATCATGAGCCACATGCATAAAATGATTATTACTCTCCACATAAGCATAGTCATTCTTATTAATTACAGTGGGAGCAAATTCAACAAAATAGCTATCACTATTATTCTCATCACCATAATCATCAAATATAGGAGGCGGATTGTAATCACAATTTATTTTCTCCTCAATAGTATATAGACTGAAAATATCATATTCATCATTGTAATCATCATATATTGGAGGTTTGGTATCATCATAAGCAATAGAATAGCTATCTTCCAAAGCTGGGGAACTAAAAAGATCATTTTCATCAAAGCTAGCTTCCCCAAGATTAGACTTTTCCATAGCATTAGCAATAATGGTGTCCAAAGAATTCATACTAATAACATTGCTATTATCATGCAAATAAAGTTCCATAGTTTTTTTTAATTTTCTCTTCAAACACTTCATGTCCTAGCTCAAGATAAACACTATAAAGCTCTCTAAATTTTTTGTTGTTCTCCATTAAGCCTAACTAATGAAAACAAGAAACAAAAAGACAAAATTGCAGAATCTAAAGGAAATAACTTCGAGCACTCACACACTAGGATGTGAGTACCTTTTACCTTATCTCCCCGGCAACGGCTCCAGAAAACATCTTTCTGGCTTGCTGTTGCCGTGGGGTAACGTGTGTGAGTACCTTTTACCTTTCCTCCCCGGCAACGACTCCAGAAAATAGCTTGATGTCTATGCAATTTTATTCTTATAGACAATTGTTAGGCCTCCAAGTGCAGAGGTTTGTAGAATAGCAGCAAGTTTCCCTTAAGTGGATTACCCAAGGTTTATCGAACTCAGGAAGGAAGTGGTCAAAGGTATCCCTCTCAATCAACCCTGCAATAAAGATACAATAAGTCTCTTGTGTCCCCAATACACTTGTCAGGTGTATAGGTGGACTAGTTCGGCGAAGATATAGTGAAATACAAGTGGTTACGGTGCCAGAAAAGAGCTTGACGGTGAGGTAAATACTAAAGGCAAAAAGAAGGAAGCAAGCAAACATGCAACAGATCTAGATGCAAACGGTGTATCAATGCTTAGAAACAATGCCTAGGGATCATACTTTCACCAGTGAACACTTTCTCATATAAATATCTTCTCTTAATAATACTACTCTTAACTACTCTCCAGTTGGACACTCTAATCCATGGTAGAGCTATAACAGCACAACTAAAAGTTCGCCTTTCCCAATCTAGATAACCTCACACTGTCACCTTGAGCGTTAGATGGTTCCAACAAACACGGCGGCCACATGTGCAATACTGGGTCAAACCAACTGACTGAGCAGCGGTGACATGAGCACGATGTCATCATGATGTCAGCACGAGTTGATCCTCATAGATCGAGGATTAATCGGCCGATTGGGTGCATGCGCGTGGCTACAGAGGGTGGCGTTGGAACAAGGAGGTCGAGGTGAACCTAATAATGGTGGCAACGCTCAGTATTGGTCACCGGAGTTGCTAGGGCGACGATGTACTACGCTGGCCAACGGTGGTGCACGGTGCGATGGTGATTTACGACAAGAGGACGAGATTGGAGAGTACTGGAGGATCCAGGAACTCACCCTGATGATGATAGAGAGGTCGAGGCGTGGAGGCGCGTGGCGAATCGAGCGATAATGGACACTGACCAACGGGATGCAAGGCTTGATTTCGCCCGATTCAAGGCGCGCCAGCTTGCCTGTTTGGTCTGAGTCGAACAAGGCCACAACGGAGCGTCCAGTGGGTGGCTTCAGCGATGCGAGGGGTGGTCAGACACAACCGGAATGACGAACTCTGGCGATCTAGGGTTTAGGGTGAGGAAGAGGGATGGGGCTAAAGAGATCGAGAGGAGATAAGATTGTTATGAGAGGATAGAGGAGGACACGACAGTCTTATCTACACCTCTCAGGGGCGACGACAAGCACCACGGCGGTCGGATCTTGATGATGACGCGGACGACATCGCGGGCACGCACGCAGCTGCCTGTGTGCATGAGGATGACGATGATGGTAATTTTGTAGAAACCCCCCTGAGTTTCTTCGGAACAAACATGCGGTCCCTAGCGGTGTCCCACCTGTTAGCCAAAGAGGAAAGCTAGCCGGGCTGGCTGTTGGGCCTTAGTGGGCTGAATCGAAGTGGGCAAAGAGAGAGAGAGAGAGGTGTTTCTGCTAGGCGGTAGTTAGGTAGAGGGAAACTCTGGGCCGGCCTGCTGCTCGGGCCAGGTCTTTTTTCTTTTTGTTTTTCTTTTCAATTTTTTCTGTTTTTCTTTTAGATTTGTATTTAACATTTGTTTTGAATCTTCCTTCATATAATTTAATTGCTAAATACTTGCAGTATAAATAAAGTGTATACAAAATCCTTTTTATGAGCCTCTATTATGTAATGTTAGAGTTTCTTTATTTTCTTATATAAGTACATTTCCTTTTAAGATTTGTAGTGCTTTTTGTTATGAATTTAATTTACATAATAAATCATAAACTTATTAAAGGATATATTACTACTCATTCATAGAACTTGATTCTTATTAACTTATAGATTTTCAAGGAAACTTTTATATGGTGGTCCTTTATTATTATATGATACATAGAGTTTTAAGAAATTGATATGGTTAATATTATTCCCATGAGTCTAGGAAATATCCAGGTAAATATTTTGTTATAAATTGCATACAAGTTAGAGTTTAGAATTATAAATGTTTACCATGAGTTTTAGGAGATTTAATATACCTATATCCTTGGATAGGCATGGATAAAGATTAATGGTTAAGACATATTGTCTTCATGCTTATTTTCATGAATGGTATCACCATCCAAGATAAAACAGTAGGGTTGTTCTTTAGGCTAACTTTATGAGAAAGAATTGATAACTATAGTTTCTAGGCACATTGATGACCCACAAGTGTAGGGGATCGCAACAGTCTTCGCAGGTAGTATTACCCAATTTATTGATTCAACGCAAGGGGATCCAAAGAATACTTGCAAGCCTTAACAATTGAGTTGTCAGTTCAGCTGCACCTGGAAATAGTTCTTGCTCAAAGAAGTTTATCAGTAGCAAAAATTTGTAGTAGCAACATCAACAGCAACAACAACAATAGTGAAACTTGAGCAATAGTAACAGTAACGGTAATAGTAGGATTCGAGTGCGGTAGACATAGGGATGGATGGACGGGCGTTGCATGGACGAGTCTAAACATGTAACTTCAAGAACTAGGGCATTGCAGATAAATAATAATAAGCATCCAAGTACTAAACAATCCTAGGCATGTGCTCCAAATATAGTCATATGTGCTTGCAATGAGAACTTGCACAACATCTTCTGTCCAGCCAGCCCGTGGTAGTAGGGCCTCTAGGGAACTACTGGCAATTAAGGTGCTCCTTTTAATAGAGCACCGGAGCAAAGCATTAACACTCCGTGAACACATGTGATCCTCACACCACAGCCATCCCCTCCGGTTGTCCGAATTATTGTCACTTTGGGGCCTTTGGATCTGGACAATGATATGTGTACACAACTTGCAGATAAGATCACAAACAATACTATCATAATGATTCAATAATAAGTTCAGATATGAGATCATAGCACTCGGGCCCTAGTGACAAGCATTAAGCACAACAAGTTGCAACAAAGTCAAGTAGCACTAATAGGGATACTAGGCACTGTGCCCTAACAAATCTTATTCGATTACATGATGGAACTCATCCAATCCCTACCATCCCCAAGCCTACAGTGGGGTATTACTCACTCATGGATGAGGGAAACATTGGTGGTTGATGGAGATGCGTTGGTGATGACGATGGCGATGATCCTCTCCAAATTCCCCGTCCCGGCAGTGTGCCAAACGGAGTTTCTGGATCCGAATCTTGGTTTCTAGTGGCGGCCGCGGAGCGGAACTCTTTTTGGAAAACTATCGAACCCTCCTCTATTTTTAGGTCAGAAGGCAACTTATAGGCACAGAGGGAGGCCAAGGAGCTACGTGGGGTGGCCAAACCTCCCCTGGTGCGGGGTCAGTGGGCCCGCGCCTGGGTTGGATCTGGGCCCCCAGGCCTCCCATTTGTCTTCCCTTCTGGCTCCGTGGATCTTCTGGTGAAATATAATTTTTGGCATATTTTCCGGGATTTTTCCTGATAGTTCATTTTCTGCACAAAAACAAGACACCAAGGTAATTCTGCTGAAAACAACGTTAGTCCATGTTAGTTGTATCCAAATCACACAAGTATAGAGGAGAAACAATAGCAAGGTGTTTGAGAAAGTAGATACGTTTTGGATATATCACACGTATTATTTTAATGTTTTGAAGTGACAAATATATGCTTAAGTGCTTTGCTAAATGAAAATATTCCTATAAGGCATTGTGGAAATAGGATGATAGATCAATCATATGAAATGGATATTATGTTTGGTTATATCAACTACTCTATTAATGATAATCTTCAATTCAACGAGTAGTTACTTTTAATTCCATTCATACACTTCCGTTATCATCCATCACTAATATTACTCCAATAGATATATATATATATATATAAATATATATAAATATATATATTAAATTCTACTTTCCTCAAGTGCTTACAATTCTTTAAGAAGAATATTACTACTCCAATAACTCAATGTTTCTCTAGCTTCAGCTTAGTCATACTATTTTATCTCTACTTATCTCCAGTATCTTATATTCCAACTTCACAATTATATCATTGTGACTTGTCATAATTCACCTATGATAACATATCTATACTAGGGTTTAATCATGTTCTATCCACCAATGTCACTTATACAAGATATAATCATACACTCTTAGTGACTTGAGGATGATCGTTATAATCCTTTGATCATTTATGGCTTAGGTTTCCAGTTGGCTAATCAAGGCTTCATCAATACAACATTACAGTTGTATTATACTTATATTCTTAGTGTCTCTAACTGAATAGAAGATATTACTCATTGACTATACCTGCTTGATCCAATAGGATTACTCTTGGGAACTATCTATGATCCTCTTTGTTGCCACATATATCTTTATTTCAAATAACTCTTCTATCCATTCAGCAGTGAGTTAACTCCATCAATTATCATATTGATTTGATTCTCTTCCAACACTCTCATCCTATAAATGATATCTAAGACTAGCATTACCACCAACCTCTTCTTACTTCTTTCTTTATATGACCTAAGTGAATGCTATGATAAGGACAAGAGTTGATAGATCAAGAATTGTTAGGCTAAGAATTGATAAATCAATAGTTGATCACTCAACATTGATTAACAACAAATATTAGAATTTGGTTTAAAAGAGATGACAAGGATTTATATGGAAAGAAAGATATGTGGTGAATGGTCTTAACTTGATTTCCTTCCTACTCAACAAGTGATAAGGAATTAGTGGTTAAGAACTATCATGATGCTCATGGTAGGACATGGATAAGAATAAGATAGATCAAGATTTGGTTATTGGATTCTTGTTACTTGAGTTATATTCATAACTTGGTATTCATGGGTTGTTGTGATGAATACTATGAGATGGTCTCTTAAGGACCTGATATTAATCATTAAGCAATTATTGTAGTTTAGTTTTATTACATTTGATCTACCCTTAGATCAAATCATCTTTACTCAAAATAAGGTTTTTAGCAAAGGTCATATTGAAACTTATCGCAATCAACTTGATGATCTACTCCAATTCCATCAAGTTAAGAGAAGTTTCAATCACTTTGACAAGTTTTTATTAAAGAAAGAGCGAAAATTATTCAGATTTTCTATGCATGAATGCAATGCACACATCTGAGTTCAGCTTATTTCTAAGCGCTAATGCTGGGATGTTACACCATGCCTGTAAAAACATGATGTCGAGTTATAGCAAGAGTCGCACACACTTTTGGTGGGGAAACTTGTCAATACAGGACGCGGATTAGCCAGTGCTGTCGAGGGAATGACCACGGCAGGTGCTGCAATCGGCAGCGAGTAGTAGAATGAAGGGCAAGGGCGGCCAGCCATCTGCGGTGCGAGATGAGGGCAAAGACACAGGGTTTTACCTGGTTCGGCCCCGAGGGTAAAGACCTACTCGCTAGATTGTATTATGGAAGTGTTTACAATGGCGAACTTCGGCGACTAGGCGGCGAGTTGCTTGGTGTATGAGGAACGTATCTCTACTCACCCCTTAGGGAGGTTTATATAGGCTTACCTCCCTAGGGTTTACATATCTCAACCGATTCGGTTACAACTTTGTCAATCGTTTAACTCAGGCCTGGGCCTATCTACGCTGGGCCTTGACCTCGATCGCTGGTACCTGATGGGCTTTGATCCACTCGCCGATTCTGGGCCCACTCGCCACCTTTGGGCGGTCGGAACGTCCGCGAGATACCCGGAGGCATATCCCCATCGGTAGTCCCGAGGCCGTCGT
Source organism: Avena longiglumis (assembly GCA_030063025.1). NCBI lineage: Eukaryota > Viridiplantae > Streptophyta > Magnoliopsida > Poales > Poaceae > Avena > Avena longiglumis. The sequence continues at coordinate 74,379,817 of CP125976.1, read as the reverse complement.
TGATTAGGCGTGGGTGGCTGGCGATCGAGTATCGGGCTTCAAGTTGGCATCGATCGAATCGTCGGCGGGCTCTGCGAAGGAAAAATCCGCAAACCGAGTTGCGTTTTGGGTGAACCGAACCAGCGGTCATGACCTCGGCGAATAACTCAGCGAGCCGAGTGGCGAGGCGGACCGTCGGGCGTGGTCAAACTAGCGTTAAGGTAACCGCGGTAACTTTGGCGTAATCATCGCCAGTAACGGCCCTAATTTGGCGGGCAGCTTTACGCTATATAAGGAATGGTTGGCCATCGAAAGCCAACCGCCCACCATTTCTTCCAATCGCATCTTTCGCCCGTTGATCTCGCGATCCGACCAAGCAATCCTCCGACCTCCAAGCAAATCCTCAACCATGGCCCTCTCCACCGAACCTTGGGGTAGATCCAAGTGCACCAGGGCGCAACTGGCCTCCTTCGAGGAGGCCGGAATCCTGCGGGCCGGCTGCTGGCGAATCCCCGCAGCCGGAGACCCGAACTCAGCGAGAGTTCATCTGCTTCACTAGTCACCTCGGCGGGGTTTAGGGTTTCCCACTTCTCTGTTCTTCGGTAACCTGCGCCTACTACGGATCCACCCTCGGATCTGGTCCCCATAGTATCGAGCAGCTCGCCATCTTTGTGGCGTTCTGCGAGTGCTACTTGGGCCGACCCTATTTTCCCTTGTGGCAAGATCATTCCATGGGCGGATCGGCGAGGCGGCAATGACCCAATGCTAGCGGGCGCTTAACCTTCCTGAAATCCAAAGCCTCCTTCTTGACTTGATCTGCCGGCCAAAGCAATGAAATCGAAAAAGTCTTGGTTTTATGTGACCGAGGCGACCGGATTTAGGCGGCGATCCCACGGTACTCGGCCGACCGCTCGAGCCGCAATCTCAGTCGCCAAGCTTCCCGACGATCGGCGGATGGTCGTCGACGAGATGCTCCGGACCATTCGCGGTCGAAGAAGAAGGGCTCAGACGGTGAACTGTACAATTGTTGGCTTGGGCGGCTCGTTCGCTTCGCCCGAACACTACATGTACCAAGACATTACGGGCCGAAGACTCGGCGAAGGCCTGCCTTGCCGAAAGTGGAAGCGGAGGACTACCTCTGGCGCTGAAGAGGATCACCCGGTGACACGGATCGTGGCGGGCTCCCTCCATACACCACGAAGCGTCCGGCTCAGCAGTAATAACTGATCTTGTTCGCGATCGCATGCGATCATGGTAATTCTAACTTTGTTCCATGTTTAACGCAGCTATTCGGTGGTGGAAGGGTGGCTCCACCCGCCGATGACGAGCTCCGGCCATCCGCCCGGGACACAAGCGAGTCGCCTCCGCCAAGGGCAACGAGGACGATGAGGACGAATCCGAAGGAGATCGCCCCATGGTCCGAAAGACCCGGCAACGCGTCGGTGCAGCGGCGAGCCTCGGCGTCATGGCGATGACGAGGAACTCCGGAGACCACCTCGCTCCGTCGTGCCACTCCCTTGAAGAAGAAGAAGGAGAAAGAGGCGAGGCCCCCTAAGGAGGAGGGCAAGCCGAAGATGGCCTCACCGCCCGGCTCGTGCAGCTCCGATGCCACAGCTCGGCGGTGTGGCGGCCCGGCAACAACCACGCTAGATGCACCATCCATGGAGGCACTGGCCTCGATGCCCCGCCAGCGCCGATCTCGGGCTGGAAGGCTCGGAGGCGACCGCCTCGCAAAGGGGTCCCGACGTGGCGGTCTCGCCTCGCAGGAGGCTCGGTGGCAGCTCCTAGCAAAACCTCCGCGAAGGCGCCGGGCGCCAACGCTACCTCAACATCAAAGAACGTCCGTATCACAGGCCTGGCGCCGGGCAGGGGCTCGATCGTCGGCTTGGCCCCGAAAGCCGCCGGCCTTCGCCGTGGCTGCGTTTCATTCCGTCGCCAAGTGAGTGTACTCGGCTTTCGCCTTTCTCTCTTAGTATTTTGAATGTTTTTCCTGAATTGTCTCGTCGTGGGACGGAGTGAAGATGAGCCACCGCGGTGGCCAAGGTGCCCTCCGCCACTAGCGAGGAGGACCCTTCCGTAAGAGGAAGGTGGATGAGGTCGCCGCTTCCACGGAGGCAAGAAGGCCAAGGCGATGTCATCGTCACTGTCTCACGACGACACGGCGGTCGCGCGCTGGGCCCCGTGGAAGCGACGCGTCCACGAAGGGAGGCATTCGTTGCCTAGACGGAAGAAGCGAGCTCCTTTGGGGCGCTACCTTCCCGCTTCATGACCAAGGCGGCCCACGGCGGTGAGGTGCGACTCCGAGCCCGCTCCGAGACGCCGGCTGAGATTGACCAACGTCGCGGGCACACCGGCGGCTTGCGTCCGTGGGCCGCGGCCTGCATGCTTGGCGCGGCCATCCGGTACCTCCGGTCCCGAGGATCGGTCGGTGTTTTGCGGCCTGATTATTCTCAGTTACTTGTTTTGTGCGTTCGAGTCCGGTCCCCGAAAGTGCGTACTCGCTAAATTGTAGCGGTGGGCACCGAGTAATTTCGAGCCGCTAGTCCCAGTGCGCACTCGCTAAATTGTAGCGGGTGGGCGCCGAAAGATTTTCGAGCCGCCCGGTCGAGTGCGCACCGCTAAATTTTAGCGGGTGGGCCGAAAGTGATTTCGAGCCGCCCGGTCCCGAGTGCGCACCGCTAAATTGTAGCGGGTGGGCAAGTTGTTTTCGTGGTGACTTTGAAACTTTGCGGGGTTTACAACTGGAGTCGGCGATTGGCTGCGCAGCGTCTTGAAAGAGTTAGGCGCTCTCAAGAAGTAAACAAGGAGCTTGAGCAATTGCTGCGCGAGAGGTGGCTCGCCAGAGCTTGTCCTCTTTGGCGGTGCAGCGAGATCTGCGTTAAGCCTTCTTGAGCAAAAGATCGCCGACCTCGGCCTGCGGAAGCGAAAAGAAGCGAGCTCGGCGAGCAGGCGAGCTAAGGCCGCCGTTGCCAGCGGAGGAAGACGGAAGGTGTCGGAAGCCCTCATCGTTGGGCAGGGCGATAAAACATCGCTTCAAAGCTTCATCACGGGCTCGCCGGCGTTGCTTTCGGTGAGTCGCCTTCCTAGTCTTGTGCTTGTATTGTTTGTGGTTTCCGTGGTGCTCACAACTGTTTCCGTCTAGCAGGCCATGTGATTGGTAGCCATGAAGCGAGTTCTCTTGATGCGAGTGCGTGAGCATGCTCGTCGACTTCGGCGGCTGTCGGCGACTTGCATCGCGCCTACCTTCAAGAGATGTCGCCCGGAGGTTATTCGGTGACCTCGTTGAGGTGTGGGAGTACTTGGAGAAGCGCCCGGTCGTGGAGTTCATGACGCGGTCGGCTTTTCGACGTGGGCGTCGACGGCACAGGACTCGCCCACTTCCCGAAGACTTCGACCTCGACGACGTGGAGTGGTTATCCTTCATCGATGGCGCGGTGGATCTGTCGAAGTTCTTAAGCTGCGAGCGTGCGCGCGTACTCGGGCGTGTTTGGGCGATGGGCGACCTTCTTCCGTACCAGAAGCGGTCGTCGCGCCGAAACCCCGAGCGCCGCATCGCGACTTCAAGGTCGAGCAGCCCTTCCAGCGGCGATGGCGGGCGGTGACGACTTATCCATCGAACCCGTACCGCATTCATCCGGGAGCGCCGGGGCGATGCATCATCGTAAGCTCGCGGAATAGTGTTAGTAGCGCTTCGCCGAGTAGGCATATTTTGTAATGTAAGACAATGCGATATGCGATTGAATGGAGCGTTGTGTTCATTTTGCTATTTGTTTGCGTGTTTTGGATTGATTTTGGGTGAGTCCCGGCGCGTCCGCCCTTTGCGGGTTCACCTTAGATATGATGTTTTGTTGTTTATCATGTGTCGTTGGTTGAGTCGACTTCGCCCGAGCTCGGAGAGCGGTCATGCGACTCCTCGAGTGCTCAGACTTTACCGTTTTCCGTCTGTGAACGGGCGGGTGGCCGAGTCCCGGCGTGGTACTTAGTTCAAGCGCGACTCGAGGTGGTTGAGGACTGGCGTTTGTGTTAGCGCGTCGCTCTGCCTGGCCCGGTGGGTCGATCGTGGCGAGTCTGCACGCTCTCTTGGCGTTTTCCACTGTCCGATCGAGGAACTGGTATCCAGTCCCGGCGTGGTACTTAGCCGTTCAGTCGCTATGCCAAGGATGCGGAGGACCGAGTCATTGTGAAGCGAGGCGGATGTCTTGGTTCGTAAAACCGGTCGAGCTAGGCGACTCGATGGGGCTCGGTTGGCGTTTTAGTGGGCGATGCAAGACCTGAAATGACTCGGTGCTCTTACATCGCACTTAGCAGTGCCGGTCATTTGTACCAAGGTTGACTTACGTATTTTAGCATGGCCTTAATTACAGTGCGAATGGCACAAGGCATGGAGAGTAGACGAATTTTGCGATAACCGTTTCTTTTATTCATAGCTTGGAGAGTACACATGTGGGGTTCTAGGTATAGAACTTCCGGAGGAGATTTACATTCCACGCCGCTGCGTCGAGTTCACCGTCCCGGACGTCGACGAGGTAGTAGGCGTCGTTGTTTAGTGCGCCCGATAGCGACGGGCCTTCCATGGAGGAGAGCTTGTGCATGCCCTTCTTGTCTGGATGAGGCGTAGCACCAAGTCGCCTTCTGGAAGGTGCGGGTTTTCACCGTCGGTGTGGTAGCGGAGCCCTTGCCGATAGATGGTCTTGGCGATCGGCGGTCGCGCTTCGTCGAGTTGGTCGAGCCCATCTTGGCGGGCCAGTTCGTTTCGACCTCCGTATAGTGGACGATCATGGCGAGTCGTGTTCGAGGTCGGTTGGCATGGCGGCTTCGCGTAGACCATGAAGAAGGGGTGAATCCGTCGACCTGTTGGCCGGTGCGGATTCCCCGGATGACGGAGGAAGCTCTTGACCCGGCATCAGCGGTGCGCTCGAGTGGTACTTGGAGTCGCGGCCGGGTGGAGGATGCTTTGGTTGGCTCGTTCCGCTGGCGTTGGATTCGGGTGTCGCGACGGCGGTCGAGCGGATGTGGTGCTCCTCGCAGAACTCGGCCATTGCTCCCTTGGCGAAGTTTGTGCCGTTGTCCGTGATGATCTGTTGGGGAAACCGTAGCGGTATATGAGCTCGCGTAGGAACTTAGTGGCGATCTTCCGTCGCATTTCCGGACTGGCTTGGCTTCTATCCACTTTGTGAATTTGTCGGCGACCAGCAGGTGGGTGTAGCGGAGGGGCCTTTTGAAGGGCCTACCATGTCCATGCCCACGGCGAATGGCGGTGATGGGGATTGTTTTGGCCGAACTTGGAGCGTGCGTCTGGTTGGCGTGCCGGCACCGGCGCATCTGGGCGATATCGACAGCGTCGGCGTGTGCGGTGGGCGATGAAGCCGTGTCGCATGGCTTTGGCGACCAGGAAGCGCGCGGCGTGGTGGCGCGATCGCTGAGTGGATGTCGTGTAAGATTTTGCGTCCTTCGGTGGTTGGGCGCGTTGAACACGCCGGTGACGCTGCGCTTGTGTAGCTTCGCCGTCGATGATGGTGTAGGACTTGCATCGGCGAACAATCATTCGGCGCTTGTCTCGTCTGCAGGCAGGTTGCCCGTCTCGGGTAAGCGATGTAGGGCTTGGTCGGTCGTGCGGTTCGGTTGAAGTCACGACCAAGGTTGCCTCTGGTTGGGCGGGACTCAATGTCGATCTCCTTGGAGGAGGCGGGCGTGAAGATGGTGTCGAGGAACACGGCGGGTGGTGCGGATCGTGCGACCCGACGCGAGAGGCGTCGGCCTCCTCGTTTTCCTCCTGTCGATCCACTCGGAGTAGCCGGTGAAGTGGCCGCCTTGTCCACCTCTTGTCGATGCCGCCATGGTAGGGGAGGCGTCGCGGTGCGCGACTTGACCTGCAACGAGTCGGAGTCTCCGTAGCACCGGCGATTGGCGCTCATCTCGCTGCGGCTCGCATGCCGTGGAGGGCCTCGTGTTCGGCCATGTTGTTGGTGCGGGCGTGAATTGAGGCGGAGGATGTGGCGGGCTTGTCGCCTTTGGTGAGGTCACTATTCGCTCTGCGCCGTCGCGTTCTTGGACCCGTCAGTGCGAGCTCGATAATGTAGGTATGGCGGCTTCTCGCTCTTGGGCCTCCTCCCGGTCGAGGAAGTCGGCGGTGCTGTGACTTGATCGCCCTCGTGGCTCGTACTTAATGTTGTGGGCCGATCTCGGCGGCCCACTTGGCGACCCGATGCGCCTCGCGATTGCGGATGATGTCTTGTAGTGGAGCTGAGAAGCGACCGTGATGGGGTGCTCACGGAAGTAGTGCGGCGATCGCTGAGCTGAACCGCGTATACCAGCTTTTGATGCATGGGTATCGGCGCGACTCGGTTAAGACCTCGGCGATGTAGTATCGGTCATTGGGCTGGCGCTCCTTTCCTTCCTCGGTCGTTCGGCGACCATTACTGATCTTGACGACGCGTTCGACGCCGCGGCGTAAACCGGCATGGGCTCCTTGTCGACGGGTGCGGCGGTAGTGGTGCGGCGGTAGCACCTTTTTGAGGTCGCGGGCGCGTCGTACGCCTCCTTGTCCCCTTTGGAAGGTGGGATTCTTGCGCATCGGCGGTATAGGGGCATCGCCTTTTTCGGCGGGGATGAAGCGGCGAGCCGCTACGCCGCCAGCCACGGGCGTCGCGCGCACTCGGGTTTTGCCGGGCGATCGTGTCGATCTTTGTTGGGTTTGCCTCGATCCCTCGTTTGGAGCGGCGTACCTAGCAATTGCCGGGTACACGAAGGTGCACTTACTGGGTTGAGCTTTATCTTGTACCTCCGCGGGTTGGCGAAGGTCTCCGCTAGATCGTGGTAGGTCGCCTTGGCGGCGGATTTTACCACGTCGTCGATGTAAACGTGGATGTTGCGGCCAATTTGGCTCGCGAGGCATTCTTGCATGCACCGCTGGTAGTCGCCCGGCGTTCTTGAGGCCGAAGGTCATGGCGGTGTGAAGGCTCGAATGGCGTGATGAGCGCCGTCTTCTCCTCGTCCTCGGCCATTTTGATCTGGTTATACCCGGGTAGGCGTCGAAAACAGCGACTCGAGCCCGCGGTGGAGTCGATGATCTGATCGATCCGGGAGGACTGCTCCTTTGGGCGGTATTTGGGTTTGTGTAGTCGATACACATTCTCCATGTCCGTTCTTCTTCTCGACGGGGTGGGTTTGCCGACTTGAGTATTTAATTGGCGGATGAAGCGGCAGCGGTAAACCGCACTTCCTCGGCGATTGCCCTCGGCGTTCTTCGTTGAATGGCCGTAGCGGCTTGGGGTCGCACTTTGGGGTCGGCGTTTAATTTGTGCTCGTGAGCTCCCTAGGGACAGGCATGTCGGAGGGTTTCCATGCGAAGATGTCCTGTTCTCACGGAGGAACTCGATGGCGCGCTTTCCTATCTTGGGCTCATGCCTGTCGTCGTCACCGTCTGGGGTCGCTGGGACCAGCTCGGCCAGTGCGGTGTGCGTCGTGGCCTCAAAGGTTGAGGTGTTTGTGCCCTCCGAGTTGGGCTTCTTGAGTATTGTGGGTCGTCGTTGTTGACCCGCTCGCGTGTTGGCGAGCTCATCGGCGTGACTAGCTTCCGCGATCACGGGCGTCGGCGAGTTCGGCTCCTTTGGCCTCGCATTGGCGGCCATGTCGAGTCGCCGTTGATGGTGATGACGCCGCCGGCGGGAGCTTCATCGCGTTATGCAGCGTGGTGGGGTGCCGCCATGAATTTGGCGACGCTGGCGTCGTGACGCAATGGTAAGGCTGTCGAAGGGCACCGGCTCGAAGGCGATCCGCTCGATGCGGAAGTTAAGCGGCGAAGGTGACGGTAGCGTGACCTTGCCGATCGGGTATGCCTTCCGACCGGGGCGATGCGTGGAGCGTGGTGTGGGTTGTCTCGATCATCATTGCGGAGCGCATGCTGAAGGTGTCGAGTAGAGGATGTTGATGGAGCTGCCGCCGTCCGCCGAGTCTTGGGGAGCCGATGGTCGTCGACCTTGGGCTTGACCACCAGGCGACTCGTCTGGATACTCGATGCGTGGCGAGTGGTCTTCGGCTCGGTGATGGGCTGCTCCGACCAGTTCGAGGCGGGGGCGTCTGTCTGGGCCACCATTGGCGGCAGCGGCGATGACCTTCTTCTCGCGCTTCGTGTTGAAGCGGTGAAGGTGTGGGCGAGCGGCTACTTTGCGAATTTTCCGCCATTTTGCGGGTCGTTGTCGGTGTCCTCCCGTGCGTCGTGCCTTCTCGATCTCCACGAGGGTGTGGCGGTCGGCGGTGTGCGTGGCGGGCTTTCCTTCCCTGCTGTGAAACGCACATGGTTGGTTAAGTAGGGCGCGGGATCGAACCTTGGCTTGTTCTTGTAGTTCCGCCGTCGTCGTTGCCCTCCGTCATGGCGGTAGCTCTTGGGGTCGCGTTATGCGTGCCCGGCATTGGCGGCAATCGACTCGCCCATCGTTGCGCGCTTGCTGTGGCGAGTGCATTAAGCGTGAGTCGGCTCGGCGCCATCGTTACCGCCGATGCGTCGTTGTCCGCCGGCCTCGTCGTCGGCGTCTTGATTGGGATCTTCCTCGGCGTCTCGTTTGGCGATCTCGAGGAGGTCGGGGATGTTGTCGAGTGTGCGGGCGTGTCGCTTGAGCTTGGCGACTAGAGGCTCGTAGCGGCACGAGGTCTTGAAGCAATGGATCGCGGTGTCTGGGTGGATGCCGAAGCGTTATGCAGCTCTTGCCACCGTTGGACCCAGCTGCGGTCGACTCTGGGGTCCCCGGGCGCATTGTTCGGGTCCTCGATGGTGGTGGCGGGTGTGAGCACTCGAAGTGCTGACGGCGTCTCGCATTTCCTCCTGTGAGTCGATCATCACGGGGAGCGTGTTGATCCATTGCACTGCGTCCCTCCATCATCGGTGGGAGGTAACGGGCGGCGAGTAGGTCGGTGTGACCCGATCCCCATTGCCATGAGGTATGTGTCAAGCCGGACAGCGGTCGTGCAGTCGTATTTTTCGATCTCCTTGCGCCTTGAAGTTGGTGGGTACTTTTCGCCTCGGATCATTGGTCCGGCACTTGGGCCCTAGTCGTGGCGACCCCATAGGCTCGCCATCGCGGCAGTAGTTAGGGTGTGCAAGTCGTCGGGGTGGCGTCGCGCCCGATTTTGGTTGTTGATGATGTGGGTGCGGCGTCGATCGGCTCTCCATTGGCGGCGAGGTTGGTCGCCGGCTGGGATCGTTGGTGGAGAGTGCGCATTCGAGTCGTCGTTGGAGCTGCGGTGGCTCTGGCGGCGGGCAATTGAGGTGTTTGCCACCCATTGGGCGACGCTTGAGGCCGCCACCTTCGAGGCCTTGAGTACACTGCCGCTGCGAAGTCGGCGCGCCCTTTGTTCCACGGCCTTCGCGAGTAGGGCCTGACATCTTGGATCTGTAAAGCCGTCGCGGTCGCCGTGATCTTTGTCGGCCGCGGCTCGGCCTGCCACGAGGTTGTCCATCGGGGTGGAGAAGCGGTGGAAGGCCGTTCGCATCTCGCTCCGTGAGAGACGACTATCCGGCTGGTCCACAGGAGGTGCGGTTGGGTGGTGGTGGGGCACCCATCGCCGTTGATCTGGCGGGCGGTTGCTTCCTCTGGTGGCGCGTTCTCGCGGTCGCGGCGCTCGGCTATCTGGCCGGGTCGTTCTCGTCGTCGAAGTTCGAGCGCCCCTGAGCGGTGGGGTCAGCGTGACTTGATCCGGCTGCTGGTGGTAGCAGCAGTTCTGCTGTTGTCACTGCTCGAGGCGAAATTTTTCGCTCGGCTGCTCATGCGTCTTGCCTCGCCGGTTTGACGGAGTTCCTCGACCTCCGTCGCCGTGGCGTTAGGAGGATCGGGGGTGGAGAAAGGGTCCTCCGGCGGATCGGTGCGGTGGCCATGTAGGTCATGGCGTGGCGGCACCGTCGTGGAGGTCGGCGAGTTCTCCGACCGGATTTAAGTCGAAGATCCAGGATGGAGGGTCCTCGAAATCTCGCGTTGGAGACTGGCGATGGAGCCAGCGGACGAGGCGCGGTGATGGATCCGACGAGTGGCCGGTCGCCGAGTCGGCGTCGTCGGTGGTCGCGTCTTCGCGGCGGCGAGTTCTCGGCCCGCGTTGTGGGCGAGTCGTACTCGGGCGGCGGTGGATCGTGCGGATCGGCTCTCGGAGAGCCGATCGCGTGGTGGCGACTTCGCGGATGCGGCCGAGTCCTCGAGTGATGGCGTCGGTGAAGCCGGCGAAGAGGCGATCGTCGTGGCGGGATCACGCTGCGTGTGACGGGTCGCCCGGCGGGGCGTAGCCGCTGGCAAGATCTGGAGCATCTCGCCAATCGCTATCATGCGGCGGTGGCGGCCGTCTCGTTGATGGGCGATTGGATCTCGCCGCGGAACACCGGCCGACCGGCCCCACGGTGGGCGCCTGTCGAGGAATGACCACGGCGGTCTTTGTCGGCAGCAAGTAGTAGAAACGAAGGGCAAGGCGGCCATCTGCGGTGCGAGATGAGGGCAAAGACACGAGGTTTTACAGTTCGGCCCCGGAGGTAAAGACCTACTCTGCTAGATTGTATTATGGAAGTGTTTACAATGGGCGAACTCGGCGACTAGGCGGCGAGTTGCTTGGGTATGAGGAACGTGTCTCTACTCACCCCTTAGGGAGGTTTATATAGGATTACCTCCCCTAGGGTTTATATCTCAACCGATTGGTTACAACTTTGTCAATCGTTTAACTTTCGGGCCGTGGGCCTATCTACTACTTTGGGCCTTGACCTCCGATGCTGGTACCTGATGGGCTTTGATCCACTCGCCGTTCTGCGGGCCCACTCGCCGACCTTTGGGCGGTCGGAAGCGTCCGGCGAGGATACCCGGTGAGCATATCCCCATCAAGTGCGAGAGTAAGTTCATCGACACCGCCAAAATCCCCCAAGAGGCCTCTCGTGCAGCTTGTGTCATCCTCGTGAGTCCAGCTTGATGATGATGATGATGATCCCGATGAAGCCTAGTTTGATGGTGTTGATGGCGACAGTCTCGCCTCTCAGGAAGAATTCCCGAAATCATCTCTTGGAGAGATCTTTCTCTCGGTGTTTTCCAGGCGGCGTAAATCTATCTCAGTCGCTCCGAGGCTTAAGGTTCCGTAGGGGAAGAGTCGGGAGGCGGGTGGGCCACATGCCTAGGCGCGCTAGGGTGGGCAGCGCCTGAAGGTGTGGGCCCCGGCCCTCTTTCGCTCCTCCTTCTGGCTTCCTCATTCTTCTGGAAAAATAATTTTTGCCCATATTTTTGGTATTTTTCTGATCTTCACGAAATTGCACCGAAACGCCTTCTTTTCCATCAAAATCCAGACTCCGGCAGTCCATCCTCCAAGAATCATCTAACATGCATAAACAAATGAAAAGCCATAAGTAATACCTCATAATAAGAAATATATCAATGAATAGAGGTAAATTATGATAAAGAATGGTGATGCAAATTGGGCGTATCAGTCCAATATGCCACATACTTATTATTATAAACCAGGAGTACTCTTTGGTCCATTGAGGATTCATAGGCAACTCAAATCTCAAATTTGCTAGTATTAATTCTACTGACATTACTAGACTTGGTATGATGACAGTTCAACAACTTAATTACTAAGATTCTATGTGTCGGGCCATGTAAAGATGAACAAAAACTTTTTTACGCGGAGCACCCAAGAACTATCCGGGGATATAGTCCATGGATTTACCACTAGACCCTAAGAGGTGGAACTTGATATAGCGTGTTGGGGTAGTGTAGTCTGAACCCTCTAATAACATAAACGGATCCTCTTTGAACACCTATGGGTCCAGCATCACGTGCAACGGCTTTACCGGTATCCAGACATAAAAGCAAGGGACTGGTACATCCCCTTTTGCCCGATATGGGAAAGAGTGAAGGTTAGGTGTGGGAACCATTCTCTTATATTCCACTTATATATATGCCTGGTACGTCGTAAACGTATCTATAATCTTTGATGCTCCATGCTTGTTTTATATCAACTTTCTTATGTTTTATCTACACTTTGAGGTATTTTTATACATTTTCTGGAACTAACCTATTGACAAGATGCCACAGTGTCAGTTGCCTGTTTTCTGATATTTTTGGTTTCAGAAAAGCTAGTAAAGAAATATTCTCGGAATTGGACGAGAAAAAGGCAAAGTCAATATTTTACCAGAAGGAACACGGAGTCCGAAGGGTAGCCGAAGTGGGGCCATGAGGCGGCCACACCAATGGCATGGACGCGGCCAGCCTAGGTGTGGGCCCTCGGCGCCCATCGACCTTGCCCTTCGCCTATGAAAGCACAATCGTGAAACCTAAGTACCCGATCGGATCTCCACGAAATGATGCATGGCGCCATCTCCATCCCTAGATCGGGAGGGTCTAAAGCTCTTCCCGACACCCTGCCGGAGGGGAGAGTGTAGGAATTATGCCCTAGATGCAATAATAAAGATGTTATTATTATAATTCTTGTTCATGATAAAGTTTATATTCCATGCTAGAATTGTATTAAGCGGAAACTTTAATACTTGTGTGGTTTGTAAACAACACCGTGTCCCTAGTACGCCTCTATGGACTAGCTCATTGATCAATGATGGTTAAGGTTTCCTGACCATAGACATGAGTTGTCAATTGATAATGAGATCATATCATTGGGAGAATGATATGGTGGATAGACCCAAACAAAGCAGAGCAATTAGATCGTGTCATCGTGTTCGTCTTTGCGAAGCTTTTCCTATGTCAAATATTGTATTCCTTAGACCATGAGATAATGCAACTCCAGTACGGAAGAAAGCTTTGAGGTCATCAAGCGTCATCCTATGAGAGGGTGATCATAAAGGTGTCTCTCGGTGATCGGAAGAAGTATCTGTTGGGTTGTATGTATCGAGATGGGATTTGTCCCTCCCAAGTCGGAGAGATATACTTGGGCCCACTCGGTGTCGATATCAACACCGCTTGCAAGCATGTGGTTAAGGAGTTAATCACAAAGTGATATCGGATTGAACGAGTAAAGTACTTCTGAGCGAGATTGAACTAGGTATGGCCAGTGCAAGCGATCGAATCTCGGGCAAGTAAAATATCGCGAGACGAAGGAATATATATATGGGATTGATTGAATCCACGGCATCGTGGTTCATCCGATATGATCATCGATGAATGTGTGGGAGTCAATATGGGTGCCCAGACCCTGTTGATTATTGATAGAAGATCATGCGCATATTCTCGAACATGAGGTCACACATAACGTATCTCGGCGCTAGGATAGATTGGATAATTGGTTTATGAATTTTTGTTGGTCTCGTATGGGATCCGGGATATCACGAGAGGTTAGGAATGGTGGGAGAATAAGATTTATATAAGGCGGCAGTTTTGGAGTTGAATTGTTGGGTTAATCGGTATTATCTTGAAGCTTCTAGAACCTTCGGAAGGGGACCAACGTGGCCCCACCTTCGAAGGGGCATGGGCCTATGAGGGAGTGTCCTGGCCGCATTGGTCCAGGGCACAAGGCCCCATAGGCCCCGCCGATCCTAGATAAGTTTAAACTCGTTTAAACTAGAGATAGGATTTCTAGATAAGGGAGAGTTTAAATCGTTTAAACTAGAGATAGGATTTCTAGATAAGGGAGAGTTTAAATTGTTTAAACTAGAGATAGGCTTGGAGGAGGGCAAGGGCTGGCCCCCTCTATATATAGAGGGGTGCGCCCCTCCCCACACACCTTCCTCCAAGCCCTAGCGCCTTGCTACCTTCCTCTCTCCTCCCATTGTTTGTGGCGAAGCCTGCAGAAATTCTCCACCATGTACACTGCCGCCGTGTTGTAGATCCAATCTATCTCTCCACCATACGCTGGTCCGAGGAAGGAGGAGGCGTCGAGTCTTTGCGTGTGCATCTCACGGAGGCACCGCCACTTGTGGTGCTAGATCGGATCGGATCGCGAGGAGAAGAAGCGTACGACTACATCACCCACGTTAAACGAGCGTTCATCGCGAATCTTCAAGTATGAAGATCTAATCCAATCTCTCTCGTTGATTGCATCTCCTAGATTAGATCTTGGCTTTCCCTCATTCGCATTAAGTAGAAAATTTTGATTTACTATCTTGTGAAACCCTTTAGAGAGATCATCCGAGGCCTTCTTCATCACCATGCACGCCTCGGAGTGATGCGTTAGTAGTTCACCCTTGGACTATGGGTCCATAGCAATAGCTAGATGGTTGGTTCTCCTCCTTTGTGCTATCATGTTTAGATCTTGTGAGCTCCGTTCATGATCAAGATCATCTATTTATGTAATCCTACATGTTGTGTTTGTTGGGATTCGATGGATATTGAGTACTATGTTCAAGATTTATTATTGATTCTATCATATCTATGTTATTTGTGATCTTGCATGCTCTCCGTTATTCGTAGATGCTTTGGCCAAGTAGATGCTTGCAACTCCAAGAGGGAGTATTTATGCTCGATAGTAGTTTCATGCCTCTAGTAATCTGGGGAAGTGACAAATATCTCTAAGGTTGTAGATGTGCTGTTGCTACTAGGGAGAAAACAACAATCTTTTGTCCAAAGGCAATTGTATTGTTTACTTTACACACTTTGATTAATGCAATTATCTGTTGCTTGCAACTTAATACTAGAAGGGGTTCGGATGATAACCTAAAGGTGGATTATTAGTCATATATGCAGTTGGATTATAGTCTATGCATTATGTTATAATGCTCAAACGAATCTCATAGGAATCATCATGACTTGTACATGCATATTTATGCATTTTTCAATCTGTCAATTGCCCAACTGTAATTTGTTCACCCAACATGTTACTTATCTTATGGAGAAACACCTCTAGTGAACTGTGGACCCCGGTCCATTCCTTACCATTGATATACTATCTACTGTTTACTTCTACTGTTTACTTTCTGCAATTGCTATCTTCCACACTATACGTTTAATCTTTTATTTTCAGCAAACCAGTGAGCTTGACAACCTCACCGTAAGTTGGGGCAAAGTTCTATGGTTGTGTTGTGCAGATTCCAAGTTGCTAGCAACACCTTGGACTTGTTTCCTTTCTCCTACTGGTTCGATAACTTTGGTTTTATAACTGAGGGAAAACTTGCTGTTGTGCTCATCACACTTTGCTTTTGGGGTCTCCCAATAGACTCTACGTAAACCGAGCCACCATCAATGCCTCCTAAGTGGGTGCAATGCTTGAGGCCCATCTAAGCCACATCAAGAAGTCCATATGGATTTAATCCACATACCCCCCTTTCTTTTAACCGTGCGACCCTATAGGTTGACGACACTTAGGCATAGTTGGAGTCTTACTCCTAACACACCAGTCGGTAGAGATTCCTAGAAGAACGAGTCGACTCCTAAGCATCGTAAGAGTCATAAGACGAACCATCTCAAGTTGACTTTCCTCGAAGTCCCTTTGCCTCACATATACCTTATCAAAAGCTATATGTGAGTGTTTCTCATCCCTTTAGTAGCTCGACTCTTTTATAGTTCCGTGATATGGGATTCCAGGACTAACTCTTAGTACAATTCCTCGGTTAACACTTAACCGAGTCGCCGATGACACCAATCTACGCATGTGCCAACTCGTTGGGACTCCAAGTGCATAATGATGTAGCAAACATCTTTTCCCCATAAGGGTGACTTGGGGTTTATATAGAACTCTCAGGGATCTTCTACTTATCCTCTTCAATTAATTTATAAAGCAAAAACAAATGCATTGTGTTCACAACTCAACCGTGTGGTTGTCAAACACAAGGTTTAGTGTAAGTAAAATAAAACTAGAAATAACTAAACTAGAGAAGTAAAAACAAATAAGAAAAGTAAATCTAATTATGGTAAGGAATCTAAAATAAACAAGGAAAACAAAAAAAATTAAAGGAAAGATATTTTTGAGTTTTCAGTATGATTTGCAAGAAATAAATGTTTTGTATTTTCTTATTTAATTAAGAAATAAATTGTAAAGGCAAGTAAATGGTCTTTCTTATTATTAAAAATGGATCGGGGGATCATATATAGTTTCACTTGTCTACTCTCTCAAT
Source organism: Avena longiglumis (assembly GCA_030063025.1). NCBI lineage: Eukaryota > Viridiplantae > Streptophyta > Magnoliopsida > Poales > Poaceae > Avena > Avena longiglumis. The sequence goes on along the minus strand of CP125976.1, from coordinate 74,363,817 downwards.
GATTATGGTGGACATAAAACGACTCACATAATGATATATATGTGATTGGAAATTTCTAGTGTTCGATTCACATTTACATAGGCGCCACACCCTAATTTAAAGATGATGCAACACACCTTACTTATACTCATGTAAATAGGGAAAACTCCATGATATCTAGATTTAATTATAAGAGTATAACTTTAGGCACTTTCATATGATGTTTAGATATCAAACATGCTACCTTGAAAAAACAAGAATTATATATTAATGTCACTAGATGGTCAGAGCACATGCATCTACTTTCTTCCTAGTGAGGTAACAAAAGAAAGATAAAAACCATAGTGGATCTCATATTTATTGTCACTACCCAATCACCACTATCATGTTACTCCATCTAATGCACACATTCTCTCACACACGCTCTCGCATACAAGTATGATCAAGACAAGTAATGAAGAACGATATAGTAATACACATCTACTCATACATCAAACTAAGAATAATAATTGCAATATGAAATATCATATCATAAGATCAAGATCCACCACATAGAAATTACATATAGATGTCATAATGTTATGAAGCTCAGATGGATCTAATACAATGATAGCACAAGAGAGAGATATGTAGATCAAGCTATTCCCATAAACATGTAGTCCAGGGGTGGACTACTCCCCTCTCATTATGGAGGCGCTAGTGGTGATGTTGGAGAGAATGGAGATGCAACCAGAGATTGCTTTCAACGACGTTGGCTCTCCAATCTTTGTTGGTTCTTTGGCTCTGTTTCGTGGTTTATGTGTTTTGGCCGCCTCTGTTTCCAGAATGCCTCGAGGCTGTATTTATAGCCGTTTTAAGTCAACGATCGAGTCTTAGAATCGAGGTGAAGATGGACGGTTGTGGATGCTTTCGATCGCGGTGGACCTAGTGGCGACCTCGGGTGGAGCGCGCCACCTAGCCCATCCCGCCTGTAGCTCTGTTTTGTTGCTCCAAATCGTCAATTTAGTCCACTTTAATAAATATTCATCAGGAAAAATCCTAGCATAATTTGACCCCGTGTAGGTCCATGAAACCTAAAAAAATATGAAAAACAGCGTTTTCTACCCTACAGTGTTATAAACCAAATAAAGGGGGTCATTGGTAAATCCTCATAAATCAATGCAATACATGTCTATAACATAATAACATGATAATATGTTGGAATATGATGGGATATGTGACAATAGATTACAAAGTTTATGTATGTATTTTACATGCATCAGTCGTGTATGACCATGCTTCTCAGTCATATCACACGAGAGGGCCCAGATAATATATCTGCATTATGGAGGATAAAATCCTACCTTGGTTATCCACGTCACATAGATTGATTCACGACCATCCCGAGCTTTGCCTTTATAATTCCTTGATACAGAACAACGTTTGATAGAACCTAAGTCGGTTGATACACTACTCAAATCGTGCGATCACCTCAAGTCTAACGATTCCACTGCTTTAGACTACTGATGAGAACATGCTTGTTGCATCTCAACTATGGGTTAGTCCGACTTGATAACATGTTAGCCGAGTTAGTGTAAGTCGAATAAGTATCACTAATACGTATCATATATACTTGATTCGGTTGTGGAACTAAATGTTATGAGATTGTTATCGCCGTATTTTGGCCAAAGACGGAGATGGGCCGTGATCAAGATGGGCTTGGAAGATACGTATATTCAACGTGTTGTTGGATCGGCCTAGTGTGTGGATTTGGGCTAAATTGCCCGTGTATCTTGTATCATAGTAGGTTTCGTGTTTGTTTAGGTTCCGTTTATGTTTAGGTAAAGATAGAGTTGTAGAGTTATTCCAAAAGTAGAGAGTCTCCGGACTATAAATATGTACCTAAGGTTATCGAAAAAAGGAGGACAACCACGTTCACAACAAACACAATCTCGGCGCATCGCCACCCCTTGTTTTTAGGGTTTCTTTCGGGTAAGTGTCATGCTGCCTAGATCGCATCTTGTGATCTAGGCAGTATCTGCTTATGCGTTACCTAGTTTTACTCGTACTGAAGCGTTATTGATGGCGAGTAAAACTATTATCATAGATTGTTTGAGGCTAGCATCAGTGTTTTTTCACTATTATCGTTGAAATTATGCTACCTCTAGTTACCTCGCTACCTTTGCACTATTTCCCAAGTGCGAGGGTAGCATCTTGCTTGATCTTTATTTAGTCGATTCGATCTGTTATAGTTGTGCCTTGTTTACCAAGGTTTAGTTTAATATCTACGTAATCAGGCCTTACAAACGGGTTGAACGATCCAGTAGTACATAGGGACGTGGCTTATTCGCTCTAGAGAAGTTGTTCCGGTAATTGACTTTACGTTGGTTATTAGGCCTCCTCTAGGGTTAATATTCTTCATCTTTTGTACATACCAGGCTCAATTACGTGTAGGACGTTCCAGTTACGTGGTGAAAATATTAAACTGTCGTAGATCGATTTAACTTGTAGTGATCAAGCAAAACCCCATGCTATCGTGAATCTAATGCAGAACCATGGGGCAATCGGCTCTAGGAGCCGATTCTGAGAAACACAGGAGCAGTCACGGCTCGAATTTTACGTATACTTGTTTACCATGCGGAAATCAATCGAGCAATCCTTCACCTTCGACGGTATAGGTCAGTGTACGCCTCGAACCAAGCCGGGGCGTGTGCGGAGTTTTTTGGGCCGTCTCGAGGGGACGAGGCCCACCGATCTGAGCCTCCCGTCTCCGTGTTGCCCGTCGCTGCTTTCGCGGTGGGTTTTGGCGAGCAACACATTACAGCACGCCCGGTGGGACATTCATCAACGTCTACATCAACATCCGACGCCGCCATGGAGAATGCATCCGCACTACGACGATCTACCTGACGAGCACAAGGCCAAGTATGACGAGATCAAATCTCTCTTCGAAGAAGACCTCATCGGCTCTTTTGAGAGGACCCGCAAGCATGGCATCAAGTGGAAGGGATTCTCGCCTGATGGTGCTCTTGATGAGGTGGACCTGTCTGTTCCTTGGAGGGCGCACGAGCTCTGACGGAAGTCAACTACATGGTGGCTCATTCTCTTCGCCATTACGAGCACGGTGAACGCTTTTGAGCGGATCGCGATTCGCGTGGTTCAGAGATCATGAAACATCAGTATTCTCCGGGGCCTACTCGGGGACTCACCAGGAGAAAGACCGCTCGAGACTGTGCCACATGCCATTCACACTTGCGCTCGGGCCGCCAGGCAGCGGCTTACGTCGTCTACAAGGTGAGGCGACCAGGCGATTGCCAATTCTGTTTGAGCCACCTAAGAAATCCCACGGGTATATATGCGCCTCGTGCGGACTGCAATAACAACCACGCACCAAACAGTTGCAACCGCAGGAGTCTCTGCGGCGGGAGTTCTGGGGCAGGATCTTGAGGGCGTGTGGAGCGGCGATATGCAGGATGGACGACAAATGTGGCTAGCCAAGTATGCCCTGGAACAAGTCATGAGAATCTAGCCCCTACAGCTCAAACAATGGAGCAAATCGGTACCATCCTAAGGGACGGTTAAACCGTGCGAAGAAGGACAATCGGCTATTCAAAGCCGTACCCCAACGAGTTTGATCTGATTCACCGACACCCAAGTATAAGCTCCTGAGTTCTCAAGATTCAGCGGTCGGAAGGGTCAAGCTCGATCGAGCATATAAGCGATACGGCCCAACTAGGCATGATTTGACATCGGATCGGATCTGGCGTAAGATTTTTTGCGCAATCTCCGACAGACCAGCCTTTGGGTGGTACACCTCCGCCACCGATTCAATTCATACGGAAGCAATGGAAGAGCAGTTCCACATCGATTACCATTGAGGCTACCGAGGTGGCATTGCAGACACAGCGCAGTGCGGCGAAGCGAGAAACTATAGCCGAATACATCCAGTAACCGGGACCGTCAAGAACCGATGTTACTCGGCTCGTTTAATCGAGAAGGAAGCGGTCGGCTGGCGGTGTTGGGTATCGGCACCCATCAAGGATCGCTTTCCAAGTGAGTACAACTCATTGGCGCACATGGCCCGACGGCGATGTATGAACAGCGCCACCACGAGTTGTACCAAGACAAATTCAAACGTCCGATAGGCCTGGTCGTCTGAAGAGAAGGTGATCTGCCAAGACCGGGAGGTGGCCGTGGTGAATGGGCTCGAGGCGGATCACGTGGCACTGCAAGTGGGTGAAAGCAGGGCCTGCAAAGGGTTCGACTTGATGTGAGCAAAGCGGCAGATATTCGATTCTTCTTTGAAGGAGAAGCGGTGAGGTTACCGAAGGCCACAAAATCCCTACGGCTCGAAATGAGCAGGAGGCCGTGCGCAAGTGGCATCACTCGTTCACCCATACCACCAATGAGTGCAAAGAGCTTCGCCAAATCCAAATGGCAATAGAACAAGGTCGTTCGATCCTCGGGCATTCGCCATGAAAGTAGACACGAACCCTTTTCCGTCAACATGGTAGAGCTCGATGCGCTCGAGCGTCGGTGGATTTCGTTCGTTAATATGGCGGTCGGTACCACCATGACACGTACAAGGAGGAAGGTGGTCGCTCTCGGGGCAAGGAAAGAAAGGAGGCTGGTCCATGCGACCGGCCAAATGCCACAATGACAGCGGTATATGAGAGGAACAAGTGAGAGAGTGCGATATCGAAGCCACATTCCACGCATCTCCTTAACAAGTATGAGCGCCAAGATGACCAACGTCGCCAGTAGCGAGGCGACGAAGATATGAGCACCTTGCTGGGGGACCGTCAAAAGAAAGGAAGGCGCAGACAAACATTGGGATTGTCCTTTCTTCAAGTCTTTTTGGGGCGGGGATGAGCCGATTGCCTACGATCGACAACCGCCGGAATGCGGTCGCAGAAGGAAGACACGAGGCGATGTCGGTGTTCAAACGTCTAGGGCCTCTTCCACCCGGGCCGTCACAGTCGCTCGGCGAAGGACCTCGAAGCCAAAGAATGACAAAAGAAGAGCAGTATCACCGTCAAGGTGGTGTCCGACGGACTCAGACACACCGAGCGTAGAGTGCGGCGGTTGCGTAACTTGGAGGAAGTCGAACCGCGATATCTCCACGCTTTGAAGAAAGCACGGCCTGATCGGCCGTCAAAGTAAGCGGACTTTGGAAGCGGAAGATCGCCCGACAAGGAAAGAATGGCGCCTAAACCAGCAAAGCCGATGCGGACATCGGGTGGCACAAACATGGTGTTCGTACTACCGCCGTAATTCGCGCGCCAAGAACCAATGAGCTACCGGTGGCACGGTTTGACCGGTCCACGGTTATCTTTGAAGCCACGTGAGAAGGGTTATAAACATCGAAAGCCACAGCCTGCGGGTTACATCAATGGGCAACTGTCGGCAAGATGTTGGTGGACACGGGCGATCAATATCATGCCATACTCCATGCTACGACGTTTGGGACGCTCCTGCAGATCGATCAAAACCAACGTCACGTTAAGCGACTTCAGCGGTCGACTTGAAGCATAAGGCGTCTTGAACGTAGATCCGACCGTGGGCGAAAAACCATCCCCACGTCATTCTTCGTGGACCAAAAGCACTTACATCGTCTTGCTAGGAAGGGATTGATTCACGCTAATTGCATTCCATCCACGATGCACGATTGCCTAATCGGTGGGATGGCGATGAAGTGGAGGTCATCCACGAGCGATTCTATCGAGATCTCCATAGCTGGCATGAACGTGCGGGAAGCGAAGACCAAGAGCCGATCTGGAATCAATCTAGACGGTGCGCGTGAAGCTACAAAAAGCGGGGTGAGGCTGGTCTTATCCACGGCCTTACAGAGTAGAAAAGCCCACGATCATCAGGTATGCGGCCGATCCTGCGATCGGCCACAAAAATAAAAGCGGCGATCACCGACAAGCGGCTCATGTAGTCGTAGCGAGAGATGCTCTTGTAAAACAATAAGGTGTAAACCGTCCTTGACTAATGCAAGCAAGGGGCGATTCAAGCAATCGGCCCAAATTATTTGTTATCCTCACCTACCGTTTGCCTGTGTTTAGCATCGATTTGTGGTGACGGGAAGCTAGAATACGGGTTCACATCGTGATGAGCTAGAAGAGATCGACATTGGTCACGAGGATAAGCCACGACCAACATTTATCGGCGAAGTTAGATCCACCTGCGGGGCCCAATGATAGCCTGTTGAAACAATATCGATCGCCGCTGGGACTACAGAGATGCAGGTTAGACAGAGCATCATCGAGCATCGACTCCGCTCAAAAAGGATTTCGCCATTTCGGTGAGCACGACAAATGAAGGCGAAATGCGGAAGAAGTCAAGAAAGAGGTCGAGAAAATGTTGTGACCAAGTTGATCGGGCCATGCGGTATCTTTGAGTGGATTTCTAGTATCGCACAGAGAAGAAGGATGGCGATGGAGTGTTGCCATAGATTTTCGGGATCTCATGAGCTACCCCAAAGGATGAGTATCCGATCTGCGGTGTGAAACATTAATCAATGCGGTGGTCATAAGATTTTGAGCTTCATGGACGGCAATGCAGTTACAGATCTTCATGGCTCCGAAGACATACACAAGGCGCATTGAGTCGAGTCGGTGGGGTTATTTGAATATGTAGTCATGACGTTTGGTGAAAATGCGGCGCCACGTACCAAAGGGCCATGAATTATATTTTCATGATCGATCGGCAATGGTGGAGATTTACATCGACGACGTGGTGGTCGAAATGCTTCGCCGTATACGGACACTGGGCGATCTGCAGCGTCTGGACCGAACAAGAAAATTCGACTACGGATGAATCCAAAGAAGTGTGCCTTCGGGAGGTCACGGGGTCGGTTCTTGGGTTTTGGTCCATGAACGGAATTGAAATCGGCTGAAAAGTCGAGGCGGTCTGAACAATGAAGCCACCCCACCACGAAAGAACTGCGGTCCCTCGGCAAGATCAACCGTCGGAAGATTCATCTCTAATCATCGGGAAGGATAGAGCCGTTCATGGGACTAGTAAAAATCAAATCGACGAGGAATTCCGGAAACGGAACAACGTGCCTTGACGAGATCAAAGATTATTTAGCCGAAGCCTTGATGTTAGTTCCACCTGACTGACAGTAGTTCTACATTTACTTATCGATGGACACGTCCATCGCCTCGGTGGTGGTGCAAATTTATGATGAAATTTGGGCGAGTCGTCTTTACATAAGCGAGAAGGATGCTTTGAGAGACAAGGTACCACGATATCGATAAGTTGTGCCTCTGCTTTTTTACGCACCAAGTTGCACCATATCTTCTATCGTGAAATTGTCATCATATGCAAGTCGACGTCATAAAGCACATCTTTGTCGGCTCCTATGTTGAAAGGCCGATTGGGCAAATGGATGTTTGCATTATCGAGTTTGACATCCGGTACCCCGCCAAAGCGATTAAGGGGCGCGTTGGCGATCTTATCGCCGAAAGAATCAACACTAATATAGCGTACTGCAGATAAGCGTGGGCTATGTTTTTCGATGGATCGATTGTGGCGATGGGAGCGGCATCGACATGCTACTCGTGTCGCCCGGGGCAACATTCTCTTTCTCCATCAGTTATTCGCACTGCACCAACAACGTCGGCGAGTATGAAGCGTCGCAAGGAATGGAGTTGCTCATCGGTGGGCGAGCGGTGGAAATTTTGGGGACTCCAAGTTGGTGATCTCGACTCACGGAGGACTACAAGTGCGAGCGAGTCCCTCTTCCCATTATGGCTATCTTGCCGCGGTGATGGCCAATTCGGTACATAAACTTCACTTGGATCCCGATCGCGAGAATCGAGGCGAACGATCTTGCGAGATGGCTTGGGCTACAAGGATTGGAAGGAGCCAATGTTCGTCTGATTCACAGGCGAGCTGGAGCCGATATCTTCAATTACTTGAAGGATCCGGCTCGGGGGCTAAGCGGATAAGATACAAGGCCATGAAGTGCGTCTGATTGGCGATGACATATTCTGAGGACTCTGGAAGGACTATTGCTCAAATGCACAGGGGCCGAGGCCAATCGGCTCCTACGAGGTACGAAGGCACTGTGGAACTCACCAATCAGCTCATAAGATGAAATGGTTGATCAGGCGATCAGGATTTTATTGGCCCACCATGCTTGAGGACTGTTTCAAGTACTACAAAGGGTGTCAGGCATGTCAGAAATTCGGGAAAATTCAGATGGTACCCGCATCAGCAATGAACCCCATCATCAAGCCTTGGCCATTCCGAGGTTGGGGCATGGACATGATCGGCAAATCAATCCCCATCAAGCAAAGTCCACATGTGGATTTTGGCCATCACGGATTATTTCACTAAATGGGTGGAGGCTGTCCATGAAATCGATGGCTTCGAAGGATGTTATCAATTTTGTGAAAGAACATGTCATCCATAGATTCGGATTCCCAAACTATCACGACCGATGGAGTTTGGTCTTCATTTCTCAAGAGTTTAGAAAGTTTTGCGAGGACACGGGGATCGCTGATCAGGTCATCTCCATACTATGCTCGAGCGAATGGGCAAGCTGAGCGTCCAACGAGCCTCATCAAGCTAATCAAGAGAAAATCGATGAGCACCCTAGGCGGCTGCACGAGGTTTTGTCGAGGCATTGTGGGCTTATCGCATGTCATGCCATGGGGCGATTAAAACCTCGCCGTACCATCTAGTATATGGACAAGAAGCCGTATTGCCTTGGGAAATTACAATTTGGTCGAAACGTCACTTTGGGACGATCTAACAATGAAGAATATACAACCCTAATGAGTGACGGTGTGGAGGACTTAACCGAGCTCGGTGTGGTCCTTTGGAGAAAATCAAAGAGAACAAGGCCAAAGTAGCTCGTGCATACAACAAGAAAGTGAAGCCAAAGGAGTTCCACGTTGGTGATCGGTATGGGAAGCCGTGTTGCCCTTGGGGACTAAGGATGCGACATATGGTAAATGGTCTCCAAATTGGCATGGACCGTGCATGGTCGATCAAGTTTTAAGAGGCATACATGCTCGGCGGTGGATGGCGTAAAGTTCCCGATGGGTCAGCGGTTAACATCTCAAGAAATATTTCCCAAGCATGTGGGATGTTGGACAAGAAGGCTTGAGGGCGATACATGAAATCGGCTAAGTAAAGCACGTGACGATGGGCGGTAAAAATATGGGGGCGATTAGAAAATCGGCGAATAAAAAAAATACATAGCCGATGCACGGTCATCGACTGGGGTTCACATGTTACCAACAGATGCTAGTTCGCATCACGAGCCACGAAGAAATGCTTGAAGGCATGGAGGGTGTCGACACGATCCACCTCGGCGATCTCACTTTGTGGCTTGTCGCTAGGTGTTTGTTCAGGCACGTTCGATGGGCAATTGGAGGTTTGGGTCGTCCGTTTTGAAAAAGGTTGCGAGTTACCATTGGAACCAAGAAGTGGCCGTAATGGGCCTAAAGATGCGACCAAGTTTTGACCACATCAGCGTTTTTGGGAGATGGGTAGTCATCGGCTCTTTTGATTGACTTGTCCGACTGTATGCGTGCGGTATGTTGCAAGCCGATACAGTGTGATCGACTTCTGGAGCATCGACCTATTTCGGCTATCGGCAAAATTGAAGCGAAGAGGAACAATATTTGGGAAGCGGATTCTCATTCATTCGAAGATGATTTCTTACAAAAGGATGATTGATTACAAAAGGAAGCCTACTACTACTGTTGCTGCTACTAATTCCTAATCTAAAGGGCGAGATCATCGCCGCTGTCGTCGCCGTCTTCTTCATTTGTCTTTCATTGCTCGGCGTCGTCTTCTTCTTCTTCTTGAAGAAGCCCGTGAGGCCTCCTCATCCTCGTCGTCATCTTGGTGTCTTATTTGGACCCGGCGCGGAAGCGCTTCGTCGGCGGGTACTCGGGAGGAAGTTTCTCCTCCGATTCTTCCTCTCGTCGGAGGACTCGGCCGAATCCCAAGACCAAGCGTCATCGCTGCTCTTCGCCTCAGTTCCCGTCAGCGAGGCTTAGGCTCTCTCGCCGTCGTCGTGGGCGCCGTCCTCCGACCGAGCGAAGTCAACCTCTCGTCCCACCATTGTGGGCGAGAGTGTTATCGCCGCCATCGGTGAGTGTTACAGCGTCGGCTCTCGTCGCTCATCGAGTTGGGCGTGGGAAGACACATGGGAGGAAGCGAGAGGAGGCCATGGCAAGAAAGAGGTTTTTCGGCGAGGAAGAAGGGTTTTACGCAACCGGAGGAAGATGGGGTATGCTGTTGGTGATTTAAATAAGGGGAATAGTGGAGAGCGGTTCAATGCCATAGCGGTTTCCCAGTTACCTTGCCAAAATCGTCAAATCATGCCTTGCAGGAGTTGAGAAGACGAGCATCATGATGAAGGGGTAGCGTGGCGATTACATTACGCCGCGATACGTCGGCCGACACCGATAAAAAAAGGAGAAGAAGAAAAAAACACACAGTGGTTTTGGAATTATCATTGCCAAAACCGGGGCATGTTATCGCCGTATTTTGGCCAAAGTCGGAGATGGGCCGTGATCAAGATGGGCTTGGAAGATACGTATATTCAACGTGTTGTTGGATCGGCCTAGTGTGTGGATCTGGGCTAAATTGCCCGTGTATCTTGTATCATAGTAGGTTTCGTGTTTGTTTAGGTTCCGTTTATGTTTAGGTAAAGATAGAGTTGTAGAGTTATTCCAAAAGTAGAGTCTCGGACTATAAATATGTACCTAAGGTTATCGAAAAAGGAGGACAACCACGTTCACAAAACACAATCTCGGCGCATCGCCACCCTTGTTTCTAGGGTTTCTTTTCGGGTAAGTGTCATGCCTAGATCGCATCTTGCGATCTAGGCGATCTCTACTATCGTTACCTAGTTTTACTCGTCTTGAGCGTTATTGATGGCGAGTAAAACTATTATCATAGATTGTTTGAGGCTAGCATCGGTGTTTTTCACTATTATCGTTGAAATTATGCTACCTCTAGTTACCTCGCTACCTTTGCACTATTTCCCAAGTGCGGGTAGCATCTTTGATCTTTATTTAGTCGATTCGATCTGTTATAGTTGTGCCTTGTTTACCAAGGTTTAGTTTAATATCTACGTAATCGGGCCTTACAAGCGGGTTGAGCGATCCATGAGTACATAGGGGCGTGGCTTATTCGCTCTAGAAGTTGTTCGGTAATTGACTTTACGTTGGTTATTAGGCCTCCTCTAGGGTTAATATTCTTCATCTTTTGTACATACCGAGCTCAATTACGTGTAGGGCGTTCGATTCGTGGTGAAAACATTAAATCGTAGATCGATTTAACTTGTAGTGATCAAGCAAAACCCCATGCTATCGTGAATCTAATGCAGAACCATGGGGCAATCGGCTCTAGGAGCCGATTCTGAAAACTGGGAGCCGGCTGCTCAATTTCGTATACTTGTTTACCATGCAGAAATCAATCGAGCAATCCTTCACCTTCGACCAGGTATAGGTCGTGGCATCTCGAACCAAGCCGGGGCGTGTCGGAGTTTTTATGGCCGTCGCCGAGGGACCAGGCACCGTGATCCTGAGCCTCCCGGCTCTCCGTGTTGCCCGTCGCTGCTCGCCGGTGGGTTTTGGCAGGCAACAGAGATATATTCTAAATTGTCCTTAGTCGTAAGTTTGAGCCTAACACTGCAAACCTCGACTAATTTGCATGTCCTAACTTGTTGCTTGGTTGTGTGAGAGCCTCCTATGATATTAGGATTTATACCCATATCCGTTCAGTGGTTATTTTGGCTAGCTCCAAGTTGGTTTTGCTATTTTCCTAATTTGGCATGTCGGTTTAGAATTGTACATTCGTCCGGATGCTTAGTTTGGCAATGCCAACTATGAAAAGTGACTAGTATATGGTCTCATAGGTTTTGATTTATATAAGTTTAATTTGGCTTATGATTGTTGATTATGATATTATTGACCTATTATGTCAATAATGATTCACTTAAGATTTAGTCATGGGCTTTCCTTCTATAAAGAGTTAAACTAGGATTAAGTGACTTGTTATCTATTGTTCCCTAATGGTGTTTTGATTTAGATTGGTTTAGTTGTCTACCGTCGCTTACTATTGCCTCATGTTGCCTAATATTTTTGATGATCTAGCTCATCGCACTATTCTGATTGCTTCTCTGTCCCTTATATGCATTGTCTAGATTGCAAAAGATCAAATTGTCGTATTTTACATATCTTCACTTAATCCAACCTTTGAATTCTAGGAGTACTTCCTATAATTCATAAGTTGAATCCTAAAAACAAAAACATTTTATCATAACCCAAACATTCCTTGTGTCCTTGTTACTTTGTAGGAATCAAGAATAAGAAGAAAAGAAGATAATGAAGGGTTTCCCAGCATAGTAAATCAAAAAAATTCTACGGATGCGAACAATAAAGCCAAGATCTAATCTAGGAGATGCAATCAACGAGAGAGATAGATGAGATTATCATACCCTTGAAGAAATCGCACAGCGGAAACGTTCAACGGAACGTGGTTGGTGTAGTCGTACTCGCCGTCTCCTCCTCGCTATCCGATCCGATCCTACGCCGCAAGTGGCGGCGCCTCCGAGAGATGCACACATATGGTGCCGTGACGTCTCCTCCTTCCTCGATCCAGCAAGTGGGGTGGAGAGATAGATTGGATCAGCAGCACGACGGCGTGGTGCTATGGTGGAGAGTTTCTGCGGCAGGGCTTCGCCTACGCGCAGTCGGGAGAGAGAGAGAGGTGGAGGACAGCAGGACGACGGCTAGGGTTGGAGGAGTGGGGGAAGGAGGGTGCACCCCTGCCCTCTTTATATAGGGGCTGGCCGCCCCCTTGGCCCCTCCTCCAAGCCCTAGGGCGGCGGCCCCAAGGGTTGGAGTGGGGGGCAAGTTTCCCCCCTCCTTCTAGAAGGGTTCCCTAGGGTTTGGCCGGCTGGGCCTATGGGGCCTTGTGCCCCCGGCCCAGAGCGTCCAGGGCACTCCCTCTTAGGCCCGCGCAGCCCTCCGACAAGTGGGCCCATGTTGGTCCCACTCCGGAAGCTTCTAGAACCTTCCGGTATAATACCGATAAACTCCGAAACTATTCCGAAATCCAAAAACTGCTTTCCTTTATATGAATCTTATTCTAGGACCATTAGAACTCTCGTGATGTCCTGGATCTCATCCGAGACTCCGAACAAAAACTCATAAACCAATTATCCATTCCATCCTAGCGTCGAGGCACGTTAAGTGTGTGACCCTACGGGTTCGAGAATATGCAGACATGATCTTTTATCAATAATCAACAGCGGGATCTAGAAACCCATATTGACTCCCACATATTCATCGATGATCATATCGGATGAACCACGATGCCGATTCAATTAATCCCATATATGTATTGCCTTAAATCGCGATAGTTTCCTTTCCCGAGATTCGATCGTTGGTATCGGCATACCTAGTTCAATCTAGTTTACGTCAAGTACTTTACTCGTTTCGTAATCCGATATCATTTTGTGATTAACTCCTTAACCACGTGCTTGCAAGCGGTGTTGATATCGATTACCGAGTGGGCCCGAAGTATATCTCTCCGACTCGGAAGGGACAAATTCCATCTCGATACATAAAACCCAACAAGTACTTTCTGATCACCTGACAGACACCTTTATGATCACCCTCGCATAGGATGACGTTTGATGACCTCAAAGCTTTCTTCCGATACCAGGGATTTGCATTATCTCATGGTCTAAGGAATACAATATTTGACATAGGAAAAAGCTTCGCAAAGATGAACACGATGACACGATCTAATTGCTCTGCTTAATTTGGGTCTGTCCATCATATCATTCTCCTAATGACATTATCTCATTATTAATCAACAACTCATGTCTATGGTTAGAAAACATTAACCATCATTAATCAATGAGCTAGTCCATAGAGGCTTACTAGGGACACGGTGTTGTTCATAAACCACACAAGTATCAAAGTTTCCGCTTAATACAATTCTAGCATGGAATATAAAATTTATCATGAACAAGAATTATAACAATAACATCTTTATTATTGCCTCTAGGGCATAATTCCAATAGTCTCCCACTTGCACTAGAGTCAATAATCTAGTTTACATCTGGCAACAATCTAACACCCATGGCATTAAGGTGCTGATCATGTTTTGCTCGTGGAAGAGGTTTAGTCAATGGATCTGCGACATTCAGATTCGTATGTACTTTGCTAATCTTCAGATATCCATCTGTTATATAATCTCGAATTATATGAAAACGGCGGTTGACGTGCTTGGTCTTTGGATGATATCTTGGTTCCTTGGCCAGTGCTATGGTGCTAGTGTTGTCGCACGATATCTACAGTTGGTCCAAGGCACTTGGAACCACACCAAGCTCAGTGATGAAGTTCCTGATCCAAACTCCTTCACTTGACGCTTCTGAAGCAGCCATGTATTCCGCTTCTACTGTAGATCCCATGATCACGCTTTGCTTGCAGCTTCTACAGCTCACAGCTCCTCCATTCAAAATATGAACGTATCCTGTCTGAGATTTAGAATCATCCGGGTCGGTGTCGAAACTAGCGTCGATGTAACCGTTTACGACGAGCTGCTCGTCACCTCCATAGACCAAGAACATTTCTTTAGTCCTATTTAAATACTTTAGGATGTTCTTTACGGCTGTCTAGTTTTCCACTCCTGGATCACTTTGGTATCTGCTCGTCAAACTAAGAGCATTGGACACATCCGGTCTAGTACACAACATGGCATACATGATAGAACCTATGGCCGAGGCATATAGCACCTTGCTCATAGTTTCTCTATCGTTTACCGTAGCTGGACACTAAGCCTTGCTCAATATCTTACCTGACAACATGGGCAATGAACCTTTCTTTGCTTTATCCATTCTGAACCTTCTCAGAACTTTGTCTAGGTATGTACTTTGGCTTAAAGTTATTAGGCGTCTCTGTCTATCTCTATAGATTTTGATGCCTAATATATAAGCACCTTCTCCTAGGTCTTTCATTGAAAATCATTTATTCAAATAACTCTTCACATCGTTAAGCATACCAATGTCATTTCCAATAATCAATATGTCATCCACATATAGTACTAAAAATGTCACCGAGCTCCCACTCACTTTCTCGTAGATACAAGCTTCGTAGCAATTTGGAACAAATCCAAAGCTCTTGATCACTTGATCAAAATGAAGGTTCCAACTTGAGATGCTTGCTGATCCATAAATGGAGCAAGTTTGCACACCTTATTAGCATCCTTAGGATCGACAAAACCTTGCTGCATCATATACAACTCTTCATCAATGTTGCCATTGAGGAACGCAGATCTTGACATCCATCTGCCATATTTCATAATCATGAAATGCAGCAATTGCTAATAAAATCCGAATGGACTTAAACATCGCTACGGGAGAGAAAGTCTCATCGTAGTCAACACCTTGAACTTGTCGAAACCCTTTTGCGACAAGCCGTGCTTTATAATGATAACATTACCATCCGTCCGTTTTCTTCTTGAAAATCCATTTGCACTCAACGGCCTTACGGTCGCTAGGAGGGTCCACCAAAGTCCATACTTGGTTTTCGCTCATGGATCCCAATTTGGATTTCATGGCCTCTAGCCATTTCTCAGAGTCTGGGCTCATCATTGCTTCCTCATAGTTCGCAGGTTCACTGTTGTCTACCAATAAAATGGTTAAGACAGGTTTAGTACCATTCGGGAGTGGCACGACCTTGTCGACTGCGAAGTTCAAGAGTAGGATCGTTCAAGTTTCATGATCCTCGTCATTAGCTTCCTCTCTTGTTGGTGCGAGATGGCTTTGGAACAATTTCAGTCTTGCGCTACTCTCCAACTCGAGAGAAGGTTCAATAACCTCGTCTAGCTCTACCTTCCTCCCACTCACTTCTTTCAAGAGAAACTCCTTCTCAAGAAAGGATCCGTTCTTTGCAACAAACACTTTGCCTTCGGATCTGTGGTAGAAGGTATACCCAATCATTTCCTTAGGGTATCCTATGAAGACGCATTTTTCCGCTTTGGTTCGAGCTTGTTGGCATCAACTTTGGCGTAAGCTTCAGATCCCCAAACTTTAAAGCGACAACTTAGGTTTAGCACCAAACCACAGTTCATACGATGTCGCCTCAACGGATTTAGATGGTGCCCTATTTAAAGTGAATACAACGGTTTCTAATGCATAACCCCAAACTGATAACGGCAAATATGTAAGGGACATCATTGATCGTACCATATCTAATAGAGTTCGATTCCGACGTTCAGACACACCATTGCGTTGTGGTGTTCCGGGTGGCATGAGTTGCGAAACGATTCCGATTGCTTTAATATGTGTGAGAAAATCATAACTCAAATATTCACCTCCACGATCGGATCGTACAAATTTAATTTCCATGTTATAATGGTTTCCACTTTGTTCTGAAATTCTTTGAACTTTTCAAACGTTTCAGATTTATGTTTCATTAAATAGATATACCCATATCTACTTAAGTCATCAGTAAAAGTGAGAAAATAGCGATATACACCGCGCGTCGAAATACTCATTGGTCCGCATACATCGGTATGTATAACTTCCAACAAGTCCATTGCTCGCTCCATTATTCCGGAGAACGGGGTTTTGATCATCTTGCCCATGAGGCACGGCTCGCACGTGTCAAATGATTCAAAATCAAGAGACTCAAAAGTCCATCAGAATGGAGTTTCTTCATGCGTTTTACACCAATATGACCTAGACGACAGTGCCACAAATAAGTTGAATTATCACTATCTACTTTGCATCTCTTGAAGGGAATATGCCCTGAGAGGCAATAATAAAGTGTTTATTATGTGTATTCCAAGTATATGATAGATGTTTATTTTGCATGCTATAATTGTATTAATCTGAGCGTTAATACATGTGTGTTTAATAAACAAACAAAGTTCCTAGTTATGCCTCTCTCATAAACTAGCTCGTTGATTAACAAGATGATCAAGGTTTCACGATCATGGACATTGGATGTTGTTAATAACGGATCACAACATTAGTGTAATGATGTGATGAACATTCATCAGAAGTATAGCATTACGATCAAAGTCATTGAGTTTATATTTCTATAACAACTTACGAAGTGATCCTAATCCTTAGACCATGAGATCATGTCAATCACTAACAGGAAGAGTTTCTTGATAACATCAAACGTCACACCATAACGGGTGATTATAAAGATGGATTGAACTAATAAAGTGTTATGTTGAGGCTCATGGGTCGAGTGGAATTTGTTCATCCCGATGACGGATAGATATACTGGGCCCTCTCGGTGATATCACATTGATTAGCTTGCAAAGTGATTTGATCACTAGAATGTTATATCACGAACGAGAAAAGAGTGCATGTCGATAGAGATCAAACTAGGTATGGAGATACCGATGATCGAATCTCGGACATGTAATATATTGTGAAACAAAGGGATTAAGATACTAGCGTAAAAGGTTAAACGATCACAAGAAAGTCATCGTTGAATGTGTGGGAGTCGGTATGGGTCTCGGATCCGCTTCGATTATTGATCCGAGGGGTCTCGATCATGTCGCATTATTCACGAACCGTAGGGTGACACACTTAGAGACACCGACATCCAATTGGAGCAAATGTTTCATGCGAAAAGAATGAACAAGCGAATTTATTTCACTAGATCACAAAACAGGTTTTGGTGAAATTGCATAAAGTGGTTATGCATGTGAAATAGAATTCTAGCAAGGGTTATTTGTGAATGTTTGTCATTAAAGTAATTGACAAAATTCTGAATAAAATAAAGAGTTTTATTTAATGAGAGTTTTCATTAAATTTGGTGGAAATTTAATGGAATTTGAGTGGACTTTGAGTGGAGGGAATTTAAAGGAGATTTGTGAGTGGAGTGTCCACCCACATGAAGAGGGAGGGCAGGGCAGCCCCATGCGCTAAGCCACCCCTTGGGGTCCCTCCTCCTATAAAAGGCCCCTCCTCACTTGTCTCACACACCTCCTCGTGAAGGATCTCTCTCCCTCTAGAATTTATTCCCCATGGTCTCGGACTAGCGAGATACATGTTCCGGTGGCTATTCGGCAAGAAAGAGTTGTGCCGCCGCATCGCTGGGCGAGGAGGCGGAGGTTGCTGATGCCTCGAACGTGTGTTTGAGCACGGATCTTGGCCGATTTGTGGCGCTAGGACTTCCTCTCGATCTTGAGATCGGCAAGAGATCGTCTACATCAACCACGAGTTGAACTCGTTAAGCTTTGTCGGTCTTCAAGGGTATGTTCTCTCGGATATACATCCGCCCGTTGTTTGTATCTAGTATATAGATCTTGGTATATAGTTCACATCGTAGGAAATTTTTGTTTTCTATGTTGCGAACCCTACAGTATATCGAGCGGATCTATGCGTAGATACTTTACAGGTAGTACACATATGAGTATGTGGGCGATGATGATCATGTTGTTGCTCCTTTGTTGTAATTTTGGATATTGGTGGCATAGTGGGATGAAGCGGCCGGACAAACTTTACATGTCCTCGCACATTAGACTGTTCACGCTTGACATGCAACTAGTTTGCATAAGTGGCTAGCGGTGTCTGTCTCTCCTACTATAGTCAATATCTATTTTGCAAGCGAGTTATCAACAATTTGATTATCCTCGTTGTGGTTCATGTTAAATGGTAAGCGGTTCTATCTCGAAAGCCCTAAGCCACGTAAAACTTGCAATGGATAAATTAGAGGCGTCTAGTTTAGATTGTTCTTTGGGCTAGTGTTATGATATGGTAGTGTTGTAAGTAGAAGTATGAGATGATACTCTTACAACACACATAGCGTAAAATCCATAGACCTTGGATTTACATATAGGTATGATAGTGATCATACCACGATGCACATGATAGAGATCATCTGCGGAACCATATCATTTCACTAATAAACATATGATGTTTTGATTGCATCTTATATTGCTTGTTTAGCGCTTTGTTAGCATAATAAGATGATCCCTCATTTAAATATCAAGATAAGAATGTGTTCTTCCTTTAGTATGCACCGATTATGTTTTCGTCGCTCCAGGACATCACGTGATGATCGGGTGTTCTTGGATCCACGACCATATTTCGGGTGTAAAAGCGATTACACCTTGAATACTAAGGTTCTAACTTGGCGAGCCTAGCATGTACAAACATGGCCTCTAACACGGACGAAAGGTTAAGCATGAGTCATAAAGTTGATATGATGCCCATTTGATGCTCGCCTTTGAAGCTATACCGACTCACGTGATGATCAGACTTGGTGTAGTGTATTTGGTTCATGTAATCACCAAAAGGGCACGAGGGATGTCGTTTTTGAGTGGGAGTTCATTCGTAATATAGATTAGTTGAACTCAATCTATCATACACTTAGTCTAAACTTTACAAATTCTGTTGTAGATGGCACCACCTGCTTTTAATTTCAATGTGTTCATGGAGAAAGAGAAACTAGCAACGAACGGTAGCAACTTTACCGAATGGGCCATGAATTTGAGGATTCTCCTCTCTTGCACAAAAGCAATATGTGCTAGAAGCGCGTTAGGCCCCCCTTTGATGATGCCCACGAGGAGAAGAATGTCTATCGGACTCGTCGGAGGACCACAACTTAGTTCATTGCGGCATATTGTATGGGCTAGAGCCGAACTTCAAAGCGTTTGAAACGGCAATGCATTTGATACAATGGGTGAGTTGAAAATGATTTTCGACACACATGCTGTGAGAGCTACAACGAGTAAAAGTTCTTTAGTTGCATGATGGAAGAATACAGCTCCATTAGTGAGCATGTACTCAAGATGTCGGGTTCTGCCGATAAGCTTGTGTCCTTGGGAATATCGATTCCCATTGACTTAGGCATCCATCGTGTTCTGGGTCTACGCCACCTAGCTATAAGAGCTTCGTGATGAACTATAATATGCAAGGCATGAAGAAGTCTCTCCCGAGCTTACATCAATGCTTAAAGCTGGAAGTGGAGATCAAAAGGAACATCAAGTGTTGATGATCAATAGGAACACTTGGTATCAAGAAAGACAAGAAGGAAAGCAGAAGAAGTAAGAGGCGGCAAGCCTGTTGCGCTGAAAAGAAACCCCGAGTTGGACCTAAGTCGATTCAGTGCTACTATTGTAAGGGGGGGCCATCTGAGCCATCGCCCCAAGTATCTGGCAGACAAGAAGGCCGGCAAGGCAAACAAAGGTATATATGATATACATGTTATTGATGTGTACTTGACTAGTGCTCGCAGTAGCACCTGGGTGTTTGATACCGGTTCAGTTGCTAATATTTGTAACTCGAATCAGGGGCTGCGGAACAAGCGACCGCTAGCAAGGGGTGAGGTCAAGATGTGTGTCGGCAATGGATCAAGCGTTGATGTGATCACCGTCGGAACGGTGCCTCTCCACTTACCGTCGGGATTAGTTATAAACTTGAATAAATGTTATCTGGTGCCTGCACTGAGCATGAACATTGTATCTGGATCGTGTTTGATGCGAAGTGGTTATTCATCTAAATCCGAGAACAATGGTTGTTCCATTTATATGAATGAAATCTTTTATGGTCATGCACCGATGATGAATGGTTTATTTCTATTATATCTCGATGATAATGTTACACATATTCATAATGTTGATGCTAAAAGGATTAAACTTAATGATGATATATCCGCATATATGTGGCACTGTCGTCTAGGTCATATTGGCGTTAAACGCATGAAGAAGCTCCATTCAGATGGACTTTTGGAATCACTTGATTATGAATCATTTGATACATGTGAGCCATGCCTTATGGGCAAGATGACTAGAACGCCTTTCGGTTCAATGGAGCAGGCGTGGTTTATTGGAAATCATACATTATGTATGTGGTCCAATGAGTGTGTCATTGAGGTGGATATCATTATTTTGTTACTTTCACGGATGATTTGAGTAGATACGGTTATATCTACTTGATGAAACACAAGTGAAACCTTTGAAAAGTTCAAGGAATTTCGAATGAAGTGGAAAATCATCGTAATAGAAAGATCAAATTTCTACGGTCCGACCAGGGAGGTGAGTATCTAAGTTCTGAGTTTAGCACTCACATGAAAGAGTGTGGAATTGTTTCACAACTCACACTTAGGAACACCACAATGAAATGGTGTGTCGGAGCGTCGTAATCGTACTTTATTAGATATGGTTCGATCTATGATGTCTCCCGGACTTTTAGTTCTCATTTTGGGGTTATGCACTAAGCTGCATTCACTTTAAATCGGGCACCATCTAAATCCGTTGAAAAGACAGTATGAATTGTGGTTTGGAAACAAACCTAAGCTGTCATTTCTTAAAGTTTGGGGATGCGATGTTTATGTGAAGAAACTTCAACCAGATAAACTCGAACCCAAAGCGGAAAAATGCGTCTACATAGGATACCCTAAAGAAACTATTGGGTATTCCTTCTATCACAGATCCAAGGGCAAGGTTTTTGTTGCCAAGAATGGATCCTTTCTAGAAAGAGTTTCTCATGAAAGGTGTGAGTAGTCGGAAGGTAGAACTCAAGAGGTTGTGGAACCTTCTCTTCAAAGTATGGCGAGTAGCCTTGCAGGAAGTTGTTCGGAGTTGGCTCCACCTTGAAGAGGAACTAATGATAATGATCATGAAACTCGAAAGAGTACTACCGAACCTCGCAGTCAAGCAGACGCGTGCGACTCCAGTCACGGAAATCTGTCATGAATTTCATGGTTGATGAAAATGATGACCACTGACGTATGAAGAAGCGATGATGAGCCGGATTCCAACAAATGGTTAGAAGCCATGAAATCCGAGATGGAATCCATGTATGAAAATCAAGTTTGGAACTTGGTGGAATTACCTCACGAAAGGTCGTGGAGAACAAATGGATTTTCAAAAGGAAAAGCGATCTTGATGGTAATGTGACCGTCTATAAAGCTCGACTTGTCGTAAAGGGGTTCGACAAATTCAAGGAGTTGACTACGATGAGACTTTCTCTCCCATAGCGATGCTAAAGTCAGTTAGGATTATGTTAGCAATTGCTGCATATTTCGATTATGAGATATGGCAGATGGATGTCAAAACCGCGTTTCTCAATGGTAATATTGAAGAAGAGTTGTATATGATACAACCAAAGGGTTTTGGCGATCCTAAGGATGCTAACAAGTTGTGCAAGCTTCAGCGATCCATCTATGGATTGAAGCAAGCATCACGAAGTTGGAATCTCCGCTTTGATGAGGTGATCAAAGAGTTTGGATTTGTCCAAACTTATGGAGAAGCTTGTATTTACAAGAAAGTGAGTGGGAGCAATGTGGCATTTCTGATATTATATGTGAATGACATATTATTGATCGGAAATGATATAGATCTTTTAAGCAGTGTTAAAAGTTATCTAAGCGACAAATTTTCAATGAAGGACCTAGGTGAGCGTCATACATATTAGGCATAAAGATCTATATAGATACATCTAGGCGCCTAATAGGGCTATCATAAAGTACATACCTTGATAAGATTTTAACGAAGTTTAAAATGGACGAGTAAGAAGGGGTTCTTACCTATGTTGCAAGGCAAGACATTGAGTAAGACTCAAAGTCCGACCGGCGGAAAGAAAGAGATAATGGACAAAGTCCCTATGCTTGACCATAGGCTCTATAATGTCGCCATGCTATGTACAACCCGGATGTGGCACATGCTATTAGTTTGACTAGTAGGTACCAATCGGATCGAGTTGAACATCGGATAGCGGTCAAGAATATCCTTAAGTACTTACGAAGAACTAAGGATATGTTTCTTGTATCTGAGGTGAAGAAGAGCTCGTCGCTAAGTGTTATATCGCTAGCTTTGACAGCGATCCGGATGACTCTAAGTCTCAATCCGGATAATTATTTCTCATGAATGGCGAGGCGGTTAGTTGGAGGAGCTCCAAACAACTGTGGTAGCGGGATCAACAACGGAGGCGAATATGTTCTCGCTTGAGCGGCTCGGAAGCGATTTGGATGAAGGAGTTCATATCCGAACTAGGAGTTGTGGCAAGCGTTGGACCCAATGGTGATATATTGTGACAACAATGGTGCCATTACCAATGCCAAAGAGCCAAGGTCTCACAAGCATTCCAAGCATATTAAGCGCGGTTTCACTCCATCCATGAGCATGTCAAGGATGGAGATATAAAGATTTGTAAAGTACATACGGATCTCAATGTAGCGGATCCGTTGACTAAAACTCTCCTAGAGCAAAACATGATCAACACAGAACTCAATGGGTGTTAGATTTATCACTATGTAACTAGATTATTGTCTCTAGTGCAAGTGGGAGGCAAGGAATATGCTGAGAGGCAATAATAAAGTGTTTATTATGTGTATTCCAAGTATATGATAGATGTTTATTTTGCATGCTATAATTGTATTAATACGGAACGTTAATACATGTGTGTTTAATAAACAAGCAGAAAGTTCCTAGTTATGCCTCTCTCATAAACTAGCTCGTTGATTAACAAGATGATCAAGGTTTCACGATCATGGACATTGGATGTTGTTAATACGGGATCACAACATTAGTGTAATGATGTGATGAACATTCATCAGTATAGCATTACGATCAAAGTCATTGAGTTTATATTGCTATAACAACTTACGGTGATCCTAATCCTTAGACCATGAGATCATGTCAAT
Source organism: Avena longiglumis (assembly GCA_030063025.1). Classification (NCBI taxonomy): domain Eukaryota; kingdom Viridiplantae; phylum Streptophyta; class Magnoliopsida; order Poales; family Poaceae; genus Avena; species Avena longiglumis. The sequence goes on along the minus strand of CP125976.1, from coordinate 74,340,196 downwards.
CACTAACACCGTAAGAGTTTCTTGATAACATCAAGCGTCCTGCCGTAACGGGTGATTATAAAGATGGATTGAACTAATAAAGTGTTATGTTGAGGCTCATGGATCGAGTGGAATTTGTTCATCCCGGACGGATAGATATACTCTGGGCCCTCGGTGATATCACATTGATTAGCTTGCAACCAAGTGATTTGATCACTAGAATGTTATATCACGAGAAGCGAGAAAAGAGTGCATGCGTGCGAGATCAAACTAGGTATGGAGATAGATGATCGAATCTCGGACATGTAATATATCGTGAAACAAAGGGATTAAGATACTAGCGTAAAAGGTTCCGACGATCACAAGAAAGTCATCGTTGAATGTGTGGGGTCGATTATGGGTCTCGGATCCCGCTTACGATTATTGATCAGAGGGTCTCGATCATGTCCGCATTATTCACGAACCGTAGGGTGACACACTTAAGAGACACCGACATCCAATTGGATCAAATGTTTCATGCGAAAGAATGAACAAGCGAGAATTTATTTCACTAGATCACAAAGCAGTTTCGTGAAATTGCATAAAGTGGTTATGCATGTGAAATAGAATTCTAGCAAGGGTTATTGTGAATGTTTGTCATTAAAGTAATTGACAAAATTCTGAATAAAATAAAGAGTTTTATTTAATGAGAGTTTGCATTAAATTTGGTGGAAATTTAATGGGAATTTGAGTGGACTTTTGAGTGGAGGGAATTTAAAGGAGATTGGTGAGTGGAGTGTCCACCACATGAAGAGGGGAGGGCAAGGGCAGCCCCATGGGCGGCCACCCCTTGGGGTCCCCCTCCTCCTATAAAAGGCCCCCTCCTTGTCTCACACACCTCCTCGTGAAGGATCTCTCTCCCTCTAGAATTTATTCCCCATGGTCTCGGACTAGCGAGATACATGTTCCGGTGGCTATTCGGCAATAAAGAGTTGTGCTTCATTGCATCATTTGGGCGAGGCGGAGGTTCTCGGTGCCTCGAGCGTGTGTGCGAGCGCGGATGCGGCTGATTTGCGGCGCTAGGACTTCCTCTCGATCTTGAGATCGGCAAGAGATCGTCTACATCAACCACGAGTTGAACTCGTTAAGCTTTGTCGGTCTTCAAGGGTATGTTCTCTACGGATATACATCTGCCCGTTGTTTGTATCTAGTATATAGATCTTGGTATATAGTTCACATCGTAGGAAATTTTTTGTTTTCTATGTTGCGAACCCTACATCTCTTAGCCTCAATGTTATGGATGTGTGTTTCATTGCTTTCGAGATTCAAAAGAAATAAACCATTCACAACAGGTGCATGACCATAAAAGATGTTATTCATATAAATAGAACAACCATTATTCTCCGATTTAAATGAATAACCGTCTTGCAATAAACACGATCGGATATAATGTTCATGCTCAACGTGGCACATAATAACACTTATTAAGGTTTAAAACTAATCCGAAGGTAAAACTAAGGAGGCGTCTAAGACGACCATCACATCAACTCACGATCCATTGCCAACGCATCGTCACCTCATCCCTTGCTAGCCGTCTATTCCGTAGCTCTGTTTGAGTTACAAATATTAGCACTCGAACGATATCAAATACCCGAGCACTACAACAAGCTAGTAAGGTAAAACATCAATAACATGTATATCAAATATACCTTTAATGGTTCCGACCTTCTTGTCGCTAAGTACTTGGACGATTAAGCTTCCAGTGACCCTTGTCCTTGCAATAGAAGCACTCAGTGTCCGGCTTAGGTCCAGACTTGAGCTTCTTCTCTGCAGGGGCAATGCGCTTGCCGCTGCCTTTCTTGACGGATTTCTTTGCACCATTACCTTTCTTAAAGCTAGGGGTCTTTTTGACCAACAACACATGATTATCTTTCTTGATGTCCACCTCCACAGCTTTTAGCTTAGCAAAGAGCTCAGTGATCGTATCAGTGGAACCAATTTGATTGTGAGTAACTACAAAACCTTTGTAGCTAGGAGGGAGTGATTGCAGAACTCTGTCAATCTTGAGCTCTTCTGGAATTTTGCAGTCCAGTTTCTCAAGACGTTGAGTGTAGCCCAACATCTTAATGGCGTGCTCACTAACGGAACTCCCTTCCTCCATCTTGCAGTTAAAGAACTTCTCAGAGATCTCATATCTCTCAGAACGAGCCTGAGTCTGAAATATGTTTTTAGTTCCTCAAGTATCTCAAAGGGCCCGACGAACTCCTCAAAACGATTTTGAAGGTACGATTCCATAGCAAACAACATGGTACTCTTAATCACTCCATAATCATCTTTGCGCGACTAATAAACAGTTTTTCATCAGCCGGCACATCAATAGCAGGGGCGTCACCTAGCGCTTTCCCTCGTACATAGTCCTTTTGTCCGCCAGCGAGAATGATTCTCAGATTGCGGAACCAGTTGGTGAAGTTAGACCCATTGTTCTTAAGCTTTTCTTTCTCAGCAAATACGTTGAAGTTGAAGTTGGACTTAGCCATTTGATCTACAAAATTTGCAAATACCATTTAGACTATGTTCATGATAACTAGTTCAACTTAATCAAATTACTAGATAAACTCCCACTAAATTCAACTTCCCTCAAGTTGTTTAGTGAACACAGTCCAAATTCACCACACCTAATCCGATCTTCACGATAAGAGATGTGGTTTCAATGATGGACAACAAAGTGTCGATCATATCATTCATATGACTCATGCTTAACCTTTCGGTTCGTGTGTTCCGAGGCCATGTCTGTACATGCTATGCTCGTCAAGTCAAACCAAAGTATTTCTGCGTGTGCAAAACTGGCTTGCACCCGTTGTATGTGCACGTAGAGTTTATAGCACCCGGTCATCACGAGTTGCTTGAACACGACGAACTTTCACAACGGTGCATACATGGGGAGAACACAATTTTATCTTGATCTTTAAGTGGGGAATCATCTTATAATGCTACCGTCGCGATCTAAGCATAATAAGATACATAAAAGGATAAACATCACATGCATATGATTTCATGTGACATGGTATAGCCAATATCCGCCCAACGATCTCCATCTTGTGCGTGCCAGCATGATCTCCATCACTCCACCATGATTGCCTCCACCACGAATAGCAACTACAACTATTGCTAACTACTTAGCAATAAAGTAAAGATATTACATGGCGTATAAGAAGTTGACACACAGGTCATACACAATTATAAAGACAACCATATGGCTCCTGCCGGTTGTGTACTCATCGACATGCAAGTCGTAAAATATTACAAAACATGATCATTGCATACAATATACACATCACGTCTTGGGCCATACCATATCACAAAACACTCCCTGCAAAAACAAGTTAGACGCCTCTACTTTGTTGTTGCATGTTGTACGTGGCTTATGGGAGTAACAAGCTAAGAACGATTCTTACCTACGAAAAGCCACAACGGTGATATTATGGTTGCTAACATCCGGTGTAAATCCCATGACTACTATAGGGAGAAAGCGGCATCCACCGGCATGTGTGGAACAAGCCACGTCAAGTCGGGGCGGTCTCATGACGAGTCGCGTCAAGTTGGCCTGAACTGCTTCGATCTCACTATGCCGCGCTATAAGAAATACACAACAAGAGGCTTGCAACAGAAAACATCAACGTCCGCAACAAGCATGTTGCGTTCTACTCGTGAAACACATCTACGCATAGATCTAGCTCTCATACCACTAAAAGGTTTCGTAGCATAGTAAATCAAAAAAATTCTACGGATGCGAACAAGAAAGCCAAGATCTAATCTAGGAGATGTAATCAAAGAGAGAGAGAGAGATGAGATCTTCATACCCTTGAAGAAATCGCACAGCGGAAACGTTCAACAGAACGTGGTTGGTGTAGTCGTACTCGTCGTCTCCTCCTCGCGATCCGATCCGATCCTACGCCGCAAGTGGCGGCGCCTCCGAGAGATGCACACATACGGTGCCGCGACGTCTCCTCCTTCCTCGGTCCAGCAAGTGGGGTGGAGAGATAGATTGGATCCGCAGCACGACGATGTGGTGCTATGGTGGAGAGTTTCTGCGACAGGTCTTCGCCTACGCGCAGTCGGGAGAGAGAGAGGTGGAGGGCAGCAGGACAGCGACTAGGGTTGGAGGAGTGTGGGGAGGAGGGTGCGCCCCTGTCCTCTTTATATAGGGGGATGGCCGGCCCCCTTGGCCCCTCCTCCAAGCCCTAGGGCGGCGGCCCCAAGGGTTGGAGTGGGGGGCAAGTTTCCCCCTCCTTCTAGAAGGGTTCCCTAGGGTTTCCCCTAGGGTTTGGCAGCTGGGCCTATGGGGCCTTGTGCCCAGCCCAAAGCAGAGGCACTCCTCTTAGGCCCATGCGGCCCTCCGACAAGTGGGCCCATGTTGGTCCCACTCCGGAAGCTTCTAGAACCTTCCGGTACAATACCGATACACTCCGAAACTATTCCAAAATCCAAAAACTGCTTTCCTTTATATGAATCTTATTTTCCGAACCATTCCGGAACCTCTCGTGATGTCCTGGATCTCATCTGAGACTCCGAACAAAAACTCATAAACCAACTATCCATTCTATCCTAGCGCCGAGGCACGTTAAGTGTGTGACCCTACGGGTTCGAGAATATGCATACATGATCTTTTATCAATAATCAACAGCAGGATCTAGAAACCCATATTGACTCCCACATATTCATCGATAATCATATCAGATGAACCACGATGCCAGGATTCAATTAATCCCATATATGTATTCCCTTCATCACGCGATATTTTACTTGCCCGAGATTCGATCGTTGTTATCGGCATACCTAGTTTAATCTCGTTCACGGCAAGTACTTTACTACTCGTTAATCCGATATCATTTTGTGATTAACTCCTTAACCACGTGCTTGCAATCGGTGTTGATATCGATTCAAGTGGGCCCAAGTATATCTCTCACTGGGAGGACAAATTCCTCTCGATACATACAACCCAACAAGTACTTTCCGATCACGAGAGACACCTTTATGATCACCCTCACATAGGATGACGTTTGATGACCTCAAAGCCTTCTTAGATGCGAGGAGTTGCATTATCTCATGATCTAAGGAATACAATATCGACATAGGAAAAAGTTTCGCAAAGATGAACACGATGACACGATCTAATTGCTACCTTAATTTGTCATTCCATCATATCATTCTCCTAATGACATGATCTCATTATTAATCAACAACTCATGTCTATGGTTAGGAAACCTTAACCATCATTAATCAATGAGCTAGTCCATAGAGGCGTACTAGGGACACAATGTTGTTCATAAACCACATAAGTATCAAAGTTTCCGCTTAATACAATTCTAGCATGGAATATAAACTTTATCATGAACAAGAATTATAACAATAACATCTTTATTATTGCCTCTAAGGCATAATTCCAATAGATAAAAGTGTAGATATAAATTTTCCTTAGTTTGTATTAGCTTTTCTTGTAATTTTTATGTCTCGAAATCACTTGTAAAAATATCCCTATGAATAAGAATGTCATAGTGATCACTTGGTATATTTTCTATAATTTATATGTAATTATGGTGAATATTCCAATTTAACTTAAGTTTGAATTTAATTAAAATATTTTTTTCTTATTGAATATTTGTGTTAATCCTTTATGTGTGAAGTGTTATGAGTCAGATTTTCTTTGAATCACAATTTTTTAAAATGCTACAAAGATCATGTTGAAATATATAGCAATCTTGATACGATCTAACTCTAATTCATCAACATGAGAGAAATCTCAATCATTTTGCTTCTTGAAACTAAAATATTTTAAGATTCCCCACATTTTTAGATGCATGAGATGCAAATGCACAAATTATAATTCTACCCTTTGATTTTCAAATTCTTTGAGATGTTACATCAATTTAGATCAAACAAGTAATGAAAATAGTAAAACTCTATAAAAATGTGATATTAAACTTCAGAATGAAGAATTATATTAATATTGTATCAATTGGTGATAATTTGTATTGCTCTATGAGGTTCTAACTTTTCCTATATATATCTCTATAGAATCTTTGAGCACATACAACATTCATGGGAGCTAAGAGGTGGTGGTTGATGTAGTAGATTGCTTGAGCGAGGGATGCACACGAAATACCATCAACCTCTACCAAAATTATACATCCTCTTACATGCTTTGTCGATGCTTGTTTCAATTCAAGAGGTGGTAGAGTGTTTTGATACTGGCTGGAGTATATAAACATCTTGTAATGCAAAGTCGTTTACCATCCTCGTTTAATACAAGCGAACACACCTTGATTTTTTCGTCATGTCTTGGTTATTTTAGATTATTGCTAGTATCAATACTTGTTATGACCTTTATTTTGACTTCATTTTGTGTCCATGATAGAGGCCAATTAAGTTTTGTGTGGGCTCACTTAAAGTAGTAGTATTCGTGTGAGTAAGCAATATTTAGTGCACTACCATACAATTAATTGCTAGAAAACATATTTGCGTATCTGCGGCTGTAACGGATTTGCACTCGTCACATTCTGTAAAATGTTAATCCCGTGATGCATCGACGTTACGACAATGCATCGACCATTTAAATGTCGCTTTAAACATGCGTTTTGTTTCCCTTATAGAACTTTTATCATTACGTCATCGACGTTGTTAGCATACGGCAGGTAGGATCTTTGTTTTGTACTATTACTGGTTGATCGATATTGGATTTTGTTAGAGTGTACAAAAAATGTCATCATTATGCAATTATTACTATATGTTAATGAATTACTCTATTAACCACCAGAATGCACATGATTTCCCCTAAAAAACCAGAATGCACATGCCTGGAGAAGGACCACAGTCTTGTTGGCTAGTCCGTTAACTGTGCGGTCATCTCATATGAAATTAATAATTCGCTAAAAGGAAAAGAGTAACAGAAAAGTAATGCTCCAGAAGTCAGCAAAACGGTGCGCAAGGGCGAATTCAAAGGCGCCCATCCTGCGCAAATCCAACTCGAACCTGTCCGCATTTCAAAAATGACGCCATTCATGATCCCCCCCCCCCCTCAAAACGGAGGGAAAGCAAAGCATCAGTCGTCGCGGGCCCACCACGTGTCCCCTCCGTGCCACTAATCGCTCACCCACTTTAACCTTAACCCCGCCCGGCCACAAACTTCAAAACCACCCCCGCCCTCGTCGCGGGCGCACGACAATCACGACGCGGACGGTGGAAAGAAAGAGAACAAACGCTCGCCCCCACTGGAGGACTGCTGTTACCAGTGGCCATTTCGTCTAGCCCTTCTTTCCTGGCTCCGTTTTCTTCTTTTTTTTAAAAGAAGGCCCGGCCTGGCCAGGGTCTCTAGCTGGCGAGGCGACCGATGCCACCAGGATAACGAAGTGGCGCATAATAATAAAATATAAAAATAGAATAAGATGGAAACGGAAGGGAGAAAGCGCCAAAAGCCAAAGAAAGAAAAAGGAACGGAAAATTTTGGAGTGGCGGAGAGGGAAGCGGGCGGGCGGGCGGGCGGGAGGAGGAGTGAAATGCGAGAAAGGGGAGGGGGCGTGAGGGAACAGTGCATTTGTTGTGCCCACGGACTTTGGCAGCCATTCAATGCTCCACCAAACGCTCATCCTTTCTTCCCCTCTTCCCATCCCATCCGTCTCCGCCTCCCCCTTCCTCAGCCTCTTCGCCTCCAACGCCAAAACCACCGCCGCCGCCGCCACCACCACCACCACCACAGACTCCGCTCTCCTTCGCTCCTCCTCCCCAGCCATGCCGTCCTACGCGCACCACCACAGCTCTCTGGTAAGGACGGAAGGGGCTGGAGACGAAAGAAACGAGAGAGAATCTTTTATTTCATTGAGTTTTCTTTTTTCTTCATTTCTTTTTGCGTGAGAAGAAAGCCAGCGGTTCTTGAAAACCTGTGGTTCGTGGTTTTCTGGAATTGGGGAATTTATGATTTTGCTGTGTCCGTGTATGTTTGGGCCGTGAAGGACGAGAGGATGGACGCTCTCAAGGGTAGTAGCCGCCAGGAAGAGTCGGCCGAGGAGGTCGCCGCCGCCGCCGAGGCGCCGCCGGCCTGGGGCTTCGCCGACAAGGACGGGTTCTCCGTGGAGGACCTGCTGGACCTCGAGGAGTTCTGCGAGGGCGACGCGGACAAGGACGGCGGCGAAGAGCACGAGGAGCCGCAGCCGCCGGCCGCCGCGGCGAAACAGGACAAGTCGAACGACGGCTCGCAGCAGTCCGCCGTGTCCTTCGAGCTCGCGCCTCCCGCGCCTCCGTCGCCGGAGATAGTTGACCTGCCGGTGAGGGTTTTCAACACACCTTTGACCGCTTCTCTCGCCCAAATACGTGGCTTTCCCGATGCTTTCTTTTTTGTCCTATGCTCTGGGGAAATTAATATTGATGTGCGGTGCTCTGTGATTTTCGTCGCAGGCGCATGACGTCGAGGAGGAGCTGGAGTGGGTGTCCCGTATCATGGACGACTCGCTCTCCGAGCTGCCCCCGCAGCCGGCGCCTCCTGCCTCGATGATGGCGTCGCTAGCCGCGCGCCCGCCGCAGCAGCACCGGCTGCTGCTGCAGCGGCGCCCGCACGACGGAGCGTACCGCGCCCTGCCTTCAGCGGCGTCCGACCCTCTGCGGACCCCGACCATATGCGCGCTGTCGACGGAGGCGCTGGTGCCGGTCAAGGCGAAGCGCAGCAAGCGGTCCCGGGCATCGGGGTGGTCGCTCTCGGGCCCCGCGCCAGACTCCACGTCCTCCTCGTCAACCGCCACCACCTCCTCGTGCTCCTCGTCCGCCTCCTTCTCGCCCTACTTCCTGCTGGACTCGCACCAGCTGGGCGCCTCGGACATCCTCATGGAGGAGTACAACCTCTTCACCCCGCCCTCCAAGAAGTCCAAGCACGGCAAGAGCAGCAAGAACAAGACCAAGAAGCGCGGCCGCAAGCCGAAGCACCTCCCTCCCCACCCGTCCATGTCCTCCCCCACGCCAAGCGACCGCCGCTGCAGCCACTGCGGCGTCCAGAAGACCCCGCAGTGGCGCGCGGGGCCAGAGGGCGCCAAGACGCTCTGCAACGCCTGCGGGGTTCGCTACAAGTCCGGCAGGCTCCTCCCGGAGTACCGTCCAGCCTGCAGCCCGACGTACGTGAGCACCATCCACTCCAACTCCCACCGCAAGGTGCTCGAGATGAGGCGCAAGAAGGAGGACGGGCCTCTCGTCACCATCGCCACCGCGCCGGCCGTGCCGTCGTTCTAGCTCAGCCAGCCAGCCAGCTAGCTAGCTTAGCCACCCCGCCGCGGTGGCTGTACATTTTCCCGGCCGTATTAGTCTTGTACCGTACCGTCCCAGAACTCTTTTCCCCCATTTTCTCTTCCTAGTAGTGTCAGTCATGCTAGTAGCAGTCCCGGCTGGATTAATCAAATCAGAGTCTAGGAGGTTTTAGGTCGTGTTAGGTTTAGGAAGAAATCGGCTTTGCTTCCAACTCCCACCACCTTCATTAGTTCGTTAGTAGAGTACTATTAGTACCGCTGCTACAGCTGCAGCAGTGCAGCATTAGCTCAGTCAGAACTTTATTTCGACCTTTTGCCCAAGGAGTTTTTCCGTGTGCTACTCAAGTGGTAAGCAGCAGCATGTTTGGTTGTACATCGATGATGAAACCGAGGATTAGCTTCGCTTTGGGGCGAAGGAAAAGAGGTGCAACCGGTCTTCCTTGTTTGCCTCGTTCCAGGAGATGAGAAGAGAGCAACGTTTCGTGGGGAAGAACGGGTGCCTGTTGCGTGCACCCTAGGCTGTTACATCATCACACATGATGTTGTCACCTGTAACAGTATGTTGTGTGTGCTTTCGTTAGGAGCAGACAGTTGAGAGCTTTGGGAGATAGCGAGGGGTAGAGATAGATGGAAAACGTTGCAAGCAACCCTGTTTGCAATGGAGGTGCGATGTTCCTTGACCTGCTAATTTTCACGCAATGAAATCATGCAGCGGTGTAGTACTAGGACCTGTGCGTGTTTGAAAAGACGGACATTTACTGCTCTAGGACCTGAGCTTGCCTTGTCATATCGGCTTCCGTGCGCGCTCGGTTTTAATTTACTCACCACAAAGCTTCGGTGCTGCTGCTGCATGCACTGTGCGACGCTTCTCCCTCGTGATTCAGTACCGCCGTGTCCCCATGCTTCGTGCCTGCGACGCCGCTGCTGCCCCTGCTTCAGCACGGCGCGGGAGCCGGTTTGAAATTTCCACGGAGGGAGGGGTGAGATTTTTTCTCCCTTTCTCCGGCGTACTACGTAGCAGGCACCGCACTGTCCGTGATAGCGTTGAGTGGTGGCACGCTCGGCCGGTCCGATTGGACCAGCTCCAACATATTTCCGACCTAACCAGAAGAGGCCCCGTAATGGGGCACTGACGTGGTGACCGTGACCCGTCGCTCCTCCCATTGCTTGCTGCCGCCCGCTGCCTCGCTTTGCGCTGCAGTACCCGGCTCTGGCGCCCAGCTAGCCAGGCAGCCACACCGCACCACGCCCCCTACCCTCAACCCTCGCGCGTGTGGCTCCCACTTGGCTCGCGCCCCACACTAACCTCATGTCCGGTTTATCTTAAGCATGCACGCAATCGCTTCTAATTTCGTTCCGCTCCAGCTCGGGTTGCTTGCTTTCTTTGCGTTTTGTTGTGCCTGCTGTCCCGTTTTTGACCGAGCCGCGCATCTATTGGCATGCCCACAGCGAGCGCTGCAGCTGCAGCGGAGACTGACAAAGTGACATAAAGATAGGGCGCCCAGCTGCATGTGCCGTCGACTCCTGTTCCCACTTCTCTGCTCCGAGCCTTCAAGCTCGGCCGCCAAAATGGGAAGGCGACTTCCTTTGGTGGCCAAAGTCTCTAGCTAAGTTTGCAATACCAACACTATTTTTAGATAGTAGAATTTTTGAAAACATAGAAATAGTGAAACAATTCTGAGAATCGTATAATGGCGCGGCCCATTCGCCTATATAAGGCATGGAAGCTTCACTCACACGCCCAAGGTGGAGGAGCTTGTGCCCTCTATTTGATAACCTTCGGCCATTGCGTACATGGCGCCCGATGAATGATTCTAGGTGGACACCTTATCGGAGGGTGGCGGTGCCCTGACTTGGCGTTGTAGGAGGTCATGGCCAGACCGTTGGAGACCGAGCAAGATGAGAGAGTGCTCTCTCTACACTGTCCTCAAAATCTCCAAAATTCATCTCTGAAATCCTCCATTGAGATGACAGAGATCAAAACTTCCGGTATCACTTCTCTTTTGCTGTCGGGCTGGCAGCCAAAATTGCGCGGCGAGGTCCAAAGGAGATCACAGTTGAAGAGCTACGACGAGAGGCGACGTCCATGAGCACATTGGAGATCACGATCAGGGAGCTTGGAGCCCAAATAACTAGCGTTGCAGCTGCAGCAAAGACCGACAAGTACGTGTTGCATAAGGACAGTGCGGCCAGCTGCATGTGCCGTTGACTCCTATTCCCACTTCTCTGCTCTGAGGCATGATGCTCGGCCACTGAAATGGGAAGCCATGTTCGTTTTGTGGCAGTCTCTAACCAAGTTTGCAATGTCAAGGCTATTTTTAGATTGGAGTTTTGGAAAAATAGAAATTGTGAAACAATTGCGATAGTGATATAATGGCATGAGCCTTTTATAAGGCATGGAAGCTTCACTCACATGCCCAAGGTGGAGGAGTTCTATGTGATGACCTTTGGCTATGGCACACATGTCGCGATGAATGACTTTAGGTGGACGCTGTGGCCAGACCTCTAGAGACGAGGCAAGGAGAATGCGAGAGTGTTCGCTGAGTCCATCTCCACGAAATCCTTAGATCCTCCTCCATAACGTGGCTCCCGGATCCTCCATTTCAAATCACAAAGCACAAAAAGTCTGATATCGCTTCTCTACTATTGTTGGGCTCGCAACCCCCATTGCATGGTGGGTTTTGAAGGAGGCCGCGATCAAAGAGCTCGAATGGGAGGCGAGGCTGATGAGCTCAGGAGAGACTAGCTCGGAGCCTGGTGCGGTGCATGCGAACATAAGCGATGACAAGCAAGGAAGATGAGTACTTGAAGGTAGAGAAGTTCACACCATAAGTATCAAAACCGGGGCCATATCTTTCATGATAAAAACGACCAGACTTTATCTATGAACTAAAAGGATTAAATCATATCTGATAAATTGGCACTCTCACAAAATAACAAAGATCTCTCGCACAACACTCCATATTTGTTTAAGCCGAAAAATTGACCGAGAACAGATCAAGTGACCACCCAAAAAACCTAGTGAGACATAATATTATTTGGTTAGAGTCAAACGTAAAGGTGAGTGTAAAGTGGTATGTGTAATATTTTTTCCTTTTATAATGCCACGGGATAAGGGCTCACATGATTCTACAAACATGACAATCGGAACATAAGGGCCATGGATAAGTCTTGTAGAATATGCAACAACCACTCCTTGCAAGTGTTGCCAACATGATCATCCTCTGGTAGGTCCCAAACTTCCTTCATGGCTTCCCATAAACTAACTGCGGGATCATCTGAAAAACACACAGACGATATCCTCGTCCTCGATACCGCATATTTGGCAGAGGGCCGTAGATGTAGTACCTTGCGACTTCATATTATGCTAGGTGACGACGGCATTAGTGACAATCCGCCACACGAGGTTCCTCACCTTTGGTAGAACCAGTGGTTTCCACAAACATTTCTAGCAAGGTCGTTCCCCATTGGGTTTGGTACTCGTCGCTCCGCGGTCATGTGCCTACTGAAAGAGCATTTCCTAGTGTATTGGTTTTGGGTGTTGATAATCCCCAAGAGCAGGGAGTCATTGTAGCACGATTCGATGTATTTAAGTGTTGAAACCACACGTAGTTAAAGGTAAACTATCTATTCTATAAAGCTCTATAACCCACTTATATGACCTTTTATGCAATGTAATGAACTAGAGGTATAAGGTACTTTTTACTTCTAACTATAAAACAGTGAAGTGGTAAAAGTTATAGAAGGAAGTATACTATTACAATTAAAGTAAAACTAGTAAAAGTAAAACAAGTAAAGTAGAAGCAAGTAACTCAAATGAGCAAATGTTTAGGAAAGTTGTTATTTCATTCGTTTGGTTGTCACAATTAGTAAACCACATGGATAGTATTTTTATTGTTTTATCTAGAGAAGAGCCATAAATAGGTGCAACCATGTAAATGTGCAATTACACCCCTAGTGTTTGATCTCAAGGCTATTTTCATGCAAGTAATGGAGTTATTAACACATAAAGTCCAACCACTATTGTAAGTTTCAAGGTCCCCATAATTATACCCCCGTTAATTAACCATAAATTAATATAGTATGCATATTTAAGAATTAAGACTTGGGACATTGTTTCTATCAAGTGTCTCTGGCCATCCCTACTCCTATCAATATGCAATAGTGACTACCTTATGCATCCCTCAACATATGTGTATACTAATATATTAGTACATCAGACCATCCTAGAAGATAACATAAACTTGTATGGAACCAACAACGAACTATTTCACAATTACTATAAACAAATCACTACTCAAAGAAAGACACGGAAACACAATAGATCATGAGAAAACAATAGATTGCATCACACATCATGATCGTCAAGGGGATGGAGAGGATCTTGTTGTAGATGTTGATGATAACCACACTAGAGGGGGTGGAGGCAACTGAAGGCGATTTCGGTAGCGCCCCCTATGTCTCCATCGCCGACGACCTGCAGACTCTTTGTTCATGTGTTTTCGATCTTTGGATCTGTATATTCCGAGATCACGTCGGGAAACTTTTTTGTAGAAGGTTTTAGGTCAAGATGAAGAGAATGGCGGTGGAATCAACTGCATCTAAGAAACGAGGTGGAAATGAAGGGTGGTGGCGTGGCCTAGGTAGGATCCCATGCCATGGGATCTAGTTTCTAGCCTCTTGCTCTCCTGGTGGCCCACTTCATCTCATTCTATCCGTCTCGAAAATTTTGAAGCGTACTCTCTGATCTTGCCATTTTTCGAGTAGTGTAGCCCCTGTGAAGTCAAAAATGCTAAGAAGATTTTTTTTGCCAAACAGAGTTAGAACCAAAGGAGAGGGTATTGTTTAGAAAATCCCGAAATTACTAAGAAAATTGGTAAGAAATACTAATATAATGCAAATATGTTGAAATATGTGGCAATAAACTGCAAAGTTGATGTTGCATTTTACATGCATCAAGTGTTTGATTACAACACAAGAGATATCTAATCACATGCTCAAGTGTTTCACGTGTCTGTACGATCTGCAGGATACTTGTTCTTACTAGATATAATCCCATAGATATGCACAAGTTTGAGTGAGAAATCAATATTATCTTGCTGGCTGAAATTTGCCTCGGGGCCCTGGATATTTCGCTCACTCAGGGCTAGAATGTCCGCCCCTAGGGAATTTCCGCCTTCCCCGAAAATTCTCTCATTCTTCACCGTGTCAAAGTTTCTCTAAGGAAATGTGTTGCTCCTTATAGTATGGGGCCCAAAATTTTGACTAGAAATTTGGCGAGAAATTTCTAGGCTGATGAAAAATTCAGGGTGGCAGATATTTCGCCTCTCAGTGTCGGAATTTCCGCCCTTAAAAATTTTCTGGCTTGCACGGAAATTCTCTCTTGCCACTACGTCGATTTTTTGCTAAGAAAACATGGTGTTCCTCTCATATGGGGGCAAAAAATTTCTGGCCTATTGGAAGCTTTCGTGATGGGCCGAAAATCCCCCCAGTGGACGAAATTTTCCGTATTAGTGACCTGCAACAGTCATATTTCTGGAGGGGAGATAATACCCCTCCACCTATTTTGGAGGAGGTACTTTATAAATATCTCTCTCTCCTCCGATAATGCATGCTTTGAAGCCTTGGATCGCTCTCCCTAGCCAACCAATCTTGATGTCCTTCTAGGATTCGGTGGAGGAGATCTAGATCTATGTTCTCACCAAAGAAATTTATATTTCTCCTTGTATCCATTGTGGATTTGTTGCTCTTGTACTCTTGGAACCCTAGGAGTATCCGGGTGCCTTTGGAGCTAGGATTTGATCTTCTAAAGCTCCAAGGCATCGTTGGGGGCCCTCCAATTGAGTTGTGGAGTGGGCTCTCAACCTTGTTGTTAAAATTTTGGTCGCTACCTTCAAGACCACTGGTTAGTCGACCGTGAGCCCTTTTTTGGGGTGAGCTCACAAAGAAGAAGATTAGGTCTTTATGGCACTTGGGTGACCTTGTGTGGTTACAACACCTTTTCAACATAGATGTAACTTTTTTGAAAATGAACTACGGGAATTACATCTCCACGTCCGCTCTCCTGTTTACTCGTTTGTTACCCTTACTACTTGTCTTTACCGTACTTGTATCTTGTTGTTGTTCCTTACCATTTAGGGGTGCTCACTTAGTTGCATTGCATCTATAGAGAACTCTACTTATGCAAAACCTAAATTTGAACAAAAGGTTAAAATTGGTAGTCATCTATTCACACACTGTAGCCGACCTAATTGATCATTTCACCTGCATTTGATTTTCAAGGGCCATGCGATATGCGCCCCACACTGTAAATAGACCCCATTTCTGTGGGAACGAGGCTAGAAAGTCCGGTTCGTTCCTTCTATAGGTTTTAATTTGAGGATCTCATGCACATATCCGATTCACGTGTTTATATAAACAGAGTGTGAGGGAAAAAATGATTGTAATGTCATGTCCATTTTTTTCATACTTGAATTTGGTTTGTTTGAGGAGGAAAACAAGGGATACGTTCCTCGAAATTTGAGTGCGTGCTAAATTTCATAGCAAATTTAGTGTAAAGCAATCCTTGAATTTTTTTTATACAACATTTTCGATCTTATGAATCAAACGGATGACATAAGACAAATGTCTCAAGATTCTAATCCTCCAATATCTCTTTGAAAATCCCTTAGAGCTCGTTTGGCTCCCATCATATCATTTCACATTGATCATATCATTTCATTTGGCAATTCAACAAAATAATAACATGGTACCAAAAGGAATTAAGGTTCCGCATGAAATGAAAACCATGAAATATACAAATGAATTCTGTAATCAATTCCGTGGCAACCAAATAGGTTGATTTTTCAAATCACAAATGAATTCTCTGATTTCAGTCTCAAATGATAGGATCCAAACAACGCTCAAAGTGGCGTTAAAGGTCAAGTAGTTCATCGCACAAGATTCCCGTGACCAAGATAAACATCTCTCCAGCTTCATGTGTCGCGGTGCCGGTTATTCAGATCCAAATGGCCAAATAACCGAACCAAATGTACTTGCGGAGGGACCGAGAAGGGGCGAGTCGCGGCTCGTTTTCTTTTTTATAAGGTGCGGCTCGGATTGTTTAAACTGGAAGTGCCCGGGAATTTCGTTGCGAGGGAGGTTTGGTTTGGACGGATCATGAGAAGTCGCACTCGGCCGGCGCGGATAAGGCCACGGGCGGCGCTGCGAGGAATCATTGCTGCTGCAACTGCGGCGCACTGCGCACCGAATCCAGCAGTCATCGATTCGCAGAGTTTTCTAAGGAAGAAAAATAATAAATTCCCGTCGATCACGTGAGCCCACAGCGTCGGCGCGTCCGGTCCTGGGCATTCAAACCCTTCACGCAAAAGTCGGTCGTCCCTCAACCGAATGAATGAGTAGCGCGGTACGGGTACGGCCGCGTATTGAGCAGCTCTGCCTGTACTGAAACCGCCTAGTAATGGAGTGCCTTGGATTCTGTATTTTTCTCTTGTACAGAGTTAATTCAATTTCGGTCTTTCTGGAAGCATTAATGCCATAATGTGCCGTGCACTTCACATTTTTTTTGAGACAAGACAATTTTTTTTATCATTTTCGTAATAAGAAGGTTTTTAAGGTCTTCCAAAACAATCTTGCCTTAAAAGGCATGACCAAAACACAAGCCTACTCTCATTGCATTATATTACTCAAACCTTTTGCCTCAGCAAGGCATCACATCACCGCCTCACCGTTCATTTTTGTCATAACTCACGAGCATGTTTGATGTACGTTTCTTCCGCAACCAACTACTCCCTCCGGTCCATATTAATTAATTTAGATTTGTCAAATTTTGGATGAACCTATATACTAAATAGAGTCTAGATTCATCCAAATTTTGATAAATCCAAGTCAATTAATATGGGTCGGAGGGAGTAGTTGGTTGCGGAAGAAACGTACATTCCTTTCTTTTCAAATTTCTCGAGAAACTAACATGACAAAGGAAGACATACTACGGTGGAGCACCTCGGGTTGCCATAATATTTTGAGAAATAAAATAGTTCACGCACGAGTACATGTCTTGTTTACTCGTGCAAATTTGAATAAAAAAATACGATGATATGTTAAAAAAGAGAAACTGAAACTTTGTTATACTTGGAAAAGAATATGTCCACTCTTTATACCGTGAACAGTATAATTTCTCATTTTTTGTACGTTACATACTTTTATTTTTAGGATGAGATTTAACATGCACATATTATGTCACAGTATAATTTTTTTTTATTTTTAGTACCTCTTTGATTGAATCGTTTCAAAAGTGTTCCGACGACGTACGCGAGAGCCAAAAATTCCCGCCGAGACATGGCCCTTATGTATTGACCCGTCTTGTGATTCCTTTGATTCTGCATTCTTCCATAGAGTGCATGGATTGCCAATTACTTTTTTTTATATCTGGATCGCCAATTACTTGGCACCACACCATGATGGCTAGGCGGAGCTTTCAAAGAGTTCCATGCTCTAATGTTGAATCAGCATTTGGAGAGAAAATGGTCAGTCGATTCTTGCACTCTCGGTGACAAAGCTTGCAAACGTCACAATTTGGTATTCTTTTGAAGCCTACCTCCGTACATACATGATTTTAAAGGATCAAAGATGCAAAACTTTTGCACATCGATGGCGTCTAAGGTTTGCAAACCAAAACAGACGATGGTGAGCCTCTCAAAATGCATCTTTAGGCCAATTTTGACAAATACTCCCTCCTTTTCAAATTAGGATGCCTATTAGTTTTGATCAAAGTCAAACTTCATAACCTTTGACCAAATTTATTGAATAAAATATCAATCTCTACAATATCACCTGAATGCTATTAGAATTATTATAAAATATATTTTCTTATTATATGCATTTCATGTTGCTGATGTTGATATTTTTATCTATATAGTTGATCAAATTTTATAAGTTTTGACTTTAACCAAAACTAACGAACGTGCTAAGGAGGGAGTACCACTCATCATTCGCAAACTCCCAAGTGATCTCACCGGGGGTGTCACCGTAGTGTTCCTTAGTTAAACAGAAAGCGGGAGCAGTCGGCGAAGCAGAAAAGTCCGGCTCGTTCTTGACTACGTAGCACCCTTTGGTGCAAGGCCGGCATATCGATAAACACTTATTTTTTTTTATACAAGTGACATGTCGACAAGCTAGACGGAGCAGTATAGTGTATTTTAAGCAAGGCTGATCGAAACTTGAAAAAGATTCGAGTTACTTGCAGAGTGGCTGAACTTTGTCTCTTACGCCACTCCCACTTGAGAAGAAAACACAAGGACCGGCACTGCCTCATTCTTTCACTGATTGTAAGACATAGGCGTTTCTTTAATTTGTTTAGTGGGAAGCAAAGCAATGATGCGTGTGGCGGAAAGATTTCACGAACGGCCGTCCCCCCCCCCAGCTTTTCATCTCGGCCATCCAAGTTTCTTCTCAGAACTCTGTACGTCTCGGCCATGCAAGTGTCATCTTATATTAGTATATCGGGGTAGACTGGAACGGGAATCTCTACTACCTAAAAAAAATCTCGCGTTCCGTCTCCGCCGTCGCTTTTTTCGTCGACATTCCCACGACAAAACGTTTTCCGCCGAGGCCGCCCGCCCGCGACCTCTCCTCCCCGCAATCCAGCACCACTGCGGCCACCTCCTCAATCCCGATCTCCACCACCGCCTCCTCGATACCCATCTCCACTGCTTCCACCCTCTCAATCCCCATCTCCATCGCCGCCCCCTACGATCCCCGTCTCCACTATGCCCCTGCCCATGCCCCACCACCACCGCATCCATGATTTTCCCCATCTCCACCACTGCGCTCCTTGATACCCGCCTCCACCCCTCAATCCCCTTCTCCACACCCGCCCCTTCGATCCCCGTCTCCACCACCGCCCCTGCATGTACCCAGCACCACCGCATCCACGATTTCAAGGTTGGAATCGAGTTTGCTTGATGGGTTCTTCGGAGGCGGTCGCAGTACTGCCAAGGTCGTCCTCGATCTGCACCCGATGGGACGTGGGCGACAAGGACGCCACCGTGGTGTCCGGCTTCCACTGAGTCGCAAGCACGTGTGTTTCCGTGGCCCTAGAGGCATCCCTTTTTGAGGATGACGATGCAGTTTTGGAGATTTTTGGTGAGGTCGTTCCCAACCTGGAGCTGCTCTCTCTCTCTCTCTCTCTCTCTCTCTCTCTCTCTCTCTCTCTCTCTCTCTCTCTCTCTCTCTCTCGTGTGACTTCACCTAGATTTTTTTTCGCACCAAAAGCATAGAAGCATTTGTGTCTGAAGGAATTCAAGGTAAACCAGTAAAGTGGACTCTTACTATCAATCCTTCCTATGAGGTTGGGATTGAATTTAATTATTGTAACTGTGTTGTTTTATGCTAGAAAAGTGGTTACCATATCAATTATATCTAATGCCATATCAATTGTGGTTACCATATCAATTATATCTACAAATTTATGAAGCCTTGGTAGCGCAATTACTGGATTTTCATGTCCTGTGTTTATAAATTGCCAAATATATTAATCTTTGAATAAGTAAAGTTCTAGAAATATTGGATGGGAAATTTCACATCGCACGTAAGCCAAGCAGGCATACGACCTCACGTATCAAATTGAAGCCTCTCGTTTTTTATATTTCATCATGTGTTGTGTCACTAAGTTTCTACTCAAATTTGGTTCACATGTTTCAGCCTTTCAGGTTACTGATCTTTAGTCTTCCCATGTAGTATCATTATGCAGTATCCCATGAAGTAACAAATGCATAGTGAATTGGTTTGGTTCGAAGCCTGCATACTACGACCTTGCATTTTTCAGCCTCAACCTACTTTCTTCACCCGTGATGGTAGTCCTCTTTTAGTTTGACAGTGATAAATTATCTGGCATGCATAGTGAATTGGTAGGGATCGAAGCCTGCATACTACGGCCTTGGATTTTTCAGCCTCAACCTACTTGCTTCACCTGTGATGGTAGCGTTCTCTTTCAGTTTGACGATGATAAATGATCTGGCATCTAATGATACAACAAACATTATACTTTATATTGTATCACTGATCACAGACGCTACCATAGGTTCTGCCAGATACATGTCCTATTGATTTTGCAGTACTTGGAAGCTTAATTATGTTTGAACTATATTGCTCTTTTTTGTTCTATCTCTTTCATGCATACGCATATTATCAGGTAGTTAGAACTTAAATTCTTGGAAATACAGTTAGTACATAGAGTACCTGAGTTGCAAGGTCTTTGAATTATATGTTTTCTATCATGTACAGCAAAAGGGCTCTTCACCAACGAAATGAAAATAGTTATATGTACTTTTCTTGCAAGTCTAACTATGGAAGGGTTAGCCCGACCCCCTAATTTTAGTCCTTCTATTTATAGTTATTTGGTAACTTGATGTAAATTTGTAACAAATAATTAGAAAATTCCTTGATACTAACTGCAAGATTGCTTTGGTCTTGAAGTACAAGTTGAAGTGAAAACAAGAGTCTTATCTATTTCTTGCTCATGATTTATTGTTGCTTGTTTTGATGCCTACTGCTTCTAAATCCTTGTTTGTAGGAGTATTATTTTGGAGAAACGAGAATAACTGCCTTGACTACATTGATACATGGTTGCATTTTGACTTGTAGGTGAGCTGCTAGCCTGCTATAACGTATCTAACCGGGTTTCATTTTACTTGATTTTTCCATGACGTACGGATAGGTTGGTCTACCTAGAGTAAGGTTATACCGAGTTTTATATCCTTTCCATTTGGGTAGGTTAATGCTATCATTGCAACAAGGAAGATAGAATGATTGTCATCTATTTGGTAGTTCTTTGCGGACTTGGCTCTCCTGCAGGGAGGCCTGCACGCACCCTCCTACATGGCCAATAGAATTTTTCTGGTTATAGTCATTATGGTACATAGTCAACAGAGCTCTGTTAGTTGCCTGAATGCCATGTATTTAGTAATGGCGAGACCATTTTCTATTATTGATTAAACATTGTCAACTATGCAGCTTTTATGGTCAAATAGAAGGGACAAGTTCATCACACAAAATGTGTAGACTATTCAAATATGTATGCTGCTTCATTAGTTCAGTCCCTATATTTTGAGAAAAAACCTCTAACATGAAACAATACCATGTTTCTATTTTGTAGGTTGAAAAGACGATAATGAAGCTCAGATAAGATAGCACGACTACTACCCAGGAAGTTTTACATATGCACTTCCTAGGTAACCTCAGATCTGTTGCCCTGAAATTTCTTTTCTTTCTGGTTTGTCCTTCCATTGAAGAAGCTATTGGTTATGACTTCTGAATGTGCAGTGTGGGTTACTTCTTCTGACCAATAAATCTTTTGTTTTCTTAGATGGTTTGAGGCCTGAAAGACACGATAATTGACATGAAAGCCAGAGGTGTCGTGTGGTTTCGAGCGCTTTCCCACAGTTTTCTTGTTTTTCCCACTAGAAATTTGTATTCCTCCATGGCTTTGCATGAAAGAGGAGAACTCTGATTCGTCCTGCGGCAGTTCAACAGCTAGCTAGGCCTTACCTCCTCTGGTACTGGTTGCGAGCTCATGCTTATGTATCTTACTCTAGGAAGAACCTGATTAACCATTCTGTTGCTGTCTCTGATGATCTGTGGTTGTCCTTATGCTTGATTTTGTTGCGACTACAGTTTGGTCCACACCGGAGCCAAAGAAATATTGTCTTAAGGTGTATATATAAATCTCAGTGGAATATCCTCAAAGAAAGATTGGCCATTGTGTCTCTGACATTGTCATTTGAATCTATCGGGTGATTTTTTTTCAGACTAATTAAGTTCCCTATGGTATGTTTTCTTCATGTGTTGTTGACTACTGTTAGAGATTTTTATTAGTTCATAATATAAGAAAATATAGCTTCATCTATGGTTTCCAAACTTATCTGGTCAGTCTTCAATACATTACGAATTGTGATGTCATTTCGTTTATCATGTTCTAGAGGACAGTTCTAAGATACCAATTTTATTTGTCCCTCTGCTAATTGCACTCACAAGAGCACCAAGAATGAACGCACTGAAGGCCCCTTGTGTGGCGTAATATGCACCACATTTGATGATGTCTCTGTGTGGCGTGGTCTGTTTCCGCCTACCATGGAGATGAAGCAGCTGAATGGTTCTCTAGGTACTTTCGGAAGCCAAGTCGACTCGTGCGGTTTAAAGGTGTGTATGTCTTGTGTTTCTTAATCGTAAAATATGTCTGATACCTTTCTATATTTTCACTTATTTTGCGATGAGATCACCTCGGTTACTTCCATAAAATATATGTTTTTCATATATTTGACAGAGGCTAAAATCAGAGCGAACAAATCTCGACTACACTCAAGGTTACAAGGTCATGTTTACGGATGCCTTCCAGTTCCGGGTAGCCTCCCAGGTGTAGTTCATAGTTCTGTCAGCTCTTTTATGTTTGAAGGCTATGTGCACATGTTCTATACCCAAAACTCAAGTTCATAGTTCGGCTGATTTCAGGGCACAAAGAACCTGTAACAATGAATCGCTTCAGTTTCTGAATATCATATGTGGTGCCTGGGTCTATTATACTCATTTAAATCTTGTTTATGTGATAATACTACACAGGTCCAATCCTGTTTTGACTGAATGCATGGCAAGTGGTCAGTGCTTCGATGTGAAATGTTACATAAATATTTATGTGGCATTAGTAGGATCAAATACATTAAAACGATTGGTGGGACATATGTAAGTATATGTCAACCAGAAGGAATTGGAGTGTAGTGGTTATCATATACTTCCTCGGTCCCGGTTTGTTGGTCTTACAAGAAGAGGCTCTATGACCAAGGCAAGCGCTAATAGGTAAAGAAAATATTGCTAGATTCTTTCTTTGTTTTCTATCCTTGGTTGTGTACACTAATTAGGGAAGGCCAAAGAATTTTCATGCATAGGAACCTGACTTAAAAGGGTGAATGAGGGTGCTAACTTCAAGAAATCAGTTCACCAATTAACAGCTAAATTGTTGGAATTTTTCCAAACTAATTAGGGGCCAATAAAAGGGTGAATCAGGTTGCAATAGAATGGTCATAAGATTTTGCATAAGTGTCGGCACTTTTTGTCATATAGGTAAATATAATATCTACAACAAAGATTAGATAATTGTTGTGTTTATCATATTTTGTATTCCGTAGCAACGCACGGGCATCCCACTAGTCGAAAGTACAAAAAGGAACGGAACGTCGTCGAGCCCACCAGACGGGCCAGGAAGAGCTTCGGCCTTCAGCGTGCGTAGCAGTTGAGCCGAGCGTTGCGCGACCCACAACTGTTGGTTCTGCTGCAGCTAGCGCCCACTGCTCGGCCACATGGACGGAGGCTCAATAATGCGCATTTCACCGGCGCGGAGTGCTCAGAATGGAGATAGAGCGCAGCGCATCATGCATATCCAGCTCTTGCGAGTTCTTCCAACTGCTCTACAGGAGTCGTCGGTTGGCCGAACACACTACTAGTACTCGATGTAGCAGCTCGAGCCCTTGCTCTCCACACGACACGACACGACACACGCAATGTCGCAAATGGTTTGGGCGCCATGTGCGCGCCCCGTACTGGCGATTCCTTGCAACAAGTCAAAAGAGCGTCCACGTACGCCTGGCTCTGCCCACTTCAGTGTCACCCCTAGCTACGTGACGTGAGTGCTAGCTCTAGGAGTATTGCACTACAGCCCTGCCCTGTGTATGCACTCGGCGGGTCTTGAGGCTTTTCTCGCCCCTGATTCCGTGCCACAGTACTAGGCCTCAAGAAAAATACATGTTTGATGATGATGGGCTAGCCCAGGAAAGGAAGGAAGGCGATAGGCTTGGCTTGCAGCACACAAGGCGTGCTGGCTGGAACAAGAAAGAGATCAGTGCCCCTCTCTCTCTCTCTCTAGCGAGTCCTGTCAGTGTGGGCATCGGAATGATAAGCCCTACGCTAAAGCGCGGCACTTGGTTATTACGACAAGGATGAGTAGCAATGATTAGGGCGCGGGTTACTTGACGCAGCTGAGTCAGGAGCGGCAGAGTCACGGCCGGGCCAGGTATATTTGGAGCGGCGTGCGCGCTGTTTTTCTTTTCTGTGCACCCTTGAACTATACGTACACTGCAGCACTGGTAAAGAGCTAGAAGGCCTCTGCAGAGGCATGATGGTTGATAGATCATGGCGGCCGAAAGATGGGCACGGCCTGCGCCCCTGCTTCCTTTTGTATTCGGCTCTTTGTATTCGAGTATCTTCGCTCGCGCTCTCTCACTCACTCTCACACACTGTAGCGCGCGCTCGCTCGGTCGGTCTCACTCGCTCTCATGACTGATGAGTCGCTGTGGCGGTGCCGGCCCCTTGACTGCTCTCTTTCCCGTTTGGTCTCCTCCTGCTTGTCCTCTCCGAATCCGATGGCGCTCGCTTTTGACCACGCTCTACTCTCCTTGTGCGCGAGCGCACACACGCAGACACGCTGGGCCGGGCCGATACGCATCAGTTTCTTTAAAGCCGGTACGCATCATATACCAACTTTGATCTGAATCCAATTAGCACCATGTCAGACCCTCGTCACCCACCAGGTTCTTGTAGTACTAACAAGATCCTGATATCCTGTAGAAGGCCTTTCATACTTTTTTTTTTGAACAGGGTGAGGGTGCCAGGCACCCAATTTTCATTCAGCTTAGCTTGGCAGATTGTGCAACACTGCATGTACAGGGCACTCTAAGCTTGAATGGTTTATGTTCCTACATGAACTAGTCGGCTCCGAAGGATCTTTTTGCCTGATGAGCACAACAGTGGGCTACTCCATTGATTGATCTGCTAACATGATAAATTTTAGCCCCTAAAGGTTTTATGAGGTTCTGACAGTGGATAGCTTGCCTTCTTATCTCCCAAAGCATGTCTTGATTCCTTCCAGCCGCATTTGCTACTGTCTTTGCTAGATTGACTGAGTCAGTGAAGAAGACCGCATCTTGTAATTTGAGCTCTTGTGCTAGCTTTGCTGCAATCAAAAGGGCAGTAGCTTCAGCTTCAATAACCGAGTTAGATTTAGCCATTGTAGCCATGATGAAGACATCCTTTTCCGCTCCTGCATTTTGCTCCTTATGATGCAGATAGACTCCTAGTCCTGCTCTAGTGTCGGAACTAGCCCTGCCAACCGTTCTTGCAGCATCTGTATACAGCTTTGGTCCTGCAAAAAGAAAATCAGAGGAAATAGTTTCTCCTTGGGGTGTTGTGATCAACTCTGAAGCCATCCTATTGCCAGTAGGCTGCTCTGAGGTTTGCACCTCCTTGTGTGGCATCATCTCTTGATTTTTAAGAAGAGCAAACATGCGAATGGCAGGCTGTTGAGGTCGGTCTTCCTTCTGATTAAACAATTTTTCGTTCCTGCATTTCCAAAGACACCAGAGGAATGTGGAGATGTTGACAATATTAATATGAGGGTTATCGATTTTTGCAAGATTTGTTATAGTGTCAGATAAGCTTGTTACATTTTCAGTAAGAATATCGGAGCGAATACCCCAAGGTGAGCCGAACCAAGCTGCTCTTGCAAAAGTACATTTAAAGAAAAGGTGTAAATCGTCTTCTAATAATCCACACCTGCAACATCCCACTGGATATGAGTAGAGAAAGCTGCACCTCTTGCTCCTGTCAGTAGTGCTCTCCTGAGAAGCCTCCACATGAAAGTTTTAATTCGTGGAATCATTGTTTTTAATCCCAGATCTTCTTAAGAAGCAACTATGTTGGGTGATCGATACAGTGTGGAGTGGGGAGACCTGCAGAGTATAAATTCTGCAAGCATGTTTTGTAAGCTGACTTAGTAGTACAGTTACCTTTTGGAGTAAGCTTCCAGCAAAGAATGTCATTATGATCATCTGTTTGCAGAATTTGAGTGTCCTTTATGGCCTGAGCTGCTCTGGGAGTAAATTTTTTGTCTATAAGCTCACAGTTCCACTCTTTTTGATTAGGGACCCAAAGATCAGCTACTTTTGCAGGGTATATGAAGCCAGTCTCCTGGACAATCAGGTCATCATAAATGGATTCCCAAAAGGAAAACCATGGAGTGCTCCAAACAGAAATATCTCCTCTTGTAATTTGATAAAACGAGTTTTCTTTGAGAACATGCATAATTCGCAGAATAGAAGTCCAGAAAGCTGACTTGGAGTGCTCCAAACAGAAGGCCTTTCATACTTTGAGCACTCACGCACATGCATAAATTATAGCTACTTTTTCTCTCTTGAAATAGGGGTAATGCCCGCCTGCATCCTAGGATGCACATAGCCGTCTTTGTTATAAAAATTCGAAGGTTTATAGATTACAGATCAAAGATTCACCCATTTATACCCATACCAACCATCTGAAAAACAGCAAAAAAACCCAACAGCGAAAAGTCTACATAAGCTAGCCATCTCTCAATCTACTAGAATAACGCTACATAACCAGGTAGTAGATATTCTGAGCGACCATCATCAGACGGTTACATCCAGAAACCATCTTGTCCCTTTGGTGCTCCGGGAGCAAACAAGCCCAGAGTTTGATCCAATAGACCGCCGTAATAATAACCTGCAAAAAAGATTGAACTCGAGCCTTGTTAAAAATAATATCATTGCAATATTTCCAAATTGATCAACATAAAGCAGATACCCCTATGCATATTCTAGCTTTATCAGTCTTGTCCATCCCATTCAACCAATTTCCAAACATATTAGTGATATTAGCTGGGGATGGAAGATTATATGTAAAGAAAAACAATATACCAGATAATCTTAGCAAAGGGGCATGATAAAAACAGATGCTCAATAGTTTCTTCCTCATCACAAAAACAACACTTCTTACATCCATTCCACTTTCTTCTGAAAAGATTATCTTTAGTTAACAGAATCTTGTTATTTAAAAACCACATAAAAATCTTAATTTTAAGTGGTAATTTAAGCTTCTAAAGATATTTTGTTGGGAGTCTCTGATGATCATTCATGAGATCCTTAAACATAGACTTAACCGTGAAGACACCATCCATAGTTAACTTCCATATAAAAGTGTCTGGTTCATTTGATAGAGAGACCTACATCAATCTCTGAAAGAGATTTAACCATACATCCCAATTTGTCCCAATCAAATTTCTCGTAAAGCCAATATTAAAAAGGGTTTTGAGATAATACGTCATAAACAGATACATGCTTTCTATGAACCAAATTATATAAATAGGGATGTAAACGGATCGGATCGGATATTACTATTACCATATCCTTTATCATATTTTTTTGTGGATTCAGATCGAAGCTGATAATAGCCGGATGCGGATTATATTGGATTATGGATATGGAGCGGATTCGGATCGAAAAAGGATAATTGAATAAATACACATAGAAAAAAATTTATTTACTTTACATAAAAGAAATGACAAGAAAGCATGCAACACTAGATATGAGCAGTATAAAAGTGCAAAATTGGTAATAGTATAGTACAACATGCATATGTAGCATGTATAGCTAGCCGATAAACTAACTAAATTATCTAGATATTGTGGTTATGCTAAATATATTGGATTATCCTATTTAAATGTTTTGAATAATCCGCATAAAATGTCGGATTATTCTTATCCGTCGGATATCATCAATACCATATCCGCTATCATATCCGTCGGATATATGCTCGATAAATATCCGCATCCGCATCCATATCTGCCGGATATCTAAAAGGGCATACCATATCCTTAAAAATGATACAAAGCGAAATTTATCCATACCAATTACATCTCTATATATAAAGAGAATACTGTTGAGCCAGAGGCGCCTCCCCTAGCCAAACATCTTTCCAAAACCTAATCGAAACCCTGTCTCCAATTTTAAAGAACCCTCTAGAACGTGATGAGCAGTTGAGTAGTCAGTAGTCGGCCGATGTTGCACCACGACTGACAAGGAGCGGGATGGAGGGCGGCTAAGCTCCCCGCGCCATTGAAGCGTTAAATGAGTTGCATGCTCTGTTCTAACGGATTCCTGCTTAGCCAACGATATGAGTGAGGCTGATTCGGTAGCTCACCAAAAAGTGAGGCCACTCTGCCTAAACGCATGTGCGCTACCTGTAGTATGACACATCGGCAGTTAGAGTTAGGCACGGAGTGGTTGCTTTGTGCGGTGGGGTAAGATTTGGTTTTTACCCTTTTGGCCACACCTGAGAGGTAAAGCGTGTTTTGGAGAACATGATGATACGACCGACTATGGGAGCTGAATCGCGCGGCATGAATCCAACAAAACACTATGGGAGCTCAAAAAATGGTGCTACACACATATCTGAGTGGGATTTGTTCCGGCCTGTTGTAGTAGATAGAAGGAGAGGTTTTTATTAAATAAGGTTATGTTCCATTTCTAAGCAATCAGGGTGTTTGGTCTAGTGGTATGATTCTCGCTTCGGGTGCGAGAGGTCGCGAGTTCGATTCTCGCAACACCCCCATTATTTTTTATATTAATCCTATATTTTTGCTGTTTTCTGGCGTAGTGCATTCAGTATTATCTGCTTCTTTCTCTGCTTATTATACGTTAAATTGGCCCACTCTATGGCTTAATCCTATATTTTTGCTGTTTCTGGCGTAGTGCATTCAGTATTATCTGCTTCTTTCTCTGCTTATTCGTTAATTTGGCCCACTCTCTATGGCTTAAGCCCGACCAACTGAGCTGAAGTGCCCTTTTCTCTTTGTTCCATGCGTATCCTGTCCAGGAGACGAGGACGTTCTTTTGAGATGGGAGAACAGGACGTTGACCTCACAGCACTGATGTAAAAATCGTTTTGCTTCACCTTGGCGCTCTCAAAAAGCTTAAACGCAAGGCATAGCAAATCTTTAGGATTCTTTCCTTTGCGTGCAGTTTAGACATCTTCCGGCTGGAGGTAGGGCCAGATTCGGACGCAAGGCATGGCGCATAGAATCGTTCTCTTAACCTGGGCGTGGTTGACGTCCCCCGACTAGATGCCGGCATCGGTACTGCAGTCGAGTCTGCACACAGGATTAGCACCGTTCCGTTTACGGCAATGTTGATGTGCCTGGACCAAACGTTGATTTCCACGCCATCCTGCTCCAGAACAAATCAACATCTTCTTCAGTTTCAAGACCCCTTGAACCGACGACAAATATACCTCTGACCGTAGTAATTTCCAGTTGTCCATTTCAACTCCGGTAGCCAAAACTCCTCACAACTGATGGAGGGGTCACGGCCAGATTACGATGGACTGTCTTCTGGCTACTCACCGTACATTTACACACCTCATGTGCGGACAGGAAATACATTATGCAGAGGGTGTCATTAGCTGCATCACCGAGTAATTCATCGGTTCAAACAACAATACAAAGCTCAGCCACCAAAGGCCAATTCGGTGTTTTAAGAATGCCTGACCATTTTGTAGTACAATATCTTCACAACATGACTTAACAAGATGAGAATCTAATCTACACATTTGACTTACTTGAGAGCTACTAATAGGGGAGGGGTGTGAGACTGAGACAGACGGCTGTGTAATTACTAAAATCAAACACCTATACTGCTATACCTATGATTGCTTTGCGCTGAAAACCCCCTAGAAAATATGTGGAACTTTGCTCGCTAGAACACGCTCGCGTCTTTCGACATAGGCATGCGGGAACCATCCTGCTTTCCCCTTGCATTCACCTTCCGCCCAACCATTGCTTGATATCTGAGTTTGGACAAGACGATGTCAGATTAACCGAAGCCACATGATGGTATGCATAGTAGCTTCTAGGACCACTCAATAGAGAAGCCTAGGGTCCATTCTTGACTCTGGATAAGCTTACAAAGCAGATATATAAAAAAAAACTACGGATTACCTTTCGGACAATAACGATGTCGCCAACTGACAAGTTAAGCTCAAACTCACTCTCCGCCTTGAAGGAATCGAGGGCCTGCATCACAGGAGTACAAAAGGCATTTTTGATAAGCTTCCAAGATATGACCAACTCCGTTATACGTCTGGCATGGTATCTTATACTGGAAATATGTCACACCTCTCCCAGGAAGAAATCGACAGAGTTCACTGACTGATCAGCAGAAGTGGACGCAAACATGTCATTAACTTCATCATATGATGGTGGGGGTGGCATTGGCATATAACTTTCTGCTGCAGGGGTGGGAGGTGCTTCGATTTTTTGGCGCTCAGACACCATCTAGTAATCAAAATGTAATTATTAAATTAATGCATGCACTGTTTTTGTATGCTTCACATTGCACAAGGTGGAGGTGCCAATTAAAAGAGTAGATACAATTTTAAGCAAATGTAAAAAAACTGCTGGAATCTCATACTTACTTCTTCCTCCAAATGGTCAAGGATCTCCAGGACTCTCTGATGGTAAGCTCTTTCCGCCTCAACCTTTGGGCCAGAACAAGAATGTCAGCGACCACATAATTTTATGATGAAATGTGCATAACAAAATGTTGCATCGACTGTTACTGTTGATGGTTACCAATGCAATGAGACGTTGTAATGTCAATCTTTGCTGCTGCCCCTCTACAGCAGCCATTGCTGAAACAGCTTCCTTTCCTAATCCCACCATATTTGACTTCAGTTCTTCAAGTTTATACTCAGCTGCTTCCAACTTTGATATCACTTCACCATTCCCAGCTGATTCTCTTACTCTGTTTTGACGCCTTGAAACTTCAACAGCCTACGAATGGCAAAAGTAAGCAAGATAAATAGTGCTGTTTGGACTAAAGAAACGATGTACCCCGAAAGCGCAACAATGTGACTGACTAGATTAAATTACATGGTCAGACATTGTAATAAGATGCTATGTAAAGTTCTTCGATGCAACAGCAGCTTATCAGTACTTCTGACACTAAATATTTAGTCGGGCATTGAACACTATGAACTGGCGAAACAGTGTGATGGTTCCTGTACAGAAAATTAACAAATGTGCTGCTGAAAACTTATATGGAAGTAAGCCAGTTCAGGGAGACTATTTGCCATTTTACTCTACACATATTTTTTTCTAACCTATGTGTCTATAAGATTGTAGTATATGAAGACATGGTAGTAGAATCATAAACCGAACACAATGTAGTAGTATGGAGGCGTGGACCATATGCTTATGTAGCTCTTGAATGGCGTTGTTCTGAACTTCCAAAATAAATACAAGGGCATTATTATGGAATTATTTCTGACCTCAAGAATACATTTTGCTTACCCCAACTTGCTTAGAAAAAAAGTTTTGATGTTGTTGCTTAAGAATACATTTTCATCATTGCATAAGATATACTTATATGTGAGCAATGCTTTTTCACCTGAGCATCAGCTTCTTGCCTCATTCTGTCATATCTCTGGGCTAGATGTCTAGCGTCCTCCAGAGGGGCACCCATTACCATTGCCCGTAGCGGCTCCGCCACCTAGAATTTAACAATTTATTACATACTTGGATGTAAGAAAATAAAAAGTAAATCTTTCCAGTTATACTCCAAATATTATACAATCTATAAGAAGCCAATATCCTTAAGAGATTGCAGAAGTTACGCATTTTCCACCATATATCATATGTCCTAGCAAATTCCAGGAGTTATGCATATGAGTTACTCCCTCCGTTCCAAAATATAAGGCGCCTAAGGATTAGTCAAAAGTCAACGTTTTCCAAGTTTGACCAAGTTTATACACAAAAATATGAACATTTACAATAAGGAATCAATATCAATAGATTCACCATAAAGTATATTTTACTAATGTGTTCATTTAATTATATAGATGTAGATATTTTTTCTTAAATATTTGGTCAAAGTTAGTAAGATTTGACTTTTGACTAATCCTTAGGCGACAGGAGGTAGTAATTTACAGTAAAAACTGGGTGCATTGAAATTTACCAGCCATGTGGATCATAAGTGTCACAAGGTAAAAATCACATCCAGCAGTTGGAAAACATACCTGTGTACCAAATGCTTTAAGCATGTTGCCTCGTTCCTTTTCTATGAGCGAACGTGCCTTTCCAAAGTATGTAGCAGCTCTGGATAAAGTATTACCACTTGTACACGTGTTTTCGATGCCGTACTTCTGGCTATCATCTGACAATTTGTTCCCTATAAATGTAGATTGCAGAGCAAATCAGCATACGTTAACGCAAATATGGAATTACCAATATAGCAGACCGTTTGTAATACTAAGATCAAAATTACTCCCAATAAAATAATTAGAGGAACATACCTATCTCCATTTGCTTAGATCCTGTAACTATGTACCCCTCCACACCCCGAACAATATCCCTTTGGAAATGCTGGCAAAATATGCCAATGTTTTAATCAAAAGGAAACGAGGTAGAAAGAAAAGAGATGATATAATTGTGTTACTCATACTTTGGCAGCACGAGTTGATAAATAAAGCTTTTCCAATCTCTGGTGTAGTTTAACTTCTGATTCGTCTGTAAATGGATTATCAGGATTTCCATAGGCACCAGCTCCAAACTGCTTAAACACCCCCTGCAATGGTACAGATAGTTACAATGTTACTTTACTCATACTAAGTTTGAAATGTTGACTTATTGATGCCAGTTCATAGCATGGACATATAAATTTAATAAACAGCAATGTTATTGAAGTACACATCATGCAGTAAGTATTGCCGGTTATAACATAGTAATCCCTACTCAGTATACTGTAGCTCTCCTCTTTTTTTTTTGCAGGAAGTGTACATGTTACAACTAGGTAATTCAGTTTCGCAATGTGCAAGACAGACTTAAAAATGGGTGTCGTTGAATTTCCTTGGCAAAGCGCAAGCATGAGTGCAGAAATACTGGCATGAGCAGTTACAGTATTACATATTATAGATTCAGCTCAGAACCTGAGGCCAACTTACTCAGCTAGTAGTTCTTATCATAATTTCATCAAACCATCGATATGTTTATATAACTACATCGGAACAACGATGCATACAATTACTACAAACGAGTATTTTTGTAAAGGTCTAGAATCTTAACACCGAACCATCATCTGCAATCCCAAACAGCATAGTTATCTCGAAAGCAAACAGAATCATGGTATGTGTCTGCAGCCTCCTAGCCCTATGATACCCTCAACCTGAGTGCTCAATGTAACTCTTCAATTTCGTACAACCATC
Organism: Avena longiglumis; assembly: GCA_030063025.1. NCBI lineage: Eukaryota > Viridiplantae > Streptophyta > Magnoliopsida > Poales > Poaceae > Avena > Avena longiglumis. The sequence continues at coordinate 74,306,861 of CP125976.1, read as the reverse complement.
CTCCATTGAAGCAAGATAGATGCAAGGCAATCAGGTTGATTAATTGAAACATATTATGTTTCTTTATTTCAACTACTCCCTCTGATCCATAATAAGTGTCACCGATCCATAATATGTTGTACTAGAACAGCGACACTTATTATGGATCGGAGGGAGTGTAATTATGATTCATGCACCATTCTTTGATCGGAACCTACTTATTTATCCCTAGCCTCTTTTTTTTTCATGAACAATTTGATCAGCTTTGTCTCTCTATCACCAGGATCCCAACTCGAGCGCAGTAAATGATCAACCCTCTATTTACTCCAGTCCCCGGCATCAATATAGCCTGCCAAGACCAAACAGTTCAGAACCGTAGACTGATAATTCCGCAAGCACTCTGCCTCTTCAGCACATACACACAAATCCGGTAAAAGAGTCAAACGGCACCTTCTAATTACAGGCACAACATCTGAACATCACCAAACAACCACGGTCCGCGGCGCTCTACCCAGATCGATCGAGAAATTTGTGAGAGGCGATCGGGAGAGACGGGCTAACCTGGCGCGCGACCTGCTCCTTGATCCTGGAGGCCTGCTTCCACAGGGCCTCCATGGCCGGAATTCGCGGGCGGGCGGCGCAGCAGATGGAGGGGGGTTGGGGAGGACGGCCGGACCGCACGGGTAGCGGCGGAGACGGCGAACGGGCTAAAAGACGCCTTGGTCTCCCCCTTTCCTTTGTTTTTTCTGACGAGACGGACGAGGCCGCCTGCGACTTGGTTCCTCCCGGTGTTTTGGTGGTGGTTGCCTCCACACCTCCACGGCCGTGCCAGGTTTCCCCCCGCTGGAACCGCGTCGCCGATGACCCGGGAACAATAAACGGTTCTTCCGGCCGGGCCCAGTGACAGTAGGTGTAGGTCCGTGTCCCGTGTGCCCACGCGGAGGGCGTAAAGGCTGGGCCGAGGAAGAAGCCTCCGTACGCCGGCCGTAGGTTTGTATGCCAACCACCTGTCGGCGCGAGGGTTTCGATCTTTGGCAACTAAAATCTTCAGAATTTTTGAGCAACCACATATGTACACATATTTCATTAATCTATAATAAAGTTACATGAAGCAACACATGTGGACTAAGTGACATACAAGGATACAATTATTATCCTGATAACTTTGCGGATAAAACCTAAAATATTAAAAAATACGAAACGATCCTATTTGCCCGCAACCATCGAATCCAGCGGCCGCCGCCCAACTGTATTATTGGTCACATAATATGACCGCAACTAAAATCTTAAGCATTATTGGTCACGGAATATGGCTGCCTTCATAGTCAACCGACCTGAGTTCCATGAACATAACTTCTTGTACATCGCTCTCGAGAAGAAAAACCATCGTTAAGAAATCACCATTATCATGGAATATGGCCGTATCAGCGACAACTATGCCATACACCTATTCTCGAGTCAAATTATGTGTTCTCCAATGGTGTAACCAAACAACATCTATTGTTCATTTACATACTTTCTATTACTGCAATAATCGAGCATGTCATCGTATCCAATTCCTCTTTTATAAATAGGGAGTGTAAACCCTACCTTATTAGTTCACACATCCAGTTTTATTATGAAGTATTTGTTCACCTTAAGGATCACATAAGATCGATGCATGCAACCATATAAAACGATTCAACATATAACATCTACCCATTGTGTATTATGCTAATATGCGGTCGGTCGGATCGATTGAAGATATCCTGAGCAACCATCGACAACTAGGGTTGCACGTAGAAATTGTAAGCTCCCACTGATCCGGGAGAAGGAAACACCATAGCTGGCTTCAGTGTGTGGCTATACGAATAACCTGCAAAATATGAAACTTTTTGTCTACAATTCCATGTTGACCAACATACAACTGAAACAAATATCCGTATTATAGCCTTTGTTTTCTTATCAACTCCATTCAACAAATTCTCAAACATAGATTTGATATCGGATGGAGGAGGAATAGTGTAAGTAATATGTGAAAGTGCAATGTATGTTGCCTAGAGGGGGGGTGAATAGACTTTTAAAAATTATTACGGTTTAGGCTCTAATAGAATAAAACTAACGTTTAATTTATAGAGCACAAAATCTAAAACCACTAAATTCACATAAGTACACCAACAACCTATGCTAAGCAAGACAAGCAACAAGGCAATATCAAGATATAATACTTCAAGCACGAAGGCTATCATAATGTAAAATGCATAAGTAAAGGGCTCAATTGAGAGATAACCGATGGACGCGAAGACGATGATTTTTATCTCGAAGTTCACTTTCAAAGAAGCTACGTCTCTATTGGAGAGGTTGATATGTCGTAAACGTATCTATAATTTTTTATGTTCCATGCTTGTTTAGTATCTACTTTGCTTTACTTTATCCATACTTTGAGATATTTTTATATGTTTTATGGGACTAACCTATTAACAAGATGCCACAATGGCAGTTGCTTTTCTGTTGTTTTTTATTTCATAAAAGTCAGAAAATGAATATTCTCAGAATTGGCCGGGACAAAACCCAAAGTCAATATTTTACCGAGAAGAACACAGAGCTAGAAGACGAGACGAAGGAGGGCCTTGAGGGGGCCACACCCTCTGGCCGTGCGGCCTGGCCTGGCCCGCTCCTAGGGGGCAGCCGCCTCGGGCATCTCCTCGGACTCCCTCTTCGCCTATAAGAATCCCCCGATACCTAAACCCTAAGGACCCGGTCAATCTTCCACGAAATAGTCCGTAGCCGCCGCCACCATTGTCCCTAGATCGGGGGGATCTGAAGCTCTTCCCGGCACCCTGTCGGAAGGGAGAGATCACCCCGGAGGCCTTCTTCATCACCATGTCAGCCTCCAGTATGATGCGTTAGTAGTTCCACCTTGGACTATGGGTCCATACAGTAGCTAGATGGTTGTTTCTGCTCCTTTGTGCTGTAGGGGTTCGTAGCATGGAAAATAAAAAAATTCTACCGCATGAACACACAATCAAGATCTAATTTATGATCAAGCCAAGATCTATCTACTAGATAGTAGCAACGAGTCGATAGAATACTAACCCTCGAAGATCCAAAGCGGTTAACGAGAGCAGATTCTCATGGGTGATGTAGTCGTACACTTGCCGATCTCAAGATCGCGTAGACGATCCTTCCGGCGCTGCGTTCCGGCAGCGCTTCCGCAGTCGGTCACACGTTCGGTACTCTATGAAGAACTTCCTATCCCTTGTTCCAGAAGGCAGCGGAGGTTGTAGCACTCTCCTCGTGATTCCGGCAGCACGACGGCGTGGTGTCGGAAGTAGAAGGGAGATCTCGCTGGGCTTCGCCTTAAGCCGGAGCGAGTATGGTGGAGTATGAGAGAGGCCTTGGCGATCTAGGGTTTAGAGGCACAAAGGTGAGGGCTTGGCCGGTGGCTAGGGTTTGGGGAAACCCTAACTCGGCGACTTAGAGGAGGCCCTAGGCGGCAGCGGCACTGGAGGTGGCCGACGACTTGGGGCTAGGGTTTTGAGGTGTGTGGGAGAGGAGCAGCCCTACCCCTCCTTATATAGGTGGGGGGTGCGGCTTGGGAGGAGTAAGTCCTCCTCCTTGTCCGGCGGGTGGAGGGAGGGGACTTCCTCCCCAAGTAGGTTTCCTACTCTCCCTCCACCAAGCAAACTTGAGATTTGCCTTTTTCAAATTGGCGTTTGACTTTCAAACTTCGATTTGATTTGTCTATTTATTTTGCCCAGCCAAGTGACCTAGTACATGATGCAACCATTCCACATTTTTATGACACATTCATGTACCCTTCCCCTCCGGAGTGCCGTACCTTCCGGACCCTTCTAGAACATTCCTGGTGAAAACACCGGAATCATTCCCGAACTCCGAACAGGACTTTCCTTATATGAATCTTATTCTCCGGACCATTCCGGATCTCCTCATGTTATCCTGAATCCCATCCGAGACTCCAAACAACATTAGGTCTCTTACTCATCATTCCATAACTATTCAACAACATCGAATCCTTAAGTGTGTCTCCCTATGGTTCATGAATTATGCGGACATGATCGAGACACTTCTTCGATCAATAACCAATAGAGGAATCTGGAAATTCATATGGCTCCCACATATTTCTACGATTACTTTGCGATTGAATGAACCACTTACATACTATACCAATTTCCCTTTGTCTCACGATAGTTTACTTATCCGAGGTTTTGATCGTCGGTATCTCTGCATACATAGTTCAACCTTGTTACCGATAAGTACTCTTCTCGTTCCCGTGATATGTGATCCCTTGTGAGCCAGTCACATGCTTGCAAGATAATTGGATGACATTCCACCGAGAGGGCCCAGAGTATATCTATCTGTCATATGGATGGACAAATCCCACTCTTGATCCATGTGCCTCAACCCATACTTTCCGAACACTCAATGCCACCTTTATAGCCACCCAGTAACGTGTGTGGTGTTTGATGTCATCAAAGCATCCTTCCGGTGATGGTGATTAACATGATCTCATGGTCGAAGGAATTAGGTTACTATGTATCAGAAAGCTTATAGCAAATGAACTATATTAAATGACTTGATCTTTATGCTACGCTTAACTATAGGAGTATGTCCATCACATCATTCTCCTAATGATATGACCCTGTTGTTAATAACATCTCTATGGTCATGATCAGGAAACCATGATCATATATTAACCAACAAGCTAGTTTAACAAGAGGCTTTACTAGGGACTCTTTTATGTTTACAAATCACACAAGTATTAATGTTTCCGGTTAATACAATTATAGCATGGTATGTAAACATTTATCATAAGTATAAATATATGATAATAACCACTTTATTATTGCCGCTTGGGCATATCTCCAATAGTCTCCCACTTGCACTAGAGTCAATAATCTAGTTTCAAACCTTTGTGTATTCAACACCTATGGCTTTCTGGTGTCGTATGTACACTATTGCTAGTGGTCAACTGATCTCCGGACCTGACACATCTAGGTCCGTGTGTAATTGCATGTCTTTGCGTCTCTACGCATCACTCATTCTCTAATGAGATGGCTTCGTACAAATTTGGTCCTTTGGTGTGACCTTTAGTTCTTTTGGGGTTAAAACATGTTGATAATATTGTTGTACAATATATCTTCATAGTATTATCCCTGCTTCGAACTACACCTAGTTCGATAACAAACTACTTGACACAAATGCCCTCTTTTGCTGCTATAATAGCAGTTATATACTTAACCTTTTGTTGTAGTATTTGTCACAATGTCTTAACTTTGGAACTCATCCAAATTCATTATGGAATTCATATTCCATCATATTGTGCCACCCTTAGTTTAGATTGATATAAACTTAATTTGTACTTTGTGACAAAACCAGTATCAGTGTAATTCATTTACAATGAACTAACCATCTATTTGTCACTTCTATAAAATAATATATTCTTAGTTCTTTTACAAGATCATAAGAATATCTTTACTGTCATCCAATAATCATCTTATGAATCATTCGGGTATATGCTCATAACATTTAGAGCATAGGACATATCTGGATTTGTACACATCACAGCATGATTGATAAAAATACTCTTTGTGATTGTATCTATCAAGTATCAAAAATACTTAAATCTTTATTCAATCCTTCTTGTGCAACAAGAACTTTTCTTGTAGTTTCTATATTGAACGCATTAAATATCTCATCTATGTACTTCTGGCACAACCATATTGGCGTCACAATTTATCCATATAGACATTGATGCCAAATATTCGGGTTCTGCCTAAGCCTTTCATCGAGATGAAATTCTTATCCTGTGTTAATAAAAAGATACATCATTTCCAATCAACAATATGTCTTCCACATAATGTATTAGAAACATGTCTTAGCTCTCCCACTTAATTTCTTGCAAATGCAAGCATCTTCATCGTCTCCGATGAAATTAAACTATTTTAATAGTTTCATCATAGTGAAGATTCTAACTCTGCGATGCTTACTTCAACCATTGAAGTTTGCATATGATTTTAGCATCCTTTGAATTAACAAAACCCTTTGGACTGTGTCATGCACACGTCCTAGGTAACCATTATATTAGAAGAACTTGTTTTGTTTATTCAACACATAACAAAATTATATGTCGTGGTTGCTATATTAATCCGTCTAGACTAAATATCGCTTAATGAAAGATCAGATCTTTTCATTGTCAATTCTTTGAATATTGTCGTGAACACTTTCCCGATATGTCGATAATTTTATAGATGTGAAACATCCATGTCTATTTCTTTATAGATCCAAATATGATTGTAAGGTCTTGTACCTTTCTAGAGGGTCTTTTAAGTTCAAAGCTTGATCTCTTGTATATGGAACTATCACGGATTTTATGGCTTCAAGCCATTTTGACGGAGTCAGGGCCCATCATCGCTTCTTTGCATGTAGTCAGATCATTATCGTCAAATAATAATTTAACTCTCAAATCTTGGTATTTGATTGTTTACCCGACCTTCTTGTTTCAATGGGAACTTAGACCTCCGTGACCACAACCTTTGAGGCACGTGAGCCATGAGCATTGTTGCTGCCTCCAGAACACTTTTCGGCGTTGCGCAACTTTACACATATAACTAAGGTTCTTTTAACCTTATCAAAGTTCTATTGTCCTCCCACTTAACTTTTTACGAAAAATTCCTTCTCAAAGAAACTTGACGTATGTGGCATCCCGCAAAACCACTACTAGAAAATCGCGTTGAATTTGTGCATTGCATCGTCATCATCATGCATTGTTTGCCAAAACCATTTTCGCAAAAACCTGTTTTGAATTTCCAAACGCCCCATCTTTATTAAAACGCAAAAACCCGGATCTCCGGAGTTAATTTGTTTGTTGCTATCGGGTTGCAAACGGCCCAATTAGAATAAATAAAAATTTAAATTATTTTTAGTAGGCGGTCGAGCCAACCCGACCAACGACCACCCTCAGATAAAACAATCGGTCCAAACCTGCCGCCCCCATCTAAATCCTAATCCCACCTAAACTCTACCCACACCCCGCCACCTCACCCTGCCCAATCCCATGCGCCACCTCACCTCCTCCTCTCCTCAACCACTCACACGTCGCCACATCACTCCCCTCTCTCTCTCTCTTCCCCTCTCTGGACCCACCCCACCAACCCCTCCCTCCACAGCACTCACGCCCAGCCCAGTGCCTCCTCGCCTTGCCCGTCGTTGTCCCCTCGGCCCCACCAGCCCCTGGCCCCACCCCGCCTCCTCAACCGTGACGCCTGCCCTCCCTCACCGCCTCCCCGATCGAACCCCACCGCGTGTCCTCCTCCCACACGCTGGCCAGCACCTCCCGTGGTCCCTCCGCCAGCGGCCACCGCCCGCTCCCCATCCCTCGCCCTGGCCCACCCCCACCGACGCCCCACCCCGCTCGTCCCCTTCCTCCCGCAGACCTTCCCCACTCAACCTCTGCTCCTCCTGGCCTTGCCCTCCCTTCACCTCCGCTGCGGCCGTCAGCTCCTTCCGGTCTTCTCCTGGCAGCCTCCTCGCCGCCCAGAGCCCGGTCCCTCCTGCACCCGCTCAAGTCCGCCTTGCATGACCGCCATGCCCGTCATGGCGTCCTCCTCGGGCCGCCAGAGCTTCCGACAAGCCCGCCATCGCCCGTGCCGCCGCCACCTCACGCGCCCATGCGAGCCATGCCCTTGTGCCGCTCGGTGTGTGTCCATGTTTTACTTAGGTAGTACGCATGTCGGCGGATGACGCGAAGAGGATAAGCTACGGATAATCTTGCGGCTCAGTACGACAAGTCGGCCGGAAGAGATGGCACCCTCAAACACCAGATGAAACCGAAGTTCTCCGAGCTCGAGCCAACCCGGAATCGAAGTCCACAGGCGCGAGTTTCCCTTTTGGACAACAAGATCTTCTTACATGATACGACAAGAACCGGACACGGAACTACAAGATCATCGTCGGGGCGTCAAGGCCTCGAACACCAAGCTCTCCTTCCGGATTCGACGCCGAGACCATCACGAGGCGAAACTCCAAGGCCTTCGACACGGAACCACGAACCCGGCGAACCCCGGACGCCAAGAATCGACTCGATGGCGCGAACCGACAAGATCTGCATGCGACAAGAACGACACCGTACAGGGCAAGACCGATGCGCCCACCGACGCCAACCAAGCCTGCTTCCCGGTTGCGGCAAGACCTACCCCGATGGTCGAGAACGTTACGCCAAGATCGAACCCTAGACCCTGGACCCCGAGACCGGACCCTGGACCCTGTCGAACCCCGAACCCCGGAACCCCAAGATCGTCGAGACCCCTAATGTGTGACCCTTTTCCTCGATACCCTATTTTATAAATGATATCAACTTGATGCATATTGAATTGTCATACTTGCATGCATAATCATGTGGTTTGGGGGCCTTATGCCGATTCACCTAATAATTAAATATGGGGCCAATATGCGGGCAAATCTAGTCTCATATCGGCCTCATTTAAATTTGTGTAGCGAACCGGTGCTATCTTCTGCCATGCTAAAACAACATTTAAATTGCGGGGTAGTTAAATAACTTGAACCGTTTGATTAAATGTCGGGACCCCGGTTCCACTTAACTTGGCCTAATTGCATCGCACCTTTGCCTTGTCATCCATCATACATGCATCATGCCGATCTTCTGCCGTTTTATTAAATATTGCATCCGGTGTTTCGTCTAGTGTTTTGCTTCTTCGCGGATAAGGCCGTTGAGTTGATGTGAGCTTCGAACCGATCTTCGGTTGAACCCTTCGGCAATGTTTTCAGGCGAGCATCTCCCTCTTTCTACCCATCTTACTTTTATAGTGTTTTATTCCCTCCTGTTGATCTACTGCTTTCTGTGTTGCGATGCTTTAGTTTCCGTACCCGTGATATCCCTTGCAGCCCTATATATTTGCCTTGGACACGTCCTATTACAGTTGTTTGGTAGATAGTTGGACTTGGCGTCGTAGTTGCTTGCTCAAGTGATGTGTCGTCATATGCCACGATTCTTGATGTATTGCCGCATGTTGACGTTGGAGATGATTCTAGTTTTACTTATCGTCACTTTAATTTCTGTTTAACAACTAAAATTGAAATAAGCGGAGGCATCGTGGGTGATAGAAAATATTTGGTTTCGAGCACTTGTGTCCGTAAGACCCCGAGTACTTGATACATTCCTTGATTTATCACGCTATCCACATCCGGAGGTATATGGGACGCCTGAGCGAGCTTGATTCATTCTTATTTCTTGGGGCCACAAACTAGTTTGAGGTTTTATTTACGATCTGTACTTATGCCATGCTACTTTTACGTATTTAAATTGTGCAGTCGCACCTTTGTCTTGTTAGGATCGGGACACGATTCGCGGTGTCGACAAGCCCAGCCACACATTCGGGTTCCCGATCGTTCCGATAGTCTACCCAAACCTTGAGCCCGTCTCGGTCGGTCACCGTTGCGGGATCTACTTAAGTGGCCCCTGAAATATTTACGAATCTGTGATTGTTCATCGTGAAAGCCTCGTTGGGTTTTGATTTGGTTTTCCGAGGTTGATCGGCGTGTGTTGCTATTGGTGCACCCGGCGGGTAAAACTTTCAAAGCCGTGTCCGCGGATATGGACGACTTGAGCACGATCTCGATCATAGACAAGCATAAATAAAGTTTACTGCTATAAATTTGACTTATAATGACTAGTAATCAGCTTCACTATAATGGAATGGCTAATTAATACTACCCACAATTGCTTGTTTGGTTTGTCGCTTGCGACCTTTGCACCTGACTAGTAAGTATGGCAACTACAACGGAATTGGCTGATTAAAAAGACCAACAACTGCTGGGTTTTGGGATTATATCATGTTATCTGTATTTGATTAGTAAATCGCCGCAACTATAACGGAATGGTCAACTAAAAGTGCCCACTGTTTACTTTATCAGGACGATTATCTGAACCTGACTAGTAAAGTGCCGCAACTATAACTGAATAAATAAAACTGCCAACTGTGTGAGTTCCTCGGTTGACTTCCTCGTTTGGACTCGAGGGGGAAACGCCAGGATGGGTTTGTTTGAGGATAGTATCAGGTTGGATCCGAATAGGTCTTTCTTACCCCTCTCTGATTGACGCCAGTTGTATCGAGTCTCTATAGGTTGTTTAGCGCATCTTTGCCGCTGCCGATCCACCATACCTATGTAGGCGAGGACCGAATTCTAGCCTCGGTGTCTTGGCCTCGATCTTGACGCTCCTTCTTTTTCCTTTGCCCTTGTCGGCACCTTTTGTTTAAGCAGGTTTTGAGTTCGGCGCCGTTAGCGGTTACCCTTCCGGCTTGGCCTGGGCAGGGTTATGGACGCCATTGGCTATTCTTCAGGGCTCTTAGCCCCATTTGCATCTTGTCCGTAGCTGGACGCTCTATCGTTTTCAAGGTGATTTGGATCTTGTACCTTATATCTGTATTATTGACTCTTTGAGTCATTTATATATATCTCTGTTCTATGGGTCCCATCGAGGATGTTGTGTAATGTTATTGCCGTTTTCCACCCGCACGAAAGTGCTGGTGGCACCTTTGAATCGTTTCTATGCGGGTTTGGCGAATTTTGCTCAAACTTGCATAGGTCCGATCGAGGGTGTCTGAGTGGTATCGAGCTCGGCGGTTGCGATACCCACAAGTCCAACTCAGAGGATAACCTAGCTAACGGCCAAGTAGAGTGTCAAAACTATTTTGCAAAATCGGTTGGATAGTTACGGTTAGGTCTGATTTACTCCTTACCCCTCTGTGTTCTCCTCTTACCTCTCGTGTTTTGAATCCGCTCTCTTCTCTTTCTTCGAGTCCAGGATTTCTCGTGGTTGGGTTCCGTCGTACCTTCAGGGTTTCGCTTCCTCCTTTGGTAACGGTGTTGATACATCTGGTCTTCATGCTATCCGAGGAACCCTTCGTCCGGTGGTACCATTCTTTGTTCCTTGTTTGTGCCTTCCGGTGTTTCCGACGACATCCTCTCGCGCCAGATCCGATGCATATTCGCATCACTCCTTTGTTCGAACCTCGTTTGTCGATATCTTCAGTCTGATTCCGAGAATGGTTGCACTCTTTTCTACTGATTGTGCAGGGTAATAGTTTGGGTGCGTGATGGATTGGCCCCCATGCCGACTACCCTTTCTATTCGCTTTTGTACATTGAAGTGGACGAGAATGCATCGGTTCCCCCTTTCCACCGGAAGTTAGAGGTGGCTTTATTTGTTGATACCTCTACCTTCGACCTTTTTGTTCCGGAGTGTTCTCTCGACGATCACGGACAACGACCCCTCGTTAGTGGTGTCGCGAGGATCTACACGATGCGAGAAGACGCAGATCGCCGACCTTCCTCCGGTACCATGAGGCGGATCTCGAGGGCGAGATCCATTGTTAGTGGTGTCGAATTGTGGCATCCCGCAAAACCACTACTAGAAAATCGCGTTGAATTTGTGCATTGCATCGTCATCATCATGCATTGTTTGCCAAAACCATTTTCGCAAAAACCTGTTTTGAATTTCCAAACGCCCCAGCTTTATTAAAACGCAAAAACCCGGATCTCCGGAGTTAATTTGTTTGTTGCTATCGGGTTGCAAACGGCCCAATTAGAATAAATAAAAATTTAAATTATTTTTAGTAGGGGCAGTCGAACGGGCCAACCCGACCCGAACGACCACCCCCGTATAAAACAATCGGTCCAAACCTGCCCGCCCCATCTAAATCCTAATCCCACCTAAAACTCTACCCACACCCCCTGGCCACCTCACCCTGCCCAATCCCCATGCGCCACCTCACCTCCTCCCTCTCCCTCAACCACTCACACGTCGCCACGTCACTCCCTCTCTCCCCTCTCTCTCTCTTCCCCTCTCCCCCTGGGACCCACCCCACCAACCGGCCCCCCACTCCCTCACAGCACTCACGCGCCCAGCCCCAGGCCAGTGCCTCCACCGCCGCTGTCCCCTCGGCCCCACCAGCCCCACGCCTGGCCCGCCTCCTCCCGCTCACCGCATCGCCCGCTCCCTCAGCCACCGCCTCCCCGATCGAACCCACCGCGTGTCCCTCCTCCCACACGCCGGCCACCTCCTCCGGCGGTCCCCTCGCCTGGCCAGCACCGCCCGCCCCCCATCCCTCGCCCTGCCCCACCCCCACCGACGCCCCACCATGCTCGTCCTTCCTCCCGCAGACCTCGCCCCGCTCAACCTCTGCTCCTCCCGTGGCCTCCTCCCCTTCACCTCCGCTCTGCCCGTCCAGCTCCTTCACGGTCTTCTCTGGCAGCCTCCTCGCCGGAGCCAGCCGCCCGGTCCCCTCTGCACCCTCTCAAGTCCTTGCGCCCGCCGCCATGCCCGTCGGCGTCCTCCTCGGGCCGCCCTGCTGCGAGCTTCGGCGAGCCCGCCATCGCCCGTGCCCGCGGCCACCTCAACGCCTTGAGCCATGCCCTTGTGCTCGGTGTGTGTCCATGTTTTACTTAGGTAGTGCATGTCGACGGGCCTTGAAGAGGATAAGCTACGGATAATCATTGCGGCTCGAGTCGACAAGTCGGCACGGAAGCGATGGCACCCTCAAACACCAGATCTGGCCGAGTTCTCCGGAGCTCGAACGCCAACCGGAATCGAAGTCCCCGGGCCGAGTTTCCCTTTTGGACAACAAGATCTTCTTACATGATCGACAAGAACCGGGACACGGAACTACAAGATCATCGTCGGGGCGTCAAGGCCTCGAACCAAGCTCTCCTTCCGGATTCGGCGCCCGAGACCATCACGAGGCGAAACGCCAAGCCTTTCGACACGGAACCACGAACCCCGAACCCGGACGCCAAGAATCGACTCGATGGCGCGAACCGACAAGATCTGCATGCGACAAGAACGACACCGTACAGGGCAAGACCGATGCGCCCCCCGACGCCAACCAAGCCTGCTTCCCGGTTGCGGCAAGACCTACCCCGATGGTCGAGAACGTTACGCCAGGATCGAACCCTAGACCCTGGACCCCGAGACCGGACCCTGGACCCTGTCGAACCCCGAACCCCGGAACCCCAAGATCGTCGAGACCCCTAATGTGTGACCCTTTTCCTCGATACCCTATTTTATAAATGATATCAACTTGATGCATATTGAATTGTCATACTTGCATGCATAATCATGTGGTTTGGGGGCCTTATGCCGATTCACCTAATAATTAAATATGGGGCCAATATGCGGGCAAATCTAGTCTCATATCGGCCTCATTTAAATTTGTGTAGCGAACCGGTGCTATCTTCTGCCATGCTAAAACAACATTTAAATTGCGGGGTAGTTAAATAACTTGAACCGTTTGATTAAATGTCGGGACCCCGGTTCCACTTAACTTGGCCTAATTGCATCGCACCTTTGCCTTGTCATCCATCATACATGCATCATGCCGATCTTCTGCCGTTTTATTAAATATTGCATCCGGTGTTTCCTCTAGTGTTTTGCTTCTTCGCGGATAAGGCCGTTGAGTTGATGTGAGCTTCGAACCGATCTTCGGTTGAACCCTTCGGCAATGTTTTCAGGCGAGCATCTCCCTCTTTCTACCTATCTTACTTTTATAGTGTTTTATTCCCTCCTGTTGATCTACTGCTTTCTGTGTTGCGATGCTTTAGTTTCCGTACCCGTGATATCCCTTGCAGCCCTATATATTTGCCTTGGACACGTCCTATTACATGTTGTTTGGTAGATAGTTGGACTTGCGCGTCGTAGTTGCTTGCTCAAGTGCTGATGTGTGTCGTCATATGCCACAGTTGCTGATGTATTGCCGCATGTTGACGTTGGAGATGATTCTAGTTTTACTTATCGTCACTTTAATTTCTGTTTAACAACTAAAATTGAAATAAGCAGAGGCATCGGTGGGTGATAGAAAATATTTGGTTTCCGAACGCCCACTTGTGTCCCGTAAGACCCCGACTACTTGATACCTGTTCCTTGATTTATCGCGCTATCCACATCCGGAGGTATATGGGACCCCAGGCGAGCTTGATTCATTCTTATTTCTTGGGGCCACAAACTAGTTTGAGGTTTTATTTACGATCCTGTACTTATGCCATGCTACTTTTACGTATTTAAATTGTGCGGTAACTGCTTTGTCTTGTTAGGATCGGGACACGATTCATGTGTCGACAAGCCCACCACACATTCGGGTTCCCGATCGTTCACTACCGTCTACCCAAACCTTGAGCCCGTCTCGAGTCGGTTGGCTTCGTTGGGATCTACTTAAGTGGCCCACGAAATATTTCGAATCTGTGATTGTTCATCGTGAAAGCCTCGTTGGGTTTTGATTTGGTTTTAGAGGTTGATCGGCGTGTGTTGCTATTGGTGCACCCGCCGGTAAAACTTTCTGAAAGCCGTGTCCACGGATATGGACGACTTGGAGCATGATCTCGATCATAGAAAAGCATAACTAAAGTTTACTGCTATAAATTTGACTTATAATGACTAGTAATCAGCTTCACTATAATGGAATGGCTAATTAATACTACCCACAATTGCTTGTTTGGTTTGTCGCTTGCGACCTTTGCACCTGACTAGTAAGTATGGCAACTTCTAGCGGAATTGGCTGATTAAAAAGACCAACAACTGCTGGGTTTTGGGATTATATCATGTTATCTGTATTTGATTAGTAAATCGCCGCAACTATAACGGAATGGTCAACTAAAAGTGCCCACTGTTTACTTTATCAGGACGATTATCTGAACCTGACTTGTAAAGTGCCGCAACTATAACTGAATAAATAAAACTGCCAACTGTGTGAGTTCCTCGGTTGACTTCCTCGTTTGGACTCGAGGGGGAAACGCCAGGATGGGTTTGTTTGAGGATAGTATCAGGTTGGATCCGAATAGGTCTTTCTTACCCCTCTCTGATTGGCCTTGGTTGTATCGAGTCTCTATAGGTTGTTTAGCATCTTTGCCGCCGCTTGATCCACCATACCTATGTAGGCGAGGGCCGAATTCTAGCCTCGTATGTCTTGGCCTCGATCTTGGCTCCTTCTTTTCCTTTGCCCTTTGGCACCTTTTGTTTAAGCGGTTTTTGAGTTCGGCAGTTAGCGGGGTTACCCTTCCGGCTTGGCACAGGTTATGGGCGCCATTGGCTATTCTTGAGGCTCTTAGCCCCATTTGCATCTTGTCGTGGACGCTCTATCGTTTTCAAGGTGATTTGGATCTTGTACCTTATATGTATTCTTGACTCTTTGAGTCATTATATATATCTGTTCTGTGGGTCCCATCGAGGACTGTTGTGTAATGTTATTACTTCGTTTTCCACCCGCACGAAAGTGCCTGGTGGGCACCTTTGAATCGTTTCTTTGCGGGTTTGGCGAATTTTGCTCAAACTTGCATAGGTCCGATTCTGAGGGTGTTACAACGTACTAAGCGATAAACACTTTTGTCTTTGGTGTTATGGAGGAATACTTAACTAACATACAAAGATATGTTCATCCGACTTTGGTTGCAAACATCTTTCTTATGCATAGCATACCATTTTTTTAAGAAAGGATAACTTGGGTTTTATACCAAACCATAACTTTATATGGTGTCAATTCAACGGATTACGATGGAGCTCTTTTCAATGGAAAAACGGTAGTCTCTAAATCTTTAATCTTTAAAATATAATGACAGTTTTATAAATTACACCTTTGATCTTACCATGTCAAACAAGGTTTAATTACATATCTCGAACGCTCCATACTCTTATGGTGTTTCGGGAAATTCAAATCCACGGAACGATTCCTTAAATCTTAGGTATTATGCTAAACTTGTAACTCAAATATCTTCCTTTATGATCTTATCATAAACTATTTATATTCTTGTTACAATGATTTTGCACTTCATCCTGAAAATCTTTGAACTTTTCAAATGTTTCAAACTTCATCCTTATTAAGTAAATATTCATATATTCACTCAAATTCGGAGAAAGCACATGAAGTTTAAATCCATCGCTCTTGACTACACATAATGGACTTCATACAACAATATGTACAAGTTCCAATAAGCTAGTCATTCGTTCCCTTTTGGCCTATGAACGAATTTTTAATTATCTCTAGGAAAGTTTCACAAGCGTCATTTGATCAAAAATCAAAAGGACTCCAAAATTCCATCCACATGGAGTTTCTTCATGTTTTCTTTCCAATATAATTTAAACGGCGATGTCACTTCCTAAGTAATCTTTCAATCAATTTGTCTTTCGACATTTTTAGCACTAGTTTTATGGATGTGATTTCTCTAACGAGATTTGTGAATCATCCATCTTTTATGGATCACGACAATTATCTGAACAACCCTTTTGTTCTCATAATACCTAATAAAACAAATCTTGAAGGCAAGCTTTGATGTTTAACAAGCAGCACAATAACCTTTTATTTGTTCTCGATGAACATCATCACATATTCTTTTGCTAGTTACTTAGGCCATTGTAGTTCATGAATTGTGTTGTTTCGTATGGCGATTCACACCAACAAATTCAGTATCAAATACTTAAGAACCACATTGTTTAATAAGCAAAGAATATATGCATAACATGTATATCATCTATATACTTAAGCTGAACAATTCTAGTCTTTTCTTTTCTGCCATATATTTATGAGATTCTCTTTCAGTATTTCCTTTTCTGTTTGAAAGAATCTATCAACATCAATAGTGGAGCCATATACATGACACATAGTCCAAAGCATGTATAGTAAAATATCAATGTTTTTGGACTTGCACTTTGAAGTAGATCACCATCATCAAATGTTTGGTGTTCTTTCAAATTCCTTTCTTTAGTAATCTCTTGGTGTAGTAAACATTTTACCTACATCAAATATTCACCCTTATCATGGAATTATCCATGATAAAGCTACTTTTAGCTTATAACGGTGAATCACGAGTATAATGTTGCTCTCCAAAACCTTTTGGAGGATTAGGACAACTAGTGTCTCCAACCTTTTGCAAATTCTCATCAAATATGAGAACATGACTTTTGCCATATTATACTCTATCATGTTGCAACCAAAACTTCGTTTCAGATATCACAATATCTTCCACACATCATGGTTTCTGAAACAACTCTTTCAGATCCTAGATAACCTTGATATTAAGACAATCCTTTGAATATCAAGAATCATGGAGACAAACATGATACTCATACACTAACACTTGGAATTGTTACTCTTGATTTAATACCAATTATTAAACTTCATGGAGTAATGCAGAACTTGAAAGTTTGCAATAGGACTTTTAAACTTTAGATTAACACTTCAAAACAATACGAAACCAGTTCGTAAAGTAACTAACCAGAATTCTATAGTTCTATCATCTCAATTATAACTAAGCGTAAGGTGGTAAACGGATGCCAATGACTACAACAATTATGCAAATTCACTTTGATTTAATTTATGATAAATAGTTTTAAACTTTTAATCATATTGCCGTTGAACTCCCACTCAAAACAATATCCCTCACATTGTTTTAGTGATCACACGAACCAAATCCTCCATATCAAAACCGATCATCACGAGAGTTGATGTAGCTTCAATGGCGAACAATCAACAAGTTCATCATATCTACTATATGACTCATGCTTTACCTTTCGGTGATCCGTGTTCCGAGACCATGTCTGTACATGCTAGGCTCGTCAAGATCAAACCTTAGCTTCTGCATGAGCAAATCTGGCTTGCTCACATTGTATACACTCGCAGAATCTAACACACCCGATCATCACGTGGTGCTTCAAAACAACGAGCTTTAGCAACGGTTCTTACTAAGGATGAACACTTTAAAACTTGAAATTGTGTGCTTGAGGGATCATCTTATAATGCTACCGCTGTGAACTAAGCAATATAAGATGCATAAAAGGATTAACATCACATGCAATTCATAATATGTGATATGATATGGACTTTCTTCTTGTGCTTCCGATCTCCATCTTCAAGCACGAACATGATCTCCATCATCACTGGTGTGGCGTCAAGGTCAATGGCGCCGCTTCATGGTTGTCGTCCACTAGCATCAACTATTACAACTTCTTTGAATAGACATGCAGGTCTTAACGGAATTTAAAAGACAACCATATGGCTCCATCTGGTTGCCAACTTACAATAAGGGACATTGCATACATCATATATAATCACAATCATGGCCATATCACATCACAGCACACCTTTGCAAAACAAAGTTAGACGCCTCTAATTTTCCTTGCATGTTTTACGTGGTTTGGGGCTTTCAATAAGTGTCGTTCTAACTTACGAACAAGAACCACAACATTGATACTAGTATTGTTAATCACCCATTGTAAATTGAATCTTAAATATGTTGGGAGAAACAGGCACCCGCAAAGCCACTTATGCAATACAAGTTGCATGTCAAGCGTGGAGCAAGTCTCATGAACGATGTCATGTAAGGTTAGCCTGGACCGCTTCATCCCACCATCCCGCAAGATGCAAAGTACACAAGAAGCAATCGACAACAAAAGCATCAACGCCCATAATGACCATTGTGTTCTACTCGTGCAATAGATCTACATATAGACACGGCTCTGATACCACCCTAGGGGTTCGTAGCATGGAAAACAAAAAATTTCTACCGCATGAACACACAATCAAGATCTAATCTATGATCAAGCCAAGATCTATCTACTAGATAGTAGCAACGAGTCGATAGAATACTAACCCTCGAAGATCCAAAGCGGTTAACGAGAGCAGATTCTCGTGGGTGATGTAGTCGTACACTTGCCGATCTCAAGATCGCGTAGACGATCCTTCCGTATGCGTTAAGGCGGTGCTTCGCGATTGATCACCGTTCGTTTTCGATGAAGACCTTTCTTTCCCTTGTTCCAAAGGTGGAGGTTGTAGCACTCTCCTCGTGATTCCGGCGACCTGACGGCGTGGTGTCGGAAGTGAAGGAGATCTCGCGTAAGCCTTAAGCCGGAGCGAATATGATGGAGTATGAGATAGGCCTTGGCGATCTAGGGTTTAGAGGCACCAAGGGGAGGGCTTGGCCGGCGGCTAGGGTTTGGGGAAACCCTAACTCGGCAAATTAGAGGAGGCCCTAGGTGGCGGCACTAGAGGTGGCCGGCGACTTGGGGCTAGGGTTTTGAGGTGTGTGGGAGAGGAGCAGCCCTACCCCTCCTTATATAGGTGGGGGGTGCGGCTTGAGAGGAGGGAGTCCTCCTCCTCCCCTCCTTGGCGGGTGGAGGGAGGGGACTTCCTCCCCAAGTAGGTTTCCTACTCTCCCTCCACCAAGCAAACTTGAGATTTGACTTTTTCAAATTGGCGTTTGACTTCCAAACTTCGATTTGATTTGTCTCTTTATTTTGCCCATACAAGTGACCTAGTACATGATGCAACCATTCCACATTGTTATGACACATTCATGTACCCTTCTGTGGCATCCCGCAAAACCACTACTAGAAAATCGCGTTGTTTTGTGCATTGCATCATCATGAACGCATGCTCATGCCATCATGCCACATTGCATTTGAGCATCGTTATGTCATCATGCATGGTTTTGTCTAAAACTATTCCTAAAAAGCCTAATTTTGTTTTCTAGATATTCCCTCTCTAGTTCAAACGAAACTCTCGTCTCTTCCAGATTATTTTGTTTGTCTAAAAATTATTTAAAAAAGTCTATTAAAACCGAAACAGATAAATAAATGTTTTCGGGGAAGGTCATGACAGCCCAGGCCCAAAGGCCCGGTGGCACAGCCTACTACCCCAAATAAATATCTAAACCTAATCCTAGCCCTTCCCTACCCAAACCATTTTATACCTAAACCTAGTCTACCCAGCCCCCTCCACCTCACTCCACCTATCACGGTAGCCACGCCACAGCTGACCCCCCACCACTCACCCGCTGCCACCTCACCCCCAACCCCCTCTCTCACCCGGTCAACACCATCCCCACCTCTGTCCACCCCCACTCTCCTCTCCCCTGCGGCCCCACTTGCCAGCGCCCCACCTCCACCGCGTCCACGCCCCGCCCTCTCCTCTCACCTCGCGACCCCAGCCTCTGCTCCCTCCTGTCCGTCCTCTCTCTCTCCCCGGCCTCTCCTTGGCGTCGGCCCGGCCATCTGAGCCCGGCTGCGCCGCATCGCTCGTCGACCCCCGAGACGCGGGTCCTGCCCCCTGTCTCACGCCCATCAGCTCTCTCTCCGGCCGCTGCCCTAGCTCCGGCCTCGACCCTCTTCCCTCCCAGCGCAGCCGCCTTCTTCGATCTCCGCCAAGAGCCACCTGCACGCCGAGCCAGGCCTCGTCGCCATGCCCGCCGCTGCGGTCCTCCACCTCGCGTCTGCTGTCCGCATGCGTCACCGCCGTCGAGGCCCTCCTCTCCAGCGCCTCCCCTGCATCGCCCGACGCCCTGGTGATCTCCGCTGCCGCCTCCTTCCTCTCCGGCCGCCGCCCCTCCCGGCCAGCGAGCCTCGCCGTCGTCGTGGTCCCGCCTCCAACGCCGGTCGTCGGGCCTCCTCCTTCCCGCGACCATGCCGCCAGCGTCGCCGGGTCCGTCGGCTTCGGCACCAAGGATGGCCGCCATACCCTCTCCTCTGTCGGGAAGCTCCGCGAGCCCGGCCATCTTGCGCGCCTCGTTTTTCCCGCGACCCTGCCTCTCCTCTCTGTCCCGGTTTTGTGCCTGTGAGTTTTTTTGTAAAAACTTGTTGTTGTGATACTATTGGAGTTGTTGGACAAAGAGGACCGTGTCGCCCCCGAGTTCTACTTCTTAGCATGTCGCCATCGACAAGACCGCCTTCTCGCGTCGATGCCCGGAAGACGGATGCCAAGTTCTACTTCCAACGAGTTGACCGATGTTCGAGATGGCACCCCAAGGTCTTCATCCCGGTGCGACAAGCACTTCGCCGCGGAACACCAAGATCTTCATCCCGAACGCCAAGACCGATCTGATTCGAGGACCCGACAAGATCTTCGTGACGACAAGATTCGCATAGAACGACAAGAACTGCTTCGCGGACACCATGCGACAAGATCCACTCCACGGTTCCCAAGACCCCGGGACCCGATCCACTCAAGTTCGTCGTCAGCGGCAAGATCGACCGTTGGAAACCAATTTCTCCTCTTGTATCTGAACCTCGCCGATCCCGTCGAACCCTGAGCCCCTGTCAAACCCCGAACCCCCCGGAACCAAGATCGCCGAACCGGCATGTGTGACCCCTTTTTCCGAGACCTATTTTATAAATGATATATTAATTGTTGCATACCAATTGTCATGCTTGCATACATATTTGTGGGTGTTTGGGGGCCTTATGCCGATTCACCTCATAATTAAATATGGGACCCATATGCGGGCAAATCTAGTCTAATATTGGTCCCAATTAATTTGGGGTAGCGAACCGGTGCCATGTTTTGCCTTGTTAAGACAACATTTAAATGGCGGGTATCTAAACAACTTGAACATATTAATTAATTGTCGGGACCCCGGTTCCGCTTAATATTGTCTAATTGCATCGCACCTTTGCCATGTCATACATCATACATGCATCATGCTCGATCTTCTGCCGTAGTAATAAATAGTGTATCCAGTGTTTCCTCTAGTGCTTTGCTTCTTAACGGACTAGGCCGATGAGTTGATGCGAGTATCGACCCGATCTTCGGATGAACCTTCGGCAATGTTTTTCAGGCGAGCACCTCCCCCTTTCTACCTATCTTACTTTTATAGTATTTATTACCTCCTATTGATCTATTGCTATCTGTGTTGCGATGCTCTAGTTTTCGTACCCGTGATATCCCTTGCAGCCTTATATTGCCTTGGACACATCCTATTACCTGTTGTTTGGTAGATAGTTGGACTTGCGTGTCGTAGTCGCTTGCTCAAGTCTTTGTTGCGTCGCCAAGTACCACGATTGTTGGAGTATTTGCCGCATGTTTATTGTTGGAGATGATCATAACTTTAATTCTTGTTTAACAACTAAAATTGAAGTAGGTAAATGCAGAGGCACATGTGGGCAATAGATGTTATTTGGTTGTTAACCGTCCACTTGTGTCCGTGGGACCCAGTACTTGATACTGTTCCTTGAATATTCGCTATCCACATCCGGGAGGATTATGGGACCCCCGAGCGAGCTTGATTCATTCTTATTTCTTGGGGCCACAAACTAATTTGAGGTTTTATTTACTATCCTGTACTTATGCCATGCTTCTTTGCTTTATTTACGATTGTGCGAGGAGTACTGTCTTGTTTAGGTAAGCGGAGTGTTTTCGCGGTATCGACAAGCCAGATCACATTTTGGGTTCCCGATCGTTTCTGACCATTGGCGCAAACCTTGAGTCCGTCTCGAGTCGCTAACCGTTCTTGGTGTACTCAATGGGGTGGGCCCTGAAATATTTCTGAATCTGTGATTGCTTTGTCGTGAAGGCCTCGTTGGGTTTTGATTTGGTTTTTAGAGGTTGATCGAGTGTGTGTTGCTATTTGTGCACCCTACAGGGTAAAACTTTCAAAGGCCGTGTCGCGGTTATGGACGACTTGGAGACCTGATATCTCGATCATAGACAACTATAACTAAAGTAGTGCTATAAATTTGACTTTATAATGACTAGTAATCAGCTTCACTATAATGGAATGGCTAAATAAAATTGCCAACAATTGCTTGTTTGGGTTGTCGCTTGCTACCATTGTATCTGACTAGTAAGTATTGCAACTACAACGGAATGGATAAATAAAAGTGCCAACAACTGCTGGGTTTTGGGATATCTCATGTTAATTGTATCTGACTAGTAAGTGTTGCAACTACAACGGAATGGTTAACTAAAACTGCCCACTGCTTATTATATCAGGATGACTCATGCTATTTATATTTGACTAGTAATTGCCGCAACGATAACTGAATAAATAAAACTGCCAACTGTGTGAGTTCCTCGGTTGACTTCCTCGTTTGGTCTCGAGGGGGAAACACCAGGATGGGTTTGTTTGATGGTAGCATCAGGTTGGTTCCGAATAGGCCTTTCTTATCCCTCTCTGATAGCCGACAGTTATATCGAGTCTCTATAGGTTGTTTAGTGCATCTTTGCGGCTGCGATCCACCATACTGTGTGGCGAGGGCCAAATTCTAGCCTCGTGGTGTCTTGGCCTCGATCTTGACCGGTCTCTCTTTTTTTTCTTTGCCCTTTGTCGGCACCCCTTTTGTTTAAGCAGGTTTTGAGATCGACATCGTTAGCAGGGTTACCCTTCCGCTTTGGGCAGGGTTATGGACGCCATTGGTTATTCTTCAGGGCTCTTAGCCCCATTTGCATCTTGTCCGTAGCTGGACGCTCTATCGTTTTCAAGGTGATTTGGATCTTGTATATTATGTTTGTATTCTTGACTCATTGAGTCGCTGTTGTATATATATCTGTTATGTGGGTCCCATCGAGGACTGTTGTGTAATGTTATTACTTCGTTTTCCACCCGCACGAAAGTGCCTGGTGGGCACCTTTGAATCGTTTCTATGCGGGTTTGGCGGGAATCGCTAAAACTTGCATAGGGCCGATTCTGAGGGTGTTACACCTTCCCCTCCGGAGTGCCGGACCTTCCGGACCCTTTTAGAACATTCCTGGTGAAAACACCGGAATCATTCCCGAACTCCGAAACATGACTTACCTTATATGAATCTTATTCTACGGACCATTCCGGATCTCCTCGTGATATCCCGGATCCCATCCGAGACTCCGAACAACATTCGGTCTCTTACTCATCATTCCATAACTATTCAACAACATTGAATCCTTAAGTGTGTCTCCCTACGGTTCGTGAATTATGCGGACATGATCGAGACACTTCTCCGATCAATAACCAATAGAGGAATCGGAAATTCATATGGCTCACATATTTCTACGATTACTGCGATTGAATGAACCACTTACATACGACCAATTTCCCTTTGTCTCACGATAGTTTACTTATCCGAGGTTTTGATCTCTGCATACCTAGTTCAACCTCGCACCGATAAGTACTCTTTTCGCTTCGTGATATGTGATCCCTTGTGATCGGTCTCACATGCTTGCAAGCTAATTGGATGACATTCCACCGAGAGGGCCCAGAGTATATCTATCTGTCATATGGATGGACAAATCCCACTCTTGATCCATGTGCCTCAACCCATACTTTCCAAACACTCAATGCCACCTTTATAGCCACCCAGTAACAGTGTGGTGTTTGATGTCATCAAAGCATCCTTTCGGTGATGGTGATTAACATGATCTCATGGTCGAAGTAATTACGTTACTATGTATCAGAAAGCTTATAGCAAATGAACTATATTAAATGACTTGATCTTTATGCTACGCTTAACTATAGGAGTATGTCCATCACATCATTCTCCTAATGATATGACCCTGTTGTTAATAACATCTCTATGTTGATCAGGAAACCATGATCATATATTAACCAACAAGCTAGTTTAACAAGAGGCTTTACTAGGGACTCTTTTATGTTTACAAATCACACAAGTATTAATGTTTCCGGTTAATACAATTATAGCATGGTATGTAAAAATTTATCATAAGTATAAAGATATGATAATAACCACTTTATTATTGCCTCTTGGGCATATCTCCAACATGTGCTACCATGTTTAGATCTTGTGACCTCTGTTCATGATCAAGATCATCTATTTGTAATCATGCATGTTGTGTTTGCGGGGATCCGATGGATATTGAGATTACTATGTCAGATTGGTTAATGATTCTATCTTATTGATTATATCATGTCTATGTTGTTTGAGATATTGCATGCTCTCCATTTCTAGTAGCTATCTTGGCCAAGTAGATGCTAGTGACTCCAAGAGGGAGTATTTATGCTCGATAGTGGGTTCATGCCTCTATTGAATCTGAGGAAGTGACAGAAATCTCTAAGGTTGTAGATGTGCCGTTGCTACTAGGGAGAAAACAACGATCTCTTGTTCATGGAACAAGTGTATTGTTTACTTTACACACATTTCTTAAAGCAGTTATCCGTTGCTTGCAACTTAATACTGGAGGGGGTCTGATGATAACCTGAAGGTGGATTACTAGTCATAGATGCAGTTGGATGGAGGTCTATGTATATTGTTGTAATTCCCAATCAAATCTCGTAGGATCATGAATGTCTAGTATTGCATTGGTATGCCTTGCTCTGTCCTGTCAATTGTCTCGCTGTAATTTGTTTACCCAACATGTTATGTTGTTTATCTTAAGGAGAACACCTCTAGTGAACTGTGGATCCCGGTCCAATCTTTACCATTGATACATCTTCCACTATTACTGTTTACTTTCTGCAAGCCACCATCACCTTCCATACCATATAGTTAATCATTTGTTTTCAGCAAACTGGTTAGATTGAGAACCTCATTGTTCATTGGGGCAAAGTCTTAAGTTTGTGTTATGCAGGTTTCCAAGTTGCTAGTAACATCTTTGAGTCATTTCCTTCCTCCTACTGGTTCGATAACCTTGGTTTCTATCGAGGGAAGAACTTATTGTTGTACTCATCACACCTTCCTCTTGGGGTCTCTCAACGAAGCACTACAGTGATCTGAGCTGCAATCAAGCTTTTTCTGGCGCTGTTGCCGGGGAGGTTAAGGACGACTTCACAAGGGGAGTCCTTCACAACATTTTTCTTTACTTTGTTTTTGTTTTGCTTAGTTTCTTTTTCCTTGTTTTGTTTGCTTCTTTTTATCAAAAACTCTAAAAAAATAGTTTCATTTGGTTTGCTTTCTTTTATCAAAAACACAAAAAAATAGTTCCTGCTCTAGTTTCTACCATGTTTGGTGTTGTTCCAATCACGGTATCACCTATGGAAAGGATCTTTACTTTCAAACAAGGAAGTGAATATAGTTTCAAAGAAGCTTGGTCTAGAATTTCTGATTTGCAAGGAAAAACTGAGCCTAAAATGTGTCTAGGCCTAGTTATTAGCAGTTTCTACCATGGTCTTGCTCTTTGTTATAGATATGCTTTGGATGCTTTAGCTGGGAGAGATATTTTTAAGTGTAATGAGAATTAAGCTTTGGATGCAATAAAGAAGTTGATTACAATTTATAATATGCCTAGCAAGTGATACGTCGGAAACATATCTATAATTTTTGATGTTCCATGCTTGTTTAGTATCTACTTTGCTTTGCTTTGTCTACACTTTGAGGTGTTTTTATATGTTTTCTGGTACTAACCTATTAACAAGATGCCACGGTGCCAGTTGCCTGTTTTCTTCTGTTTTTTGTTCCAAAAAAGCTAGTAAGGAAATATTCTCGGAATTGGACAGGACAAAAGCCGAAGTCAATATTTCACCGAGGGGAACATGGAGTCCAGAGGAGAGACGAAGGGGAGCCACATGGCAAGACCCAGCGTGGGCCCACCCTAGGCATGACTAGGCGGTGTGGCCCACAGCCGCCTCCCTCGCCTCTTCACCTATAAGAAGCCCCCGATGCCTAAACCCTAAGTATCCGATCAATATTCCACGAAACTGCAGAGCCGCCGCCACCATCGTCCCTAGATCGGGGATGCAAGCTCTTCCGGCACCCTTCGGAGGAGATCATTAGGAGGCCTTCTTCTTCATCATGACAGCCTCCGGTATGAAGCGTGAGTAGTTCCATCTTGGACTACGGGTCCATGTAGTAGCTATATGGTTGTATCTCCTCCCTTGTGCTTTCATGTCTAGATCTTGTGAGCTCCGTTCATGATCAAGATCTCATCTATTTGTAATCATGCATGTTGTGTTTGCGGGGATCGGATGGATATTGAGATTACTATGTCAGATTGATTAATGGTTTTGTCTTATTGATTCTATCAAGTCTGTGTTATTTGTGATCTTCCATGCTCTCCATTGTTAGTAGCTATCTTGGCCAAGTAGTTGCTAGTGACTCCAAGAGGGGGTATTTATGATCGATAGTGGGTTCATGCCTCTATTTAATCTAAGGGAAGTGACATAAATCTCTAAGGTTGTAGATGTGTTGTTGCCACTATGGAGAAAACAACAGTCTCTTTTTCATGGAACAAGTGGATTGTTTACCTTACACACTTTGCTTAAAGCAGTTGTTTGTTGCTTGCAACTTAATGCTGGAGGGGGTTCAGATGATAACCCAAAGGTGGACTTCTAGTCATAGATGCAGTTGGATGGCGGTCTATGTATCTTGTTGTATTGCCCAGTCGAATCTCATAGGATCTTGATCTCTAGTATTGCATTGTTATGCCTTGCTCGATCTGTCAATTGCCTCATGTAATTTGTTTACCCTGCATGCCATGCTTGTTTATCTAAGGAGAACACCTCTAGTGAACTATGGACCCCGGTCCAATCTTTACCATTGATACATCTTCCACTATTACTGTTTTCTTGATGCAAACCACTATTATCTTCCACACCATACAGTTAATCCTTTGTTATAGCAAACCAGTGAGATTGACAACCTCGCTGTTCGTTGGGGCAAAGTCTTGAGTTGGTGTTGTGCAGGTCTCAAAGTTGCTAGCAAGACCTTTGAGTCGTTTCCTTCCTCCTACTAGTTTGATAAACTCGGTTTCTTACCGAGGGAAAACTTGCTGTTGTGCTCATCACACCTTGCTCTTGGGGTCTCCCAACGAGACGTTGACAACACGCCAACAAGCTTTTTCTGGCGCCGTTGCCGAGGACTAAAAGAAGCTCCCACGTCAACCACACGCCATCAATGTTTTTCTGGCGCTGTTGCCGGGGAGGCTAAGGACGTCTTCACAAGGGAGTCCTCCTCAACCTTTTTCTTTACTTTGTTTTTGTTTTGCTTAGTTTTTTTTGCTTGGTTTTGTTTGCCTCTTTTTTATCAAAAACTCCAAAAAAAAAGAGTCTAGTTTGGTTTGCTTTCTCTTATAAAAAACACACACAAAATTAGTTCCTACTCTAGTTGCTATTATCTCTGGTTTTGGTCCAATCCCTGTTTCACCTATGGAAAGGATCTTTACTTTCAAGCAAGGAAGTGGAGAGAGTTTCAAAGAAGCTTGGTCTAGGATCTCTGCTATACAAAGGGAAACTGAGCCTAAAATGAGTCTTAGCTTGGTTATCAATAGTTTCTACCACGGTATTGCTCTTTGTTATAGATATGTTTTGGATGTTGTGGCTGAGAAATATATTTTTCGTTGTACTGAGGGTGAAGCTTTAGATCCTATAAAGAGATTGATTATAATTTATAATATGCCTGACAAGTCTGATTCTTCTTTTATAGACATTTATGCTAGGTTGAACACTCTTGAGTCCAGTACTGCTGCTTTGAACATTTGCTATCACACACTTAGAGAGCACCATGGTTATGTTCCAATAAATTCTGAGCCTTCAAAATGGTTTCCTACAGTAAAAGTTGCGATAAGTAGTGAAACTTTTGATGCTTGTTGGGATATCATGTCTGAATTTTGTCTTATGCCTAAAGATATCTATGAGTCTTTGAGTCTTTGGGGACTTTCTAAAGGAGGAGAAGAAATATCTCTTACCAATAATTAAACTTTATTACCCATTAGAATATCTGAAGGTGTGTTTACAAAAATCTCAGGGAAAATGGTGTCTACTGATTATCGTGTCATTGAATGTGTAGGAAAAGGATAGATTACACTCGGAAGATCCCTGCTGAAACACCTTGGAGCAATAATAGATGTGGGAAAAGGCATTATGCATTTTTCTCCTCCAGTAAGCAATCATATATTGCCTAAATATAAGAAGAAAGGTAAGAAATCTAGGAGCAAGAGAGTTGATATTAATACCTCTTCATTTGAAAATACTTGATTCTTGTTTTTTGTGCCTAACTTAAAGGCGTTAAAGAAAAGTACTTGTTGGGAGATAATCCAAGAGTTTTCTTGAGTATTGGAAGTTATTAATTCAGTAATGACCTCTCCTTATCCTTTTTGTTTGCTTTTTGTGCCAAGAATGACCTCTAATGAGAGGGAAGTAAGATTTGGGGAGTTGCTGTCCCGAAACAGATTTTTGTGCTTCACGGTAAAAATTCGTGAGGAGTCTCTGTAAGTCGGATTGAGCTGATAATTTATGATTAAATCCCCTAGTATGTTAGCTAACTTTCGTTAGTTCAATACTTTTTTATTTGAGCAGCATAAGGTCTTCGAAAATATCGGTTTCTATCTGCTGGTCTATTTTGATAGATTTCTGCCATTATTTGCATTTGCTTCTTATTGATTTCTTTTTGGGATCTTTTTGCGAAATTGAGATTTTTGAGGGAGTTTCTACAGTAGTTTGTGTTTTTAGTGAAAGTTTTGCTATTCTAAAGCTAAACACAAGGGTCTTTTATCTTTTGAATACACTAATGTTGCTAATGAAGATTGTGTGAAGTTTTGTATGAAGGAAAAAAATTCAGGTGTGGAGAGAGAATGATGTAATGAGATGAAAAATGGACAAAAGATCAAGCTTGGGGATTCCACCTCGGTGTCACCCCAAGAAATATCCAAGCGTTAAAGCTTGGGGATGCCCAAGGCATCCCTTTCTTCATTAATAAAAAGCTCAGGTCTTTCTAGACACTTCGTTTTTATTGTTTCATGCACAGTTGTGTTGTTCTTGGAGCATCCTAGTTTTATTTTGGTTTGCTTACTTTGCTTAGTTTTCTTGAATAAAGTAGTTTGGACCCCCGTTCTCGCTGTGTTGTTTCAAATAAGTTGATTGGTGTTGGAAAGGAGTAGAAAGTTCTTGCTTTGAATAGTGCAAGAGGAGCTTGCTTTGACTGTGACTTATACTTTAGCATGTCAGGCTAGGTGTTGTTTTGACCTTATGCTTAGTGATTATTGATGTAGCATGACTTGTTCCAAACAATTGATATTGTTTAATGTGCCTTGAAAGAATCATGTGTTGTTTTAGCATACAAAAGCATAATATTGTGGTATTCTCCTTTGATGCTTTGTTTGGGTTGACTTGGCACATTCTCACACCATGTTATGACTATGACCAAGTCACCATAGCCTCTATGATATTTTATTCCTTGACTTGTAGTACCACTTTATGCTTTGATTAGTAATGTTTTGTCGCTCTACATGATTATGGCCATTATTGTTCTCTTAGTTGGTTGCTCCCAATGTTTTGCTATCCTCCACTTGTATGAGTAAGCTCTACTCATGTTTCCAACTCCCAAGAAACCAAGTTATTCCAAAGTGTCCACTATAAACTCCTATGCATGGTGTGTTACACCATTCCAAGTATATTCTTGTTTTCATCTATCTTCCAATTAAAAAGTATTTTATTATGTGAAAACTTAGTGATTAAAGCTCTCACAAACTTGATGGCACACTTTATATTTATTGCCCCTAATAAACTTGAACCATTGTGTCATCTATGTTGTATATGCTTGCACTTATAAGTTGGAGTTAGCAGAACCGTGCTGTCACGGGGAACGCTTTCAATATTGCACCTGTACTTTGCACACAGTTGATATCATGCTCTTTTGTCTATGGATATCGTTGGTGTGAAATGAAAGGGGAGCTTGTAAGTCCATGGAGTTATGTATGTGTGTTAGAGAAACGCCTGGGACGCTAGCCTAAGCCATGCCTAATCATGGTGGAAACTTGCAGCATTACCATAGTGACATCTATGAAGCATTCTTCTTATAAAAAAGAGACACGTTGAGAAAAGAGAAAATAGAGAAAAAAGCAGCATATTCCCATGGTAAATAAGAAGATTGATGAGATTCTCATTGTCTCCTTGCCTTGTCATTTTGGTTATGGCATAGCTCTTGTACCATGTGCAAAGGGTACCCTGTTGGCGGTTCTCTATGATACACATGTACTTACTATGAAAAGAACTTACAGGTGACTAAAGTTGAGTAGCATGAGGAGCGGCCCTCGTATTCAAGGGACATGAGATTGCCAACTTATACTTTGTCAAGCACATACTCCATAGTTTGTTCACTTTAACCTCAATCACTTCAAGATGCTTATGATAGAGGCAATGAGGGCTGAAAGCTAACAAATTACCATAATTTTTGGAAGCTCTTTTTGAAACTTGAAATCCCCGTTTCCCTATATAAAGGGCCTTTCTTCCACTATTATATTGAGTCTCCACCTTCTACCTTTAGGCACTAGTTAAGAGAGCATAGTTGCCATTCTTAGTTCTATGTGCATTGTCCCAAAACTTATTGATTGATGCATATTGTTGATATTGCTTGTTCTTGTGCTATTTGTATCTAGTCACTCTTATGAACTTTGAAGGTGTCCTATGCATCTATTTGCTACTCCATGGGGGACAAGCTGAATGTCACTATGCCATGTTTTCTGTATGTGAAACAAATAAACGTTTTTCAATGCATGTTATTCATGATCTTTGTTTGTAGCCTTTCATGTTGCAAGAATAGTTACTTTGTCTTACTGTTATAACTCCATATTTCATGCTCATGTTTAGAGTTCTTTGATCCCAGATTTCAATGCTTGCAAATGGTTTGATCTTGGTTTTGATGGTGCATGTCACCTCAAAAATTATTCTTTTATCAGTTATCTACTCGAGGACAAGCAAGAGTTAAGCTTGGGGATGCTTGATACGTCGGAAACGTATCTATAATAATTGATGTTCCATGCTTGTTTAGTATCTACTTTGCTTTGCTTTGTCTACACTTTGAGGTGTTTTTATATGTTTTTTGGTACTAACCTATTAACAAGATACCACAATGCCAGTTGCCTATTTTCTTCTGTTTTTGGTTCCAGAAAATCTAGTAAGGAAATATTCTTGGAATTGGACGGGACAAAAGCCGAAGTCAATATTTCACCGAGGGAAACATGGAGTCCAAAGGAGAGACGAAGGGGAGCCACAGGGCGGCCGCACCCCCAGGCACGGGCCCATCCTAGGTCGCGCCTGGGCAGGGTGTGGGCCCCCTGGCCTCCCTCCTGCCTCGCCTCTTCGCCTATAAGAAGCCCCCGATGCCTAAACCCTAAGTACTAGATCAATATTCCACGAAACCGTTTGTAGCCGCCGCCACTATCGTCCCTAGATCGGGGGATCTAAAGCTCTTTCCGGCACCCTGCCAGAGGGGAGATCTTCCCGAAGGCCTTTTTCTTCATCATGACAACCTCCGGTATGAAGCGTGAGTAGTTCCACCTTGGACTATGGGTCCATGTAGTAGCTAGATGGTTATATCTCCTCCCTTGTGCTTTCATGTATAGATCTTGTGAGCTCCGTTCATGATCAAGATCTCATCTATTTGTAATCATGCATGTTGTATTTGCGGAGATCCGATGGATATTGAGATTACTGTGTCAGATTGATTAATGGTTTTGTCTTATTGATTCTATCATGTCTGTGTTGTTTGTGATCTTGCATGCTCTCCGTTGTTAGTAGCTATCTTGGACAAGTCGTTGCTAGTGACTCCAAGAGGCGGTATTTATGCTCGATAGTGGCTTCATGCCTCTATTTAATCTAAGGGAAGTGACAAAAACCTCTAAGGTTGTAGATGTGTTGTTTCCACTAGGGAGAAAACAACGGTCTCTTGTTCATGGAACAAGTGGATTGTTTACCTTACACACTTTGCTTAAAGCAGTTGTCTGTTGCTTGCAACTTAATACTGGAGGGGGTTCAGATGATAACCCAAAGGTGGACTTCTAGTCATATATGCAGTTGGATGGCGGTCTATGTATCTTGTTGTATTGCCCAATCGAATCTCATAGGATCTTGATGTCTAGTATTGCATCGTTATGCCTTACTCAGTCCTGTCAATTGCCTTGCTGTAATTTTTTTACCCTACATGCCATGTTTGTTTATCTAAGGAGAACATCTCTAGTGAACTATGGACCCCGGTCCAATCTTTACCATTGATACATCTTCTAATGTTATTGTTTTCTTGCCGCAAACCACTATTATCTTCCACACCATACAATTAATCCTTTGTTACAACAAACCAGTTAGATTGACAACCTCGCTGTTCGTTGGGGCAAAGTCTTGAGTTTGTGTTGTGTAGGTCTCCAAGTTGCTAGCAACACCTTTGAGTCGTTTCCTTCCTCCTACTGGTTCGATAACCTCGGTTTCTTACTGAGGGAAAACTTGCAACTGTGCTCATCACACCTTGCTCTTGGGGTCTCCCAACGAGGCGTTGACAACACGCCAACTAGCTTTTTCTGACGCCGTTATCGGGGACTGAAAGAAGCTCCCACGTCAACCATGCTCCATCATCAAGTCTGATTCTTCCTTTATAAACATCTTTTCTAGGTTGAACACTTTTGAGACCCATACAGTTGGTTTGAAAGATTTCTATAACATGCTTAGAGAACACCATGATTATGTTCCAATAAATTCTAAGCCTTCAAAATGGTTTCCTACAATAAAAGTTGCGATAAACAGTGAAACTTTTGATGCTCGTTGGGATATCATGTCTAAATTTTGTCTTATGCCTAAATATATCAATGAGTCTTTGAATCTTTGGGGACTTTCTAAAGGAGGAGAAGAAATATATCTTACCAATAATGCAACTTTATTACCCATTGGAATAGCTGAAGGTGTGTTTACAAAGATCTCAGGGAAAGTGGTGTCTAGTGATTATCTTGTTATTGAATGTGTAGGAAAAAGACAAATTACACTTGGAAGATCTATGCTGAAACACCTTGGAGCAATAATAGATGTGGGAAAAGGCATTATACATTTTGCTTCTCCAATAATCAATCATACATACCCTAAATATAAGAAGAAAGGTAAGAAAGGTAGGAGCAAGAAATTTGATGTTAATGCTTCATCATTTGAAAATATTTGATTCTTGCTTCTTGTGCCTAACTTAAAGGCATTAAAGAAAAGTACTTCTTGGGAGATAACCCAATAGTTTTCTTTAGTCTTGGAAGCTATTACCTTTGTAATAACCTCTCCTTATCCTTTTTGTTTGATTTTTGTGCCAAGAATAACCTCTAATGAGAGGGAAGTAAGATTTGGAGAGTTGCGGTCCCAAAACAGATTTTTGTGCTCCACTGTAAAAATTCGTGTAAAATCTTTGTAAGACGGGTTGAGCTGTAATTTTATGAATAAATTCCCCAGGTTTTTAGATAACTTTATTTAGTTCAATACTTTTTGATTTGAGCAACAAAAGGTCTTCGAAAAAAATCGGTTTCTACCCGTTGGTCTGTTTTGACAGATTTCTACCATTATTTGCATTTGCTTCTTATTGATTCCTTTTGGGGTTCTTTTTGGGAAATTGAGATTTTTAGGGAATTGATACAGTAGCTTGTGTATTTAGTGAAAGTTTTTCTGTTTTAAAATTAAACCCCAAAGGTCTATTATTTTTTGAATGCACTAATGTTGGTAATGAAGATTGTGTGAAGTTTTGTATGAAGGAAAATTTTCAGGTGTAAGGAAAGAATGATGTAATGAGATGAAGAATGGGAAAAATCTCAAGCTTGGGGATTCCACCCCGTGTCACCCCAATAAATATTCAAAAGGTACAAGCGTCAAAGCTTGGGGATGCCCAAGACATCCCCTTCTTCATCAATAAAAATCTCAGGTCTTTATAGAACTTCGTTTTTATCGTTTCATGCACGGTTGTGTTGTTCTTGGAGCGTCTTAGTTTTTGTTTTTGGTTTTTGTTTGCTTAGTTTGATTGAATAAAG
Source organism: Avena longiglumis (assembly GCA_030063025.1). Taxonomy (NCBI): domain Eukaryota; kingdom Viridiplantae; phylum Streptophyta; class Magnoliopsida; order Poales; family Poaceae; genus Avena; species Avena longiglumis. The sequence continues at coordinate 74,272,423 of CP125976.1, read as the reverse complement.
TAGTTGGACCCCGGTTTTTGCCGTGTTGTTTCAAATAAGTTGATTGGTGTTGGAAAGGAGTAGGAAGTTCTTGCATTAGCAGTACAAGAGGATCTTGCTTTGACTGTGACTTAGACTCTATCATGTCATGCTAGATGTTGTTTTGACCTTATGCTTAGTGATTATTGTTGTAGCATGATTTATTCCAAACAATTATGATTTCTTAATGTGCCTTAAAAGAATCATGTGTTGTTTTAGCATACAAAAGCATAGTATTATGGTATTCTCCTTTGATTCTTTGTTTGAGTTGACTTGGCACATGCTCACACCATGTTATGACTATGAACCAGTCACCTTAGCCCCTATGATCATTTAGTTTTTGACTTTTAGTACCACTTTATGCTTTGATTAGTAATGTTTTGTCGCTCTACATGATTATGGCCATTATTGCTCTCTTAGTTGGTCGCTCCTAGTCTTTTGCTAGCCTCCACTTATATTGAGTAAGCTCTACTCATGCATCCATCTCCCAAGAAACCAAATTATTCCAAAGTGTCCACTATAAATTCGTATGCATGGTGTGTTACACCATTCCAAGTATATTCTTGTTTATCTATCTTTCAATTAAAAATTCACTTTGTTATGTGAAAAATTAGTGATTAAAGCTCTCACAAACTTGATGGCACACTTCATTTTTCTTGCCCCTAATAAACTTGAACCATTGTGTCATCTATGTTGTATATGCTTGCACTTATACGTTGGAATTAGCAGAACCATGATGTCGTGGAGAACGCTTTTAACATTGCACTTGTACATTGTATACAGTTGATATCATGCTCTTTTGTTTGCGGATGTCGTCGATGTGAAATAAAAGGGGATATTGTAAGTCCATGGAGTTATGTATGTGTGTTAGAGAAATGCCTGGGCCGCTAGCCTAAGCCATGCCTAATCATGGTGGAAAATTGCAGCATCACCATAGTGAGAAATCTATGAAGCTTTCTTCTTAAAAAAAGAGAGACATTGAAAAGATGAAAGAGAGAAAAAAAACACCATTTTCCCATGGTAAATAAAACGATTGCTGGGATGCTCATTGTCTGCTTGCCTTGTCATTTTGATATGGGATAGCTCCTGTATCACGTGCAAGGGGTACCCCGTTGACGGTTCTCTATGATACACATGTACTTACTATGACAAGAACTTACTGGTGACTAAAGTTGAGTAGCATGAGGAGCGTCCCTCGTACTCAAGGGACATGAGATTTCCAACTTATACTTTGTCAAGCATATACTCCATCTTTGTTCACTTTAACCTTAATCACTTCAAGATGCTTATGATAGGGGCAATGAGAGCTGAAAGCTAACAAGTACCATAATTTTTGGAAGCTCTTTATGAGACTTAAAATCCCTGCTTCCCTTTATGTAGGGCCTTTCTTCCACTTTTATATTGAGTCTCCACCTTCTATCATTAGGCACCAATTAAGAGAGCATAGTTACCATTCATAGTTCTATGTGCATTGTCCCAAAACTTATTGATTGATTCATATTGTTGATATTGCTTGTTCTTGAACTATTTGTATCTAGACACTCTTATGAACTTTGAAGGTGTCCTATGCATTTATTGCTACTCCATGAGAGACAAGCTGAATGCCACTATGCTATGTTTTCTATATGTGAAACAAACAAACGTCTTTCAATGCATTGTTATTCATGATTTTTGTTTGTATGCTTTCATGTTGCATGCATAGTTACTTTGTCTTATTGTTAGAACTTCTTCTTTCATGCTCATGTTTAGAGTACTTTGGTCCCAGCTTTCAATGCTTGCAAAGGGTTTGATCTTGATTTTGATGGTGCATGTCACCTAAAAAATATCTTTTTATCACTTACCTACTCGAGGACGAGCAGGAGTTAAGCTTGGGGATACTTGATACGTCGTGAATGTATCTATAGTTTTTGATGTTCCATGCTTGTTTAGTATCTACTTTGCTTTGATTTGTCTACACTTTGAGATATTTTTATATGTTTTCTGGGACTAACCTATTAACAAGATGCCATAGTGTCGGTTGCCTGTTTTCTGTTGTTTTTGGTTCCAGAAAAGTCAGAAAATGAATATTCTCAGAATTGGACGGGACAAAATGCAAAGTCAATATTTTACCGAGGAGAACACGGAGCCAGAAGACGAGACAGAGGAGGGCCTCGAGGGGGCCACACCCCGGCCATGGACGCTGGCCCACTGGGGGTGCGTACTCGGGCATCCCCTCGGCCTTCCTCTTCGCCTATAAGAATCCCTCGATACCTAAACCCTAAGGACCCGATCAATCTTCCACGAAACAGTCCGTAGCCGCCGCCACCATCGTCCCTAGATCGGGGGATCTTAAGCTATTCCCGGCACCCTGCCGGAGGGGAGAGATCATCCTGAAGGCCTTCTTCATCACCATGCCAGCCTCCGGTATGATGCATGAGTAGTTCTACCTTGGACTATGGGTCTATACAGTAGCTAGATGGTTGTTTCTCCTCCTTTGTGCTACCATGTTTAGATCTTATGAGCTCCGTTCATGATCAAGATCATCTATTTGTAATCATGCATGTTGTGTTTGCGGGGATCCGTTGGTTATTGAGATTACTATGTCAGTTTGGTTAATGATTCTATCTTATCGAGTCTATCATGTCTGTGTTGTTTGAGATCTTGCATGCTCTCCGTTTCTAGTAGCTATCTCGGCCAAGTAGATGCTAGTGACTCCAAGAGGGAGTATTTATGCTCGATAGTGGGTTCATGCCTCTATTGAATCTAGGGAAGTGACAGAAATCTCTAAGGTTGTAGATGTGATGTTGCTACTAGGGAGAAAACAACGATCTCTTGTTCATGGAACAAGTGTATTGTTTATTATACACACATTGCTTAAAGCAGCTATCCGTTGCTTGCAACTTAATACTGGAGGGGGTTCCGATGATAACCTGAAGGTGGATTACTAGTCATAGATGTAGTTGGATGACAGTATATGTATATTGGTGTAATGCCCAATCAAATCTCATAGGATCATGAATGTCCAGTATTGCATTGTTATGCCTTGCTCTGTCCTGCCAATTGCCCCGCTGTAATTTGTTTACCTAGCATGTTATGTTGTTTATATTAAAGAGAACACTTCTAGTGAACTGTGGACCCCGGTCCAATCTTTACCATTGATACATATTCCATTGTTATTGTTTACTTTCTGCAAGTCACCATCACCTTCCACACCATACAGTTAATCCTTTGTTTTCAGCAAACCGGTGAGAATGGCAACCTCACCGTTCGTTGGGGCAAAGTCTTGAGTTTGTGTTGTGCAGGTTTCCAAGTTGCTAGCAACACCTTTGAGTCTTTTCCTTCCTCCTACTGGTTCGATAACCTTGGTTTCTACTGAGGGAAGAACTTATTGATGTACTCATCACACCTTCCTCTTGGGGTCTCCCAACGTAGCTCTATAGTGATTCAAGCTGCAATTAGAGGTGCGATGGCGCAATGTTCCTCGAACGCCACAAATGGCTCACCTTGAGGTGTGGTGGATCGATGCTCACCCAACGCCACACAAGGCCTTACCACAAGATGTGAAGGCACGCAACTCTCACCGACGCCACAAAAGGCTCACCCTATTCTACTGTGAGCTCGCCATGAAGGCCTACTCACGATCCACTAAGGGACACTTGAGGGGGTCACCAAACCCGTACAAGGATGGCGCTATATCCACAACTCAATTGGAGCCTCCCAACAACAAAGCCACAAAAGGCCACAAGGCCGCAAAAGGCCACAAGCTTGAGGCCACTCCACAATGGAGGCCTCAAGAAATCAACACACCAACCACACAACCGTCTAGGGTTCCAAGAACCCAAGAGTAACAAGTCCACAAGCTTGCACTCGCCGAATCTTCATGGAGAACTCAAACCTATGCAAAAAATGCAAGGGCAAGTATTTCACTCCCAAATTCCAACAAATCTACAAAAGCTATTGGGGGGATAAGGGAGGAAGAACACAAGAGGAGAACACAAAACTCTCCAAGATCTATATCCCAAGGATTTCCTCACAAAGAAGGGATTTGGTTTGGTGGGATTGTATATCTAGATCTCCTCTCTCAAATCCCTCAAAGAGATGCAATAATCATCGTAGGGAGAAGGGAAGAGGGAAAGCTTTTGAAGGTCAACAATGGAGGATAGAGAGTGGAAGAGCTACCAAAAATGACCTCAAAAGTTGGGAAAACAATGGGGAAGAGGGGGCCCTTAAAAAAGGAAAGAGAAATTTTCCTATTTGGGGTAGATTCGCGCACCACCAGAATTTCCGGTGCTCCACCGGAACTTTCGGCAAATAGAGACGCAGATACGTAAAAACAAGATTTCACCAGAACTTGGGCCGGAATTTCCGCTCAAGCAAAAACGCTGGACAATATTGCATTGAAATTTTAATAACTTTTGATTCCGCACTCTGTTTTTATGATCTTGGGCTCGTTTTGAAGAGAACGACAAGTGCTACAAGATTATGCAAAGAAACATCATAGTCCAGCATGGAAGGATAAAACTAAATTGAGAAAGGTATGACCTCTCTAGAAGCGATGAAACGGTAAAACCTCCAAAACCCCAAACATAAGTTGAGCTTGGAAACTCCGATTGGGATAAAACCAATTTTGTTGGAAAGATAAAACCAAAAGAATCCAACAAAAGGTGAAATATTGGATACCACCAAGGGAGAAAATATCAAGTATATATATATGTGATATATCTCCTAAGGCGTGGAGCCGGAAAAACCCACACGATAAAGAACGCAATAAGATAAGGGAAATCCTTATTTGATGAACTAGAGCTTGTTATGATGATGACCACAAGCTATAGATCCTCTCATGGAAAAAAACCAACTAACAACCAAGAAATATGATGCTATATATGCAAAGGTTTGTGCTCTCCCCGGACGATGTGAATCCTAAACTTGGTCTCCCAACTAAAAACACGAGACAGGCAAAAGAGAAACTCTATCAAGATCATACCTTTGCCTTAAGCATTCCATTTGAGCTTGATGTAGACCGTCTTGACCTTCTCAAGATGGAACACCTTTCTTGATTGCTCTTGCTCGCTCTTTCTTGATGAAGACTTCCAAATTGCTCCCCCATACTCCAAGGGGAAACCTCTTATTTGAACCTGTCTTCATCACTCCATGATCACCAAGGATGGCAAGCTCCAAGCATGAGATCTTCTAGAGAAGGCGCATCTTGATCTTGCACTTCTTTATCCCTTCTTGAGTGTTGATCCATCGAGATTCAACTCTTTGCACTTATCTTGATCAACCTTTAAGCTCCTTTTTTCTTCATGATTCCAATGGGCACATAGCCCTTGGATATTTCTTCTCATATTTATTCATTTCTTCATATTCGAGACCAACACATGGTCCGAGCGATGCCAATGGACAAACTTACAAGCGAAACTCAATTTACACATTAGTCCATATAAATTGTCATTAATTACCAAAACCACACATAGGGGCATACATGCCCTTTCAATATGAACAATGCTCCATAGTCCACAACGTGCAAAGTACATGAGTGCAACAAATGCTCAAACTATCTTCACTGAGCTACAACATCAACATTTTACGCACCCATTCTAAAAAAATGATGGATTATCTTTAGTCAACAAAAATTTTCTATTTAGAAACCACGTGATTTTTTAATCTTAAGTGAGATTTTTAAATTTCATAAATATTTGTGAGGAAATCTCACGTGAGCATTCATGAGGCCCGCGTACATTGATTTAATCAAAAACCCAACTCAATGAGCTTCCTGACAAATTTACCAGGCTCTATTCAAATGGACCATCATTAAACATCGGCATAAGTGTCACCAAACTAGCCATTTATTACCAGTTAAGCTCCTTCCGAAAGAAAATTTTAGAGGTACTTGAGATAAAACACTAGACACAAAAATATCTTTAAGTTATGCTATGTTATATAATGGTGGGTATTGTTGCGCCAAGGGTGCATCTCCTAACCAAACGTCCTCCTAGAACCTAGTGGTCAAACCATCGCCAATATCGAAGAAAACTCAACGCAAGAAATCATCCTTAACCCTCGTAAGTACCTTCTGAAAATTGGAATATGTTGGATTTGCCTAAGCTTGAGAAAGAGTCTTATTCTTGAGATACTTGTTTTGTTACAACTTGTCGCCACAATCCCTCCCCATTTAGCAATTTAAACAACCACTTGTTGACTAAACACATTTTTAGGTTAAGTACCTCAATTTCTAAACCTCCATGATCCTTTGATATGCAAATGATACTCCATTTTGTTAACCTACATTGAGAGCAACTTGTTTTTCCAGTAGTAAGTTTTCTTTTGAAATGAATTTCTACTGTATACTGATAGGAATTGCGAAGTTTTATGTACTATCCCCGAGATATCTAAAACGCAAAGCATTAGACTCGCAACCAAAAATTTGCATGTGCCGATGTCCTTCATATTTTTTCCTTTCTAAACAAAAATTCCACTCATGAAAATTAATCTTAAACCTAGATAACCGTGGGAAGATGCACATGATCAATTTCATGTTAAGGGCTTTCTGTAAGTCATGTTACATGAAAAAATCGTGTCATCAACATATTGCAAGATCGAGACTCCACTCTGAACAAGATGTTGGACGAGTCCTCTACTTGACCATCTCCTTCTCTATAACAATAAGGATGGACATCATGTCCGCCACTAAAATGAAAAGTATTGGAGATAACTGATTTTCCTGTATCAAACCTTTTAGTCTCGAAGTAGTGGCTAATAGCGTCATTGACCTTTACCCCCACACCACCTCCTTAAAAAATTGTGTAATCTGGTGCAAAGCCCTTCATACGCAAGGTTTGTTGCAAGAAAAACCACTTCACTTTGTCATACACATTCTCAAAATATAGTTTAAATAATAACTCCATCCAGTTTCTTCCGAAGAAACTTATGGATAGTGAGAACTCCTTCTAAGACGTGTCATCATGACATTAAAGCCTAATGGTTAGGTCTATTCACCTTATGACAATCTCAGTGCACTTAGTACCTTCATTAGCAAAGATTTTTAAACTAACATTCAGGAAACAAGTAGGTCTATACTGCTGAATTTGTATCACACTCTTTTATTTAGGTAAAAGGGTGATGACATTGAAATTCAACTTAAATAGGGTAATTCCCTATGTATGTTGCTAAAAAAACATTGCCATTAGATTCTCTTAGTGAATTCCCAATTTTTTAAATAAAACTCCGCTGAGAACCTGTCTGGCCTAGGAGCTCTATTATGCTCACTAGTACAAAGCAACATTATGGATACGGGTCAAAATCCCCTTCGACAACATAAAAAAGGCTTTGTTGCCAGAGACAAGGCGACAATAACCGTCACCGATGAGCCCCCCTTGGGAACGTTCTTATTGAACTTATCATCTACGGTTATTTTGCTTTAATTTTCACCCGTTTGCACCGAGATATTTTTTATCTGCCTAAAATCTATAATTTACAGCACATTAAAATATCACACAATACAAGCACTAAAACAATAACATATTTCATTCATATCACACTCAAAATAAAAGGCCGCATGCATCAATTGATGCATAGGCCGGTACACCCCTTTTTGAAAACACACACACTCAAATGTCACATTACATTTCGGTCACAATATGACCAAGTACACAGTCATTTTGACAACAATAGTATCTCACTAAACCACAATATGACCGGTTACATGTCTAACATAATTGATTTCATTCATAACATAGATAACTAATCTAGTTGAGAAACGGGAGCAACCAACCCATATTTCGTCTTCTTCGTCATGGATGTCCTATGGTTAGACTGTATGTCAGGCCGTCGGGACACGACCCTTTTTGTGACCAATACCCGGACCTCTTTGCCATCGTGGTGAATCAAAATTGCACGGTGGCAAGTGCTAGTGAGCATGGGAAATGAGTGATTCCGTTTAGGAGAACCTTCAGACCCACAAAATGGTCCTAGTGGGTGGTGAGCCTTCGTCAAGCATTGGACCAGGTATCTCTCAATACAGATTGTGATAGGGTCACGTGGGCCCTATAGGCCCCGTGCCAATTCACTGTTAGGTCGATGAACGTGCAGCTCTAACTGGACTATAATAACCCTTATTTGGCGGCTATCTAGAAGATATCTATGCCATCGAAGATCAAGATTTTCCTTTGGCAACTCGGTAGGTGGCAGCTACCATTGGGGGGATAAATTCACAAATGTCGGGGTCCAAGTCATGGAACTTGTGCCCTATGATATGAGTTTGAGGATGTGGATCATGTCTTCTTTGATGCCCACCTAGCCAAGTTCATGTGGAGCTATGCTAGCGAACTATTGTAGGTGACCCGAGGTCCTCTAGGGATGTATTGTGCTTAGCTAAGGCCTTTAAAGGCCAATGTAGATGCGTATTTTGGATTTCGTTTCCGGTGCAATGCTGGGTCCTTTGGCTGACTCGCAATAAACTTGCTACTAAAGCTGACATTTCTAAATAAGCGGCTGCTTTTCTTTTTCATGTCATTACCCTTCTTTGGCAATGGCTTCCCACGGTCAAGGGAAAGGACAACCTAGGGTAAAGTTGTCCCAGAAAAAGACAAAGGACAAGAAAGCATTGACACTTGAGAGCTCTAAGTTCAGGACGATGCACTACTAGCTTACGAAAAATCGCGAGTGGTGTGTTTGGTCTTCTAGCCCTCTATTATGTTGCCTATGGCTACGTTTGAAACTTTTATGTGGCTTATGTTATCCTGAATTGGTGTGTGTTGTATCAAATTTCTATGGTTAGTGGACCAAGTTGGGCTCATCTTGAGCCTTGCTTCCATCTAAAAAAGTAGATATATGTAAATATAATCGAATTTCTCTTTTTTTTTTGTTTCTATAATAACACAACTTATTAACCTCAAAATTTAAAGATCAGTATAACTTTTGTATTACAAATTACAATGTGCAGTTTTTTTTATACACAAAAAACATCTAAATGTGTGAGGGCATAGGTGTACCCCTGCTTAGAATAATAAACCTCTTAACGATCGATTAGCACAAGAAAATCATTAAGCTCTTGGATCCTCCGCATGCATGCAAACAAACTCACAAGCTCCAAAATATTGACCCTGACCACGCAGGCCGCGTCGTTCTCTATATATTTTTCTACCGGCCTATGTATCTTCCACCCAAAAGCACTACTGAAACGTCCTCCTCGATCGAGCAAGGTCAGAGCCATGGAGGTGGCGACGGGGGCAATGATCCCCCTCCTGCGCAAGCTGGGCGAGCTGCTCCAGGACGAGTACAACCTAGAGAGGCGTGTGAAGAAAGGTGTCAATTCTCTCCTATCGGAGCTAGAGATGATGCACCCCGTCCTGCGCAAAGTTGGTGAGATGCACCCGGACCAGCTCGACGAGCAGGTCCGGGTCTGGGCAGGCAAGGTGCGAGAGCTCTCCTACGACATGGAGGATGCAGTCGACGCCTTCGTAGTGCGCGTGCAGGAGGACAGGTATGACCGTAGCCCGAACAAGATAAGGAACAAAGTGAAGAAGTACTTGAAGCGGATCACCAAATTGTTCAGCAAGGGCAAAGCTCTCCATCAGATCTCCGGCGCCATCCAAGAAGCACAAGACCTCGCCAAGGAACTGGGTGACCTGCGTCACAGGTACATGATTGACGCCCAAACACATAGCACTACACATACCGTTGTTGACCCTCGCCTCAAGGCTGCGTACAAAGATGCCACAGAACTCATTGGTGTTGAAGGCAGAAGGGACGAACTGGTCCAGATGCTGACAGAGGGTGCAGAGCAGGACTTGAAGATAGTATCGATTGTTGGATTTGGTGGGCTTGGCAAGACAACTCTTGCTAGAGCAGTGTATGACAAGATCAAGGGGAAATTTGACTGCGGAGCTTTTGTTTCGGTGTCTCAGAATCCCGACATGAAGAAGTTTTTCAAGAAGGTGTTGTTTGAACTGGACAAGAGCAAGTATGCAGCCATCAACGAAGCTGTTAGGGATGAAGAACAACTCATTGATGAATTAAAAATGTTTCTTCATGATAAGAGGTACGTCCACACTAGAGCGCGCGTACCGTTTTAATTACATTCCAAGTGGGCATACATATACTGCCAGCCTAGTCGACAACAAAGTGGCTTTAGGTAGATCCCTACAAAATATTGCCTTGTTATTTAATTTGTTTTATATGCGTCTTCCAGTTGAGAACTATTCTTGTAACCGATTACATTTAATTTTGATCAAATGGAAATTTAAACTAGCACTTCCCAAAATCATGTAGGTACATCATCATAATTGATGACATATGGAATGTCAAGGCCTGGGAAATCATCAAGTGTGCATTCTCTAACAATAACCACTATAGTCGAATAATAACAACATCTCGCATCGTAAGCGTCTCTAAAGCATGTTGCTCATCTAGTGATGATATGATCTATAGCATGAAACCTCTTTCTAGTGATGACTCCAAAAGATTGTTCTGTAAAAGGTTGTTTCCATATGAGAGTACATGCCCTCATGAATTGGAACAAGTATCTCAGGATATCTTGAAGAAATGTGGAGTACCACTAGCAATCATTACTATGGCTAGTATTTTGGCTACGGATGATCAGGTAAAAACGAAGGATCAATGGCATGCTTTGCTGAAGTCTACTGGACATGGATTCACAGAAGATGCTACTGTGGAAGAGATGCAAAGGATACTATTATTTAGCTATTACGACTTACCTTCTCATCTGAAGACTTGTTTATTATATCTGAGCATGTTTCCAGAAGATATAACAGTCTGGAGAGATCAACTGATATGGATGTGGATAGCTGAACGATTTGTCCATCGTGCAATCCAAGACACAAGATCACTATATGAGATCGGAGATAGCTACTTCAATGATCTTATAAATAGAAACATGATCGAGCCATTATATATCATTGATGAAAGCAAGGCAGATGCTTGTCGTGTCCATGATATGATACTTGATGTAATACGCTCAAAGTCAAGTGAAGAAAACTTTGTTGCTATATTGGATGGTACCGAGGGAAGCATACATAGTTCACAAAGAAAGATCCGCAGGTTATCCTTGCAGAACAGCATGTCGCAGCTCATCAGCCCTCAGGTGGCTGCCACAAGCATGTCACAAGTGAGGTCTATAATTAGTTTCTTTGCACCCATTGATGGTCTAATCCAGTCAGTTTCATGCTTCCAATTTTTACGTGTATTGAACATAAAAGGCTCGAAGCGGTGGGCAGGTAGCTATGATGTCGATCTTAGGCATGTCATGAACTTGTTACACCTGAGGTACTTGGGGTTAAGAGACACACATGTTGGCGACCTCCCATCGGAGATAGGGAGGCTAGGTTTTCTGCAGACACTAGACTTGAGAGGAACACTGGATAGAAGAGCAAATCAATCACTGTTGCCCTCGGCTATTGTTCGGCTAGGACGTTTGATGTGCCTATACATTGACGTGCGTATGAAAATGCCGGTTGGAATGGGGAACCTGAGATCACTAGAACAGTTGAGAGGACTGTATGTGGATGGCTCTAATGCAATTGAGATAGAGATAGGACAGTTGATTGAGCTGAGGGTGCTAGGCATTCGATGGCAGGGACGCGATGAGGGCACGTGTGATTCCTTGGTGGTATCCTTGGCCAATCTACAGAAACTGCAAAGTCTGACGATCGACAGTTACGGCATCACAAGGTTTGATGTCAGCTGGGACAGTTGGGTGCCCCTCAACACCTCCATACCCTTGTTCTCCGTGGATGCACCTCGATGCTGCCTAGGTGGATCAATTCTTCATCACTCCCCCTCCTCTCCCACCTTCATATAGCGGTGGACGAGGTGCGAGGGAAAGACGTTCAAATCCTTGGGACTTTGCCTGCTCTTTGTGATCTCAGGTTAGAGTCCACGCAAGTTCAGACTCAGTACATGTTCATCACTGGCACCGATTATTTCCCATGCGTGAGAGAGTGCAGATTCGAGTATTTCACGACATCGCCATCCATGTTTCCACGAGGGGCCATGCCAAGGCTTGAATCCCTCAAGTTCTATGTCCGGGCAGTGGACATCGCGTGCGGCGAGCTGGATGTGAGCATGGGTCACCTCCCTTCCCTCCAGCGAGTCGATGTTGTCCTCTGGAACGAGGAAGGCAGCTCGTTAAAGTTGGAGGAAGCCAAGGCTGCGCTGAGGTTCGCAGCTGAAGCCCATCCCAACCGTCCTAGCCTTACTATCCGTTGTTATTTTTAGATGATGAAGCAAAGTTTTTACAACATTTCTCTGAACTTGCTGGGGATCACCAGCTTTACAAGAAAAGCGTCAGCTCAATATCTGTTGCTATGGTAAGTCATTTATAACTTCGATGTCATGGTTTTTTCTTCTGTCTAAGTCAGCCAATATTGTTTTTCCATGGGATTCATTCGATGGTCCCTCTCCTACAGCTTTCTAGATCTAAAAAAGGGCACTGATTATAAGAGGAAATCGGAAGAAGACGAATCATAAAAGGAGGATCAGGTAAGCAGCAACCCCATCACGTATCATTCAGTACTATCTACTATAGTCCCAAAAGCTAATAATTTCAGTTCCAGAATAAACACGTTAAAATCATAGGAATTACAATGGAAATATGCTCTCTTAGTTCATTCAATTAATTATTTTTCATAGTAGTGTATTCCGTTGAGTCCTGTTTTAAGTTGGATGAACAATTCTGTTTTTGCAGCTGCCTCTGAACAGGGGTTGGAGCGGATATCGTCGGCCTCCCTCTGTCGCACACCTGTTGCCTTCAACGACCAACACAAGCTTGATCGATACACAGTCAAGCACCTGCCATGATTCTTTATCGATTTGCTTAATCCTTCGTTCCCGGACAAGTTTGATTGTTTTACGAGGTGTGCTTTGGCAGGCACATGAGTAAAGTGTTGTTTTACATCTGTTTCTTTATCCTTGCACCTTCACAAGAGTCTGTACCGTGTATCTTGTATTTATTCGCTTCCTTCGGCTCAAGAACCACTCCCAATCCTTCGTCTTGTAAGATGCATGGCCTGACTGCCGACGACTTATTCCCTACCTATTATCTTGTTCAAAATCTTGTCCCAAATTTGCATGAAAGGGCATTGAGCAAGCAAGTACATCCCCTGCATTTCGCCAGCTGGGTCATGTATGTGGTCATCCTCGTGTGGCTAAGTTGTCCGTGACCAATAAGCCATTTGTTGCCTTGAAGAGTTAGGCTAGCCAGGACATAAGTTGAAATCGAGGCTATCAAATCTTCCCTAAGTGAGGAAGGAAAATAAATGGTTAGCATGCAGATGTGGACAGGAACACACTGCTCGGGCCTGTGAGTCAGATAACTGAAACCTGAACTAACCGAAGAAACTAACATCAGAGGAAACGGAGCACGTACGCCGCGAGCCACACGAGCCCAGTTCAATCTCGATCAGCGGTGGATGTGCCGATCGATCGCGAATAAAGGTCGATCACTGCGCGGCTACTGCATGCACCTCCATAAAAGGGCCGCGGAAGCACAAAAGCGCATGAGACGTCGCTATACGATCTTTGAGTGGCAGAGAATACATATGGCATCACATCCATCCGAGTAGCTGGTCGTATTCATGTGGATAAGTGTTATCTCATTGACATAGAGACGTGGCTTTCGTATCAACGTGGACTGATCACACCAGACCTGTAGCAAATCACTGCTTGACTTTCTGAGACAGACAGGTCTCTGTGGCTAGCTCTTTCTGAAGTAGTACGTGGTACCTGCAAGAAGATTTCAGATGAGAACGAAGGGGAAAATTTTGTTATGTACTAGGCATGATCGAGCACTAAGCTAGTACTACAATGTTAGCTCTCATGCCGACATAATAATCGGACGATTTGATTGGGCCTCCTTTTTAATCCATGATGATTGATGAAGCCTGAAAGTGATTTGGGCAAATGAATCAATCGAGTAATTGCGGTGTGAACGGATCCAGGCGTATCTTCAGATTGCGGCCGAGCACCTCCCAGACTAGATAGACAGCTTGTCACTTGTTAGGTTGATGCTTGCACGAGCGAGGCCTATATCTCATCTTCATCGGCGCAGCTCAGTTATCTTGCTATGTGTGTGAGGCAGAAACCAGAATGCGGCCAAAGTTGCCCTTTCCGGCCTCGCACGTATGAACAGCTATCTGAGCTTTACCAAAGTTGCACTTCTTTTTCCTGACTTTTAGGGTTGCTCGCCAAACATGCTCCGCCCAACAAATATGGAACTATACTGCAGTAATGACCAGTGCGTAGTCACAGCCGAATAAACACATGCATTCAGTTTCAGAAAAACTAAACGCATGCATACTTTTTCGAGAGACGACTAGAGTTGCATTTTCCTGAACTCCGCAGGCAGAAACATGGGTTTTCACTTTTTTACCTGGTATTGCACGAGTGAAATTAGCTCCTAGCTTCAGCGGATCCATGCCATGCCAGGAGCACTATACTTGACTTCATTTTTTTGGCTGGCTATTGAGGTAAGCGATGACATCAATCGGGAGATATTTAGCTAAAGCAGTGGGATTACATTATGTGAGAAATAAGCAAGCAACAATGGGGGACCAGAGCTATAGCATGTTCTGGATGCATATACATATACTTTAGCAATTAGGTTGCTATTATTAGTGAAGCGACCGTAGTTTTCAATCTCCAATCTGTGGCAGCACGCAAAATATTGTAAACTTCATGAGATGCCATGATCTAGGAAGGCTCTGTCGACATGTAGTGCTAATTCGTACTGAAGCGCTTGTATCTTTCTCCAAAAAAGGGGGGTCCAGTATTTGTATAGTATATTACTAGTAAAATACATAAAATGGGGAGCCACTTGCCACTGCTCCAGTAAAAAGAAACCTTACACAATTGAAAGTTGCATATATGCAATCTAGGATGAAAAGTATAGCATGTAAGATTGGGGTACTTTCTACAGTATTAATTAAATGGAGGATTCGAGGGTGACCAATTTAACGAAAAAAATTAATTGAGAAAGAATGCCAAGTTGAGGAGAGGAGGATAAGAGAAGGCATCAAGTTGGGGGACGATGTGCTCGTTGCGAGCCTGACCTGACATGAGAGCGCCCACTCGCCCATGTCTGACCTTTGAGCTCTGATCCCGTCGCCAGCCCATTTCATGCCCATAACGACATGCAGTTAAGGGATGCCTAATCATTGATGCCCTTTTCTCTGAACTTTCTCCAGTCCAGTCAACCAAGAAACGAGACAGTGTGATGTGGAAGGAGCAATCAGTTCAACTCTGTATGTTCACCGGTGTGCCTACAGTTGTACTGATAGCCCTGATGAAATTGTGCATTTTCTGACTGATTGGAATTGCTCTTCATCATTAGAATCGCATGACAAAGGGCGATCTACAGTACGTGAGGTCTGAAGTGCACGCACCTATTAATTTATTCGGAATGTACTAACATTCACTAATGTATGACCTTTTAGATATTTTAAAGTAGACTAAATTTATATAGACTAAAATGGACGAACCTAAACAATAAAACATGTGTAGATACGTATTTTTTTAAAAAAAATTACTCCCTCCAACCCAAATTAGTTGACTTAAATTTATCAAAATATGAATGAATCTAAAACTAAATCATGTCTAGATATAATTGAATCCAAGTCAACTAATTTAGGCCGAAGGAAGTAGAAGATCGTACATTAGTGACACGGAGGAAGTAACATCTAGCAAGTCCCACGTCGTTACCAACCTTCAACATCACTGC
Source organism: Avena longiglumis (assembly GCA_030063025.1). NCBI lineage: Eukaryota > Viridiplantae > Streptophyta > Magnoliopsida > Poales > Poaceae > Avena > Avena longiglumis. The sequence goes on along the minus strand of CP125976.1, from coordinate 74,256,693 downwards.
ATGTTCCTCGAGGCTCCTACACAAGTCCAGAGTGAACTTAGCTGCACTTGCACAAGTTGATCGGGTCCAGATAGCAAACAACAAAATGTGGTCCCAAAAGAGAACGCACTTTTCCTTTTCTTTATTTGTTTTATTGCTGATGATGCTGACCCGTGATAGCAACTGAAACCCATAATGAAAAAAATCTTAAAGGAATACGACGTACGTTTTCAGATCTTGTACTGTTATTAGAGATAACTCTGGAAGCTTTCTCCTTTTTCCTCTAGCAACAATATGGTAGTATAATAAATAGTGTCATGTGCATAGGTCAGGGCATCTCATTTTCGATGAAGAAAAGCAACGATGTGTTTAACTCTGTTGGCTGCGCTAGACAGAACCAAAATTTTGCATACAAAGAAACAGAGAATATGTTAATACAAGAAGATACCAATTACGTTCTCCAGGTCAACATAATGTTAGAGCAAGTCTAGAAACCAATGATGCACACAGCTAAAAAAGAAGAAAACAATGGCACCATCGAAAACAATGCCTTCAAGAATGTACAGTGCATAAACACCATCGTCATCCGATCCAACCATCATACTCAGATCATGAGTTTTCATCCCGTAGAAGGTCCAATCTCCAGACAATGCATTCAAAAAGGAAAACGATCGGGAAGCCTCAATTGTCACGTACAACCACTAAAGTTCAGACCTAGGGGGTTTCACCCTAGAAAACTAAGACCACCAAGAACATAATCCACGAGTGTCGCTGCCCCCACTCACCGATACCACTACTGCAGCACGCCGATCCTCCGACACACATACTACTCCTGATTAGGCCAATCCAATCTTCTTCTTCTTCTTACATCATCGCCATCACCTGGAGATCTCACCCAATATGAGCATGGAGATCCTCTGGCCTTCGATCCACCTTGACATGTCCTCCTCCATTAGCACCATGGTAAAAAAACGGCTAACGAGGCAGGCGCTCGAAGGCAGATATTCCGATGTGGTGGCGCCACCGCTTGAACCTTGTCACGATGGTGACAATCGTGTGTAGCGATAAATCAGGGGCACGACGATACAATGTACATCTTAATTCAGACGATTGTTGCAGGTATGACGCCCCTCGCCTCCATCACTAAGGACGGCCATGGCTAGAGGGACGCACACCTCACCAGAGTGCGGCCGAATGCCGTGGTCCAGATGTTGGGATCAGTGCCACGATCGTGGCCAGGTTCTCTTGGATAAGCGGCAGATCATATCGAGATCCGGATTAGGAATTGGAGAGGTTACTCGGGCAAGGAAAAAAAGGGTGGAGAACGCCCCGCCGCCACCGTCTGCAGTCGCACGGCCTCCTCCAGTGGCGGTGGGGTAGGGGGGGGAGGGGGAGGGACCCGCGGCAGTGAGGCAGATGGGTTCCACTGTGACGACGTGGGGTCAAGAAGGTCTGTTTTGGCCGTGCATGTCTTGTCTCAACAAGTGCTGTTTAGAGCACAAAATGCATAAACCAACAGTGACTCCAGTCCTTCATTCTGGTAAAACCTACCTTTCCTGTTAGAAGTCTGAACGTCTCCTGCAGCATTGATAAACGCCAGAATCGAAAAGGCCGATGCAATCCGATCAAATACACACCTACCAATGTGTACTATCACGATTCGTCAAATCACAAGAAATGAGGGTAGGTCAGCATAGACCCCCCTGGCTCCATCTCCCAAAGTCAAAAATCTCCATCGCCCAAGCAACAAGGAAAGCATCGCCCTTTTCTCCTTTTCACCTATATCCCGGCCCAACACGCAGTCACGCACTGGCCGCCCTCACACGCTATGTCGTGCCACCTCCCAGTATATAAACTCCCGTATGCGTCTGCAACATCTCTAAGCCGAACCGAGAGTCCAAGATAGAGTATTGGCTGAAGGAGCTACCTTGCCTACCTCTCTAGTCTCTGCTGCTACCCTAAGCAGATCGCGGCATGAAGGTGCAGTGCGACGTGTGCGCCGCACAGGCGGCCTCCGTCTTCTGCTGCGCCGACGAGGCCGCGCTGTGCGACGAGTGCGACCGCCGCGTCCACTGCGCCAACAAGCTCGCCGGCAAGCACCGCCGCTTGTCCCTCCTCCACCCCTCGCCGTCCTCCTCTGATTCGTCTCCGTCGTCTTCGTCTGCCCAGAAGCCGCCTCCCTGCGACATCTGCCAGGTGAGATATGCAGAAAACGTTTTCAGACTTAAGCGAGAGCGGTAGTATGCTACGGCGAAAGCTGATATCCGTGAGTGCTGCAGGAGAAGAGAGGGTTCCTGTTCTGCAAGGAGGACAGGGCGATCCTATGCCGGGAGTGCGACGTGCGTGTGCACACGACGAGCGACCTGACGAGGCGGCACAGCCGGTTCCTGCTCACTGGCGTGCGCGTCTCGTCGGCGCCGGTGGACTCCCCCGCGCCGTCAGATCAGGAGGAAGCGCGGCAGGAGGTGGAAGAGGAGAACGGCAGCAGCCCCTGCAACGCCGACTCCTGCAGCGGCGCCGCCAGTGCCACGCCGAGCGCGAGCGACGGAAGCAGCATCTCCGAGTACCTGACCAAGACGCTGCCCGGGTGGCACGTCGAGGACTTCCTCCTGGACGACGCCGCCGCCTCGGCCGCCGTCGCCGTCTCCTCGGACGAGCCGTATCAGGTCAGTAGCCGCCCATCTGCTATAATAATCACGAACGCATGATCCCAGTGTCGTTGAGCTCGCAATGATTTAGGTAGTTTGTTGTCACGCTCGCAACTAGCTGCGAGAAAAATCCGAAGCCGCTGGACTGGACCAGGGTGTCAAGATAACGTTAGTGGAGACCACAAGATTTGATGCTTTAACGCAAAATGATCATAGGAATATTTACTTGCTCTTACCACTTCTGCATTCGAGATTTAACCAATCTGCATGTGCAAACGAGAGATGCAGGTTTTGTTTTGTTGCTTGGACTAATTTGGCAACTTGGCGTATGAGCAGGGAGGGATGGCTGCGACCGGTGGGCTGCACGATGGCTACCCGGCGTGGGCGGGGGCGGGCCGGGAGCAGGTGATCGGTGACGTCGTTATCGCCGCCGCCGGTGAGCGGGCCAGACGAGAGCTGTGGGTGCCGCAGATGCAAGTGGAAGCGGAGTGGGCCGGCAGCAAGCGACCCAGGGTGTCTTCTTCTCACTACTCTTACTGGTGAAAACGTGCGGTTTTGCAGTTCTGTAGCATGTGTGCTCCACTAGTACTAGCAGATAAAACCAACGGAAACAGAGCCAAGAAAGACAGGGACCATGAATTTTTTAATCTGTACTATGCTCGTCTTGAAATTGCTACCGTTCTGAATCCTGACTTTAGATCCTTCGAGAGTGCTTAGAGCATTTCTAAGAGTATCGGGCTACTCGGGGAGCCTAAAGCTCTCCCTAAAGGTTTATCGGAGTGTTGACGGTCGGATTTACGTCGACATGGCACGTTTTGTTATCCGACGCCTCCGAATCGAATCTAACCCACGGGCGGCTAGCAGCGGTGTCGAATTACGCGTTTCAGACGGAAAAGAGGGGGAGAAGAAGGCGCGTGAAACGGCTGGTCGCGTGGGCCACCTTGTCAGCGTCAGCGGCCGACGAGTATGGGTCTATCTTCCTTCTCGCCTGCCACGCCCTGTGATGGCGCTGCTTGCCGATCAGCTTTTGCAGACGAGCAGGCGATACGTCCCGTCTGCCACGCCTCTCCCTGACGTGCCCGACCGCGCATTCAATGGCCACCGGCTATTAAAAACCCCTTCTTCATCTGCTTCTTCACCGCATTACCTCCACTTTGCCTCCATTCCGCCTCCTCCCTGTTCTTCCCAACCACCAAGAACCAACAACGGAGAGGTACCTCGGAGATGGCACCACCACGAACGGTTTCGGGCGGCGCTCCTTGCGCGTCCACGAGGCTCAGGCGCTGTGGGAGGCGGGCTACCCCGTGACACCGGACATCCGTTGTCCAAAGCACTTGTTGCTGAGCGTCGGTGGCCTGCCCATCCCGCTGGTTCTCGTTGGTGCTGCGCACGCGGCAGCGATCTACCGGCACTTCTAGGGTGCGCTCACAGCGGAGGAGAGGAACGGTCCTGCCTAGGATCTGGATAATGACGACACGTCAGACACGTTCTTTAAGGAGCAGCGGCAAGAACGCATTGATGCCTACGACGATGATGGTCCCCAACCGGAGAACTACAACATCGAAGGGCGAAGGCAGTGTGGAGCGCCCCAGGAAGGACGCTCGCCTAGGTCTTGGCCCACATCACCGGCGGCAACAACCCGCGGCTAAAGATGCCTCCACCGCAGCCGCGATAGTCGGGCTAGCATTGGGCGATGAGCCGACAGGCCACCCGCTCCTCCTCGACGTCTTCCTCGTCATCAGCACGCTACTTCCCCTACTCCATGATGTCATCACGCTTCTCCACACTCCTCGCCCCGGTGAAGGCTGAGTACGAGGAGAGCCCCCCACCATAGCCACGCGGGCGCTTGGGCGGCGTCGTCATTAGGGACCGCCGTGCGCCTTCCCTTCCATGTGGCCGCCTCTGCCTCACCAGGCCGCAACACCAGGTGAAGAAGGAGTGGACGCCTAATACCTTTGACCTGGATTCACGGATGCGGTATAGTAGCTTTTTCCCTAGTAGACCTATGTTTAATCGAATCTTGGGAAACAATGCTAAAAGGAATTAAAATAAGGACACGTCTATAAGACTATTTTTTTGTTTTGCCTTTGTTTGTCGGACCAATCTAGTTTACTTTATATCGTGTGTTGATTCAATGGATGGAGATAGGCCAGAGCGGCTGCACATCATATGGGATAAAAGATAATAATAAGCACATTCATGTATAATATTCTAATAAAGATAATATTTATGGGGGGCACATCCTAATATACTATAGCAATAGTCTTTTGATCCAACCGATTGCACCGCGAAGTATCGGGCTACAAATAGTTATTAAGTGATAAACACAGATCAAAGTCTTTGATATTGATCATGAATGGGTCACTAAGTGAAGACCATAAATCCATTTCTTTCACTAGGTTTCCTATAAAATCGTCGCTAGCTAAGTATCATATATCAAGCCTTGATCGATCTCGGGGGTTTTAGTTACCTATAAGTCTAAAAATCGAGGCAAGAGACCAAGAAGACAAAAGATACAAATCCCTTATTCAAACAATATACAATATTCCCATAGATTAGATGCACATAATCGCTGCAAGGTTTCTCCCCAACCTGCAAGGTTTCATAACAATAAGATTAAAGATAGAAAATATTGTGTAAAATACTTAGATTAAAATCAAATATTTTTACAATGGTCGCTGAATCACAAGGAGATCTCAAGTACAAATCAATGGCTATGGCTAATGAAGAGGTTGGGGGATAGAAGGGATGAACTATTGTATAGATCTCCTTTGATGCTGTTGTGATGCAATCTAAGAATGACGGCGTTCTACACGGTGGATAGAACCTCAAAATATCTAGACGCCTTCATAATAGTTGTAGAGTTTGACGAGATTAAGCCGACGTCTGGCACCTGGCAATTGCTCTAGGATTGCTTTGTGTGTACTTCCTCAAAATCTTTATTTATAATTCCTGATTTCGCATTAAAAAGCATAATTTCCTGTATAACACAATTCAAAGCAAGGTTTTGCATATCTTTGCAATAATTAGTCATTACTGGCAAATCAAGAAAGATTATTGTCAATTTCTTGACAAAAACAATGTTTAAATGCGGAGAAAGGTGGCAATTTTTTAGAGCCATCAACGCCGCCGCCGGAGTACAAAGGGGCTGCCCTCCAGCTGATGATCGAGGAGGACTCAGATGAGTTTCTGGGCCAGCGTGTCGCCTTCGAGGCTGCCGCCAGCGACAGACGAGATCGTCGAGGCTTGGTCCGCGGCGGAGTACCGGTGCTAGCAGGCCGACCGTGCGCGCCGTCTCAGCCTGTTCATCGACCTGGAGGGCGACGACGGGGCCGACTGGCCATGTGGCGATCCGGGTCAAGGCTACATCATCATGCCGCCGGCGAAGTAGGAGCTCATCGACGACGATGATGACTATGGCTACGCGGCGAGATGTACCATCTCCTTGGACTGGGCAGGCGTGACCATGGCTAGTAGTTTACTTTTTTCTTATTTATTTAAATTTTGTATAGACATGCTTGAACTGCCCATGAAATTGCCGATAATTTTGTATTTGCACATTCAGAGTTATTTGAAATGTTTGGAAGTTTTGGGAGGACGAGTGAAAAAATAGGCCACACATAAAAAAATCCCATGGCACCCAAAAACATCTTGGCTTAGCAGATAATCTAAAATAGGGCACTCAACATACGATCGAAAAACAAGGACATGGGTCTCTCGCCTGTCCGCGAACCATCGCAAACGGATTAATTTGAACAAAACCGATGTCTAAAATGGAAGACATGTTGGAGTTGCCCTTACCGAACGTGTGTGTCAAGTGTAATGCAAGATGGTCGCTCGCCACGGTGTATCTTTGGCATTGCAAACCGAGGTGTGTCCTTCTCGTTTGTTGCTGAAACAAAGACATGTGCTGCACGGTACAAAGTGAATCCAAAATCGAAAATAAAGGCATGACTCTTTTACAGTAAATTTTCAGGAAACGTGTACTCTGCACCCGTTTATACTTATTCGTTCCCTAAGTTTTTTTTTTTTTTTTGGAAATGGACGCATATATTAACGAAAACGTTTAATGTTTACACCCGACCTCTGTATAACTAGGATGCACACAACCATACAAACGACAGAGCTAGAGGACAAAGAGTAGGCAAACATTACAAAAAGCGGGTAATGAAAAAAGTCCAAAAGCTAAGACAAATCAATCCTCAAATCACGCGGCCATCCATGTCGGGAGAAAATATCCCTCGCCGTATCCGCCAATCGCGTACCTTCACAAATAAGTTGCGAAACTCCGTACTTGGAGAGTAGTCCATGATCGAAGAAGAGCCCTTGCTCTGTAAATAACCTGCAGAGGTGAAGACATAGTGTTATTAAAAATCTTGTCATTTTACCCAGTCATAGCGACCATATAATGGCAAGCGCTCCCACCCTAAATAAAATTATATACTTATCAACAATTTCATGCAACCAATTACCAAAAATATTGGTTACTGAACTTAGAGGAGATAAAACAGAAGCTATTTGGATGAATGACCATATAGAACGAGCAAATTTACACTGGAAGAATAAATGACGAATTGTCTCATTGTGATGACAAAAAACGCACTGTGAACTTTCTTGCCAATTCCTCTTTGCAAGATTATCTTTTGTTAGAATTACACCTTTACGTAAATACCATGCAAAAAAATTCGTCTTAAGAGGTATTTTCATTTTCCAAATCTTACTATTGTCATCGACCGGGATATCCAGTTGGACCAAAACTCTATAAAGTGATCCAACAGAAAATTTACCACTTTCTAGTAATTTTCATTTGAACACGTCCACACCATCCGACAGTTGTATCGTGGATAATCTTAAAAGAAGATTATTCCAAGATACAAGTCTAGGACCGATGAGGGTTCTTTTGAAAGACATATTAGGAGGATTATTCTCCAACACAGTGGCAATAGTATCTCAAAACTGTAGTTGTCTAACCGTAGGTTATATACAATTCGATAGTAGAGGGGGTTTTGTTCATACCGTTCATTCAAAACTTGTCATTTTTGCATAAGCCACTTTAGTTTCCTGTATGAATTTGGCATGCACATACATACGAGGAGTCTCCTAAATGTAAATATTTTTTAGAAGAACTTGGAGACTTAGAAATACGATTTTTGGGTTTCATATGTACCCATGGTTTACCACACAATTTCGCTTGCTCTCACACTCCTAAATGTAACACCATCATACATGACGTATTTAGTGAACCCGTGCACCCATAAACGGGTGATTTCCAAACTGTTGAATAAACAACAATGTGCTAGATGCAGATCAAGTTTTTACACAAAGAACCTTATATTGCATAAATTAATCTGCGGTAGGTTTCTTACTCCGTTTGGTTCGTTTTATTAGACACACATGTAGTTTAAAAACAACTTTGATCAATAATTTTAGTTAATAAATTTTACATAATATGTTATAAAAATTATACTATTGGATCATCTTTAAAAGTAATTTCCAATGGTATATTTTTTGAGACATATATTGCATATTTTATTAATCAAAATTAATGGTCAAAGATTTTCTTAAACTATGTGTGTGCCTAATAAACCAGACCGGAGTACTACTAATATTTGTAATAACTTGATAATAATTTAATGTAAACTTAGGTTTAGCATTGATGCATTGGGTGTACAGATTCAAGAGTTCCAATATGCATATATATTGTATTGGAGAACATCATAATAATAAGGAAACACACAATAATCTGTTGGAGAACATCATAATAATCTGATACATATAGAAAGCATCCATAATACTTGTTCCAATGCTACATACCAGAAACACACAAGTTCCTTCTCTAGTTCAATAGCCAAAAACACACAAGTTTAACTACTTAATACAATTTTTATAGGTCATCAATTCTCATGTGGGCTGTGGGCCGTTCCTAAAGAGGGAACGGTATCTGGGCCACGCGGCCATTTGAGGTAGTTCGCTTGGCTGGCTGAAGCGATACCGATTCCCAATTTTTCACCAACCGAGAATCTCCGCCGCCAATGTAAAAAAAAGAATCCCCGCCGCCGTCGCGTGCCCGTGAACAATCGCCGCCTATGCCACTGCCTCAAAGAAAGAAGTCCATATACCCTCCCTAAGTTTTCGGTTTGGGACGCTAACCACCACTAAGTTTAGATTGGGACACTTAACCCCCCTAAGTATCTTATACCGGGCAATTAACCCCCTCCAGGCAGTTTTGGGAGGCTAATGGCTGTTTTAGTTAGTGGTTTTAGTCCACGTGGTTCAACCATAGAAGCACATGTTTGGGTCTAGCCAAATAAACCCTCCAGTACTTGGTACTTGGTCTGCTCAAGCCAATTCCTCGTTCTGCTCCTCCTGATCTCTGTGCCTCTGCTCCTCTCTCCCGACGGTGGCCAAGGGCACATGGCTGATGACCAGCGGATCAAATTGGCAATTTGAGGGCGGCACAACGATCAGTCCAGGTTAGTGCATATTTTTTCTGAATCCAAGGATTCATTTCATCTTCCGTTGTGACTCAGTCCAGATAAAAGAGAAAATGCCAAACGAACAGTACTGAATCTACACTAATCTTAACTACTTCTTCATCTACAGCTTACTTGTTATCCATAGCAATATTGACATGAAGTTCATTATTTCATTTACACCACGTACTGCAGTCTGAGCTTCAGTGAGTAGCAGGGAAGCATATACAAGAATCAGTTGGTAAGCAATTAATAACTAAAAACCAATGTCAATTCCGAGCACCACGTGTGAAAGAAAGAAAATGCCCCAAAATTCAGTTCCCTGCAACTCCTTAAGCGTGTACGAGATGAGACAGAAAATGCCCATCCGAGATGAAACACCTCCGGCACTGCCGGCGGCACGTGGTCCACGGCGACGTTGCAGCTCTTGTTGTTGCTTCCCTGCGACGACGGCCTATCGCCGGTCTGGTGACTTGGTGCGGCATGTGCATCTTCCTGACGGCTCAAAGCGAGGAAGCACAACAGATGGGTGGATGGGTGCAGCTGGTCTCCATCGCCGGCGCAAGGTGAGGAGGCGCATCAGAGGAAGCGGAGCAGGGAGGTGGACAGGGGTGTCTGGTCTCTATCGCCAGCGCGAAGCGGAGCAGAGGAGGCGAGGTCAAGTGAGTTGGTTATGCCACGCTGGAAACTGCAGCATGTCCATATAACCAAAACCGCTTGTTATACAACCAAAACCACCCTCAGGGGGCTAATTGTCCGGTTTTACAAACATAGGGGGGTTAAGTGACCCAACTTAAACATAGGGGGGTTTAGTGACCGGAACCAGATACTTACGGGGTTATGTAGACTTCTTTCCTGCCTCAAACCAAGATTCCAAGGTATTTCTCCTCATGTGCATGGAGAGACCTCGGTTTATTCTCGCCCTAATTGATGAATCCATTGCGCATATAGATTTATTCTGACCAACTGTTCCTTTTAAGCGGCGCCATGGAAGAGAATAGCCCTGTGAAGAAGAAGAATATGGGGACGATCAACCCTCCGGTGGAGGCAGCCAGCTTCCTCACGGACGAGCTAATCGTGGAGATCCTCTCCCGTCTCCCCGCTAGGTCCGTTCACTGCTGCAAGTGTGCACTACAACACGGTAGTCATTTTGGGCACTTTGAAATACCCCTATATATGATCAAAATGCCTCTAAAAGGCTTTAGATGCACTTTGAAATGTGACACTAATACTCATGTCACTAAAAGTTTTAGGGGCACTTTGATCAAAATACCCTAAAACACTTTAGTGACACTAAGAGAAATGCCCTAAATCCATTTAGTGGCACTATAAAAAATATCTCTAAAACACTTTAGTGACACTTTTAAAAAATACCTCTAAAAATAGTACTATCTTTTAGGAGTGGGAAACGCATGGCTGTCCCTTTTCGTAGATGGGCCAGTAAGGCTTATCGTTTGTGCTTTGAATGGGCTGGCTAGAATCGATCTTGCTTTCGCTAGGCGCTCGTAGGTGGTTTGGCATCATGGGGCTTTAATAAACGGAAAGTTCCTTCCCCTACCGCTCGCGCTCCCTTCGTTCGTATATAGCAGCAGGTGGGCCATCGGTGCTGTAGGCCCAGTAACAGATTGTTGGCAACCAGCCCTGCAGAGTAGGCCGCTAGTTTAAACAGAGACGACTGTATGTATAGAAACAATCCGTGGGTATTTAAACTGATAGTTTCGTCATTAGATTAGCGAGGTGGGACTAATAAACATGCATGCATGCAACGGTTGCAGGATCCGCGCCCGCGTGCAGGCGTGGTGTATTGTGCTGTGTGTGCGCTTCGTCGAACCTTGCTAGTAGCCTGCGTTCACTTGCTCCGTGGATGCATGCACCACGTGCCCGGGTAGCTCAAATGCATGCGTCCCCACCTACGAGGCTACTAGCGATTTCCTTATGCTTGTACCATTTCCCCACACGCTATGTATGTGATATATAAGAGCATTTTCACTCTTGGACGATTCTAGACCGAAATCCTGATTAAATTTTGGCCGAACGAAACTTGATTTCAGCCTGAAAACGTCGAGTTTCTCACTTGCGTTTTCAGGCCGAGTCTCCGCGTTCGGCTAAATTTCAGACGAGTTTGGCAAATTCAAGCGGATTTCATTAAACATGAGCGAATGTAGACGGATTACATTAAATTTAAATTACAGTACTAGATAATAAACTAAAAACATTACAAAGGCTACCGTCGTCGCCTTCGCCAATACCGTCGCCGCTTCTACATAACGAAGTTGCCGTAGAAGGACGTGTAGCCGGGATCTGCCCTGCCATCGTCCTCGCCGTCGTCGTCGTCGTCGCTCGGCGGCCGTGGGCGGAGCTCGCCATGGCGTCACCGCCTCCACGGTGGTATGAGGGTCGGCCGTCGTCGAGATGACGGCAGCGCCCAGTGGCGAAGCGGTCGAACCGGGCTGCGTTTGGCCTCTGCTGCGGCGGTGGGCCTTGCCGCTCCATCTTCTCGCCACTGGACCATTCGAGTATGTATGGCGAGGACGGCTCCACCGACGGCTGCGGCGCCGCCTCCCGGAGGGACTCCTCCATCGCCATCTTGGCGAATCGTCCTCGTCGGCATCGCCCGATCCGCGCTCCGGTTCGGCGGCGAAGGCGAGACGGCGGTGGCGGCGTTAGGCGCGGCTCGTTGATAGCGATGTAGCGACTTGGTCTCGGCGGCGGACGGCGTCTCGGCTCTCGTTTAACGGCGAAGCGGCGAAGCCACCGGCCGAGCTGACGGAGGACGAAGAGGAAAGGCTAGCCATCCTTCTCGACAGCCAGTTGGCCGGAGGATGGTGTCTCGCCCTCGACGCCGGCGTGGGGTTGCGGGGGAAGCCGAGGCGAGTCTCGTTGCCGACGTGGATGTGCCTCTAAGAGTAAACTACTTTTGCATAGTTTACTCACGAATGATAAGGATAAAATAAAATAATCAGTCTAACGGAACAAAGTATTAGCTATTGTACAAGAAAACACCACTTCGGTGGAATAAAATCCTTACATAAATTTGGAACAAAATTTTGATGTCCAAAGAATATATGACATGCAGGTGGAACAACAATTAAAAGGAACGATTTTTTAACCAAGAGAACACAATTTAAGATAAAGAGGAACAACGTTTTAAAATCGAGAGGGCCAAAATTAGTATTTGTGGAACAAATCAACTAGGAAAAATACTTACAAGATGGAACAATTATTTATTTACCAAGGAATAAAAATATAGATAAGTGGAACAAGATTACAAATTCAACACACACAGAGAGAGAGAGAGTGGTAGACCTGAGCCAAAGTACAAGGACGGCTTGACGAGTGTCGACTGAGATTTCTATGGGTATCACAACATGAAATAACTAAATCTCAGTGCAAAAATAATCAGATATTATTTGTTTGTATCAGCAAATTCAAATCGTACCAATAAAATTTGGCAAACCAAACTGGGCTTAACTCAAATACCAACTTTCCGCCATCAACAATTAAAAAGGGTGCCTTTGTATTAGACTGGCCCTGCTGGGGCCTCTAAACATAAGTAATCTTAATGTTTCATATGTAATGTCTGTTTGGTGATGTAAATGTTCAGGACTATTGAAACTACCTACATGTTGCATTCATAAAAGAAATCCCAAAGTATTTTTTCAAAGGTAAATATAGGGGCACTTGGCAAAAACCTCTAAAAGTAGTATCTTTAGAGGCAGTCTGATGAAAATGCCTCTAAAGATAGTATCTTTAGGGGCACTTAGCAAAATGCCTCTAAAGGTAGTATCTTTAGGCCTATAAAGTTAGTATCTTTAGGAACGCTTTGAAAAGTGCCTCTAAAGTTAGTATTTTTAGTGACACTTGGCAAAATGCCTCTAAAGGTAGTATCTTTAGGGGCATTTTGATAAAAATGCCTCTAAAAATAGTATCTTTAAGGTACCTGGTAAAAATACCATAGATTGACATATTTAGAGGCATTTTAGTGCCCCTTCGAAGGTGCGCCTAAAGTTATATCGTGTACTAGTGGTGTCTCCCCGTCTTGGCGCGACCTCATAGCCGACCACCGCAAGAAGCTGCCCCACACCTTGCGGTTTTCTTTACTCCTCCGATCCATAACATTGTCGTTCGAATGGATGTATCTAACGATAAAACATGTCTAATCGCCAGGACAGACAGACCCGCTTCCAGGACTTTCACTTCGCCGACGTCTCCGTCGGTATTACGCCGATCGACCCGTCGCTCCGCTTCCTGCCACTCGACAAGTACCGGTGCGTCGCCCAGCTGGCCGCCTGCAATGGCCTCCTCCTCTGCCGCGGCTACATGTCTTCTTCTTCTTCTTCTTCCAAGGATGACGATGTGGTTGAATCCCGTTACATCGTGTGCAATCCGGCTACCGAGAGGTGGGTCCACCTGCCCCCTCACCCCAAGGTGCCACCTGGTGGTCACGTCTACGCTCGTTTGGCTTTTGATCCAGCAGTCTCGTCTCATTTCCACGTTCTTCAGTTTGCGGAGACGGCTCAGAAGAATTACATCACAGGAGTGACCATATACTCGTCGCAAACTAGAGACTGGAAGCACAGACAAAGCAGGTTGCTTGAGAAAATTAGCCTGTACTCTGGCACTGCGAGTGTTTTCTTTCACGGTATGCTACACTTCCTTGGTTGGCTGCGCCCCATGAAAATCGAGGTCGACGATGTGCTAGTATCAGTAGACATGGAGGGGCAGGTGTGGAAGACTATTCGTGTGCCGTCCGGTGGTATGACTTTTGGTACAATTGGATTGTCACAGGGGTGCTTGCACTATATGTTACCACACCCCTAACCCGTGTTAGAGATAGAAATAGACACGGTTTGTAAACCGTACTATATTCATACATGTAAACGATGCGTGTACGATTGCCTTGTCCAGTACAAGACGGACTCTCATGTAACCTCACGTACGAGTCGGGAGCTGTTTGCTACCGGTCTCTAATATATACGTAACAATGCCCTCGATCGTTGTATCGAAGGGAAAACCAATCTAAACTTTGTCATGGTATCAGAGTCACCTCTTCCATAGACAAAAACCCCTATCAATCCAACTACTCCATCGATCTATAGCTTCCAAGGTCAGCGGGTATGACGTCGTCGTCTTCAAGCCCCGTTGAGATCAACCTTGGTTCTCCACCGACTGAACTGCTGACACGGAGCAACTTCCCTCTATGGCGTGCACAGGTTCTGCCGGAGATACGCGGCGCTCAGCTCATGGGCTTCCTTGACGGCACCGATGTTGCGTCGAAAACTATTGCTGTGGAAAATCCAGAAAAGAAAAGGAGCCGATCATGGTTTCTAACCCCGAGTACAAGTCCTGGGTAGCCCGGGACCAGAAGGTGCTCGGCTATCTCCTCAAGTCACTCTCCAAGGAGATTCTCATGCATGTCCTTCGGATGGAACACGCCGCCGATGTCTGGAAGGCGGTGGAGGACATGTTCCGCCTGAGTTTGTCCAAAATCACAAATCTTCGTATTGCGCTGGCCAACACCAAGAAGAATAATATGTCAACCTCGGCGTTCTTTGCCAAGATGCAAGGTTTTTCGATGAGATGGTTCTTTGGGGAAAGCCGCTTGATGATGCGGAACTCGTCTCTTTCATCCTAGCCGGACTCGGTGGTCGATATGAGTCTTTGATCGTCGCTCTAGGAGTCTTAAAGACCCTCCTTCTATTTGAGCTCTTCAATCAAGTCCAGTCTTTTGAGAATCAACAGAGTTGAACGCTTCAACCAACGATGGTGGTTTTGAGAGTTCCGCCAATGCAGCGAAGGACATACAACCGTGGCGGTGACTACCGACCCGCAACAATGGTGGTCGAGATGACCGTCGCTATGATGATCGCCGTGGTGATAGACGCCAAGATGACCGGCGCCGAGATGACCGCCTCTCTTCTTCAACAACAATCAAGGGGCTTCTTCAACAACAACCAAGGGGTGGCCGTGGAGGGCGTCGCCTGGTGGAGGTCGTGGCCGTGGGCGTACGCGCCGCACTACTCCTTGGGTTGATATCACATGTCAGTTGTGGCCGAGAGGGTCATGCTGCAAAAGATTGCTGGTATCGTTTCCAAGATGATGATGATTCTAAGGAGGCATGCTTATGGTATTGATACAAACTGGTACTCGAATCTGGAGCCACACATCATGTTACAAGTGAGCTGAACAATTTGTCAATTCGTGATACGTACCATGGCCGCGACAAAGTCAACACCGCTAGTGGACAAGGTATGGATATTTGTCATGTTGGTAATTCAATAATTCATAACCCCGTTCAATCTTTCAAACTTCGCAATATCTTGCATGTTCCTCATGCTTCCAAAAATCTTCTATCTGTTCATCAATTCTCTCTTGATAATCATGTCTTTTTGGAGTTTCACCCATATTTCTTTTTTATCAAGGATCAGGTCACGAGAAAGATTCTATATAGAGGGCGGTGTGTTGGTGGTCTATACCCTCTTATTTCATCGTTTGTTGCGTCCTCGTGAGAAGCATGCGTTCCTTGCCTCCAAGCCATCACAAGCAAAGTGGCATAGTCGTCTTGGTCATCCTTCGTTTCGTAGTTATGCAAATCCTTAGCAAGAATAAACTTCCTTTTGTTAGAGATTCGAGTCTAGAATCTATTTGTGATCCTTGTCAACAAGCTAAAAGTCATCGACTTCCTTATCCGGTGTCTACCAGTGTATCTACTTTTCCTCTTGAGATAATATTTTCGATGTTTGGGGTCCCGCCAACCTCAGTTGGACGCCACAATTATTATGTAAGCTTTATTGATGATTATAGTAAATTTACTTGGATCTATCTTCTCAAGAAAAAGTCGATGTCTTTTACCTTTGTTAATTTTCAAAATCTTGTTGAGCATAAACTCAATAGAAAACTTCTTACTGTGCAATCTGATTGGAGGAGAGTATGTTAAATTAAATTCTTTTTTCCAAACACAAGGAATTTCTCATCATGTTTCTTGTCCACATGCACATCAAAAGCGGTGATGCTGAACGTAAACATCGTCATATTGTTGAGGTTGGTCTCTCTCTTCTTGCACATGCATCTATGCCTCTAAAGTTTTGGGATGAAGCTTTTCTTACTGCCACTTATCTCATAAATATGCTTCCAAGCAAAGTCATTAACAATGATACGCCTCTCCATCGTCTTTTTGGAACCTCGCCTAACTACTCTTCTCTTCGTGTTTTTGGGTGTGCTTGTTGGCCCAATCTTCGTCCGTATAATACACGAAAACTTGCTTTTCGTTCCAAGCGATGCGTCTTCTTAGGTTATAGTCCTAAGCACAAGGGGGTAAAGTGTCTTGAGATTTCCACAGGACGTGTCTGTGTCTCGTGATGTTGTTTTTGATGAGGCTATTTTTCCTTTCAAAGAACTTCATCATAATGCCGGTGCACTACTTCGTAAAGAGATTATTTTGCTTGACCAAACTCTCCACAATGTTGAACACGGGGGTGAATTTATTGATGCTCCAACATTGACTAATCCTACTAATAGTGCTCCTGAGATCTTTCAGAGAACGGGTGAAAATTTGAGGCGAAATGCTAATGCTGAAGATTTGGTGCAAAACGGAGGAGATGAACATTCTGCAGAAGAAGACGACTTAAGCACTGAAAATGACGTTCATACGCCAACATTTTCTCCTGCTGTTTCGTCGGATTCGTCTGGCGCACCCGCGTCACCGTACGTGGGCGGAGAAACATCCTCACGTAACACGCGCGTCTCGCCACAATTTTCTGCAGGCGCCGGGCAACGTACATGCAATACAGACATCGATTCAGGATCTTCTAGCAGCCATGCATCGCATGCAGAGGACAGCAGCAGTGGGACCCGGGATAGCAACAATCATGCAGATTTCAGCCATGCAGATTCCTACGTGAATTCACCACACGCTGACTCGGGCAATAGCTCACGATCTTCTGCTCTACGGAACTCTGCGGTAGGTTCTGTTGCTCCAACTTCTCCAGTGCGTCCTACAACACGTGCTTCCCGTGGAATTGTCAAGTCAAAAGAATTTACAGATGGTACAATAAGATGGTGTTTATATAGTACGTCTGATGAACCAGTCAATTTGAAGGATGCTTTAGCAAATAAAGTGTGGAAGGAAGCTATGGATGAGGAGTATAATGCTCTCATGAAAAATAAAACGTGGCACTTGGTTCCTGAGAAACATGGAGCAAATATTATAGATTGTCGGTGGGTCTATAGAATCAAAAGAAGAGCTGATGGTTCCATTGATAGATACAAAGCAAGACTAGTGGCTAAAGGATTTAAACAACGCTATGGTATAGATTATGAGGACACATTTAGCCCTGTTGTTAAAATTGCGACAGTTCGACTTGTTTTATCCATTGCCGTTTCTAAGGGATGGAGTCTGAGACAGTTGGATGTTAAGAACGCGTTTTTACATGGTGTTCTGGAAGAGGAGGTCTATATGAGACAACCACCGGGATATGAAAACAAGAGCAAGTTAGGATATGTTTGCAAACTTGATAAAGCATTATATGGTTTGAAACAAGCTCCTAGAGCATGGTACTCTCGTTTAAGCTCACAATTGACAAGTCTTGGTTTTGTTGCTTCAAAATCTGACACTTCATTGTTTATCTATCACAAGTTTAATGTCACAATTTATATGCTTATTTATGTTGATGACATCATAGTTGCTAGTTCCTCTGAGGAGGCGACTAATGCTCTACTCAAGGATTTGAGCAAAGAATTTGCCTTGAAGGATCTTGGAGAACTTAACTTCTTCTTGGGCATTGAAGTAAAGAGGATCAAAGACGGACTTGTGTTAAGTCAAGCAAAGTATGCTAAAGATGTTCTTGCTCGTGTGGGTATGCTGAATTGCAAAGGATCATCCACTCCTTTGTCATCTTCTGAAAAGATCACAGCTCATAGAGGAGAGTTGTTAGGCCCCGATGACAGTACAAAATACAGAAGTATGGTTGGTGCTGCAGATTTGACTCTTACAAGGCCTGATATTTCTTATGCAGTTAATAAAGTCATCGGTATTTACATGCTCCTACTACATTGCATTGGACTGCTGCCGTTTAATTTTGAGATATATTAAGCATACTATTAGTGTTGGACTGACCTTCATGTGTTCTAAGTCCACATTGATAAGTGCTTTCTCGATCTTGTTGGGCGGTTGTTTGGATGATCGTAGATCAAGGAGGTTTTGCCGTCTTCTTTGGGTCTAATCTCATATCCTGAGTGCAAAGAAACAGGCTACAGTTTCGGTCTAGCATGAAGCGGAATATAAGTCTGTTGCAAATGCCACTGCTGAAGTAATTTGGGTACAATCTTTACTTGCGGAACTTGGCGTCAAGACAACACAACCACCTTGTTTATGGTGTGATAATTTGGGAGCGACATATTTATCAGCAAATCCAGTGTTCCATGCAAGAGCTAAACACATTGAGATAGATTTTCATTTTGTCAGAGAGAAAGTTTTAAACAAACAGCTAGAGATTCGTTTTGTTCCTTCAAAGGATCAAGTTGCCGATGGATTCACAAAGCCTCTCCCAGTTCGTCTATTTGAAAACTTCAAGCATAATCTCAACCTACGAGGTTGTGATTAAGGGAGAGTGTTAGAGATAGAAATAGACACGGTTTGTAAACCGTACTATATTCATACATGTAAACGATGCGTGTACGATTGCCTTGTCCAGTACAAGACGGACTCTCATGTAACCTCACGTACGAGTCGGGAGCTGTTTGCTACCGGTCTCTAATATATACGTAACAATGCCCTCGATCGTTGTATCGAAGGGAAAACCAATCTAAACTTTGTCAACCCGTGTCATCAAGAAAAAGAAGGAGGAGTATACATCCCTAGCTACCAAGAGAGCAGAAGTCTGGTGCATGAAGGATTATGATAGCAAAGAATGGGCATTGAAGCATCGTTTTGGCAAGGATGAGTTGCGGACCATAACTGGGATGAAGTACAAGGTGGCTGCTATTCATCCAGATTGTGACACCATTTTTTGGTTTTGTTTAGTGCTGGTACATTAGCATCATACGATATGCAACATCGGAAATTCCGTCGTATCCTTAATCTTGAGAAAAACAAGACAACGTTATTTATGCCCTATGTTCCGCTGTTCTCAGACTCATTAGCGGGTGCAGATGGGCAGTAGTGGTACATACAACACAAGGTTGTGATTCCTCCAAGAATTGGCTCTACTGTAGGCTGAACTATTTATCTGTTGATTTCTGAATCTACTGAATTTATGCCATTCTATTTACAGGTGCTCTCTCTCCTGCTATCTTGATTTTCTGTTAAGAGCAATGCCTGCTAACTGTAGAGATTAAGCATATTGTAATTTTAAAAGAACATGGTCAATGTTTTCGTTTTTGTCTATCTATTGTCCTCGATAGCAATTACTTTCATGTGGCTAAATTATTCTGAAATCCTGTTTTCTTGGCCTTATTTTTCGAGATTTGGTTTTCTTTACGATTATGTGTTATATGTCCTAATGTTATTGGGCGTAGTTTACTAGCTTTTTAGTATACTGAAAGTGTCAATCAGATTGTTGCCTCGTCTATTTGTTGTTAGTTCTCGATATTCCGGTGAGGCACTGCCACGGAGGAAGTTCTTTTAATCTATGTTTGATGTAGCCATCTAATTAATTCACTCTGTTGCGGTTGTACTTTTGCAACATAACCTGTTAACCCAAGAGACTGAAAAATTGCGTCAATGAAAAACACCAGCTTCCCTAAGAAACCTTTTTAGTGGGTGAAAACAAGACATGGCTATTTCTACCAATAGTCCTCTGTTCCAGGAGTCATTAGCAGGTACAGATGGGCAGTAGTGTTTCCTTCAGACCATGTTTGTGTATCCTCCAAAAATTAATCTACTCTTTCTAGTCTGAATTATTTGTGTGCTGATTTCTAAATCATCTTAAATAATGCCGTTCAGTCTGATGGTACTTGCACTCCCGCTAGTTTGATTCTTTGTTCTGAACAAGCCTTGTATCCCACAACATGGTTACTATTGTTGTGTGTCTACCTGCCTATTGCCCTGGACACAGAATTTTTCAACATGGCTACACTGTAGCCTGGCTTTCTTGGCCTATTATTTAAGGAATATGATTGTCATAAATCCTAATATTAGAGAGTGCAGCTTGTCAACGTGTTATTAGTGTAGTGAATGTTGCATTGAACAAGGTCCTTGTATCTACTTTTGCCGCAGCTAATGAGCACAGATGGATTCAGTTGAACTTCGTTCCGTAACCTGGCCCGATCATGTAATCTTTCTTGATATATCTTTTTTTGTTAATTATCATGTGATAAATCGAAGGTACATATCGTGTAGTCTTGTGTCTGGTGCACACATAAGAAAGGAATGTTGCCAGGTGTTAGGACAGGGCATTTCTGTCACTGTACATGCTACTACTCTCTCCGTTTTATAATATAATAATTTAGCTTTTGTGAAGTGAATGTATTTAGATATTTTTTAGTCTTGATACATTTGCTTCAGATACAAAAGCTAAAACATATTATATTTTAGAATACAAGGGAGTACTATTTTGATATGGTGACAGGTGATGCGGTCGGTTAGTGATGGTAGGGGTGGGCGTTCGGTCATGACCGACAATTCGGTCTTTGTATTTCGGTCTATTTTAAATTCGGTCCTTGAAAAAATAAAGACCGAATTATACTTGATAGTTTTACTACCCGAAAAATTCGGGTACGTACTAATTCGGGTTCGGGTTCGGTCATGACCGAATAACATGGTCAATATTGTCAACACAAAAGACATACATTACTTATTAAAAATATGACAATATTTCAACTATATTTTAAATATTTTAATACATATGTTATCATTTAGTGGAAGAAATAAACATGCATCAATCCTAATAAAATGTAGCAACTCTACAATAGCACTTTGATGACCATTCAACAATGCCATAATTCATGCACATCACACAAATTTGGAGTTTCAGATAGTCTTATGTAAAATTCGGTCAGTTCGGTTTATTCGGTTACTTATAAACTAAAGACCGAATAGACCAAACTAAATTCGGTCTATAAAATTCACTACCCAATTTTCTTGTCGGTCTTTTCGGTTTCGGTCTATTCGGGTTCGGTCTCGGTCTTTTCGGTTTCGGTCTTCGGTTATCGGTTTTTATGCCCACCCCTAAGTGATGGCGACCAAACTATGATCCGGGTGGCCGTTGTTTCAGAAACAGCGGGTGCGCGTGGAGATAATTACAAAAAACCACCACATTACAGGTTAGGATTTCAAAAAGGCACCATTTTACGTTAGGGTTTCAAAAAATCACCAGTTCAGAGTTGGTTCGTTTCAGAAAACACTGATACCGGTTTGACGCTAGTCTAATGACAGTTTGATGTTGGTCTAATGACAAAACTGACAGGATGGTCCCACATATCAGGATGACGTGGCTTACTTGGACGGCTGCAGGCAGACGGCCGTTAACGGAGCGGTCGGAACCCTACACAAAACGGTTGCCCCTTTTCTTTCTCTCTCACGCGCCTCAGTCCTCTGCTTCTTCTCCCTCTCAGCTCGCTTGCCACCGCCACCGCCGCTGGTCACCACGCCACCGTCGTCGTAGACCATGTCGAGCTGGAACGAGAGCGAAACTTCCGGTGAATCTCTCCTCGACGATGTGAGTAATTTCCTCCTCTAGTTACTTCAGGTTAGGGTTGCTGATTTGGGATTTGTTTGAAATCGTTTGATTTGAGCTCCGATTTGTGGATGATTCGTTCGATTTGTAGATCTGTCTGCTAGACAACGCACCGACTCATCTCTTTGACACGGAATATTATGGCATTCATGATGATGCCCCATTCGTTTGCTTCGGTCACAATCTGAAACCGCGTCGATGTGTTGCATTTGAGGGTAAAGATACGGGGAGGAAGTTCTATCTATGATCAGTGGAAAATGTGAGTACTCAGGTCCTTATTTTCCCTAGTACGTTTATCATGGCTTGGTAATTTGATTAACTGACATGTTATTTAAAATAATGAGTACTTGTTCTTGATTCATATATTTAGATAAATCATGAGTACTTGTTTTAAATCATGTGCACTGAATCTCTCTTGTACTTAGATAAATAATGAGTAGTTGTTTTCAACATATATGTTCCTGGATCATGTGCACTGAATCTCTCTGTATTAAATCATGTGACCCGATCCTTAAATAATGAGTACTTGTTCTTGATTAAATAATGAGTACTTGTTTTAAATCATGTGCACTGAATCTATCTGTATTTAGATAAATAATGAGTAGTTGTTCTTAATATATATGTTTCTGGATCATTTATAGTCCTAATGGTGTGTTTAGGTAGATAAATGGAGTGTGCACTCCATTTGTAATGGCCTGAACCTATTAGAACAATGATGCACTGAACCTGTTGATAGATCCTGGATCATTATACATTGTCAGTATTGATTATATTCCAAACATATACATGTGCATCAGGTCCTGGATTGTGGCTTTCAAAGGTGGATTGATCCAGAGTGGGATGATAGTTTGCAGCAAGCATTGTCTAAGTTGTGGGGAATGTACAATGACAACCACAGCTCAAGAATTCAAGAGAGGTATGAGAGTAGTAAGATGATGAAGGCTCTATCTGAAGAGAAGGAGAAATTGGAGAAGAAGCATGCAACCCTATTAGAGGAAGGTAATATGTGGATAGATGAGACTGAGAGGAAGTGGATAGCTCAGACTGAGAGGAAAGCCAGAGGAGAAATCCTTGCTAGGATAAACAGTGGGGAACATGATGTTGAGCGGATGGAGAAGCACATAGCTGCATTGAAGAATGAAGTAGAGGTGCTGAAGAATGCTAAGGAGGAACTGAAGAATATGCTCAAATCACAGGTAGAAGTATTCAAGGTGAAACAGCAGAAGTGGGATGAGGAAAGAGCTAATCTCAAGGATGAAAAGAAAAAGTTAGAATACTTCATGCATGACCTTTTCAAGGTCAATGGTGTTAACAAGGACAAGGTCAGGAGAATCAAGGCAATTTGTGAGGAGGAGGAGTGATGGTGTGTTTAGGTAGATGTATGAGTCTGTTGGCATATTTGTGTAATGCGGCTGTTGAGTTGAACCCTTTATTTGTTGAGTTGAACCCTCCATGTGTACCCTCCATGTTTTGAACCCTTTATTTGTTTAGTTGAACCCTCCATGTGTTGAACCATTCATTTTGTGTCAACATGTTCTCCTATCTGTTTCTAAAATTTCATGCATTTTAGTTAATATGTCAACATCTATAATGCTCATTATGTGGTATTGTAATGCTCAAATAATTTAATATAGTAGGGTTGTCGAGGCCCCTCGAGTGGTCTCGACCACATGAGTAATGCTCAAATAATTTAATATAGTAGGGTTGTCGAGGCCCCTCAAGTGGTCTCGACCACATGTCTAATGCTCAAATAATTTAATATAGTAGGGTTGTTGAGGCCCCTCGAGTGGTCTCGACCACATGTCTAATGCTCAAACAATTTAATATAGTAGGGTTGTCGAGGCCCCTCGAGTGGTCTCGACCACATGTCTAATGCTCAAACAATTTAATATAGTAGGGTTGCCGAGGTCCCTCGAGTGGTCTCGACCACATGTCTAATGCTCAAAAAATTTAATATAGTAGGGTTGTCTAATGCTCAAATAACACAAATAGTATCAAGAAGCATTTCAGAATCACACAAATAGTATCAACCACAAATAGCATAGTTCACAACCACACATAGTACCAACATAGTTCCAAAATCAGTACCACACAGAATCACTAACACACTTAAATTGTTCACAACCACACATAGTACCAACATAGTGTGCTTTCTCTTTTAATTACAGTCAAGCTGGTAGATTTATTATCCTCATAAAGTTCAACCATATGTTGCACCTTACTATGACCATCTAGTAAGTCCATCCCAGCTATCCATATATCCTCCTCTTTCACATAATACTAGATTTAGGGGTGCGCCTTGGCGCACGACCCCGTGGCTATCGCACTTTGTATGGAGCTAATAAGAAATAGAAAAATGATCATGTGTTTATGAATTCTCCATTGCAACCATAAAGAATGAGGTACTAAAAAGTAGGAAAATGGAATGTGTTAGTACTTTCAATGTACCCCCTCCTCCGACTCAAAAAGTATGCCGCAAATTGAAGATCTAGTCACTATTTAGTGTATGGATACAACCTCTTTTGGGGCAGAGGGAGTAGTTAACTAACTTGTAATGACATCAATATAGAAAAAAACAGTAATATTGGTTTATATATTCTTACATATAGAAGTCCATCCTATATACAATAGGTCTTGTGTTTGTATGAATACAAGTACAACACTCGATCCAAAAATAAAATCAATTAATTGCACATAAAGAGCGACTATCTTAGTTATACATGTAACTGGAAAAAATAGCAGATCCTTGTATTTCAGTTGTGAACATGCATGTTGAACCACTCTCCCACTCAGAAGGTAGGATGCAATTCCCAGTAATCCTCAAGCCCTTTAAAACAAAGGCGAACACACACAATAAGTTGGTAACAACACATACCAACAAAGAAAATTTGATGAGCAAAAAAAAGCTCATAAAGAACTATCGAATCAATGCATGCATACATGGATGATTGGATTATTTGTGTCTACATAGATAACCTATGATGTCATGATATAGGTAATATGCTATATACATATGTTTACAAAATTTAATCTTTACGTTTATTCATAAGACAATTAATATCCTTGAAAGGCTAACTGTTAGTGCATGTCACGTCCCATAAAAAATCTTCTTTACTAAATCGGTAGGCTGCAGGTAATTCATGTGTGCTTATTTTGGTAGGTTATTGAAATCTAATTCCATCCATGTCCCAGTATTTGGGAAAATGTCCAAAATAAGTTGATATTTCTTGGATTATTAAACCTTAGCATTTATCCTAGTTTTAGTAAAATTCCTTTTTACCTGGTATTTTTCGGAATTAATCCTACTGTAGTATTTTTTTGGAGTTAAACCTAGTATTTACATGCCATGCATCTCTTTGAAAGGTAACAAAATCCTGCTAAATGAAGGGATACAAATATTATAACCTGATGCTATACATCTTCAAACTTATATCCTTTATGCTACAGTGTGAGGATGAGCTTATAAATTTTAACCTCACACTGCAAATTGTAATGGAACTATGGCAAAGACGGTGTGGTATTTACCAAGAGTAAATCCGAGAGAATGACCTTATTTTTTTGAGATGAGAATGAGCTTATTTTTTGAGTCGAGAATGAGCTGATACATGCAGGTCTCTGTTTTAATGCAGATATATGAAGAAAAGCAATTGGTTTAACAAGCATGTTCTCATATAAACTCTATATCCATGGACTCAACCTATTCAGCGGCATCTTAGCTCAGATTTCTAACAGCAAACCATCCAACTTTCCATCAACTAATTTGGTCGATGGATCATCAAGTATATCAACCAAATAGAAACATAGGGGATCAAGTAAAAAGAAAACAAACCTGAGGGTTCGAGGGCGATGCAATTGCACAATTTTTCCATTGACACGGTAGCTAGCATGAAATTGTGCAACACTGTGAAATCCTTATCAGCTGATACGCTCTTCACTCCCAATGATGTGGCGGCAATCATAAGAATATGGGTTACGGAAAACATCTATTTACCTAGAAGAACTTTATTCACAACCAACCTGCAAGATGCTCTACTAGTCACTATGTTTGCCTGAAGAGATTACTCTATTAGACATGGTTCTGAGAAAACTCGGAAGTTTTTTTATAGGGAGAGAAATCTGGAAGTTGGTATAAGTCATATGCGAAATGTCTTAGAAATTAGGTGATGCAACAATTAATTCTACTCAAAAATTTGGTTCTAGAACTAACAAAATTAGCAAGACAAATGCTTAGTGCACAAATCAAATAATTGCTACACAATAACAGATGATCAGTGTAGTCTTGTAGATGCAAAAAGTATGACTATG
The DNA here is from genome assembly GCA_030063025.1 of Avena longiglumis. Lineage (NCBI taxonomy): Eukaryota > Viridiplantae > Streptophyta > Magnoliopsida > Poales > Poaceae > Avena > Avena longiglumis. The sequence continues at coordinate 74,230,614 of CP125976.1, read as the reverse complement.
CCATACAAATACCTCAGGTAAAGCTTATAGAGGGCCTATATGGTTCATGTTTGCTTACCCAAAATGTTGGTAGGCAGAAAAATACTTAAATGGAACGGTTTTCACTTTTCAGCCCATCTTTTATATCTTCACTGAAATATGTTGCATGATAACATAAGTAGACAAAGGCAGCTCAACTATACAAGCATAACTCGCTTAAGACCGAATGAGGTGTACCTTCTGATCAAGCATACTACTACTTGGCGCATTAGCAACTTCATTTTGGGTATTGGTAGAATCAGATAGAGATGTCAATTTTCTACCACCACTGAGAACTTGATTCTTTTTCAAATGGTTTTCTGCTATAGAGTCACAATAAGCGCAATGAGTACAAAAGCAAGACAGCTTTAGTGGACACCGGGTAGCCAACTTCCTAAGAGCCATAATATTACATTGTCCCAGACCAACTCCTTATAGTCAACTGAAGTATTAATAATAATAGGGAACACATTTGCAAAAAGTGATACACTGTGTAAAAAGTTTCATATACCAGATTAGTTTGGAATAAAAGAGAACCAAATGAAAACATATGACAAGTAGAATAAGTGATGATAAAAAGTACTTATCTTTTCTCCTCTATCCAAGTTTATATCAACTATCTTATTATATAATTTGAAATTAAAGTAACACCACAGCATAGATCATTTGTAAAGGCGAGGGAACTTTACCAGGTTTCTACTTTCTAGAGGAAGAAGTAATATATGACTTTATTTTCAGGAGCTGTGTAGCATCCCAGTTGTCTAACATCTGTAATGCTACTTGATCTAATAATATAGGGTCCACTTCCTACATATAATTGTTGCATCATCATCATATCATTCTCATGTCATCATGCCACCTTGCATTTGAGCATCATACAAACCCTTGTGTTTTGGTTCTTACCTCATATGCATCATTAATTGTATTTGCCTCTTGATATTATAGTTGGATCTTGATATATTGTTCAAATGCCCAAGTTGAGTTGGGGGCATATCTTTTGTTGACTCCACCACCTTTTCTTCACCACCTTATAATTCCACCATCCAATTAACATGAGCTGGCATTTAATTGAGTTTACCTAGCTCATGTGGGTTGGGTGGATCCAATACTAGTCCCTTTTTGCTTGGCCTTATTCCACCTTTTGGGAATGCATGGAAGAATGCCATGTGATTTTATGTTGTTTTCACAATATGAATGCATGGCATTTATTGTTTGCATGGGCCATGCAGAACCACCACATCCAAGTCATCTGGTTTTTATTTTGAAATTCTTGGAGTGGGTCTTTTCTCTTATCTCACTCTCTCCTTCCTTTTGCTTGTTCTAGCTAGAGCCATGCAAGCACCACCTTTTTACTTGTCATTTGAATTTTTATTTGTTTCCTTTTTGCATGGACCATCTCTTTCCCTTTGCTTGAGCTTGTTTGTTTTGTCCAAACCATACCCCATAACCCTAATCCAACCTAACCCTCTCACATCTCTTCCTCTCTCTAAACCCTACTCTCCTCCAAGATACTAAACCCTAATCACCTCATCTAAACTAGTCCTAATTACACTTTCTCCCTCTCATCTCACCCTCTCTTCTAACCCTAAACCCTACCCCCTCTCTAAACCATCCCCATCCATATGTGATCATGTGTGCATGCTTAAGCCCTAACCCCCCTCTCTCTCGGCCTCTCTCTTCCTCCTAGCTGGCCCCCACCATACCCCCCTAGCTACCTCTCTCCCTTCTAACCCTAGCCCCACCCGAGGATCTCCTCTCTTTTCCCCCTCTCCTTTCTTGCTCTCCCTCTGCCTGCCCTGCCCCACCACGAGCTCCTTACCCCCCTGGCCCACCTGGCAGCCTCCCTCTCCCCTCCCCCTGCCTTGCCGAGCCCTGCCGATCACGTGGAGGAGAGGACAAAGGTGGCCGAGGCCACCTTTATCACCATCCCCTCCCCCACGCCAACCACCTCACCCCCTCGTCCTTATCTACCTCTCTCCCCACCTCTGGCCTCTCCCAGATCTCCCAGAGGCCCTGCCTCGCCTCCCCTCTTCCCCCTCTTTCTCCACCGCCGCCATACCGCCACGCCACCACCATCGGCTCGCTCTAGCACACACCGATCCAGAGGCGACGAGGATCTAGGGTTGTCGAGAAGCTGCAGCGCCTTCCGCCCTGCACGATCCAGCGAGGAGGAGGAGCCCTGGACCCGGAGTACACCGCTACCACCCGACGCAAACCCTAGCCGCTGGTGCGTCAGCCTCGCCGCCGATCGTGGCCTCCCCGAGCCTCGTCGACCACGCCATCGGCCTCGCGGTGAGTCCCTGAGCCTCCCAGACATGCCCCTACCCTTCATCGCTTCCTGCCGGCGGCGTGCGTTCCGTCGAGCGCACTGCGTGCCGGCGGCACTTGCCCGCCCGCTTGCACATCGCAGAGATCTCTAGCTAGTCGCGACCTCCCTTCTGTCATCAAGAGCACACACACCGCAGTGGTAGCCGCCGTCGCTAGCGCGCCAGAGGGCACGAGTTCGAGCCCCCGCAGCGCTCTGTCCGCGGACGCAGCGTGCTGACAGATGGGTTCGAGAAGAGAACAGGACCACGGGGCCTTTTTCCCCAAAACCCCCTCAACTTTTTTCTTTTTGAACCCGCACTCCTCGCTGCCCCACCTGTCTGTGCCTCTGTCTTTTTGCGAAAAGGCTCCCGTCAAACGTTGTAATCAACCCGCGGTCCCCCAAACCAGCCCACGTGTCCCCCTCTCGCCTCAGCCCAGTCAGCACCTGGCCCCACCTGGTCAGTGACTATGGGTAGCTTCTGGTTGGGTGACAAAAGTCCAGACCCTTTTTCTGAATTCCAAATTCAAATGTTTTTAAATCTGTTTAAATATGAATTAAATTATAACTTTCAAATGGTTTAGATTTTGAATTGAAACCTAATATGAAAAATGTTTAGTTTTTGAATGTTAATTCAAATATTTAATCAAATATTTTCAGAATTAATTTAATTAGTCAACCTTTGACTTTGACCCTATTTATTAATTTTTGCTATAAAATAAAATTAAATTCATAATTCCAAATAATACAAATAATATATGTTTTTGAATCAGAAAAATGTGAGGAATTCAAATATGCCATTCAAAATATTATTTGGACACTTTAAATTTCAAGTTGAATTAAATTACAACAAAATGCCCCTAGACCTTAATAAATTAATATCTTTTGTTTTATAACTCCGAATTTGACAAATGATATGTCTAAAATGATCAGCTCGACGAGACCTTTCTGTTTATGCTATCCATGACTTTAATTGCAGCATGCATCATATAAATATAGAGTATACAGCAACTATTATGACAATAAAATATGACCAAAACCCAATAAAAATGTTATTTCTTGTATTCTACACCTCACCCATGCCATGCTACATTATTGCCATGCAACTTGTGCATCATTCATCATGGCATGATTGTTTGCTTGTCGCATTTTATTCATATGCTTGCGCACTTTATTTATGTTGGCCCTTGTTTGTTTGGTTCTTCTTCGAATGAACCTTTGCGGGGATATATCAGGAGAACCAGGAGCACTACCCAGATCCGTCTCTCGCTTCAACTGAGTTGCCAGGAAAGCACTATCACATGCTTGCATACATACAGTACCTATTGCCTCTATCTTATTCTTGCATCATTGAGTCGCGATTGCATTAAACTGAATCCCAAGTATTGCATAGCCTTTACATTAAACCCCAAGCTTGTTCCTCCGTCCCATGAGCCATTACTACGAGTTGTTTGAGCCATGCAGTCGAGAAACGACATGTGTAGGGTATGTGAGTCGATGGATAACGAGGTATCTAAACAACTTAACACGAGTAGTAATGGGATAACTAATGAAAGTGGCACCGGTGGGCAATATCTGCTATTTGGTTTTCTGCTCACTTGTGTCCGTAAGACCCCGAGTACTTGATTCTGTTCCAAGAATATTCGCTATCCACATCGGAGGCTTATGGGACCCCCACGAGCAAAGCTTGATTCATTCTTATTTCTTGGGGCCACAAACTAGTTTGAGGTTTTATTTACGATCTGCACTTATGCCATGCTCGCTTTATTTAAGATTGTGCGAGGAGCACCTTTATTTGTTAGGTAAGCGGAGTGTTTTCGCGGTATCGACAAGCCAGTCACATTTTCGAGTTCCCGGTCGTTTCTGACCATATGGCGCAAACCTTGAGTCCGTCTCAAGTCACTAACCGTTGCGGGTAGCTTAATGGGGTGGCCCCTGAAATATTCTGAATCCTGTGATTGCTTTGTCGTGAAGGCCTCGTTGGGTTTTGATTTGGTTTTCGAGGTTGATCGAGTGTGTGTTGCTATTTGTGCACCCTCAGGTAAAACTTTCTGAAATCCGTGTCCGCGGTTATGGACGACTTGGAGCACAGTTTCTCGATCATAGACAAGCATAACTAAAGTATTGCTTTTAATTTGACTAAGTAACTGACTAGTAAATAGTGCAACACTCATGGAATGGATAATAAAAATGCCAACGGATGGGGGTTGTTAAATCGCTTCCTCGTTGGTAGCGAGGAGGAGGATGGATCTGGATTTCTTTGTTAAAGCTGTCAATAACTCACGGACATCCATCTATCTTTGGTTAGGCGGATGGTTAGCGTTTATCTATAGAACTTTTAGGGTTTATCTTTCGCTGCAATTGCGTCACCCCAGGTTGTGTCCCCTTTAGAGGCATAAAGACTTGTTGAGTACCCTTAGGGTCTCACACGATAAATTATTGGTTCGGATGAACAGTACACTCGCGGGGACGGATCTTGGGTGGAAGAGGTGATGATGGGCAATGATCGCTTCGGTGTAGAGATTAGGAGCGAGGGATCCGTGAGATCTGTGGGCGGGATGTGCTTATTTCTGTGGCATCTTATGCCGATTTGCTTCTTATCCGTACTCGGACTTTGTTCTGCCGCTTCTGCTTGATGCTCTGACTTGTGATGTATGAGGAAATATCCTAAAATATTATATCTATCTAGGTCATTTGAATCTTGCCGTATGGCGTTGCTATATTTCCTTTCTTTCTAGATGGAATGGCTCTGATGTACTTTTGTATGGTGGCTTGCATACATACTCATTTGTGTATGTAGTTGATTCCTTCGCCTGCCGATTACGCCGCCCGTACAGGTCCCGATGGATTGGAAGTGGTTGGGACGGCCGAAAGGTCTACCCGTGAGTGGCTTTTGGGCCCCACCGTACTATTTCAACCACTACCGTTCATCCAGGCTTGTATCTAGGAGCGTAATTCACCGAGGTAGTTACAATTGGTATCAGAGCCATCCCGACCTTCAGGGTCTCAGCCAAACGGTCGTTGTAAGTCTAGCAAATATTTTGGTAGTTATGTATACTAGGGAAAAACAAAACGCGAGAGTAGGACTGCTTCCACTTTTCTTCTTACCCACCCACCCTTTTCTGGTAAGGAAGTGCAACGTTTTCAATCCTCTTCTAAAAATTCAAACTAGGATTCACGTGTTCTGGGTTTCCGTAGTACCATAGGTTGTGTGTTTGTGTGTGTGTGTGTAATTCCTTGTCTATCTGTTGCATCCAAGTTGTTATATAATCAGCCTTTGGTTATCAACTGTTGGTACATTCCATACCGACAGGCTTTTGCAAACCGACGCGATCTATCGATTCGTTGTATACGATTTAACTGTCTTACTCTTTGTTATCCGACGTTATCTTGTTTGGGGTGTTCGTTTCGTAGTTACCAATCTTTAGGTTCAACGTGAAGAAAAAGGGGTTAGGATATGTGTTCCACTTATTCATGTGGAGTAATGATTTGAGTGCGGGATGGAGTCGCGACCATACCACTACTCTTATCATTCTTTTGTATATTGAATTGGTAGAGTCACTAATCTTGATTCGTTAAGTGATTTTAGCATCTATTGGTATTTTAATGCGAAATTTATGGAAAAATTTTCTTTGATATATTTGTGTACCACACTCCTTTCCAGTCGTGTGCGATATGCTTAATATCTTCTAGGTGCTTTGAACTTTGTTGATATTTTAATATCATCTCAGTAAATTGTATCCTTTAATCTTGGTTAATTCCATCTTGGTACTATTTTGGATTATTATCATTCTCCATTATAGTCTTGACTTGTGTTTTATATCAATCATAGGATGGCTCCACCACGATTCGATGAGGACATACCACTGAATGGGCTCCGCATTGTCAAACATCGCCAATGCCTTGGCAAAGAATGCAAAGAACCGGCGCTTTGAGGAAAGTGTTGAGGAACGAGTTTGCTCCACTACCTCCACCTCCCAAGCGAGGAGACATCAAAAGCTTCCGAAATTCAACCTCGCCAGGTTTGATGTTTCGATCGACCCGGATGCGGATGATTGGTTGCGTGAGATGTCAAGGCTACTCGAGGCTAGCGATGTTCTGGCAGAGTGGGTAAAGTGTGCTACTCACCTTCGAAGGGAGATGCAGCTCTGGTGGGAGAATTACTTGAAGGCAGCTGCCTTGGTTTCATCCTACTTGGGAGCAGTTCAGGAGGCGTTCAAAGAGCGATATCATCGAGAAATTGTCATGGAGAGGATGAAGGAAGCTTTTCTCAACCTCAAGCGAAGCGATAATGTCAACACCTATATCGGAACTTCATGAATCTTTCGTTATGGTGGCGATGAGATGTCGATGACAAGAAGAAGCAAAATAGGTTCGAGCAAGGGCTCAATGCATCGATCAAGTATGCAATCACACATGCAAGGCGGCATCTTTCACGGAACTTCAAAGACACTGACTGCAAGAGGAAGCAAGTAGGCAAGTGTTTGAGGAGTCCAAGAAACACAACCGTGATGCACCAAGCTCTTGGCGATGTCGGCTCCTTCTAAGCGGCGTGTCCGGGTTCCTAACACCCCACCGCTCCCGGCTCCACCAAGACACCAAGCTACGTCAAGGCCACCAAACTCCATCACTTTGCTCCCGGGGCTACAACCACTACTACTCGAGCGCTGGCGGAGTCCTCAGCTACATTGCTCCACGTCCACGGTGCTTGTTTCACATGGAGAACACAGGCATCTGAATCGCTGTCTGTTGAAAAACAAAGCTCTTCCTCCACCCCGCCAAGATCTGCGGCAAGCTCTCCTTTGGTTCGTGCACCACCACCTCGGGCTCTCAACATCAACACCAAGCCGGGTCTCACATTGCTCGTGCCAATTGTGTCAACGCCGCTCAAGTGAGCATGCACACGAGTTGTGATGGGTATGCTATCCATTAACTCGATCCCTGCCGAGTTTTGTTTGATTACGGTGCATCGCATTCTTTTGTTTCTATCAAGTTTGCATATGAGAATGGGTTAGCATTGGTTCCTCTCCTCAAGCGGTTAATGGTCCTTTCTCCGGAGCAAAGATGGCGCTTCTAAAGTCGACCATGGCAATCAAATTGAGATTGGTGGCTCTTCATTCTCGGCTTCCTTAATTGTTTTGGGAAATTCGACATTGATGTCATCTTGGGCATGGATTGGTTGACAAATGCATTGTGATTGATTGTCTTTGAACGCTCGGTTTCTCTGAAGATTCACGAAGGCCATATAGTCTTTTCTCCAAGTTTGACTCCTGCTATCCGACTTTTATCTTTGGCGGCTCGAATGATGATGCTATGGAAGCTATTCGAGTGTACTGGGTCCGTGAGTTCCCGGATGTCTTTCTGAAGAGTTGCGGGTATGCCTCCGGATCGTGAGGTTGAGTTTGTAATTGAGCTTGAACTGGGCGGCTCCTATCTCCAAGCGGCCTTATAAAATGGGTCCTTCCGAGTTGGTGAACTCAAGCGACAACTTGATGAACAAGAGTTGGGTTTCATTCAACACGGTACCTCTTCTTGGTGTAGCCCAACAATCTTTGTGAAGAAGCGGGACGGGTGATAGACTTTGTGTTGACTATCGGGCTCTCAATGCTAAAACCATCAAGAACAAATATCCCTTCCACGGATTAATGATCTCTTGATCGCTATTTGGAGCCGTGGTGTTCTCTAAGCTTGACTTGAGAAGTGGCTATCACCAAATCAAGATTCGCAAGGAAGATGTGCCAAAACAGCTTTCACCACCCGCTATGGCTGTATGAGTACAGTCATGTCTTCGGTCTCCAACGCCTTTGCTACCTTCTCGAGGCTGATGAACTCGGTTTTCATGGAGTACCTTGATAAGTTCGTTGTGGTATATCTGGATGACATCCTAGTCTATTCCAAGTCCAAGGAAGAGCATGAAGAACACCTTCGGTGTGTCCTAAACAAGCTTCGTGAGAACCGCTTGTATGCAAAGTTCTCAAAGTGTGAGTTTTGGTGCTGAAGTAACCTATCTTGGTCATGTCATCTCGCCAAGGGCATTGCGGTCAACCCGAGCTGTGAAGACAATTGTTGAATGGCTTCCTCCTGTTAATGTCAAAGAAGTGCGGAGTTTCCTTGGTTTGGCTAGTTATTGCCGCCGTTCGAACTTCTCGAAGATAGCGAAGCCTCTTACCGATCTCCTCAAGAAAGGCAAGAAATACTGTGGACTCCTGCATGTCAAGCAAGCTTTGAGACACTCAAAGAAGCTCACTTCCACCAGATCTTGGTTCCTCCGGATACATCTAAGCCTTTCCAGATATTCTGGACGCCTCTTTGCAAGGATTGGGTGCGGTCCTTATGTAAGAGAAGCAAGTGGTTGCTTATGCCTCTCGGCAGTTGAAGGCATGAGATCAACTATCCCACACATGACCTCGAGCTCATAGCGATTGTCTTTGCTTTGAAGCTATGGAGGCACTACTTGCTTGGCAAACGTTGTGAGATCTTTTCGACCACAAGAGTTTGAAGTATATCTTCACTCAGCTGATCTCAACCTCCGGCAGAGGAGATGGATTGAAGCAATCAATGATTTTGATTTGACCATCAACTACACTCCGGGCAAAGCTAATGTCATGGCCGATGCTCTCAGCCGCAAAGTTTATGTCAACAACCTCATGATGGAAGAGCATGACCTCTCTTGTGCGAGGAATTCGTCACTCAACACAGAAATTGTGGAACAAGGGCATCTCTGAACCTTCGCTACTCCTCTCTTGGAAGAAAAGATTCGCTCGTTAGCTTGGTGATCCGCACACCAAAAGATCATCTCTAAACTTGAGCTTCCAGTATGAGTCCTTCCACGTTGATGATCAAGGCACGCTTTTCTTTGAACACGGATGTTTGTTCCGAACTACGGGTTTGATAGAGCAAGTTCTCAAGGAGGCGCATGATTCGTTCTTTCTATCCATCTGGCGGCACAAAGATGTACATGGACTTGAAAACACAATATTGGTGGCCTGGTTTGAAGCGATATTGTGCCAAGTATGTCTCGGAATGTGATGTCCGCCAGAGTGAAAGTTGTCCATCGAAACCTTTCGGTCTTCTGACCATTGAAACCCGGAATGGAAATGGGAGAAAGTAGAGATGGACTTCATCACTGGTTTTCCAAGGTCGCAGAAGGGCAACAATGCAATCTTTGTTGTCATCGATGAGGCTCTCTAAAGTGGCTCACTTCTTCCCGTCAAGGAAACAATTTACGGAATTGTTGGTGAGCTCTATATCAATGTAATTGTCTCTCTGTATGGGGTTCCGCTTGAGATCAGTTCAGACCGTGGAAGCATATTTGCTTCCAAGTTCTGGGAAAGTTTCCAAAATGCTTTGGTAACAAAGTTGAACTTCAGCACTGCTTACCACCCTCAGTCGCACGGACAAGTTGAAAGGATCAATCAGATTCTGGAGGATATGCTTCGTGCTTGCGTTATCTCTTTCGGCATGAAGTGGGAGGAATGTCTTCCTTGCTGAATTCTCATACAACAACTTCTAGAAAAATCAAGATGGCACCATTTGAGGCTCTCTATGGTCGAAGTGCGAACTCCGATTGGTTGGTCGGTGCGGAGAAAGAATCTGGTTTGGCCGACATTGTAACTCAAGCGGAGGAGAAGGTGCATATCATTCTTGAGAACACGAAGATTGCTCAAAGTCGTCGGAAGAGCAATTATGACAGAAGCACCACGGACATGGTGTATGCCCTGGTGATCTCGTTTACCTTCGTGTCACTCCATGAGAGGCACACACCGCTTTGGCATCAAAGGAAAGCTGGCTCCTAGATACATCGGTCCTTTCAAAATTCGTGGTAGAGGAGAAGTTGCTTATGCCCTTGAGCTCGGAAAAACTCAAAGTCCATGATGTTTTCCACATCTCTCAACTCAAGAAGTGCTTCAAAGATCCCGCGGACCGTGGATCATGAGATAATCGATCTCCAAGAAGACTGTCTTATCAAGAACACCCCACAAAATCCTTGAGACCGCAGAAGAAGGACTGCAACAAGTCCATCAAGTTACGCAAGGTGCGGTGGTCACACCATTCTATTGATGAAGCCACTTGAACGTGAAGATGAACTCCGTGCCAACTATCCTACCCTCTTTGTGTCTTCTTCTTCTTCCTAGAATCTCAAGTGAGATTCTGTTTAGTGGGGGAGAGTTGTAGCATCCCAGTTGTCTAACATCTGTAATGCTACTTGATCTAATAATATAGGGGCCACTTCCTACATATAATTGTTGCATCATCATCATATCATTCTCATGTCATCATGCCACCTTGCATTTGAGCATCATACAAACCCTTGTGTTTTGGTTCTTACCTCATATGCATCATTAATTGTATTTGCCTCTTGATATTGTAGTTGGATCTTGATATATTGTTCAAATGCCCAAGTTGAGTTGGGGGCATATCTTTTGTTGACTCCACCACCTTTTCTTCACCACCTTATAATTCCACCATCCAATTAACATGAGCTGGCATTTAATTGAGTTTACCTAGCTCATGTGGGTTGGGTGGATCCAATACTAGTCCCTTTTTGCTTGGCCTTATTCCACCTTTTGGGAATGCATGGAAGAATGCCATGTGATTTTATGTTGTTTTCACAATATGAATGCATGGCATTTATTGTTTGCATGGGCCATGCAGAACCACCACATCCAAGTCATCTGGTTTTTATTTTGAAATTCTTGGAGTGGGTCTTTTCTCTTATCTCACTCTCTCCTTCCTTTTGCTTGTTCTAGCTAGAGCCATGCAAGCACCACCTTTTTACTTGTCATTTGAATTTTTATTTGTTTCCTTTTTGCATGGACCATCTCTTTCCCTTTGCTTGAGCTTGTTTGTTTTGTCCAAACCATACCCCATAACCCTAATCCAACCCTAACCCTCTCTCACATCTCTTCCTCTCTCTCTAAACCCTACTCTCTCCTCCAAGATACTAAACCCTAATCACCTCATCTAAACTAGTCCTAATTACACTTTCTCCCTCTCATCTCACCCTCTTCTAACCCTAAACCCTACCCCTCTAAACCATCCCCATCCATATGTGATCATGTGTGCATGCTTAAGCCTAACCCCCCTCTCTCGGCCTCTCTCCTCCTAGCTGGCCCCCACCATACCCCTCAGCTACCTCCTCCCTTCTAACCCTAGCCTCACAGGATCTCCTCTCTTTCCCTCCTTTCTTGCTCTCCCTCTGCCTGCCCCACCACAGGCTCCTTACCCCACCCACTGGCAGCCTCCCTCTCCCTCCGCCTTGCCGAGCCCTGCCGATCACGTGGAGGAGAGCACAAAGGTGGCCGAGGCCACCTTTATCACCATCCCCTCCCCCACGCCAACCACCTCACCCCCTCATCCTTATCTACCTCCCTTGTAACACCCTCAGAATCGACCCTATGCAAGTTTCAGCGATTCCCGCCAAACCCGCATAGAAACGATTCAAAGGTGCCCACCAGGCACTTTCGTGCGGGTGGAAAACGAAGTAATAACATTACACAACAGTCCTCGATGGGACCCACAGAACAAATATATATACAACAGCGACTCGGAGAGTCAAGAATACAGATATAATATACAAAGATCCAAATCACCTTGAAATGATAGAGCGTCCGACTACGGACAAGATGCAAATGGGGCTAAGAGCCCTGAAGAATAACCAATGGCGTCCATCACCCTGCCCAGGCCAAGCCGGAAGGGTAACCCTGCTAACGACGTCGATCTCGAACACCTGCTTAAATAAAGGGGTGCCGAAAGGGCAAAGGAAAAAGAGGCGTCGATCGAGGCGAAGACAGCAAGGCTAGAATTCGGCGGTCCTCGCCTACAATGGTATGGTGGACTGAAGCGGCAGCGGCAGCATGCACTAAACAACCTATAGAGACTCGGTACACTGGCGGCTATCAGAGGGGGATAAGAAAGACCTATTCGGAACCAACCTGATTCTACCACCAAACAAACCCATCCTGGTATTTCCCCCTCGAGACCAATCGAGGAAGTCAACCGAGGAACTCACACCGTTGGCATTTTTATTTATTCAGTTATCGTTGCAGCAATTACTAGTCAAGTATAGATAATCATCCTGATAAAATAAGCAGTGGGCACTTTTAGTTAACCATTCCGTTGTAGTTGCGACGCTTACTAGTCAAATACAATTAGCATGAGATAACCCAAAAACCCAACAGTTGTTGGTACTTTTATTTAGCCATTCCGTTATAGTTGCAATACTTACTAGTCAGGTACAATGGTCGCAAGCGACAACCAAAACAAGCAATTGTGGGCAGTATTATTTAGCCATTCCATTATAGTGAAGCTGATTACTAGTCATTATAAAGTCAAATTTATAGCACTACTTTAGTTATAGTTGTCTATGATCGAGATACTGTGCTCCAAGTCGTCCATAACCGCGGACACGGCTTTCAGAAAAGTTTTGGCGGGTGCACAAATAACACACACTCGATCAACCTCGGAAAAACCAAATCAAAACCCAACGAGGCCTTCACGACAAAGCAATCACAGGATTCAGAAATATTTCAGGGGGCCACCCCATTGAGTAGACCCGCAATGAAGCCAGCTGACTCCGAGACGGACTCAAGGTTTGCGACAATGGCTGGGAACCCAAAACTGGGATTGTCGATACCGCGAAAACATTCCGCTTACCTAAACAGTACAGTGTGCTCCTCGCACAATTTAAATAAAGCAGTAAAGCATGGCATAAGTACGGAATAGTAAATAAGACCTCAAACTAGTTTGTGGCCCCAAGAAATAAGAATGAATCAAGCTCTGGCTCAGGGGGGGTCCCATAATCCTCCCGGATGTGGATAGCGCGAAAAATCAAGGAACAGGTATCAAGTACTCGGGGTCCTACGGGACATAAGTGGACGGTTAACAACCAAATAACATCTATTGCCCACCTGTGCCTCTGCTTACTTACTTCAATTTTAGTTATTAAACAGTAAGTAAAGTGAACGATAAATAAAGCCATGATAATCTCCAACATCAAACATGCGGCATTACTCCAACAACTGTGGAACTGGACGACACGCAACAACACTTGAGCAAGCGACTACGACGCGCGAGTCCAACTATCTACCAAACAACGGGTAATAGGGTGTGTCCAAGGCAATATAAGGCTGCAAGGAAATCACGGGTACGAAAACTAGAGCAACGCAACACAGATAGCAATAGATCAATAGGAGGGAATAAATACTATAAAAGTAAGATAGGTAGAAAGGGGGAGATGCTCGCCTGAAAACATTGTCGAAGGTTCATCCGAAGATCGGGTCGACACTCGCATCAACTCAACGGCCTTATCCGCGAAGAAGCAAAACACTAGAAGAAACACTGGATGCAATATTTAATACTACGGCAAAAGATCGGGCATGATGCATGTATGATGCATGACATGGCAAAGATGTGATGCAATTAGGTCATGTTAAGCGGAACCGGGGTCCCGGCATTTAATTAAACGGTTCAAGTTATTTAGAACCCCCGCAATTTAAATGTTGTCTTAACAAGGCAAAATTAGATCACCGGTTCGCTACACAAATTTAAATGAGGCCGATATGAGACTAGATTTGCCCGCATATGGGCCCCATATTTAATTATAAGGTGAATCGGCGTAAGGCCCCCAAACCACACAAATATGCATGCGAGTATGACAATTTAATATGCAACAGGTTTTATGTTTAGCATTTATAAAAATAGGGGTTCGGATAAGGGTCACACATTAGGGGGTCTCGACGAACTTGAGGTTCCGGGGGGTTCGGGGTCGGTCCAGGGTCCAGGGTTCGACGGGTCGGTCTCGTGGAACGTTCTCGAACAGGCGATCTTGTCGTGCTTCAGTTGGTGCGGTTCTCGTGGTAGTCGGTTCCTGCCGGAGGTCTTGGCGCGGATCGGTCTTGATTCGGGCCTTAGGGTCTTGGGGTTCGCGTCCGTGTGCGGTCTTGTTGTTCCGTGTAGGCGTTCGAGGTCGATGGCGAACTTGTCTGACCGGGTTCGGGTCCGGAAGGAGTACTCGTCGTTGGGTCTCGCCATCGGATCCTTGAAGGAGGTCATGGCGTCCGTGAGGCGATCACGAGAGGGGCTCGACAGAGGGTTGGTCTTGGACGCCGCGAGGACGATCTTGAGGAACCGCGGTTCGGTCGATCTTGGTCTCGGCGTCCGTGTGACGAAGGCCTTGGTACCACCGTATTCGCCGGTGGCATTTGGGTCGGCACCAAGGTTCGGGTTCGGTCTTGGCGTCCGTGGCGACGATCTTCGGGGTTCATGTCTCCGAAAGTCTTCGGACGATCTTGGTAGATGATTCCATGTCGTCGGTCATGGAGATTCCGGGGAGAAGGCCTTTGTGTGACGGTAACAACTGGCACGAGCACATCCAAAAACCGGGGCTACCAGAGGAACTCCTTGAGGCACACTGACGAACACGCTGAGCATGTAGGGCGGGTTCCATGGCGAGCTCGGGAGGAAGCGTTGAGGAGAACGCGCTGCAAGCATGCATGGAGAGGACACCGCCGGCCTGGGAGGTGGGCGCCGCAGGTGACGGAGGTTGCAGGGAGGAGGCGGATGGCTACGGCGAGCGCCGAGAGAGGAAGGCGGGCCTGAGGCGGAGGCGAGGCGCGAAGAGGCGGGTGCTGGGCGAGGCAGGAGGTCGCCTGGAGGCCGGGGACGCTGGAGGAGGACGCACGCTTCGGCCGAGGCGAGCCTGGGAAAAAGCCAGAGTGGAGGCTGCGTCGGGCGTCTGTGGGAGGTGGGATGCTGTGGCGGGTTTGAACCAGCGGCGGCGGAAGGGAGCCCCGGCGGGCGACGGCAGCAGCGGGCGGCCAGGGCGAGGCCGGGAGGAGGAGCAGAGGCGGCGTCGGGCGAGGGGCTGGATGGAAGGAGGCGTGGCCGAGGAGGGGAGAAGCGGCGGTGGCGGAGAGAAGGCGAGCAGGCAGGGCGAGGCGAGCCAGGTCCGGTGAGAAGCAGGCGGGAGCGGCGAGTGGAGGGGAGCGGAGATGGGGCGGGGCTCGGGTGGGCAGGTGGGGAGCAGAGGGCAGGCGAGGAGGAGGAGGAGGCGGGAGGAAGGAGAAGGTGGGGGCGGTGAGGAGAGGTGGGGTCGGGCCCAGTGAGAGGTGGAGAGAGGGGAGGCGGGAGCGGGAGGTGTGAGTGAGTGGGGAGAGGGGAGCGGGTCCAGGGAGATGGGGGGCCCAGGTGTGGGGGAGAGGTGGCTGGGTGGAGGCGGTGTGAGAGAGAGAGGAGGAGGGGGGAGGTGGCATGGGTTGGGGTGGGGCCGACTGTGGAGAGGGTAGGAGGGCTGTGTGTGAAAAAGAGAGGGAGAGTGGTGGATTGATGATGTGGCGGGGTGGGTAGGAATTGGGTGAGAGGGTGAGGTGGCGGGCTGTGAGAGGTGGGTAGGATAGAATTTGGTGGGGCTAGGATTTAGAGTCTAGGTTTTGCAAATATGTGTTTGTTTGGTCTTGTTTATTTGAAAACAAGACTACTTTGCAAATAGTTTTTAGGTAAATAAAATATCCGATACGATTGGGGTTTTGCATTTGAAATAAAGAGGGTTATTTGTACAAAGCAAAACTAGGTTTTTCCGAAATAGTTCAGACAAACAATGCAAGATGATGGCGATGCAATGCACAAAAACAACGCGATTTTGTAGTAGTGGTTTTGCGGGATGCCACAATTCGACACCACTAACAAGGGATCTCGCCCTCGAGATCCGCCTCATGGTACCGGAAAGAAGGTCGGCGATCTGCATCTTCTCACTTCGTGTAGATCCTCGCGACACCACTAACAAGAGGTCGTTGCCCGTGATCGTCGGGAGAACACTCCGGGAACAAAAAGGGCGAAGGTAGAGGTATCAACAAATAAAGCCACCTCTAGCTTCGATAGGAAGAGGGAACCGATGCATTCTCATCCACTTCAATGTACAAAAGCAAATAGAAGGGGTAGTCGGCATGGGGGCCAATCCATCACGCACCCAAACTATTACTCTGCACAATCAGTAGAAAAGCGTGCAACCATTCTCGGAATCAGACTGAAGATCTCGACAATCGAGGTTCAGGAAACAAAGGAGTGATGCAGACTCTGCATCGGATCTGACGTAGATGATGTCGTCGCGTCGGAAAACACCGGAAGGTACAAACAAGGAGCAAAGAATGGGACCACAGTAGACGGATTCCTCAAGCAGCATGAACACCGTATGGTAGAACACTGTTATCAAAGAAGGAAGCGAAACCCTAAAGGTACGACGGAACCCAACCACGAGAAATCCTGGACTCGAAGAGAGAGAAGAGAGCGGATTCAAAACACGTCGAGATAAGAGGAGAATAGAAAAGGGGTAAGAAGTAAAATCAGACCTAATCAGAACTATCCAACCGATTTTACAAAATAGTTTTGACACTCTACTTCGGCCGTTAGCTAGGTTATCCTACAGGCTGGACTTGTGGGGTATCGCAAGCCGAAGCTCGATACCACTCAGTAACACCCTCGAATCGACCCTATGCAAGTTTTAGCGATTCCGCCAAACCCGCATAGAAACGATTCAAAGGTGCCCACCAGCACTTTCGCGGTGGAAACGAAGTAATAACATTACACAACAGTCCTCGATGGGACCCATAGAGATATATAAACAACACGACTCACGAGTCAAGAATACGATATAATATACAAAGATCCAAATCACCTTGAAATGATAGGCGTCCGACTACGGACAAGATGCAAATGGGGCTAAGAGCCACGATGAATAACCAATGGCGCCCATAACCCCCTGAGCCAAGCCGGGAAGGGTAACCTCTAACGACGCCGATCTCGTAACCTCGCTTAAACAAAGGGTGCCGGCTAAAGGGCAAAGGAAAAGGAGGAGCGTCAAGATCGAGGCCAGTGCAGCGAGGCTAGAATTCGGTCCTCGCCACAATGGTATGGTGGATCAAGCGGCATGCACTAAACAACCTATAGAGACTCGGTACCGCGGCCGCCGAGGGGGATAAGAAAGACCTATTCGAACCAACCGATTCTACCACCAAACAAACCCATCTGGTATTTCCCTCGAGACCAATCGAGAAGTCAACCGAGAACTCACACCGTTGGCAGTTTTATTTATTCAGTTATCGTTGCAGCAATTACTAGTCAGGTATAGATAGTCATCCTGATATAATAAGCAGTGGGCACTTTTAGTTAACCATTCCGTTGTAGTTGAGACACTTACTAGTCAGATACAATTAGCATGAGATATCCCAAAACCCAACAGTTGTTGGTACTTTTATTCAGCCATTCCGTTATAGTTGCAGTACTTACTAGTCGGTACAATGGTATGGCGACAACCAAAACAAGCAATTGTGGGCAGTATTATTTAGCCATTCCATTATAGTGAAGCTGATTACTAGTCATTATAAAGTCAAATTTATAGCACTACTTTAGTTATAGTTGTCTATGATCGAGATATTGTGCTCCAAGTCGTCCATAACCGGACACGGCTTTCGAAAGTTTTACCGGCCGGTGCACAAATAGCAACACACTCGATCAACCTCGGAAAAACCAAATCAAAACCCAACGAGGCCTTCACGACAAAGCAATCACAGGATTCAGAAATATTTCAGGCCCCCATTGAGTAGACCATAGCCACCGACTCCGAGACGGACTCAAGGTTTGCGACAATGGCTGTAAACGATTAGGAACCCAAAACTGGGATTGTCGATACCGCGAAAACATTCCGCTTACCTAAACAGTACAGTGTGCTCCTCGCACAATTTAAATAAAGCGGTAAAGCATGGCATAAGTACGGAATAGTAAATAAGACCTCAAACTAGTTTGTGGCCCCAAGAAATAAGAATGAATCAAGCTCTGGCTCAGGGGGGTCCCATAATCCTCCCGGATGTGGATAGCGCGAAAAATCAAGGAACAGGTATCAAGTACTCGGGGTCCTACGGGACATAAGTGGACGGTTAACAACCAAATAACATCTATTGCCCACCTGTGCCTCTGCTTACTTACTTCAATTTTAGTTATTAAACAGTAAGTAAAGTGAACGATAAATAAAGCCATGATCATCTCCAACATCAAACATGCGGCATTACTCCAACAACTGGAACTGGACGACGCAACAACACTTGAGCAAGCGACTACGACGCCGAGTCCAACTATCTACCAAACAATGGTAATAGGGTGTGCCCAAGGCAATATAAGGCTGCAAGGAAATCACGGTACGAAAACTAGAGCAACGCAAACACGATAGCAATAGATCAACAGGAGGAATAAATACTATAAAAGTAAGATAGGTAGAAAGGGGGAGATGCTCGCCTGAAAACATTGTCGAAGGTTCATCCGAAGATCGGGTCGACACTCGCATCAACTCAACGGCCTTATCCGCGAAGAAGCAAAACACTAGAAGAAACACCGGATGCAATATTTAATACTACGGCAAAAGATCGGGCATGATGCATGTATGATGCATGACATGGCAAAGATGTGATGCAATTCGGTCATGTTAAGCGGAACCGGGGTCCCAACGTTTAATTAAACGGTTCAAGTTATTTAGAACCCCCGCAATTTAAATGTTGTCTTAACAAGGCAAAATTAGATCACCGGTTCGCTACACAAATTTAAATGAGGCCGATATGAGACTAGATTTGCCCGCATATGGGCCCCATATTTAATTATAAGGTGAATCGGCGTAAGGCCCCCAAACCACACAAATATGCATGCGAGTATGACAATTTAATATGCAACAGGTTTTATGTTTAGCATTTATAAAAAATAGGGGTTCGGATAAGGGTCACACATTAGGGGGTCTCGACGAACTTGAGGTTCCGGGGTTCGGGGTCGGTCTCAGGGTCCAGGGTTCGATGGGTCGGTCTCGGCGGGAACATTCTCGAACAACGGGGCAGATCTTGTCGTGCTTCAGGTTCGGGTGCGGTTCTCGGCGAACTGGTCGGTTCCCTGTCGGAGGTCTTGGCGCTTCGGATCGGTCTTCGGTTCGGGGCCTCAGGGTCTTGGGGTTCGCGTCCGTGTGGCGGTCTTGTTGTTCCGTGTAGGCGTTCTCGAGGTCGATGGCGAACTTGTCCGGTACCGGGGTTCGGGTCCGGGAAGGAGTACTCGTCGCGTCGGGGTCTCGGCCATCGGATCCTTGAAGGAGGTCATGGCGTCCGTGAGGCGATCTGGGCGTTCACCGAGAGGGGCTCGACAGGGTTCGGGTCTTCGGACGCCGCGAGGACGATCTCGAGGAACCGGCGGGTTTGGTGTCGATCTTCGGGGTCTCGGCGTCCCATGACGAAGGCCTTGAGGTACCACCGTATTCGCCGGTGGCGTACTTGGGGTCGGCACCAAGGTTCGGGTTCGGTCTTGGCGTCCGTGGCGACGATCTTCGGGGTTCATGTCTCCGAAAGTCTTCGGACGATCTTGGTAGATGATGCCATGTCGTCGGTCATGGCGATTCCGGGGAGAAGGCCTTGGTGTGACGGTAACAACTGGCACGAGCACATCCAAAAATCGGGGCTACCAGAGGAACTCCTTGCAGGCACCTGGACGAACACGCCATTCTGAGAGGCGGGTTCCACAGCGAGCTCAAGGAGGAAGCGGTTGAGGAGAACGCGCTGCAAGCATGCCACGGAGAGGGACACCAAGGGCGCTGCTCGGGAGGTGGGGCGCCGGCAGGAACGGAGGTTGCTGAGGAGGCGGATGGCGGTCGACGGCGAGCGCCAGGGGAGAGGAAGGCGGGGCCGTGAGGCGAGGCGGAGAAGAGCGGGTGCAGGGCTTGGCGAGGGCAGAGGAGGTCGCCGGCGAGGAGCCCGCTGGAGACGGCGAGGTGGAGCGTCGGCCGGCAGCTGCGGTGGGAGGATCTTGTGAGGTTCGGAGCGGCATGGCGGAAGCCCCGGGCGGCGGCGACGGCCGGCTGGCGGCGGCGAGGCTGGGAGGAGGAGCAGAGGCGGCGCGGCGGGACGGATGGAAGGGAGAGGCGTGAGGCGAGGAGGGGAGCGGTGGCGGCGCCCAAGGGTGTGGCCGGGCAGCGAGCCAGCGTCAGTGAGGAGAACAGGCGGAGCAGCTGAGGAGATGGAGATGGAAGGCGGCTGGGCCTGAGGCGCCGGTGGGAGTAGAGGAGCGAGGAGAGGAGGAGCGGAGGAAGGAGAAGGTGGGGCATGTCGCGTGAGGAGAGGTGGGGTCGGCCCGGCACCAGAGGTGGAGAGGGAGCGGGGAGGGTGTGAGTGAGTGGGGAGGGGGAGGTCCAGGGAGATGGGGGCCTGTGTCGGGAGAGGTGGGTGGGTGGATGCGGTGTGAGGAAGAGAGAGGAGGGAAAAGGGGGGAGGTGGCAGCGGGTTGGGGTGGGGCTGTGTGTGAAAAAGAGAGGGGGAGTGGAGGATTGATGATGTGGCGGGGTGGGTAGGAATTGGGTGAGAGGGTGAGGTGGCGGGCTGTGAGAGGTGGGTAGGATAGAATTTGGTGGGGCTAGGATTTAGAGTCTAGGTTTTGCAAATATGTGTTTGTTTGGTCTTGTTTATTTGAAAACAAGACTACTTTGCAAATAGTTTTTAGGTAAATAAAATATCCGATACGATTGGGGTTTTGAATTTGAAATAAAGAGGGGTATTTGTACAAAGCAAAACTAGGTTTTTCCGAAATAGTTCAGACAAACAATGCAAGATGATGGCGATGCAATGCACAAAAACAACGCGATTTTCTAGTAGTGGTTTTGCGGGATGCCACATCCCTCCCCACCTCTGGCCTCTCCCAGATCTCCCCAGAGGCCCTGCCTCGCCTCCCCTCTTCCCCCTCTTTCTCCACTGCCGCCATACCCCGACGCCGGCCACCACCATCGGCTCGCTCTAGCACACACCAATCCAGGAGGCGGACGAGGAGCTAGGGTTGTCGAGGAAGCCTGCAGCGTTCCTCTGCTTCGCCTCGACGATCCGGGAGGAGGAGCCCGACCCGAGTACCGCTACCACCCGCAAACCCTAGCCGCTTGGCCAGCCCGCCACGATCGTGGCCTCCCCGAGCCTCGTCGACCACGCCATCGCCTCATGGTGAGTCCCCGAGCCTCCCGACATGCCCCCCCTTCGCCGCCCGGCGGCGTGCGTTCCGTCAGCGCACTGCGTGCCGGCGACCGCCCGCTGCACTTGCATCGCAGATCTCTAGCTAGTCGCGACCTTCGTCATCAAGCGCACACACCGCAGCAGTAGCTGCCGCTAGCGCGCCAGAGGGCAGGTTCGAGCCCCCGCAGCTGTCCGGCGGACGCGTGTTCGATGACAAGGTTCGAGAAGAGGAACAGGACTCGGGGCCTTTTTTCCCAAAACCCCTCAACCTTTTTCTTTCGAACCCGCACCTCATTGCCCCACCTGCTGCCTCTGTCTTTTGCGAAAAGGCTCGTCAAACGTTGTAATCAACCCGGTCCCCAAACCAGCCCACGTGTCCCCTCTCGCCTCAGCCAACACCTGGCCCCACCTGGTCGTGACTATGGGTAGCTTTGGGTGACAAAAGTCCGCAACCCTTTCCAATTCCAAATTCAAATGTTTTTAAATCTGTTTAAATATGAATTAAATTATAACTTTCAAATGGTTTAGATTTTGAATTCAAACCTAATATGAAAAATGTTTAGTTTTTGAATGTTAATTCAAATCTTTAATCAAATATTTTCAGAATTAATTTAATTAGTCAACCTTTGACTTTGACCCTATTTATTAATTTTTGCTATAAAATAAAATTAAATTCATAATTCCAAATAATACAAATAATATATGTTTTTGAATCAGAAAAATGTGAGGAATTAAAATAGGCCATTCAAAATATTATTTGGACACTTTAAATTTCAAGTTGAATTAAATTACAACAAAATGCCCCTGGACCTTAATAAATTAATATCTTTTGTTTTATAACTCCGAATTTGACAAATGATATGTCTAAAATGATCAGCTCGACGAGATCTTTCTGTTTATGCTATCCATGACTTTAATTGCAGCATGCATCATATAAATATAGAGTATACAGCAACTATTATGACAATAAAATGTGACCAAAACCCAATAAAATGTTATTTCTTGTATTCTACACCTCACCCATGCCATGCTACATTATTGCCATGCAACTTGTGCATCATTCATCATGGCATGATTGTTTGCTTGTCGCATTTTATTCATATGCTTGCGCACTTTATTTATATTGGCCCTTGTTTGTTTGGTTCTTCTTGAACCGAGCGGGGGATATATCAGAGAACCAGAGCACTACCTGATCCGTCTCTCGCTTCAACTGAGTTGCCAGGCAAGCACTATCACATGCTTGAATACATACAGTACCTATTGCCTCTATCTTATTCTTGCATCATTGAGTCGCGATTGCATTAAACTGAATCCCAAGTATTGCATAGCCTTTACATTTAAACCCCACCAAGCTTGTTCCTCCGTCCCATGAGCCATTACTAGAGTTGTTTGAGCCATGCAGTCTTAGAACAACATGTGTAGGGTATGTGAGAGTCGATGGATAACGAGGTATCTAAACAACTTAACTTTGAGTAGTAATGGGATAACTAATGAAAGTGGCACCGGTGGGCAATATCTGCTATTTGGTTTTCCCGCTCACTTGTGTCCGTAAGACCCCGAGTACTTGATTCTGCTCCAAGAATATTCGCGCTATCCACATCCGGGAGGCTTATGGGACCCCCACAGGCGAGCTTGATTCATTCTTATTTCTTGAGGCCACAAACTAGTTTGAGGTTTTATTTACGATCCTGTACTTATGCCATGCTCGCTTTATTTAAGATTGTGCGAGGAGCACCTATCGCTATTTAGGTAAGCGGTGTTTTCGCTGTATCGACAAGCCCACCACATTTTCGGGTTCCCTCGTTTCTGACCAATGGCAAACCTTGAGTCCGTCTCAAGTCGCCTAACCGTTGCGGGTAGCTTAATGGGGTGGCCCTGAAATATTTCCGAATCTGTGATTGCTTTGTCGTGAAGGCCTCGTTGGGTTTTGATTTGGTTTTTCCGAGGTTGATCGAGTGTGTGTTGCTATTTGTGCACCTGCGGGTAAAACTTTCAAAGCCGTGTCATGTTATGGACGACTTGGAGCACAGTTTCTCGATCATAGACAAGCATAACTAAAGTATCGCTTTTAATTTGACTAAGTAATTGACTAGTAAATAGTGCAACACTCATGGAATGGTTAATAAAATTGCCAACGGAAGGGGGGTTGTTCGTCCGCTTCCTCGTTGGTAAGCGAGGAGGAGGATGGATCTGTGGATTTTATTGTTAAAACTGTCGTCAATAACTCACGGACATCCGTCTATCTTTGGTTAGGCGGATGGTTAGCGTTTATCTATAGAACTTTTAGGGTTTATCTTTCGCTGCAATTGCGTCACCCCAGGTTGTGTCCCCTTTAGAGGCATAAAGACTTGTTGAGTACCCTTAGGGTCTCACACGATAAATTATTGGTTCAGATGAACAGGTACACTCGCAGGACGGATACTGGGTGGAAGAGGCTGATGATGTGGGCAATGATCGTTCGGTGTAGAGATTCCGGGAACGGGGATCCGTGAGATCTGTGGGCGGGATGTGCTTATTTCTGTGGCATCTTATGCCGATTTGCTTCTTATCCGTACTCGGACTTTGTTCTGCCTCGCTTGATGCTCGGCGTGTGATGTATGAGGAAATATCCTAAAATATTATATTTATCTAGGTCATTTGAATCTTGCCGTATGGCGTTGCTATATTTCCTTTCTTTCTAGATGGAATGGCTCTGATGTACTTTTGTATGGTGGCTTGCATACATACTCATTTGTGTATGTAGTTGATCCCTTCGCCGATTACGCCCGCTTGACAGTCCCGATGGATTGGAAGTGGTTGGGACGGCCGAAAGGTTTACCCGTGAGTGGCTTTTGGGCCCCACCGTACTATTTCAACCACTACCGTTCATCCAGGCTTGTATCTAGGAGCGTAATTCACCGAGGTAGTTACAAGCTGCAGCCTGAGTTGATCTTCTAGGTTGTCTACTGGTTTTCATATTAACTTGCTTGGCAGTTGAATTTCTTTCGGGGCCTTTTTTTCTTGATAGCACCCTTTAATCAAGAAGAATTCGTGTCTGCAGCTATATTGGAACACCAAAACTTACATCACACTTCTGCCAAGATTGAACAAACCCCTTTAACTCAGAGTGCAGACCTAATGGAAATTGGCAAAGGGAAATTAGAGCGAAGTCCAGCTCAAATCTCTCTTAGTCAAATTCTGACATAGTGACATAGAGAAGTTAGGACAAAATGAGAGAATGCTGACAATTCATGTGTTGCAAGGTAACATAAAAGTGGGGATTAAATTAGTAATAAAGTGTTGATTAAAGCAACATCATTTTAAATTCAATACTTAGCATGCCTGTACACTTGGTAAGCGCCAATTTTACACAACACGTTAAAAGTGGGGATTAAATTAGTAAGAAAGTGTTAATTAAAGCAACATCATTTTAAATTCGATACTTAGCATGTCTGTACACTTGGTAAGCGCCAATTTTACACAACACGTGAAGTTCAGTCTAGGTAAAAAACAAATTTCCTCGAGTCTGCATTGCCTTGTGCTTAGCAATTGAAAATATTTATAGAACTACGCATCCAGGGCCCAGACACTCTTTCCTTTCATTCTTTTAAAAATCAGGTGTCTTTCCTTTCATTCTTTTAAAAATCAGGTGTTCCAAACAATCCAGAAATCCAATCACGTAACCACAAACCTAACTATAATCATTAGGAGTGAGTCAGTTCGGTTATTACTTCAGATCGATTGTAGTACACTGTCATTTAACAACGATGTCAGAGGAAATTAAGTTCCGCTGTCCAACAATTCAATATATTTATAGAGCTCTGCGCTCCTTCCACGTATGTTCCTAATTATCAAGCAATTCAAATACGCAACCGCACACCCAATTATAATTAGAAATCCTCGCTTGTCACAGATTGCACAAGTTTTTTTGTCAGCAAGTGTCTAATTGGTCCACGCCAATTAGCAGCAAGTCAGCCAGAGCATTACTTGAGACCAAAATCTAGGGCAGGACCATGGAGTGATGCAAATCCTAGAGGCAGAGGCAGCGGACAATAATTTGGTACTGCACCAACAACCCAAATCCTACCCTCCCGGGAGGACACCACTGCCGGCAGAATGGTCAAAAATAACCCTTTTTTAAAAGGATTTCCCAAAATGACCCATCTGGATAACTATTTCACTGGCACTAACCCTTTGGGTAACGCCTAACGGCAAGGCGCTACACTCTATAGTGTAGCGC
The DNA here is from genome assembly GCA_030063025.1 of Avena longiglumis. NCBI lineage: Eukaryota > Viridiplantae > Streptophyta > Magnoliopsida > Poales > Poaceae > Avena > Avena longiglumis. The sequence goes on along the minus strand of CP125976.1, from coordinate 74,205,062 downwards.
CTTTCAGCTAGACGCTATGCCCCCTGCCAGCGTGGCACCGCCTGACCCCTCCCTGGCCCCACCCGGCCGTGTGACGCCTAGGCGCTATGCCCAAAGTGTAGCACCTATCTTCTAGGAGCTATACTTTAATGTGTAGCGCCTAGCAGATAGGCGCTACACTTTGGGACTTAATCAGTAGCTCTCAGCCTCCCTCCTACCTCGACCCGTTCACTCCCAGCTCGACCCAGCCAAGAAGAACAGCAAGGAGGCGCCCCCTTCTCCCCCCTCGAATCTCTCACATTGGAAGCTTCATTTGGTGGATTTGTGCATCTCCCCAGCTGCTAGAGGTACCCTCCCTCATTCCCCTCCGTTTTGACCTCTTGAAATCTTTCATTTTGGTTGGACTTGACTTGAAACCCTAGAAATTTGATTTGGAGAGAAATGTTTGGAAATTTGTTAGATTCATTGGCCAATGTTGGGTATAAAGATGTGTATGAAGCATTTAGTTAGGTTTAGGGTTGTTGAAATGTCATTGTTTGGTTTATTGGAATGTTATGGCTAGGGTTAGGGTTAGGGTTTGCTTATGTAAGAGAGGGTGTTCTTGTTAGCTTTATGGTTTGGTAATGTGTCTAGTATATTTTTGTTTATCTTGTCATGGTTAGTTCATGAACATACTCTCCTATATGTTAGGGATGGCAAGAATTGTTCATGTGCATCATGTGGACAAGGATGCCTTTTTGAAAGGCAACATAGAACCGGACCAGGATGAGCTAGATATTGTGTTTGAGCGTAGTCCCACCTATGCCGAGGTCTTGGAGCAAGTGAGGATTGAATTGAAATGGATGGACCTATGTGATGTTGTTGAGTTGGAGGGAAGACATAATGTGGGTTTTGGAATGCATATCCGTTGGAAGACCATGCGTATCTTCTCCAAGGCTCGTTGGCTTGCATACAAGGAGGTGGTGGCCGAATCACTAGACAAGGCTCTTGAGCTATTTGCCACCAAGAAGGTTGATAGTTCATTGCCTTTGGACTTGAACCGTCGTGCCTCCCCATTGGATAGTAGGAGTCCTCCACCCTTGGATCAAGAGCTATGGATTGAACCTCCTTTGAGCCAAACACTGAGCCCGATTTCAAGACACCAAGACGAAGTGTTGGATGAGGACAATGATGATTGTGAGGGTGAAGATGATGATGATGTTGAACTCCACAACAACAATGTTGGTGATTTGGAGAAATATATCACTCAACATGACATGGACCGTGAATTCCCGTATTCTCGAGGCTATGCTTCGGACTCGGATGATGATGGTCTCGAAGAATAAGTTGAAGAGGAGGGGTTCACGGATAGAGAGGCCGAAATCCACCATACCTTATTGGGACGGGACCATCGGGTGCCTTTGTTTCGTGATCTTAGTCTCGCGGATGAAGCCACGGTTGATGGTGGCAAAGGCATAGTGCTTGGACCAAGGAGAAGTTCTTACCGGGATGGCAATGAAGTGAATAATGTCTTTTGCAAAGGATTAAGGTTTAAGACCTTGTTGGAATTTAAGCAATGGATAAAGGACTTCTCAGTGAAGCGTCATCGTCCTTACACAGTCGTGCACTCGGACATCAAGAAGCGTTACACGGTGAAGTGCGAGGAGGAAGGATGTCTTTGGATTATGCGTGCTAGACCATTCAAGGGAGGTCCCGATTGGCACATATCTAGTTGCGTATCAACTCACATGTGCCGAGGCCCGGTGGTGGATGGCAAGGATGCAAAGCATGAGCACCGGCAACTCACCTCCGAGTTCCTCGCTTATAGGCTTTCCAATGACATTGCGTCGTTTCCAATAATGAGAATCAAGCAGGTCATGGAGTTTGTGAAATCCCTATTTCACTATGAGGTGAAGTATGGGAAGGCATGGAATGCTAAGAAAGCCGCATTCAAGATGTACGGTTATTGGGAGGAATCTTATAACCGAATCCCAAGGTTATTGGGAGCGATGGCCGATGCTAACCCGGGCATGGTTCATGTGGTTGAACCTTTGGGGAACAGGACAAGGATTGTAAACGGAAGAACCGTTCGAGTTTTTGGCCGTGCATTTTGGGCTTTCGAGCAATGTGTTCAGGCATTTGAACATTGTAGGCCGGTTATCTTCGTTGATGGCACCTTTATGACCGGTCAATTCAAGGGCACTATCTTGATTGCAATAGCCAATGATGCCAACAACCGGTTGATTCCTTTGGCCTTTGCTTTGGTAGAGGTGGAAAACAATGATAATTGGGAGTGGTTCTTCCATCTTTTAAGAACCAAGATATTAACCCCTCATAGGGAAATATGTGTCATCTCGGACCGTCATCAAGAAATTCTTAAAGCGGTGGACCAACATATTCCCGGGCATGCTCCGTTGCACCATCATGGTGCATGAGACACTTTTTTTCAAACTTCTATAGGGCATGCTCCGATTGCACTGTCAAGAAATCCGAAGACTACTTTTCCGATAGTTGGGGAAATAAGTTCTTCATGTGTGCCAACTACAATCGCTCTCCCGAGCGTAGTCGCAACCCATACGACACTCCACGGGTATGCTCAAAGATTTTTAGTTCTTCATGTGTCCCAAACTATTCCATATCATATCCTCTAACATGCACTATTTTCTTATAGTCTCCCCCTCCGGTATGCAGGTACTACACTTGGATAGATCTTGAGCAACCTCAATCCAACAAGGCTATCCAAGAGATCGATTTTTCCATAAGAAGAAGGCGCTACCACGAAGGGCTGGGTGATGAGGAGATGGCGAAGAAGCGCAAGGAACGTAATGACGAGCTCCGCAAGAAAGAGGAGGAAGAGGAGTGCCAAGCTAAGGAGGCTCGTGCTGCAGAGAGGGAAATGCTTCGTCGAGCGGCGTGGCGTTCCATGGAGGAAGAGGAAGAGAAGAAGAGGAAGGGCAAAGGGACTATCCTTTAGACTTGTAGACGGAGCCTCGTAGCCTATTGAGCATGTTGACAATGTTGTGAACTTTGAGCACTATCGAACTATTAGTATGTAAAGCCCCTTAAGGGCATGAACACCATGTTTGAGATGCTTCTATTCGAGTATGTCATGAACTGCTATCCCTCGTATTTTATTTGACTTGTGTCATATTTGTCTTGTGTCAGTCTCAAAACAGGGAAATGTCTGAGCTGAACACAGTTTCAAGGCATAGTGCCTGTCTGCTAGGCGCTACACAACCATAGCGCCTGTCTGCTAGGCGTTATGCTAGCAGATTCCGTTTGATCCAGAAATAACAAGAGCATACTGAGAGCAAACCGAGAGTTCGCTAGCGGGAAAAAACTCTAAGTCAGAGTGTAGCGCCTATCTGCTAGGCGCAAACCGAGAGTTCGCTGGCGGGGGAAAACTCTAAGTCAGAGTGTAGCGCCTATCTGCTAGGCGCTACACCTTAGAGCATAGCGCCTAGCAGAGTTAATAGCATAAAACCACCACTTTACGGGCTAAATTTACTGATTGATACCACTTTACGGAAAGGATACAAAAAACCACCACAAAATTCGTTAATTGTCTCAAAAAACACCAATTCTTCACTAAACTCGAATTGACGCTGGTTCTGACGGGTCGGGCCCACCTGCAGAGGCCACGTGGATCCCCTTTGATGGCTCCCGACACGCCCGTTACCGCCGTTAACGGCGCGTGGCCCCCACCGCCGTCCACCGTGGATAAGGGTCGTCATCTCGGCCCTTGCTCGATCCGTTCTTGTGTCGATGCTTACTCGCCGTCCATTCGCCGCCACCGTCGTCCGTGTCGCCGCACCATCCGTTCGCTCGCCGCCATGCCCAGGCATAGCGGATCTTCGTCGAGCACCTCCGGATTGTTGGTAAGTATGGATTACTCGGTTAGGGTTCATCGAAGAAGATTTGGGAATTTGCTCGATTTAGCTCGATTTAACTCTTTGCTGACTCAATTAATTCATCGTGAAGGACATGTTCCCCGGACTTTGCTCGGGAACCATGGATGATCCCAATTTCTGCGGCATAGATGTGGTTCCGACGTGCTGCCACTCACAAACTTGCACCGCAAGTGTGTGGCTTTTGAAGGAATGTACACGGGAAGGAAATTCTATCGTGTCAAATTGAGAATGTAAGTCTGTCATGTACTTTTATTTACTTTGGAAATTGCAAATGTTTAGATTAGAATGTTGTCGGATATGCAATAGTTGATTATAGCAACTAGAGTTAGCAACTATGATTCAAACAATGTACTTGTGCATGCAGAGTGTGCGATTAGTAGTATGCTTCAGATATATCAACTATGTGCAATATGATTTAGATATAGCAACTATGATTCAGAGAATGTACTTGTGATTGAGATGATTGAGATAATGTACATGTGTTTAGTGTAGCATGTGTAGCCTGTAATTAGTAACGGTCATGAACTATGGTCGTGTAATTAGTTATAGCAACTATGGCGTGTAATTAATAATATACTTGTGCACATGTATTCAGATATAGCAACTATGATTCATATGATTTAGTGTAGCATGTGTAATTAGTTAGCTCTAGAGTGTGCATACAGTGATGAACTATGGCTTATTTGCACAATGGAGAACTGTGGCTTCCGTCTTGGGTAGATGAAGAGTGGCCCGACAGCCTAAAGGATGCCCTGCAGAAGTCATGGGCAATGTACTATGAGTGCAAATCTGCGCCATTGAAGAGAGGGATCATAGTTCCAACATGGTGAAGGATCATTGAAGAGAAGGACAAGATAGAGAAAAATATGCAGATCATGTTGCTAGTTTACGCAAGTGGGTTGATGATCTTGAGAGGAGAGCTTTAGCGAAAATATGCGCAGGATTCTGATGAGGACAGTGAGAGTCAGAGTGTTGCCCAGATGGAGAAGCATTTAGAAGCTTTGAATCATGAAATTGATGTTCTCAAGAATGCTAAGGAAGAAATGAAAAATCTTCTTAGATCCCAGGCAGATGTGTTCAAGGGTAAGCAGAACAAGTGGCAGCTGGAAAGAGATGGCCTCATGGAAGAAAACAAGAAGTCGATATTGGAAAAGATGGCCTCATGGAAGAAAACAAGCATTGGTGAAGGATAGAGATGGCCATAAGGAAGAAAAGAAGAAGTTGGAGTACACTGTCTTTGATATGTTCCAACACTGTGATGGTCTGAAGGAGAAGTTGAAGAAAATCAAAGAAGTTTGTGATGAGTAATGTAGTTATCATGTTCTAGTTGGCATGATGTGCATGTTTATGTATTTGTGTAATTGAACCCTTTATGTGGGTGGTCATGTATGTTGAACCTCTAGGTTGAACCTGTATGTTGATCCTTCTATGTGCTAGCAAAATGGTTATCCTTTAGTTGGAAATTGTTATTCACAAATAAGTTTGAAATGGTTATTCTTTAGGGTTGTCGAGAACCCCCGAAGGGTCACAACCTATCTAGAGAAATATTACTATATATTCTTTAGGGTTGTCGAGAACCCCCGAAGGGTCTCGACAACCTATCTAGAGCAATATTACTATATATTCTTTAGGGTTGTCGAGAACCCCCGAAGGGTCTCGACAACCTATCTAGAGCAATATTACTATATATTCTTTAGGGTTGTCGAGAACCCCCGAAGGGTCTCGACAACCTATCTAGAGCAATGTGCTATCAATATTAAACTTAGCCAACTCAAACAATGATGCACACATAGTCTTAAACATTTTGAACATAGTCTTAAACATAGTGTATTACAACCCACATAGTCTTAAACACTATTACACAAATATTGTCCAACACATAGTTTGGAATTAATTCAGCACATAGCCACAGATGCATGAACATAGTCTTCCAACACACAGAATATATTTTAGCATATAGCAGACAGTTGAACATATAAACGTCTCGATCAAGCACAAAGCTCATTCTTCTTGCTTGGAGATCACTCTTCTTGGCCTTATTAGCTGTTGTGCTTACCAAGACCGAGATAGCCCCGCATCCTAGATGTTAGCTTTGGTTGCCTTTTACCGATTGCATCTGCTGCATACCTAGGTGCATTGAAGGGCCTGTTTAGTACCACTTCTTGTTGCTGCACTTGTTGTAGGTCTAGATGGTGTTGGAGAAGGAGCGAGATGGCCTACTAGTTGGTGTTGGAGTGGGAGCAGTTGCAGCACTTGTTGTAGGCCCAGATCTGTTGGAGAAGAAGCGAGATGGCCTACTAGTTGGTGTTGGAGTGGGGCAGTTCTGACACTTGTTGTAGGCCTAGATCTTTGTTGGAGAAGGAGCAGTTGTAGCAGAGTTGGCCTTGTTGCAGCACTTGTTCTAGGCCTAGTCTGCACTTGTAGCACCGAGCTCTCCTCACCATGAGTGTTGGGCATTCTGAACATAAACATTAGTGTTTGAATCATGCTAGATGGCACATTACAAAGTGAGGTACCACTAAACATTAGTGTTTGAATCATGCCAGGTACCACATTACCTGGTGACTAACTTTTCTTATTTGTAGCTCAGGCCTCAATGGCACATTGCAATTTGTATACATGTGCCCTACTAGCCTGCAGTTGCTGCAAGTGATAGAAGACATCCTAGATGAATCTCTAGGTGATGGCACCTCAAATTTCCCTTTCCTCCTTACAGTCTGTTTTCTCCCAGGTTTTTCTCTAAAGACAGGTGGGTCAATATCCGTGTATGTCTTATTCGGTCAAGAGGTCCGTGCATCGGGTATATGGTGTAGTAGAGGCTTTTTGTATACATTTTTCTTGAAGAAGTCATCAACATAGTCTTCTGGATGCTGCTATAGTTTCATGATTGCTGCCACAGCATGATTGCAAGGAATGCCAGTGAGGTCCCACTTCCTGCAAGTACATGTCCTCTTGATCAAGTTCACTGCAAGCACTCTGCCATTCTTTGGTGACTTACCAAAGGCCAACTTCACATAGTTTGGTGAGCATTCTCTTGACCATCTTTTGGACTCCTCTAATTTCTCACAGAGAATGGATGGATCTCCCATCCTTGCTTCTACTACTTTCTTGTACCACTATACTTGACCATAAGCTTGTCCCTTATACCTTCAAGCATTGTCCTAATTGGCTTGTTCCTCACATTTAGAATCATTTTGTTGAAGACTTCACTGATGTTGTTGACAACTAGATCAGTTTTGATTGTGTCAAGCAGATGTCGCCCAAGCCTCGGTGGTATCTTCACCAGTTGTATGCCTCCTCACAATCTGCTTTTAGAGCTTCCATTGCCGTTCAAATCCATTCTTGGTGTATGAGTAACTAGCAGCATCCATGTGCTTCTTGAGCTCAAGACCTCAAAACCGGATCGAAATTGGCATAAATATGCCTAAGACAATACCTTTGAGGTGAGTTTGGAAAAACTTGAGAGATAGCTTTGAGAAGCCCTAAACAAGTGAAAAGAGGAAATGAATATTAATTAATTAGGGCCTAATGGTTGTGTCAATGCCATATCTTATGAAAACAATGGATACAAACCTTACCTATCCGAGATTATAGTGTAAGTACCAAACTTGCTGGACTCTCCAATGCAATATCTTAGTCGTGTCAAAACCACAACCAACTAGTTGTTTCCTCCTTATCAACTACACCAAATGCAATGGGGAAAATGTTGTTGTTTCCATCCCTACCGATTGCAGCAAGGATCATTGTCCTGTGGCGGTTTGATAAAACAACCATCTACCCCTATGGATACAAGATAAAAATCGGTGGGCTACAACAAAACAATGAATGGATACAAGAGAGTGAATGGATACAGAGACGGTGCATGGACACATACCTATGAATGGCCTACAACCATTTAGAAAACCCTGCAGAGAAGCACTAAGACAGATAAAGAGCCCATGGAATCTTGGGTTTGGGCTAGGGTGCTCAACTAGCTGTTTTGTTGTCACAACACATCTACTACCTGGATTTGTATCTAAAATAGCTTGCAAATAATCCCTTATCCTGGTATATTGTGCCTTCTGATCACCCATGACAGCAGCAAATGCCTACTTCCTAGCTCTGTATGCTTTGTTCTTTGTCACTTCCACTCCATACTTCTGTTTGGCATTGTCAATCAGGGTATCAACACATGTATTAGGGTCAGTTCTAATTGCTTGCTCAGATTGGGCAGCAAGCCAGCCAATAGTCACTTTTGTGTTCTCACCATGAGGTATGCATGTGTGTTGGGGCATGAATTTCCTTATGCAAAATGTCTTCTCATGGGCAATCTTGGAGGCAGTGATAAAGAATTTACAACCTTTTTTCTTGTCTTCTTTAGTGCACCAAGCAATTATTCTATCACTACAATTCATGTGATAATGGAAGTTTCTAAGTTGGGCTATGTGGTAACTCCTAAGTGTCGCTACGAATTGGTACACATCATTGAAGCACAACTTAATGCAAATTGCCGATGAGGGTCACCCTATCTGGATCATACCAAATTCTTTTCTTGACCTCTTTAACTTCCTCTTCTTTCAGATCAGATTGAATTTAGGTACATGCCATCATCATCACTGCTCCAACATCTGGCTGCGTCCTCATCACCGGATGGTAGAAAATCTTCCATTTCGGTTCCTCTAACTCATGGTGAGATCTTCTTGTTGGACCCGGCTTGATGGCTTCATTTTTGGGAGGAAACAATCGGCTCTTCCCATCCTTGTCAACCTCTTCTAGCTCAAACATTTCCTCCACATCAAGATCCCTTCAAAGTGCGAAAGGGATCGCCTTGCTTCCTCCGATGCTCCATCTTCCCGAGGATGACCATATGCTCGTGGCCTAATGCTTGCTCCTTTTCTTTCTCTTCAATTCGCCTATATACCGCAATTCCTCCACATCAAGATCCCTTCAAAGTTCGAAGGATCATCTCTTTGCTTCCTCCGATGCTCCATCTTCTTGAGGATGTCTCCATGCTCGAGCCTAATGCTTGCTCCTTTTTCTTTCTCTTCAATTCCTGTATGTCGCAATTCCTCCATGATCGACTGTTGTGGTCCTCAGGGTTAACCTGACAAGGATAGAAGAAATCATCATCTTCTGACACCACCTCATCTTCTGACACCACATCAACAGGGATAGGGATAGGTCCTATTGCCTTTTGAAAGTTCGAGCTCTGTTGGGTGCCCAAGAACAACACATCTGACATGTCCATAGCTACAGGAAAAAATTCATCATCATCACCAGAAGTGTAATTCACTCTGCATCACAATTGAAAATATCAGGATCATTCAAGATTACCTCAACATCATCAATGTTAACATATGATGGCGGATAGAATCTTTTTTAGTACGGTGATATTCAAAGACCGCCTCCTCATATATGTCAATCATGGCATTTACAGGTCATGCTAGAAATGAGCTCCATTCCATTCTTCCTTTTCCCTTCTCTTTAACATACTACATGTTGTCTCCTATCCCATAACCATAACCTTCTATCAATGCTAACAAATTAAGCTTTGGTTATGTCGATCAAGATAAGGTTCTTTCCAGTTGTCCTCACCGGAAAGTTGAATCTAATCTCCCAAACATCATCATCTAGGCTGTCATAATTAAATAAACAATGATTAGGTAACTAGTTGCTAAACATCACATCAATATTATCTCTTCGTTAAATTGCGACTTTGTTTAGTTAACAACTAATAAAACTACCTAAAATTTGTCCTAAAATTGCACTAGTGATAGCAATAAATTCATCTACTACTAATTTGTCCTAAAATTGCACTAGTGATAGCAATAAATTAATCTACTACTAATTTTTCCTAAAATTGCTGAACTAAATATTCTAAATTTAATCATCGATCACAGTCTCAACAATAACCTATATTTCTAAATCTAAGCACATATGGTAGATCTTACGAATGGATCGAGCTTTTGAAGGAACTTACTCTACACCGAAGGAGGGAGCCCAACGGTGACTGATTTTCGGTATGGCGGCGATCACCGCTGCGCTAGTGCAGAAATGACCTAGCCTCACGACAATGTCGCCGCCGCATCGGCGGCGAATCATCACGGAGAAGCCTCAACAGATCTTGCCACCGCACCCCACGGACGGAGCACAAGGTGGTGGAACGGGATCGGAGCTTGCCAGTGGTCGCCGCCGCCATCCGCCGCCGCTTGCCGGGGTCGCCGCCATCGCAGTACAAGAGGGAGGGAGGCATGGGAACTGTCTCAACCCTATCTCGTTCTTCCTTTTCCTCCGACAAGCGGACGGCGGTGGGCCCACGCGCCGTTAACGGCGTAAGCGTGGGGGAGCCGTCAAAGGGGAGCCACGTGGCCTCTGCAGGTGGGCCCGACCCGTCAGAACCAGCGTCAATTCGAGTTTAGTGAAGAATTGGTGTTTTTTGAGACAATCAACGAATTTTGTGGTGGTTTTTTGTATCCTTTCTGTAAAGTGGTATCAATCAGTAAATTTAGCCCGTAAAGTGGTGGTTTTATGCTATTAACTCCGCCTAGCAGATAGGCGCTACACTCTGACTTAGAGTTTTCCCCCGCCAGCGAACTCTCGGTTTGCTCTCAGTATGCTCCTATTAGTTTTGGGGCAAACGAAATCTGCTAGCATAGCGCCTAGCAGAAAGGCGCTACACACCATAGCGCTACACACCATATACTCAAATCTAGTGCACATATACTCAAACAACTATAACATATACTCAAACAACATCAACACATAGCGCCTAGCAGATAGGCGCTGCACTCTGACTTAGAGTTTTCCCCCGCCAGCGAACTCTCGAGTTTGCTCTCAGTATGCTCCTGTTAGTTTTGGGGCAAACGAAATCTGCTAGAATAGCGCCTAGCAGAAAGGCGCTACACACCATATACTCAAACCTAGTGCACATATACTCAAACAACATCAACATAGTGGCATACATCAACATAGTCTTAAACAACATCAACATAGTGCCATACATCAACCCATACATAGTCCCAAACCTAGTGCATCGTCATCAACATTGTGCCATACATGACCTACTACCGTCCACGCGTCCTTGGGCCTCGGCCCCTCCTTGGAGGTATCTTCTTTGTCACCTCCTCTTCTTCTTGCGACTCGTCTTCATCATCATACCGTAGGCCTCTCGTCCTCCTAGTCGCTATTGACCTTCATGGCGGCTCGTCCTCGACAACATTGGCCTTTCCCTTGTTGCGGAAGTCGTCCGACGTCCATCGATTGAACTGTTTCCGTGGCTTCAGCTGGTATGCGGAATGAATCCGATACTCCTCCTCCGTCTCATTCTCCATATGAGGCAGCTACATGTAAGATTGTATGGCTATGATAAATGCATGGGAAACAGAAAGCACTAAATACATGTAAGGTTGTCCCATACCTCATCTTCCGAACGAATCGCCGAAGTGGTGTCATCCTCAACATCATCCTGAAGATGGGCCGACGGATCAGTAGTCGACTTGGACCTAGAACCGGACGGGGTTGTGTACTCGGGATCGCGGCAACCTAGCAGGTTAGATAACCGAAGCATCTTTTGGGCCGAGCGCTGTAACAAATAACAACATAAGTCAAAACAAGAACATGCCTATCTTGAGGAAGTCTCGCATCCATACCTTAAGGAAGCCTCATATCATGCATTTCCCCTTTTTCTCCTTAGGGGCAGCTAAAAGAATCGCCTCGGCATCGTCGGCATATTTCTTTACCTCCGTTCGCTACAGAGTCAAGAACAAGAACATGTTAGGCAAGAAAGAGATGAGAGTGCAAGGAAAGTAATGCAAAGGCAACGATAACTTTACCGCAAAGTTGAGTGAGGAAGAAAGCGGGATGTCGGTCCCCTCCCTGACCTGCCGGTTGTACTGAGTGTAGGCAAGGTCATCGAACTGGACTGGCTCATCCAATATTTCTTCCTCATAGGAAGGCGGGCAAATGGAGACATGAGTACTAGAAAGAAACCAATGGATGTAGTTGTTAAATGCAATTGGGCAATGAGCTCTTACACTATTCCATTCCGTTCGTCGAGCATTATCCACACAAATGAGGAACTCCATGACGTGCCTCCTATGATGATGATCCAAATTCTTGATCTTCCTCTGCCTATTTCTGAATAACAACAAAGAACCATGTTAGTACCATCCAAAGCAATTGAGCACAAGTTCTCATGCTAACTAACCGATGAAGCTCCTTGTCGGTGTCCTTCCACACAGGAGGGTTGCACTGAAACAACCCGAACTGCCTCATCACCCGTTGTGGCATATGAAACTCAACCGCTCAATTGCAAATCAATGGGCGGCACATGAGCCAGAGAGATTGTTCCTCCAAGCACTTCGGGTTAATATCAAACCCGGGAGCAACACCGAGCTCGTCCCCACAACCATAAGTCTCCCACTCCACCTGCAACATATCATAAGAACGTGTTTGGTATCGATTTTGACTCGTGAAGTAAATATTATGGGTAGTGACGTATAGACAAACATCTACCTTCTCGGGCGTAATCGCATCGAACTCGTTCATGTACTTGAGGTAAATGGCATCGACATCGCTTGTCATCTCTGATACCATGTCCCACTTGTAATCCCAAGTCGGGAGGCGTAGAGGGTTTCTATTATACTCTGGCCAAGGATAGTGGCCCACCTCTTTGGGACGCCCAAATGGTAAGCGTTCCCAGCTCCATATCGAGAGAAGAACCATAGCACCACCTATTCCGGCATTTTGGCCCGCCCTACGACAGGCATAGTCTAGCTACAAGTGAACAAAAAAGAGGTCAGGCATAGCATATGTGTGGACTCGACATATACAAATGAATGTAGAGTGCACAGGTGATTACCTGTCGGTACAAGTAGGAAAGAGCCACCGAACCCCAGCTGATATTGCTATCCCAGTTTGCTAGTGCCTTCAGCCACATCCACTGAGCGGTCCTACCTCCCCTTTCCGCAAACAGAGTCCTAGAAAGGACATACCACACGTACACACGAGCATGTGTCTCGATCACCTCAACCTCGGCGGGATAAAGGCATTCCGCAAAGTTGTCCACGATCCACACATATGCCGCGCCTGCTGGGACTCTATCTTTGCTCTTATCTTCAAGTTCTTCAGGAGCCATGCCAATAAGTAGCTGCATCGCATTGCGCCACCCATCGGAATCTGTGCTCATACAGAGAGGCTCCCTCGCGATAGGAAGTCCAAAGATCATAGAAACATCCTGAAGAGTAGGAGTGATCTCGCCGGTCCGGAGGTGGAAAGTGTGCGTCTCCGGCCTCCACCGGTCGACAAGTGTGGTGATAGCAGCCGCGTTGAGGTTTGGCGTCGACCGGATCACAAGTGTGATGAAAGGAAGGAGGCCTAGCCGCTTGATGTACTCGGTGTACCGCTCTTCGTACGACATGTCATTCGAAGACGCGCCATGAGACTGAAGCTTGAGGGGACGAAGCCTCTGCATACATACAAGATCGAACATTATGCTTTTTTCCAACACAATTGAATCAATAGAAAAATAAAAACAAAGAAGTTCAACCATGGTTTTATTACCATATGCTTCTCCGCCATCAAGTATGCCCGGTGTTCATGATCATAGTAATCCTCAAGTAGCCACACCATCCTACATATAGATTCCAAACATCAATAAAAATGTGTGTGGTATGTGGCCATTGTTTCAATTTATACAATAAACTACAAATAATATGGGAGCATATTATTCAAACATCCATACAAATCCATATACAACCATCATATACAATGCAAATCAACAACACACTTTCATTCCCCATCAAATACAACTAATATATAACTATCAAGTAACTAAAAACATGCACAAATAGGCCATATTATGAATCCAACTAGACCTAGGGTTTAAGGATAGTGTGCAAGATTTATTGGATGAAAGAGAGGGAAAAGGAGGGGACTACCTTGAGGGAAGGATGGGGGAGAAAATCCACGGTGAAATCCCTCAGATCTGTTGATTTTTGCTAGGGATTTGAGTGGGAGGGGAGAAGGGGGCAGCAGGGCGCCTCCTTGCTGTTCTTCCTGGCGTCTGGAGTGAATGGGAGGGGTAGGGAGGGGGCTTGGGCGCGACAGGTTAAGTCCCAAAGTGTAGCGCCTATCTGCTAGGCGCTACACATTAGAGCATAGCGCCTAGCAGATAGGCGCTACACTTTGGGCATAGCGCCTGGGCGTTACTCGGCCCAGGCATAGCGTCTGGGCGTCACACGGCCGGGTGGGGCCAGACGGTGCCACGCTGGCAGGGGCATAGCGCCTAGCTGAAAGGCGCTACGCTCTATGTTGGGAGTTACCCAAAGGGTTAGTCCAGTGAAATAGTTTTCTAGATGGGTCAGTTTGTGAAATCCTTTTAAAAAGGGTTATTTTTGTCCATTCTGCCCACCACTGCCCTCCACTAACTCCCCACAACAGTCACACAATTCACGCACACCGCTCCCCCGGCGCCAACCGCTAAGCACCAGGCCGACACTTGTAAATCCCGCCCCCAAGAGGCAAACCCGCAACGTCAGCGGAGAGGGGAGGAGACATTTGTTACCACTCAAATATGGTACCTCGATCATGAGAAGCCTAGCAAATTTGTGTTTGCATACCGCTGCACCAAAAGGCAAAGAATTATTTGTGGAAGCTATTCTTCCCTACATGCCTTAGCTAGAATTCCTTGCAATCAGAACAAAAAAACACCATATCTAAATTCAAAATGTAAAAGGACGATATGGGAAAATTTTGAGCATGAATCAGAACCAAATAACTCACTTACCCAAGTTCCTCATGTAGATATTTCCAGATCAAATAACTCATCAACCAAATTTCCTTACAAATCCACTGCTGCAAGCATTGCTCAGCCCACTACATTTAGAACAAAAACTTCAAGAGCCGATACTTAACCTCTAACAGAACACATCATAATAATAAAATTTGCAGCATACCAATGTTCATATTATCCATCCTATGATGAGCCTGAATGTGAATTACATATCCGGTGCATAATTATTTATAATATAACAAATATTGAAAAAAGGCCAAATACCATGAAGTTTCCGCTGCCGGCCAGGTGCTCGCCAACGATATAGCCACTCCCCGTGGCCTTCCTACACCTGCTGCCTTCTATGCAAAAAAATCTGAACCATGTTGATCGAAATCTGGTGGAAATACCAAAATATAAAAATAGGGAGAGACCTACAAATCAAGGGAGCTGGGATTTCAAACGGAGCCCGTGAGGCAATCTTCTGGCACACCCAAGAATAAAAGATAAGAGATGTAAATAAATTCATATGCGCCAGAAATACAACATAACTATTTGCAATACAACAGATGCTGAGGAAAAAGGAAAAATACCAAATGTACTTCATGAAGTAGAACAAACAGGTTCCTTTCTGAACTTCACTTTCAACTTGTTTCTAGCACAAACGTACATGGAACTGCACACAAAGATCAAACAAAATCAGGTGCATAGGCTGGCCTTCCCTTTATCAAAGACTGATGAGAGAAAGAGAGAGATGCACCTGCAATTAGTGTACGTATTGCATCCTCGACGCAAGGGCGCCAACTATGTGGAAGAAGATGGCGAACCAAACCGTAGTATAGTCCTAGCACCTAGCACTGAAACATCCAACAAAACATAGGAATATTGTTCAACCTTCACGAGATTGAAGTGCATGGCTAAAAAAATCAGACTATTAGTGCTGTGGAGAAATCTGAACCAAAATTCACACAATTACTTGTAGAACATCAAAATCATGGCCTAATCTTATATCCAACTTCATATTCCATAACACACCAGAAACCAAAAGAATAGAGATAAATTACAACCCTAAACCAATATATTAGGGTCTAATCCTCTATAGAACTTCATCTAGTGGAGTTGCTCCGTTTTGTTACCCTGCAAGCAACTGTTGTAATCCTTCTTGCTGAATTTTTGCACCAAGATTGGATCCAGAGAGAGACATAACCTAGGAAGAGGGTCACTTGCTGGGATCGTCCTTGGTGACGATGAAGAGGCGGAGGAGTCCAGGCAGTCCATCACCACATATCGAAGAGGTGCAGGAGGGGTACAGCTCCATCGTCCAGCAGATCCTCCCGGCGATGGCACGAGCGGCGGGTTGTGTTACTCCTACCGTCCACCAACCGCTCTTCGGTGATAGCACGACGCCATCCACCAACCGCTCCTCCGGTTGCAGCACGGTGTACTTCTCCGTAGTCCCTTTTTCTGCCACTCCAACTTTCGGTCGGCCGCCCGCTGCCATCTCCACACAAGCAAGGCGCTTGAGGAGACCTTGGAGGTGAAGGAGGAGATGGAAGAGAGGACAAACGAGCTTGTGCTGGAGCAGGGGGGCAGGAACGGAGACAGAGAGCAACCACGGGAGGAAGTCAGCGGGGCGGAGGGGTTTAGGGAAGGAGACGAGAGGGAGGGGCTCGAGGGAGGAGACCGATTGGGTGGAGGCGGTTGCAGCAATTGGTGGGCGGCGGCTGCGGCGATTGGGCTTTAGGGTTTCTACCCGATATTTTTCACCTGCCCCTCTCACCTCCAGGCTCGCGTCGTTTCCTTCCCAAGAATTAATACAACTGGCGATGCCAAGCGGGGCCGAAGCCTTTTTAGAGAAGGATTGCAACCTTCTCGGCCCAGCGTGAGTGAGAAATCTGAATAAGGATGTGAACCACGAGAGTGTACGTAGCACACGATCAAATCCCTGTTGACAAGGGTAAAAATGACTAACCTGCAATCAATGCGCCAGATTCGCCTCAAGAAGCCCATCCGACGGCCCATAACGTCAAGCGCTTGTGGTTGCCCCATTGGGGTGCACCAATTACACCTTTAGATATGTTGTCTCTAATCCCATAGCCCCCTGTCTCTCTATTAGAGCTAGCAAATTGAGAAATGTTACATCTGATTCGGATAAAGTACGCTCTAAATTGTCCTTGTCATCTAAATTGATCCTTATATCCCATATATCATCATCCAGACTGCATATATTCAGAATAAGATAATTTAATTATCTATTTTTAGTATAAATCCCTAGCTAAAATGGATAAGAAAATGGCGATGGCAGATGAGATGGACGAAAATGACTTACTCAACGCCGCCTTCGAATGCATTGGTCCAACGGCTGCTTTGGGTAAGGTACTCCTTCCAACGCTTTGCCAAGGAAGCGGCGGCCAGCTTCTCCGGCGATGCAAACTTCGCCGTCGACGGATTAGAGCTACCGCACCGATCCACTTCCGCTGCAAGGAAGCCCGACACCTCGACTTTGTGCCCACCGCCGTCGTCTCCATCGCCATCTTCTCCGCCAGGTACGCCTCCAGCGTCCCTGCCGGCCGGAGATCTAGAGCCAGGCGAAATCGTCGCCGCCATGGCTCCAGTTCGCGCGCGGGAGAGGAAGTGTGCGAGCGTGGTCTAGTTTGACCCGTGTCGGAACAGGTGGTTAGGGTTCCAATCGCGCCGTTAACGGCCATCTTCCCGCAGCCGTCTGAGTGAGTCACGTCATCCTAACAGGTGGGACCATCATGTCAGTTTTGTCATTAGACCAACGTCTATCAGTGCTTTCTGAAACGAACCAAATCTGAACTGGTGGTTTTTTAAAACCCTAACGTAAAACGGTGGTTTTTTAAAACCCTAGCCTGTAATGTGCTGGGTTTTTTTATTTTTTCGGGACTGAGAAAAGGCGGCGGTTCAGCTGGCCGCCCGCGTAGACTAAACACTTCTATTTCTATGGTGAAAGAGTCTTTCACGTGCACGTCATGTGTTTATTTCAGGATTAGGAGAACAGATTACACATGAGAAACCAAACCTGCTATTGATGGTTTAGTTAACTTTTATGTGATTATTTGAAACTAGTGCGGATTATTAAAGGCTCATCGACCGACCAGATTTTAAAGTGCAAACAACCTGTGCTAGTGATGCCTTAATCTTTTGCTCAAGACCATCACAATGTGCCCCCTTGATAAACCTTGGTGCCGGCCAGCTAATGGTTGGATTAAACTCACAAATGAAATGATGGGTCTTTCAAAGTTGAGAACGGTACTAAGAGATGTTGATGGAATATATCGTCTTCTCAATCGCTTCTTGCCTTCATGCACTGATGCATTTGAAACAGAGCTGCTCGCATGTTCATAGGGTTTTGACTTTGCTCTTCACCAAAGCCAGCCGCCGATTTAGATTGAAACTGATTGCTTGCAACTTATTGTGGCAGTTAGTAACTCGATGCAAAATCGTTCTCTTTGTAAAAGTAGATTCTAGCAAATTTTGCTAAGTGCCTTCTTAAGGAGATTGAGGTTGACATGTTTGTAGCCCCGCCTGTTTAATAAAGATCTAGTTTTACTCAAAAAAAGGAGAACAAATTATGCATGTTAACATCGCCAGGTTTTATCCGTACACGTTATTTTTGATTGTAGTCCCTTTGATCTAGTTTTATCCCTAACACTGCTCCACGCTGCCGCGGTCGGTGGGGTTTGACGCCGCGGCCGGTAGATCTATGTCTCTATTTAGTTGACCACGCAAGTCTGTTCTCTGTTGAACATGAGCGAGCGAGTGGGTAAGATGTACAGAAAATACTGAGGTTATTTTTGCAAAATCTTTTCTTACCAAGTGGCTTTTTGCAAATTCTACAAGCCGACGTGGCCGCCAACCGGTCGTTTCGGATTGCTACCAAAAGGCCCACCCACGAAATAGTTAGTGTATCACGGAATGACGTTTTTGAAACCTTTTGCATGAGTTTGCTTCCACCAGACAAAGTTTTGTACCCGGCGTTAATACCTCGAGGATTGATCGGTTATAAAACTACGATGATCGCTTTTGTTGGTTCCGGAGAATGTTGCTTAGGAATCTTCCGCATGCTTTATTCCAACGGATTTTGATCATACTAAGATCTCTTTCCGCTAGCGACACAAAGCAGCAGGCCGCCAATTTTCAGTTCCTTTGTTTTCTTTAGCACTCTCCGGTAGTTTAAGAGTGTCTGAGTGTGAAGTCAGATGTTGTTTGATCGTGACCAGCTGGCTAAAGTGTGACAATGTGAGAGACGGAGTCTGGCTTTGCACTTCTATATAAAGCTCGGAGGCAAACTATGTGAACTGGTCTAGGTGTAGTCATATACTAGGACTACTATAGAAGGAGGCGCATTTAGTGGTTGGTAAATTGGAATGGTGACAGCTGACAGAGAGGAGACGAGGCTAATCTGGGATGGTTTGCCAAAGGTGTATCTTCTGAGTGACCAGACGCCAGCTGCACCTGCCACAAGTGACTTGTACTAGTATATCACTAGGGAAAGTGGACAGAAATCAGTGTCCATTTCTTGCCTTACTCGACTGATCTGCTTGTGGCTCTCTCACCGGCGTATAATCCGAGGCCTAACTACGCGCGCATGTCACATCCCCGCTAGGATTATGCGTGCTATAATCCCTGTCATCTTCCTCCTCGTACCCGCACCCAGTATCTCTCTCTCTCTCCCCCGTTGTCTCCTGCGCACACCTGCTCGTGAAAGGCGCCGTTTCATTTTGTCGGGCGCCGCTGTTACGTCTCAACGCGTGAAGAAGCCCTCCAGCCCGAGATCGATGGCGATGGAACGCCTCGTCCTGCTCATCTTCCTGTGCTACCTGTCCCCTCGATTTGCAGGTGCATGTAGCCTCTGATCTTTCTTCTCATACCTGCAGCCTCTCATCTTTCTTCTAATACGTTTGCTTTGCCTCTCTTCTTCTAGCAATTCCTTTCCGTCTTGTGCGTTTCTCCCATGGATTGGGACTGATTGGTGTCATTATGGCTCTGGCAGATGCGTATGATCCGGTGGATCCACTGGGGAACATCACCATCATTTGGGATTTTCTGGACATCGACACTACGTCCACGGTGCGCATACCTGCTTTGCTTGTGGGGGTTTTAGGATCGCCATTTTTTACTCTGTTCGTAAGCATCCCCAGGCGATGCACTTGGATAAAGATTCGACACATTTCACACCTACTGCAGCTACCAAGTTTCCATGATTCAACTTTTCCACGATTTTTTTCTCCGTGGGTGAAATCGTTTGATCTGTTCTCGTGAAATGCAATGCTCCGGACGGAAATCCCGATTTTTCGTCCACTGAAACTGCTTACAGATCAGTCGAATTCCTCTGTGCGCAGGTCATGGTGAGCATCCACAATTACCAGCTGTACCGCCACATCGAGCGCCCGGGTTGGCGGCTGGGGTGGACGTGGGCCGGGCACGAGATCATCGGGGACGTGACGGGCGCGGAGACGACGGAGCAGGGCAACTGCTCCGGCGTCCATTTCGACCCCCGCAAGCCTCCGCACTGCTGCGACAAGCGGCCCGTCATGGTGGACCTGCAGCCCGGCACGCCATACGACAAGCAGGTGGCCAACTGCTGCCGGGGCGGCGTGCTGTCGTCCCTCACGCAGAACAACATCACGGCCACCGCCGCGTTCCAGATGTACGTCAACAACTTCGAACGCGACGGCGGGAACGCGGGCGGCGTCCCCGTGAAGCCGACCAACTTCAGCATCGGCGTGCCGGGCTACACCTGCAGCAACGCCACCCAGGTGCCCGCGACGAGGTCCAAGGTCGGCCCGCAGCGGCACGTCCAAGTCCTGCGTAAGGATTCCCCCTTTCTTTCTTCTCGACTGACATGTGGCACGCCCTAGCCAGTCGCCACGCCAGCGCGCGAGCGATGACTCTGACTCTGACTCTGACTTGCTCTGGCGCGCAGTGACATGGCAGATCACCTGCTCGTACTCGCAGTTCAGGGACGGCCCGTCGCCGTCGTGCTGCGTCTCCCTCTCGTCCTTCTACAACGACACCATCGTGGGGTGCCCGCAGTGCAGCTGTGGCTGCCCGCGCTCTCCCTCGGCGCCGCAATGCCTCAGGCAAAGTCACCCGACATACACACTCTGCCTTCTTACTGATCTCATTCTGATTCGTGCGTTTGATTCTTTTCAGCGACGACGAGCAGTCCAAGATCCAGGCGCTGCGTGACGGCGACGGCGACGATCCGCCGGCGCCGGTCATCCGGTGCACGGAGCACATGTGCCCGATCCGTGTGCACTGGCACGTGAAGCAGAACTACCGGGAGTACTGGAGGGTGAAGGCGAGCATCACCAACTACGACGTGGTCAGCAACTACAGCGACTGGAACCTGGTGGTGCGGCACCCCAACCTGGGGAACCTCACGCAGCTCTTCAGCTTCAACTACCAGCCTCTCATCCAGTACGGCGCCATCAGTAAGCGCCAGCCACTCACTTGTTAGACATGGCAACAGACAGTAAGAATGCAGCGTACGTACAATGGGGCTAAGAAAGAAATTTGTTGGATTTTTGCAGATGACACGGCGATGTTCTGGGGGATCGTGAACTACAACGACATGCTGCTGCAGGACGGGAACGTGCAGTCGGAGATGATACTGAAGAAAGACCCGAGCGAGTTCACCTTCTCGGGGGGCTGGGCGTTCCGCGGAGGGTCTACTTCAACGGGCACGAGTGCGCCATGCCCTCGCCGGATCAGTACCCTTCGCTGCCCAACGCGGCCCGGGACGTGCGTGTCTCGGCGGTGCAGCGGTGGCTCGTCACCGGCTCCTGCCTGCTCCTGCTATCTATGTTCCTTGTCGTGTGAAGGATGGCTCGCTTCCCCACATGGGGAGCAAGTGTTGGCTTAATTTGCCCCGTACAAGTTACAACTAGTTATGTGCGAGGATTTCTGATTTTGTAGCATACATTTTTTTCTGTTTTTAGCGATCGCAGATTAACTACTCAGTGAGATAACACACTGTTCGATCAAAAATAGTTGTTAACACATAACGACCTATCAACATAATACAAAACATATGTAGGGTTTATGTCCTCCCTACCGTTGGTTAACAATTGAGGTTGTACAAAAAAAAAGGAGTGACTATTGAGCACGTAGCTGTTTCAAAATTCAAAAACAGACCGTGATTAGAAGATATCCAGAACTCGGGGTCTGAATGGATCATGCACGCACTCCATAAGGCGTCCCAGCTCGAGCGAATGATGATGATGACATGGTGGCGAATTTGGCATGTCCGCAGTGAGGTGGTCCATCTCAAGAAGCCGCCATTAGTGCAAGCCTCACGGTAATTCCTCTGCAGCTATGTTGATTCACTCCTATGTATTGAAAAAGCTCCACTGGCAGACCCGCTAAGGGGAAAACAATGATTCAGTATGATAATAAGAAGGCGAGGCGGAAAGGAAAGGAGACGATGGCGCGCAAACAACAAGTTCAGAGCTTATAGGTTAAGCCACCTGTTGGCTGGACCAAACTGAATGTGGATGGTTCCTGGGTTGCAGAAGAGGGAGTAGGAGGTGCTGGGATGATCCTCAAGAGACAAAGATGATACAATCATATCCTCTGCTTGCAGATATTTGTTCGCTTGCATTAGTGCCATTGAAGCGGAATTGCGTGCTTGTGCCGAGGGTGTTTCCTTGGCTCTGGAGTGGATTGACAAATCGATCGTGCTGGAGAGTGACTATCTGGAGGTCATCCAGATGATTAATGACCCTGGTGTCAATAGATCAATTCGCTTAATGAGATCAAGGACCTGGTTCATTGTGATCGTTGTGTTGATGTAGCCATATTCCTCGAGAGAGCAACGGTGTGAGCCATCTCTTAGCAAAGTTTGGTCGCACAAAGTCTTGTACTAAATTCTAGATCCGCTCTAGATCGGATGAAATCTTGCACAGTTTTTTCTATTCAAAGTTATCCAACGAAATATTGTTTAGAAAATGTAAAATTAACAGCAAAAGTTTCTTTGTTTAAAGTTTAATGAATTGTATCCATTTCTTCCGCTGCAAATATTAAAAGGGCTTTTTTTAATTTTAATAAAGATAAAAGTGAGTATTAAATTTTATGAGAGAATATTAAAGTGTTTATTCTGGTAATGTTCATGTTATTTTTCTAACCAACGTTGCAAATAGCATGATCATAATTAGTAATTTTGATTAAAGTTATGTGTTTTTGATTCTATGTTCTGCCCAACGGTGATATAGAATTATTTGCATAAATATTTGTATGTCTTAATTTTGAACAACGTTGGATTAATACATGCAATTGTTATTGTTCTCACTTCAATATGGTTTTCAGGAGGGTACTACTTGATGAGCTGCATGAAGGATGTCCCCACACTAAGAGGTGATAATTACTCGGCGGAGAAATAAAGTGGACTTGGCGTTCAGGTGGATTGGGTCCTTGAGACCAAAGCCGACAGAGCCAATTCGAGTCGATGCACATGATGATGATGACGATGCATGGGAGAAAAGAAAAGGACTATGCTCCACTAGAGATGTCCTACACTTCAGAGAACAGAAAGTGGCAAATAGCCAATAAAAAGTGTATGATATTTATAAGGAACACGAGTGAGCAGGCCATTGTTGGCTCAATCATAGAGTATGCTTCCGTTACAGAGTACTTAGAAAAGATAAAGAGTCAGTTCACTGGCTCTTTAAAGACATATGCAACCTAGTTGCTGAAGTAGCTGGTGACAGAAAAGTACATAGGAGGTGGACACAACATCAGGGAGCACATCCTCTGGATGAGCAACATGGCTGCCAAAAAGAAGCCCATGAATGCTGATCTGGAGCTAAAGCCTTCTCTCCTTGTCCACCTGGTCATGCCGTAATTGCCTTAACAGTTTAACAACTTAGTTGTCAATTACAATATGGCCACAGAAAAGTGGGATATTGAAAAGACCATTGTCATGTGTGACAAGAATAGGAGAGGCTCAAAGCCTAGAATAGTGGTTCTTTGAACTTTGTGAAGGACAACAATAAAAGGAACTTCACTCAAACCAATCAAGGTTCCCCTTCAAAGCCACATGATAAAGCTCCCATGCACTATCAGCATAAGCACAGGACAAAGATGCTTGTCTCCACTACGGCAAGAAAGGGCATTTCAAAAAAGATTGCCTTGTTTTTCTAAAGAAACTAATGGCAAGGAAAGGTAACAACATTGTTTATTTTGTAAATGAATCCCTGTATACACGGTTTTCGAAATCCACTTGGTGGATTGACTCAGGTGCAACTGTCCATGTTGCAAATTCTTTATAGGGATTCCATTCAACACGGACTACGAAAAGAAGTGAAGGATGCATTGCAGTCGCAAATGGAGTCCAGGCGGACGTTGATACTATTGGCGACATCTTATTGGAGCTTGCTGATGGATCGACGATCCTGCTTACAGATGTCCTTTACGTTCCTTCTTTACACAAAAATTTAATAAGTGTATCGTGTTTGAACAAAGTAAACTATGAGTGTCGTTTTGGACATGGCCAGTGTGCCATTTGGTTTATGACCTCCCCCAGGCGATTCTGGTGGCGAGTAACATGAATCTTATCTTGATTTGTTTCCTCCTCGGTATGGCGTACGGATTTCTACCGTCCTTGTTTATGATTCTTCTCTTTATGATTCTCGTTTGGCTTAGAGTGGACGTAGTCTTCTCGCCTAGCTTGCGACCTAGTAGGGTTTTGTCTTGTGCAAGTTCAACCATGGTAGAAAGTAAATCGTCAACCAATCTCAACAAAGATCCCAAGGTTGCTGGGAATCTGGTGATGTGGCCGCGAGCATGGATCCGCCGCAAGCGGTTGAATTTGTGAGAACAACGGCTACTTCTGAAGGCCCACATGAAGGTGGTTGACTCTCTCTTTAATCGTCTTGAGATCGGTGCGGAGGAATTCGATAACTTGATCATTGAGGAGGTGGATGTGGATATAGCAACGAGCACTAGATGGCCTGCCATCGCTCTGGTGAAGTGCGGCAAATATTTTAACCACAAATCCTTCTTATAGCATATGAGATCTACGTGGAACTCTACAAGGGAAATCTCAGTCCGTCCGGTGGGAGTAAATAGATTCGTGTTATAATGCTTCTATATCTCTGACTAGGAGAGAGTCATGGAACGCGGTCACTGGCTCTTCCATGAGTGGGTTTTTATTATTGCTCTGTATGATGGATTTTCGGATCTTGAAGTTGCTGAGATCGAATTCATGCATATATGGATTCAAATCTATAAATTCCCTTGTAGGGGTTCGTAGCATGGAAAACAAAAAAATTCTACCGCATGCACACAAACAAACCAAGATCTATCTACTAGATTGTAGCAACGAGTCGATTAGAGTACTCACCCTCGAAGATTCCAAAGCGGTTAACGAGAGCAGATTCTCGTGGATGATGTAGTCGTACACTTGCCGATCTCAAGATCGTGTAGACGATCCTTCTGGCGTTATGCTCCGGCAGCTTCATGACGGTCAAACGGTCGATTCGATGAAGACCTTCCTCTCCCTTGTTCCAAAGAAGTGGAGGTTGTAGTTCTTCCTCAATTCCGCCAAAGACGATGGCGTGGTATCGGAAGTAGAGGGAAGATCCTGCTGGGCTTCGCCTAAGCCGGAGCAGGTTATGATGGAGAATTAGGGTTTCCGGCGATCTAGGGTTTAAAGGGTCGGAGAGGATGAGGTGGAGTCGGCAGCGGCTAGGGCGACGGTGACGGCACGAGGTTGCGGCGGCGGCGACGCGACGGCTATATGGGGAGGGGCTGGTTGTGTGTCTCTTGGGGTACCCCTCCTCTCTATTTATGAGAGAAAGGGCAGCTTGGGAGAGGGAGTTTGAATTCTTCCCCAACTCCCTCTCCTTGTTATTTGTGGTGGAGGAAAAGAAGGATTCTTTCCTTCCTCCACCAGGATACATTGTCCCAGTTTGACTTTTCAAACTTGCCTTTTGATTTTCAATTTGGAGCTTAATTTATTCTTACAAATGCCCAACCAAGTGACCTAGGACATGATATAATCATTCCACTTATTCATGACACGTTCATGTACCCTTCCCCTTCCGGTCCGGTGAACCTTCTAAACCCTTCTAGATCATTCCGGTGAAAACACCGGAATCATTCCCGAACTCCGAAATTGGACTTTCCTTATATGAATCATATTCTCCGGACCATTCCGGATCCCCTCGTGATATCTCGGATCCCATCCGAGACTCCGGACAACATTCGGTCTCCCTACTTACATTCCATATCTACCAAACAACATCGAATCCTTAAGTGTGTCTCCCTACGGTTCGTGAATTATGCAGACATGACCGAGACTCTTCTCTGATCAATAACCAATAGAGGAATCTGGAAATTCATATGGCTCCCACATATTTCTACGATTACTTTGCAATTTAATGAACCACTTACATACGATACCAATTTCTCTTTATCGCATGATACTTTACTTATCCGAGGTTTGATCGTCGGTATCTCTGCATACCTAGTTCAATCTCGTTACCGATAAGTACTCTTTCTCGTTCCCGTGATATGTGATCCTTTGTGAGCCAGTCACATGCTTGCAAGCTAATTGGATGACATTCCACTGAGAGGGCCTAGAGTATATCTATTTGTCATGTGGATGGACAAATCCCACTCTTGATCCATGTGCCTCAACGCATACTTTCCGAACACTCAATGTCATCTTTATAATCACCCAATTATGAAGTGGTGTTTGATGTCATCAAAGCATCCATTCGGTGATGGTGATTAGCATGATATCATGGTCGAAGGAATTAGGTTATTATGTATCAGAAAGCTTATAGCAAGTGAACTATATTAAATGACTTGATCTTTATGCTACGCTTAACTATATAAGTATGTCCATCACATCATTCTCCTAATGATATGACCCTGCTGTTAATAACATCTCAATGTTCATGATCGGGAAACTATAACCATATATTAACCAACAAGAGGCTTTACTAGGTACTCTTTATGTTTACAAATCACACAAGTATTAATGTTTCCCGTTAATACAATTATAGATGGTATGTAAACATTTATCATAAGCATGAAGATATGATAATAACCACTTTATTATTGCCTCTTGGGCATATCTCCAACATCCCTTAAGCTTTTCAGAATGAGATCATGGTTAAATAATTGGTAACCGTGAGACAGGTGAGGTGATCATGGTGGAGATGTGACCTGTTGTAGGCTTTAGAGGGTACTTAGTTCATGTATCGGATGCAGCAAGATGTTTGCGTACCGCTTACTCGTTTTGTCTCAATTTTGCTCGCTGGGAAGATATAGATGTTTGCGGTGAAATATGAAAGTTGGGTATGTTAGAGCACCCACATCACAACCCTAATAAGCGGGCGCTAGGATTAGAATCCTCATCATTTGGTAGTTGAGGCCTTCGATCCCGGCGTCGGACACAAAACTTATCACCGTCGTTAGTCGTTTTTCTGCCTCACGTGTGAGAATAGGAGGCATGTGGAAGGGTTAGTTAGCATCACAAACAAGAGTCTTGCATTGCAAGGGTAAGTGCTTCCCTACCTAATTTATGTCATTCAATTTTTTATTAGGTAAGCACATTTAAGCAACGTTGCATTATGGATTCTCTTGTGTTTTACATGCGGTTTGATTTACCATGAGCACAAATAATGTGGCACAGTTTTTTTTAGAACAAGTATCCAAATATGGAGAATGCTTATGCCTTCCCTTGGCGTGGAAGGTTTGCTAGTGTATCGCATGGTGGCTTGAAAGGGGATCAAGCACCAATGATCAATGGTCGTGCTGCTGCTTGTGATACCTCCAATTCTCAAAGCAGAGGCGCTCCGGTGTTGGTATAGAAATTTTTAAGCTTCACGATAGTGATGGTGAGGTGAAATCAGTTCACTATGCGGTGGAGCGCATGGTTATCTCTTACTTCAAGTCCCTCTACTCCCAAGATTCTTCTCTTCATTGTGATACCATATGTCGTTGATTTGTAAACAAGTTACTATTGGTATGAATAAGCTTTTATGTGTAAAGATTTTTTAGACAAGGATATTTCATATGCACTCTTTCAAATAGGCCCAACCAAAGCACTAGGACCGGATGGTTTTCCTACTCGTTTTTGTCAGAAGGATTGGGACCCTTTGAAGAGTGATATGATTATGGGTGTGTAACACTTCTTTGCTACTAGTTTTTGCCAAATGAGACTAATGATACTTCAATTGTTCAGATTCCAACGATTGATAATCCCATTGATATAAAATATTTTTGTCCTATTGGGTTATGCAATGTACTATATAAGGTGTGTTGAAATATGCTCTAGAGGCAATAATAAAAATGTTATTATCACATTTCCCGTTCATGATAAGTATTTACATTCCATACTAGAATTATATTAACAAGGAAACATAATACTTTTGTGGTTTCGTAAACAACACAGACTCTCTAGAAGACCTCTACTTGGCTAGCTTGTTGATTAATGATGATCACAGTTTCATAACCATGGACATGAGTTATCAATTAATAACGGTGAAAGTGCAATGGACATCGTCTAGAGGAGGGGGTGAATAGGATTTTTTAAAATTATTACGGTTTAGGCTCAAATAAATGCGGAATAAAACTAACGTTTAATTTATTGAGCACAAAACCTAGCCACTAGGTTCACCTAAGTGCACCAACAACCTATGTTAAGCAATACAAGCAACAAGGTGATAGCAAGATATAATACTTCAAGCACGAAGGCTATCATAATGTAAAGTGCATAAGTAAAGGGCTCGGTTGAGAGATAACCGATGGACACGGAGACAAAGATTTTATCCCGAAGTTCACTTCCAAATAAGTTGAAGGGTTTCGCAGCATAGTAAATCAAAAAAATTCTACGGATGCGAACAAGAAAGCCAAGATCTAATCTAGGAGATGCAATCAACGAGAGACATAGATGATATCTTCATACCCTTGAAGAAATCGCACAGCGGAAACGTTCAACATAACGTGGGTGATGTAGTCGAACTAGCCTTCTCCTCCTTGCGATCCGATCTGATCCAACGCCGCAAGTGACGGCGCCTCCGAGAGATGCACACGTACGGTGCCGCGACGTCTCCTCCTTACTTGGTCCAGCAAGTGGGATGGAGAGATGGATTGGATCTGCAGCACAACGGCGTGGTGCTATGGTGGAGAGTTTCTGCGGCAGGGCTTCGCCTACGCGCAGTCGGGAGAGAGAGAGGTGGAGGACAGCAGGACGACGGCTAGGGTTGGAGGAGTGGGGGGAGGGGTGCGCCCCTACCCACCTTTTATAGGGGACTGGCCGACCCCCTTAGCCCCTCCTCCAAGCCCTAGGGCGGCGGCCCCAAGGTTTGGAGTGGGGGGCAAGTTCCCCCCTCCTTCTAGAAGGGATCCCTAGGGTTTCCCCTAGGGTTTGGCCGGCTGGGCCTATGGGGCCTTGTGCCCCTGGCCCAAATCAGCCAGGGCACTCCCTCTTGGGCCCACGCAACCCTCCGACAAGTGGGGCCATGTTGGTCCCACTCTGGAAGCTTCTAGAACCTTCCGTACAATAATCAATACTCGAGACGATTCAAATCCAAAACTGCCTTTATATGAATCTTATTCTCTGGACCATTCCGGAACCTCTCGTGATGTCCTGGATCTCATCCGAGACTCCGAACAAAAACTCATAAACCAATTATCCATTCTATCTGTAACACCCTCAGAATCGGCCCTATGCAAGTTTCAGCGCTCCCCGCCAAAATCCGCATAGAAACGATTCAAAGGTGCCCACCAGGCACTTGCGGGTGGAAACGGTAATACCATTACACAATAGTCCTCGATGGAACCCACAAAACATATATATACAACAGCGACTAAAGAGTCAAGAATACCGATATACAATACAAAGATCCAAATCACCTTTAAAGCGATATAGCGTCGAAATGGACAAGATGCAAATGGGGCTAAGAGCCACGAAGAATAACCAATGGCGTCCATAACCCCTGCCAGGCCGGAAGGGTAACCCGCTAACGACGCCGATCTCAAAACCTGCTTAAACAAAAGGTGCCGACAAAGGAAAAGGAAAGAGAGAGCGGTCGATCGAGGCCAAGACACGGCGAGACTAGAATCGGCGGTCCTCGCCTACATAGGTATGGTGGTCAAGCGGCAGCAAAGATGCACTAAACAACCTATAGAGACTCGATATAACGGCGGCTATCGAGAGGGGTAAGAAAGACCTATTCGAACCAACCCGATGCTACCACCAAACATACCCATCCCGGTATTTCCTCGAGACCAAACGAGAAGTCAACCGAGAACTCACACGGTTGGCGCTTTTATTTATTCGGTTGTCGTTAAAGAATTACTAGTCGGTATAGATAGTTATCCCGATATAATAAGCGATGGGCACTTTTAGTTAACCATTCCGTTGTAGTTGCGACACTTACTAGTCGATACAATTAGCATGAGATATCCCAAACCCAGTGATTGTTGGCACTTTTATTTAGCCATTCCGTGGTAGTGGAGCGATTACTAGTCATATCGGATACAAGTCAAATTATAGCAGAACTTTAGTTATAGTTGTCTATGATCGAGACCTGCTCCAAGTCGTCCATAACCGGACACGGCTTCTCGAAAAGATTTAACCCTACTGTGGTGCACCAAAGTTTCCACACGCCTACACCCTTGTTGTCGGATCGTAGGTACAAGATCACAAAACATACACCCAACGGTATGTCGACGGGTTTCGGACACGACGCTTCCTGGACCCAAAGCAAGCACGGGGCCACCCACTAAGCTACCAAGAAGTCGGCGGTCTCGAGACGGACTCGGGGTTTGGGTGGACGGTTGTAAATGACTGAACCCAAAGTGTGGCCGGCTTGTCGATACCGCGAAATCGTGTCCGGTCCTAAACAAGACAGATGCATCGCACAATTTAAATAAAGCAAGAAAGCATGGCATAAATGCAGGATAGTAATAAATCCCCAAACTAATTGTGGCCCCAATACAAGATTTGGAATCGGTACTAAATCGATGGGGTGCCCATACACCCCAATTGTGGTTAGCGCTCGATCTCGGAATGTGTCAAGAACTCGGGGTCCTACGGGACACAAGTGGACGGTTAACAACCAAATAACATCTATTGCCCACCTGTGCCTCTGCATTTACCTACTTCAATTTTAGTTATTAAACGATAATTGAATTAAACGATGGTGCGAATTATGCATCGACATCGATGATGGTCTTGGATAGTCGCCACATAGTCGTCAAGTGTGGCATCCCGCAAAACCACTACTAGAAAATCGCGTTGAATTTGTGCATTGCATCGTCATCATCATGCATTGTTTGCATCAAACTATTTTTCGCAAGCCGTTTTGTTTTCCAACGCCCATCTTTATTCAAACGCCAAACCCCGGCCGGGATTGTTTTGTTTGACTAATATCGGTTTGCAAATGGTGTATTAAAACAAATAAAAATTATATTAATTTTAGTAGGGCAATGAGCAGGCCAACCCGACCAACGACCTTCAGATTTTAAATCGGTCCAAATAGGCCACCCTCTAAATCCTAAACCTACCCAATTAGCTACCCACACCCAACTGGCCACATCACACCATCCAATGGGTAGCCACCTCATCCCTTCCCTTCCCCAACCACTCATAATCGCCACCTCATCCGCCACACAACCCCTCTCTCACCACACACTCCCCACTCAACAGACACGCACTCAAAGACAGGTGCCCTCACGCCCAGCCCATCACTGGGCCCCACCTCCTCCGCCCACCCCCAGACCCTGGCCACACCCACCCTGATCCCCACGGGACCCCTGGCCATCCCTCTCCCTCTCCCACGTGGGACCCGCCTTGGCCCACCACTGCACTCCCACCCCCACGCGACCACGCCCTTCCCCCACGCCGCCTCTTCCCAAGGCCGCCCTGCCCGTGCTCTCTCCCTACTCCCTCTCAGCCGCAGCCCAAGACGCCGCCCGCCTCTCCTCCACATCGCCGCCCAGAGTTCCGCTGCCCCGCCTCCTCGTCACCGCGCGCCCGCCCGCCTCACCTTCTCTGCTCAGCCCGCCGCGCCAGCTGCCTTCCGCACTGCGCTTGCTCAAGGCCATGGCCTCGCTGGCCGCCAGCGCCACACCTTCCTTTCGCGCCCAACCTCACCGCCTCCCCACTCCCTCCTCCATGGCACAGACGCTGCCCACCCCTGCACCGCCTGTGGCCGCCTTTCCCCACCTCTCCTCCGCCGCTCCACCTCCAGCCTCGCTTGGCCGCCCTGATCCTCGCCGTCCTCGCCCCGCCTCCCTGGCGATCCCGCCCGCTGGCCATACGAGCTGCGTCGCCCGCCTACCTCCTCGCTGGACCCCGCCTCCGCCCTCCTGGCCCGCCACCGCGAGGCCGGGCCTCCTCCTCCGTCCTGCCACAAGGCCCCCGATCAGCACTGGCCGCGCCTGCGTATACTCTTCCTCGCCGCGACCGCCACCGAGCCTCAGCCCAAGGCGCCGCCCTGGCCTCAAGCGCCGCTGGCCCGACTCGCCGCTGCCGCCCGCCTCCTGCCACGCCTCTGTCGCTCAGCTAGGCCCGCCGCTGCCTCGTGCTGTCCATGACCCGATCCCGTTGACGTCAAGGATCTCTGTTGGGTATAGTGGCAACCGTGAGGACATGGTAGAGGGCCACACGAAGAACGACAACGCACCAGAAGGCGACGATGCTGAAATTGAAGGACCACCAACAAGAACTGCTCTCAGTCAAGATCTGCCGTCGACCCTAGCTTCAAGTTCGCCGTCGACGACAAGATAGGAACCCGATCCAAGACGCCAAGTTCTTCAACGGTACGCCGGAGACTACCTCGGGAACGCCAAGTTCTCCCTCCCGGATACCAAGACCGCCTCGATGGCGCGGACCCGACAAGACCCTCGCAACGGCAAGACCGACCCGACACGCGGACCCGGCAAGTTCTTCTCGACGACTAGATCATCGGCATAGAACCCGAAGGACACATGTGCGACAAGGACTCCCTCGAGGACGACGAGTGCTTCACCCCGGACACCGAGATCCCGGATGCGCCAAGACCCTAACCCCGGAGCCGAGAACGTTCTCGCCGAGGCCGTCGAACCCTGGACCCCGAGACCGACCCCGAACCCCGGAACCCCCAAGATCGTCGAGAACCCTAAAGTGTGACCCTTATCCGAAAACCCTATTTCATAACATGATACCAACTTGTCGCATCTTAAACATTTGTCTTGCATGCATACATTCATGTGGTTTGTGGGCCTTATGCCGATTCACCTAATAATTAAATATGGGGCCCATATGCGGGCAAATCTAGTCTCATATTGGCCTCATTTAAACATGTGTAGCGAACGTTCCATCTGCATTGCTATACAACATTTAATTTGCGGGGATCTAAACAACTTGAACCATCCAATTAATTGTCGGGACCGGTTGCCCGCTTTAATATGACCTAATTGCATCGACTTTTGCCATGCCATACATCATACATGCATCATGCCGATCTTCCCGTTGTATTAAATATTGCATCCGTGTTTCTTCTAGTGTTTTGCTTCTTCATGGATAAGGCCGTTGAGTTGATGTGAGCTTCCGATCTTCGGATGAACCCTTCGACAATGTTTTCAAAGCAGCATCTCCTCTTTCTACCTATCTTACTTTTATAGTCTTTATTCCTCCTGTTGATCTATTGCTATACGTGTTGTTGCTCTAGTTTTCGTACCGTGATATCCCTTGCAGCCTTATATTGCCTTGGACACATCCTATTACATTGTTTGGTAGATAGTTGGACTTGGCGTCGTAGTTTCTTGCTCAAGTGCTGATGTGTGTCATATGCCACAGATTCTTGATGTAATGCCGCATGTTGATGTTGGAGATGATCCTAGTTTTACTTATTGTTCACTTTAATTTCGCTTAACAACTAAAATTGAAATAAGCAGAGGCATCGGTGGGTGATAGATAATATTTGGTCAACGCCCACTTGTGTCCCGTGAAGACCCCGAGTACTTGATACCTGTTCCTTGATTTATCGCTATCCACATCCGGAGGTATATGGGACCCCCGAGCGAGCTTGATTCATTCTTATTTCTTGGGGCCACAAACTAGTTTGAGGTTTTATTTACGATCCTGTACTTATGCCATGTTTCTTTGCTTTATTTACGATTGCGAGGAGCACACCGCATCGTTAGGATCGGGACACGTTACGCTGGTATCGACAAGCCCAGCCACACTTTCGGGTTCCGTTTCTGCCACCGTCCCACCCAAACCTTGAGGCCGTCTCGAGTCGGCTAGCTTCGCTATGGAATCTACTTAAGGGTGGCCTCAAATATTTCTGAATCTGTGATTGTTCATCGTGAAAGCCTCGTTGGGTTTGATTTGGTTTTCCGAGGTTGATCGGCGTGTTGCTATTGGTGCACCCGGCCGGTAAAACTTTCAAAGCCGTGTCCGCGGATATGGACGACTTGGAGCACGATCTCGATCATAGACAAGCATAACTAAAGTTCTTGCTATAAATTTGACTTATAATGACTAGTAATCAGCTTCACTATAATGGAATGGCTAATTAATCGCCCACAATTGCTTGTTTGGTTGTCGCCATGCGACAATTGTACTGACTAGTAAGTATTGCAACTACAACGAAATGGCTGAATAAAAGTACCAACAAGCTGCTGGGTTTTGGGTTTATCTCATGCTATCTCAGACGATTAGTAATTGTTGCAACTATCACGGAATGGTTAACTAAAACGACCCTTAACGCTTATTTTATCGGGATGATTATTTAAACTGACTAGTAAATGCTGCAACGATAATCGAACAAATAAAGCGCCAACCGTGTGAGTTCTCGGTTGACTTCCTCGTGTGGTCTCGAGGGGAAACGCCAGATGGGTTTGTTTGATGATAGAATCAGTTGGTTTCGAATAGGTACTTCTTACCCCTCGATAACCGCCATTGTATCAAGTCTCTATAGGTTGTTTAGTGCATGACCTTGCCGCTCAGTCCACCATACCTATGTAGCGAGGACCGCGAATTCTAGCCTCGTGTCTTGGCCTCAAGATCGACGCCCTTTTTCCTTGCCCTTTGTCGGCACCCTTTTGTTTAAGGTGTTTTGAGATCGACGCTTAGCAGGGTTACCCTTCCGCTTGGCTCAAGGGGTTATGGACGCCATTGGTTATTCTTCGTGGCTCTTAGCCCCATTTGCATCTTGTCCGTAGCTCGCCGATTATTTCAAGGTGATTTGGATCTTTGTACCTTATATTTGTATTCTTGACTCTTTGAGTCGCTGTTATATATATCTGTTCTATGGGTCCCATCGAGGACTGTTGTGTAATGTTATTACTTCGTTTTCCACCCGCACGAAAGTGCCTGGTGGGCACCTTTGAATCGTTTCTATGCGGGTTTGGCGAATTTTGTTCAAACTGAAGGGTTCGCAGCATAGAAAACAAAAATTTTCCTACGATGTGAACTATATACCAAGATCTATTTATACTAGATACAAACAACGGGCGGATGTATATCCGTAGAGAACATACCCTTGAAGACCGACAAAGTTTAACGAGTCCAAACTTGTGGTTGATGTAGACGATCTCTTGCCGATCTCAAGATCGAGAGGAAGTCCTAGCGCCGCAAATCAGCAGCGCATCCGTGCTCGCACACACGTTCGAGGCACCGAGCAACCTCCGCCTCCTCGCCCAGCGATGCAGCGAAGCACAACTCTTTCTTGCCGAATAGCCACTGGAACATGTATCTCGCTAGTCCGAGACCATGGGAATAAATTCTAGAGGGGAGAGAGATCCTTCACGAGGAGGTGTGAGTGAGAAGTGAGAGGAGGGCTCCTTTATAGGAGGAGGGGAACCCCAAGGGGTGGCAGCATGGGGCTGCCCCTTGCCCTCCCTCTTCATGTGGGTGGACACTCCACTCACAAAACTCCTCCAAATTCCTCCACTCAAAATCCCACTCAAAGATCCCATTAAATTTCCACCAAATTTAATGCAAACTCTCATTAAATAAAACTCTTTATTTTATTCAGAATTTTGTCAATTACTTTAATGACAAACATTCACAAATAACCCCTTGCTAGAATTCTATTTCACATGCATAACCACTTTATGCAATTTCACCCGAAAACCTTTTTTAGATCTAGTGAAATAAATTCGCGCTTGTTTATTCTTTTCGCATGAAACTTTTGCTCCAATTGGATGTCGGTCTCTTAAGTGTGTCACCCTACGGTTCGTGAATAATGCGGACATGATCGAGACCCTCTCGATCAATAATCGAAGCGGATCCGAGACCCATAACGACTCCCACACATTCAACGATGACTTTCTTGTGATCGTCGGAACCTTTACGCTAGTATCTTAATCCCTTTGTTTCACGATATATTACATGTCCGAGATTCGATCATCGGTATCTCCATACCTAGTTTGATCTCGCTATCGACATGCACTCTTTTCTCGTTCCGTGATATAACATTCTAGTGATCAAATCACTTGCTTGCAAGCTAATCAATGTGATATCACCGAGAGGGTGAGTATATCTATCCGTCATCGGATGAACAAATTCCACTCGATCCATGAGCCTCAACATAACACTTTATTAGTTCAACCCATCTTTATAATCACCCCATTACGGTGTGACGTTTGATGTTATCAAGAAACTCTTCCTGTTAGTGATTGACATGATCTCATGGTCTAAGGATTAGGATCACTTCGTAAGTTGTTATAGCAATATAAACTCAATGACTATGATCGTAATGCTATACTTGGATGAATGTTCATCACATCATTACACTAATGTTGTGATCCCGTTATTAACAACATCCAATGTCCATGATCGTGAAACCTTGATCATCTTGTTAATCAACGAGCTAGTTTATGAGAGAGGCTTAACTAGGAACTTTCGCTTGTTTATTAAACACACATGTATTAACGCTTCAGTATTAATACAATTATAGCATGCAAAATAAACATCTATCATATACTTGGAATACACATAATAAACAATTTATTATTGCCTCTCGGGCATATTCCTTGCCTCCCACTTGCACTAGAGACAATAATCTAGTTACATAGTGATATATCTAACACCCATTGAGTTCGTGTTGATCATGTTTTGCTCTAGGGAGAGTTTTAGTCAACGGATCCGCTACATTGAGATCCGTATGTACTTTACAATCTTTATATCTCCATCCTTGACATGCTCATGGATGGAGTGAAACCGCGCTTAATATGCTAGGAATGCTTGTGAGACCTTGGCTCTTTGGCATTGGCAATGGCACCATTGTTGTCACAATAGATCACCATTGGGTCCAACGCTATTACAACTCCTAGTTTGGATATGAACTCCTTCATCCAAATCGCTTCCGAGCCGCTCAAGCAAAGAACATATTCGCCTCCGTTGTTGATCCCGCTACCACAGGTTGTTTGGAGCTCCTCCAACTAACCGCTCCGCCATTCATGAGAAATACGATCCGGATTGAGACTTAGAGTCATCCGGATCGGTGTCAAAGCTAGCCGACATAACACTTAGCGACGAGCTCTTCTTCACCTCAGATACAAGAAACATATCCTTAGTTCTTCGTAAGTACTTAAGGATATTCTTGACCGCTATCCAAAGGTTCAACTCGATCCGATTGGTACCTACTAGTCAAACTAATAGCGTGTGCCACATCCGGTCTTGTACATAGCATGGCGACATAATAGAGCCTATGGTGAAGCATAGGGACTTTGTCCATTATCTCTTTCTTCCGCAAGCCGGACTTTGAGTCTTACTCAATGTCTTGCCTTGCAACATAGGTAAGAACCCTTCTTACTTCCGTCCCATTTTAAACTTCTTTAAAATCTTATCAAGGTATGTACTTTATGATAGCCCTATTAGGCGCCTAGATCTATCTCTATAGATCTTTATGCCTAATATGTATGATGCTTCACCTAGGTCCTTCATTGAAAATTTGTCGCTTAGATAACTTTTAACACTGCTTAAAGTTCTATATCATTTCCGATCAATAATATGTCATCCACATATAATATCGAAATGCCACATTACTCCCACTCACTTTCTTGTAAATACAAGCTTCTCCATAAGTTTGGACAAATCCAAACTCTTTGATCACCTCATCAAAGCGAGATTCCAACTTGATGCTTGCTTCAATCCATAGATGGATCGTTGAAGCTTGCACACCTTGTTAGCATCCTTAGGATCGACAAAACCCTTTGGTTGTATCATATACAACTCTTCTTCAATATTACCATTGAGAAACGCGTTTTGACATCCATCTCGCCATATTTCATAATCGAAATATGCAGCAATTGCTAACATAATCCTAATCGACTTTAGCATCGCCACGGAGAGAAAGTCTCATCGTAGTCAACTCCTTGAATTTGTCGAAACCCCTTTGCGACAAGTCGAGCTTTATAGATGGTCACATTACCATCAAGACGCTTTTCTTTTGAAAATCCATTTGTTCTCCACGGCCTTGGTCGTGAGGTAATTCAACCAAGTTCCAAACTTGATTTTCATACATGGATTCCATCTCGATTTCATGGCTTCTAACCATTTGTTGGAACTGGCTCATCATCGCTTCTTCATACGTCGCAGGTCATTATTTTCATCAACCATGAAATTTATGACAGATTTCCGATAGCTCGAGGCTGTCGCACGTCTCCTGCTTGACCTGCGAGGTTCGGTAGTACTCTCTTCGAGTTTCATGATCATTATCATTAGTTCCTCTTCAACAGTGGATCCAACTCCGAACAACTTCCGTACAAGCGCTACTCGCCATACTTTGAAGAGAAGGTTCCACAACCTCTTCGAGTTCTACCTTCCGACTACTCACACCTTTCATGAAACTCTTTCTAGAAAGGATCCATTCTGGCAACAAAAACCTTGCCCTCGGATTCGTGATAGAAGGAATACCCAATAGTTTCTTTAGGGTATCCTATGAAGACGATTTTTCCGCTTTGGGTTCGAGTTTATCCGGTTGAAGTTTCTTCACATAAACATCGCAACCCCAAACTTTAAGAATGACTTAGGTTTGTTTCCAAACCACAATTCATACGTGTCGTTTCAACGGATTTAGATGGTGCCCGATTTAAAGTGAATGCAGCAGCTTTCTAGTGCATAACCCCAAAATGACAACGGCAAGTCCGCCGAGACATCATAGATCGAACCATATCTAATAAAGTACGACACGACGTTCGACACACCATTTCATTTGTGGTGTTCAAGGTGTGAGTTGTGAAACAATTCCACACTCTTTCATATGAGTGCTAAACTCAGAACTTAGATACTCACCTCCACGCCGATCAAGAAATTTGATCTTTCTATTACGATGATTTTCCACTTCATTCGAAATTCCTTGAACTTTTCAAAGGTTTCAGACTTGTGTTTCATCAAGTAGATATAACCGTATCTACTCAAATCATCCGTGAAAGTAACAAAATAACGATATCCACCTCACGACACACTCATTGGACCACATACATCGAATGTATGATTTCCAATAAATCGCCGCCTGCTCCATTGAACCGAAAACGGCGTTTAGTCATCTTGCCCATAAGGCATGGCTCACATGTATCAAATGATTCATAATCAAGTGATTCCAAAAGTCCATCCGAATGGAGCTTCTTCATGCTTAATGCCAATATGACCTAGACGGCAAGTACATATATGGATATATCATCATCAAGTTTAATCCTTTTAGCATCAACATTATGAATATGTGTAACATTATCATCGAGATCCAAATGTAAATAAACCATTCAACATTGGTGCATGACCATAAAAGATTTCATTCATATAAATGGAACAACCATTGTTCTCAGATTTGAATGAAAACCACTTTGCATCAAACATGATCCAGATACAATGTTCATGCTCAAAGGCAGCACCAAATAATGCTTATTTAAGTTTATGACTAATCCCGACGGTAAGTGGAGAGGTAGCGTCCGACGGCGATCACATCAACACTTGATCCATTGCCGACACGCATCTTGACCTCACCCTTGCTAGCGGTCGCCTGCTCCCTCTAATTCGAAGTTACAAATATTAGCAACCAACCGGTATCAAATACCCAGTGCATCATGCGAGCACTAGTCAAGTACACATCAATAACATGTATATCATATATACCTTTGTTTGCCTTGCCTTCTTGTCCAGATACTTGGGGCGCTTATGCCCAAAGGCATCCTCTTACAATAGTAGCACGGTATCGACTTAGGTCCAACTCGGGTTTTTTCAGCGGCAACAGGCTTGCCGCCTTAATTCCTTCCGCTTTCCTTCTTGTCTTTCTTGAAACCAGTGTTCCTATTGATCATCAACACTTGATGTTCCTTTTGATCTCCACTGCAGCTTTTAAGCATTGATGTAAGCTCGGGAGAGACTTCTTCATGCCTTGCATATTATAGTTCATCACGAAGCTCTTATAGCTAGGTGGCGTAGACCGCAGAACACGATGGATGCCTAAGTCAATGGGAATCGTTATTCCCAAGGACACAAGCTTATCACAGAATCGACATCTTGAGTACATGCTCACTAACGAGTCGTTTCTTCCATCATGCAGCTAAAGAACTTTTCAAGCATTGTAGTTTCTAAAGAAAGATGTGTGTCGAAAATCATTTTCAACTCACCCATTGTATCAAAAGCATTGCCGCTTAAACGCTTTCAAGTTCCATCTAGCCCATACAATATGCCGCAATGAACTAAGTTGTGGTCCTCCGACGAGTCGATAGACATTCTTCTCCTCGTGGGGGCATCATCAAAGGTGGGGCCTAACCGCTTCTAGCACATATTGCTTTTGTGCATCAGAGAGGAGAATCCTCAAATTCATGGCCCATTCAAGAAAGTTGCTACCGCTCGCTAGTTTCTCTTTCTCCATGAACGCATTGAAATTAAAAGGTGTGGTGCCATCTACAACAGAATTTGTAAAGTTTAGACTAAGTGTATGATAGATTGAGTTCAACTAATCTATATTACGAATGAACTCCCACTCAAAAGCGACATCCTCGTGTCCTTTTGGTGATTACATGAACCAAATCCACTACACCAAGTCCGATCATCACGTGAGTCGGTATAGCTTCAAAGGCGAGCATCAAATGGGCATCATATCAATTATATGACTCATGCTTAACCTTTCGCCTGTGTTCCGAGGCCATGTCTGTACATGCTAGGCTCGCCAAGTTAGAACCTTAGTATTTTGGTGTAATCGCCTTTACACCAAGTATGGTCGAGGATCCAAGTACACCCGATCATCACGTGATGTCTTGGAGCGATTTAAAAAACATAATCGGTGCATACTAAAGGAAGAACACATTCTTATCTTGATATTTAAATGAGGGATCATCTTATTATGCTTAACAAAGCGCTAAATAAGCAATATAAGATGCAATCAAACATCATATGTTTATTAGTGAAATTATATGGTTCCCGCAGATGATCTCTATCATGTGCATTGTGGTATGATCACTATCATACCTATATGTGTAAATCCACGCCTATGGATTTTACACGCTATGTGTGTTGTAAGAGTATCATCTCATACTTCTACTTACAACACTACCATATCATAACACTAGCCCAAAGAACAATCTAAACTAGACGCCTCTAATTTATCCATTGCAAGTTTTACGTGGTGAGGGCTTTCGAGATAGAACCGCTTACCTTTAACATGAACCACAACGAGGATAATCAAATTGTTGACAACTCCTTGCAAAAATAGATATTGACTATAGTAGGAGAGACAGACACCGCTAGCCACTTATGCAAACTAGTTGCATGTCAAGCGTGGAACAGTCTCATGTGCGAGGACATGTAAAGTTTGTCCGGCCGCTTCATCCCACTATGCCACCAATATCCAAAATCACAAGAAAGGAGCAACAACATGATCATCATCGCCCACATACTCATATGTGTACTACCTGTAAAGTATCTACGCATAGATCCGGCTCGATACCATCAAGGGTTCGCAAGATAGAAAACAAAAATTTTCCTACGATGTGAACTATATACCAAGATCTATTTATACTAGATACAAACAACGGGCGGATGTATATCCAGAGAACATACCCTTGAAGACCAACAAAGTTTAACGAGTCCAAACTCGTGGTTGATGTAGACGATCTCTTGCCGATCTCAAGATCGAGAGGAAGTCCTAGCGCCGCAAATCAGCCGCATCCGCTCGCACACACGCTCGAGGCACCGAGCAACCTCCGCCTCCTCGCCCAGCGATGCAAATGAAGCACAACTCTTTCTTGCCGAATAGCCACCGGGAACATGTATCTCGCTAGTCCGAGACCATGGGGAATAAATTCTAGAGGGGAGAGAGATCCTTCACGAGGAGGTGTGAGTGAGAAGTGAGAGGAGGGGCCCTTTATAGGAGGAGGGGGAACCCCAAGGGGTGGCTGCATGGGGCTGCCCCTGCCTCCCCTCTTCATGTGGTGGACACTCCACTCACAAAACTCCTCCAAATTCCTCCACTCAAAATCCCACTCAAAGATCCCATTAAATTTCCACCAAATTTAATGCAAACTCTCATTAAATAAAACTCTTTATTTTATTCAGAATTTTATCAATTACTTTAATGACAAACATTCACAAATAACCCCTTGCTAGAATTCTATTTCACATGCATAACCACTTTATGTAATTTCACCCAAAACCTGCTTTTGTATCTAGTGAAATAAATTCCCGCGCTTGTTTATTCTTTCGGCATGAAACTTTTGCTCCAATTGGATGTCGGTGTCTCTATGTGTCACCCTACGGTTCGTGAATAATGCGGACATGATCGAGACCCTCTCGATCAATAATCGTAAGCGGATCCGAGACCCATACCGACTCCCACACATTCAACGATGACTTTCTTGTGATCGCTTAACCTTTACGCTAGTATCTTAATCCTTTGTTTCACGATATATTACATGTCCGAGATTCGATCATCGGTATCTCCATACCTAGTTTGATCTCGCATCGACATGCACTCTTTTCGCTCCCGTGATATAACATTCTAGTGATCAAATCACTTGCTTGCAAGCTAATCAATGTGATATCACCGAGGGCCCAGAGTATATCTATCCGCCATCGATGAACAAATTCCACTCGATCCATGAGCCTCAACATAACACTTTATTAGTTCGAACCATCTTTATAATCACCCGTTACGGTGTGACGCTTGATGTTATCAAGAAACTCTTCCTGTTAGTGATTGACATGATCTCATGGTCTAAGGATTAGGATCACTTAAGTTGTTATAGCAATATAAACTCAATGACTATGATCGTAATGCTATACTTGGATGAATGTTCATCACATCATTACACTAATGTTGTGATCCCGTTATTAACAATATCCAATGTCCATGATCGTGAAACCTTGATCATCTTGTTAATCAACGAGCTAGTTTATGAGAGAGGCTTAACTAGGAACTTTCGCTTGTTTATTAAACACACATGTATTAACGCTTCAGATTAATACAATTATAGCATGCAAAATAAACATCTATCATATACTTGGAATACACATAATAAACAATTTATTATTGCCTCTCGTGGCATATTCCTTCAGTGCCTCCCACTTGCACTAGAGACAATAATCTAGTTACATAGTGATATATCTAACACCCATTGAGTTCGGTGTTGATCATGTTTTGCTCTAGGGAGAGTTTTAGTCAACGGATCTCGCTACATTGAGATCCGTATGTACTTTACAAATTTTTATATCTCCATCCTTGACATGCTCATGGATGGAGTGAAACCGCGCTAATATGCTAGGAATGCTTGTGAGACCTTGGCTTTGGCATTGGCAATGGCACCATTGTTGTCACAATAGATCACCATTGGGTCCAACACGCTTGCCACAACTCCTAGTTCGGATATGAACTCCTTCATCCAAATCGCTCGAGCCGCTCAAGCAGAACATATTCGCCTCCGTTGTTGATCCCGCTACCACAG
This sequence comes from Avena longiglumis, assembly GCA_030063025.1. Taxonomy (NCBI): domain Eukaryota; kingdom Viridiplantae; phylum Streptophyta; class Magnoliopsida; order Poales; family Poaceae; genus Avena; species Avena longiglumis. The sequence goes on along the minus strand of CP125976.1, from coordinate 74,161,520 downwards.
TGTTTGGAGCTCCTCCAACTAACCGCCTCCGCCATTCATGAGAAATACGATCCGGATTGAGACTTAGAGTCATCCGGATCGGTGTCACAAAGCGCCGACATAACACTTAGCTTAGAGCTCTTCTTCACCTCAGATACAAGAAACATATCCTTAGTTCTTCGTAAGTACTTAAGGATATTCTTGACCGCTATCCAAAGGTTCAACTCGATCCGATTGGTACCTACTAGTCAAACTAATAGCGCAGCCACATCCGGTCTTGTACATAGCATGGCGCATAATAGAGCCTATGGTCAAGCATAGGGACTTTGTCCATTATCTCTTTCTTCCGAAGCCGGGACTTTGAGTCTTACTCAATGTCTTGCCTTGCAACATAGGTAAGAACCCTTCTTACTTCGGCCCATTTTAAACTTCTTTAAAATCTTATCAAGGTATGTACTTTATGATAGTCTATTAGGCGCCTAGATCTATCTCTATAGATCTTTATGCCTAATATGTATGACGCTTCACCTAGGTCCTTCATTGAAAATTTGTCGCTTAGATAACTTTAACACTGCTTAAAAGTTCTATATCATTTCCGATCAATAATATGTCATCCACATATAATATCGTAAATGCCACATTACTCCCACTCACTTTCTTGTAAATACAAGCTTCTCCATAAGTTTGACAAATCCAAACTCTTTGATCACCTCATCAAAGCGGAGATTCCAACTGTGATGCTTGCTTCAATCCATAGATGGATCGTCAAGCTTGCACACCTTGTTAGCATCCTTAGGATCGACAAAACCCTTTGGTTGTATCATATACAACTCTTCTTCAATATTACCATTGAGAAACGCGGTTTGACATCCATCCGCCATATTTCATAATCGAAATATGCAAAGAATTGCTAACATAATCCTAATCGACTTTAGCATCGCTACGGAGAGAAAGTCTCATCGTAGTCAACTCCTTGAATTTGTCGAAACCCCTTTGCGATAAGTCGAGCTTATAGATGGTCACATTACCATCAAGACGCTTTTCTTTGAAAATCCATTTGTTCTCCACGGCCTTTCGGTCGTGAGGTAATTCAACCAAGTTCCAAACTTGATTTTCATACATGGATTCCATCTCGATTTCATGGCTTCTAACCATTTGTTGAACCGGCTCATCATCGCTTCTTCATACGTCGCAGGTCATTATTTTCATCAACCATGAAATTTATGACAGATTTCAGACCCGGAGTGCACGCCCCGCTTTGACCTGCGAGGTTCGTAGTACTCTCTTCGAGTTTCATGATCATTATCATTAGTTCCTCTTCAACAGTGTGGAGCCAACTCGAACAACTTCCAACAAGGCTACTCGCCATACTTTGAAGAGAAGGTTCCACAACCTCTTCGAGTTCTACCCGACTACTCACACCTTTCGAGAAACTCTTTCTAGAAAGGATCCATTCTTGGCAACAAAAACCTTGCCCTGATTCGTGATAGAAGGAATACCCAATAGTTTCTTTAGGGTATCCTATGAAGACGATTTTCCGCTTTGGGTTCGAGTTTATCCGTTGAAGTTTCTTCACATAAACATCGCAACCCCAAACTTTAAGAATGACCTTTAGGTTTGTTTCAAACCACAATTCATACTTGTCGCTTCAACGGATTTAGATGGTGCCCGATTTAAAGTGAATGCAGCTTTCTAGTGCATAACCCCAAAATGACAACGGCAAGTCCGCCGAGACATCATAGATCGAACCATATCTAATAAAGCACGACACGACGTTCACACACCATTTCATTTGTGGTGTTCCGCAGTGTGAGTTGTGAAACAATTCCACACTCTTTCATATGAGTGCTAAACTCAGAACTTAGATACTCACCTCCACGGCCGATCAAGAAATTTGATCTTTCTATTACGATGATTTTCCACTTCATTCGAAATTCCTTGAACTTTTCAAAGGTTTCAGACTTGTGTTTCATCAAGTAGATATAACCGTATCTACTCAAATCATCCGTGAAAGTAACAAAATAACGATATCCACCTCACCGACACACTCATTGGACCACATACATCGTAATGTATGATTTCCAATAAATCGCCTGCTCCATTGAACCGAAAACGGCGTTTAGTCATCTTGCCCATAAGGCATGGCTCACATGTATCAAATGATTCATAATCAAGTGATTCCAAAAGTCCATCCGAATGGAGCTTCTTCATGCTTAATGCCAATATGACCTAGACGGCGCTACACATATGCGGATATATCATCATCAAGTTTAACTTTTAGCATCAACATTATGAATATGTGTAACATTATCATCGAGATCCAACAAATAAACCATTCAACATTGGTGCATGACCATAAAAGATTTCATTCATATAAATGGAACAACCATTGTTCTCGATTTGAATGAAAACCACTTTGCATCAAACATGATCCAGACATAATGTTCATGCTCAGCAGCACCAAATAACATTTATTTAAGTTTATGACTAATCCCGACGGTAAGTGGAGAGGTAGCGTGACGGCGATCACATCAACACTTGATCCATTGCCGACACGCATCTCGACCTCACCCTTGCTAGCGGTCGCCTGTTCCGCACCTCTAATTCGAAAGTTACAAATATTAGCAACCGAACCGCATCAAATACCTGTGCTATCGAGCACTAGTCAAGTACACATCAATAACATGTATATCATATATACCTTTGTTTGCCTTGCCTTCTTGTCCGCCATGATACTTGGGGCGCTATGCCCAAAGGGGTGGCCTCTTACAATAGTAGCACTCAGATCGACTTAGGTCCAACTCGGTTTCTTTTTCAGCGCTGCAATGCTTGCCGCCTTACTTCCCTTCCGCTTTCCTTCTTGTCTTTCTTGAAACCAAGGTTCTATTGATCATCAACACTTGATGTTCCTTTGATCTCCACTGCAGCTTTTAAGCATCGATGTAGCTCGGGAGAGACTTCTTCATGCCTGCATATTATAGTTCATCACGAAGCTCTTATAGCTAGGTGGCGTAGACCCAGTAACACGATGGATGCCTAAGTCAATGGGAATCGTTATTCTAAGGACACAAGCTTATCGGCAGAATCGACATCTTGAGTACATGCTCACTAACGGAGTGTTCTCTTCCATCATGCAGCTAAAGAACTTTTCTCAAGCATTGTAGTTTCATGCAAAGATGTGTGTCGAAAATCATTTTCAACTCACCCATTGTATCAAAAGCATTGCCTTTCAAACGCTTTCAAGTTCCGCCTAGCCCATACAATATGCCGCAATGAACTAAGTTGTGGTCCTCCGACGAGTCGATAGACATTCTTCTCCTCGCCAGGCATCATCAAAGGTGGGGCCTAACGCGCTTCTAGCACATATTGCTTTTGTGCATCGAGAGGAGAATCCTCAAATTCATGGCCCATTCAAGAAAGTTGCTACCGCTCTTGCTAGTTTCTCTTCTCCATGAACGCATTGAAATTAAAAGGTGGTGCCATCTACAATGTAATTTGTAAAGTTTAGACTAAGTGTATGATAGATTGAGTTCAACTAATCTATATTACGAATGAACTCCCACCAAAAGCGACATCCTCGTGTCCTTTTGGTGATTACATGAACCAAATCCACTACACCAAGTCCGATCATCACGTGAGCTCAGATAGCTTCAAAGGCTAGCATCAAATGGGCATCATATCAATTATATGACTCATGCTTAACCTTTCTCGTGGTTCGAGGCCATGTCCATATGCTAGGCTCGCCAAGTTAGAACCTTAGTATTTTATGCGGTGTAACTGCTTTACACCAAGTATGGTCGAGGATCCAAGTACACCCGATCATCACGTGATGTCTTGGAGCCATTTAAAACATAATCGGTGCATACTAAAGGAAGAACACATTCTTATCTTGATATTTAAATGAGGGATCATCTTATTATGCTTAACAAAGCGCTAAATAAGCAATATAAGATGCAATCAAACATCATATGTTTATTAGTGAAATTATATGGTTCCCGCAGATGATCTCTATCATGTGCATCGTGGTATGATCACTATCATACCTATATGTGTAAATCCACGCCTATGGATTTTACACGCTATGTGTGTTGTAAGAGTATCATCTCATACTTCTACTTACAACACTACCATATCATAACACTAGCCCAAAGAACAATCTAAACTAGACGCCTCTAATTTATCCATTGCAAGTTTTACGTACGAGGGCTTTCGAGATAGAACCGTTTACCTACTTAACATGAACCACAACGAGGATAATCAAATTGTTGACAACTCGCTTGCAAAATAGATATTGACTATAGTAGAGAGATGACACCGCTAGCCACTTATGCAAACTAGTTGCATGTCAAGCGTGGAACAGTCTCATGTGCGAGGACATGTAAAGTTTGTCCGGCCGCTTCATCCCACTATGCCACCAATATCCAAAATCACAAGAAAGGAGCAACAACATGATCATCATCGCCCACATACTCATATGTGTACTACCCGTAAAGTATCTACGCATAGATCCGCTCGATACTAATCAAGGGTTCGCAAGATAGAAAACAAAATTTTCCTACGATGTGAACTATATACCAAGATCTATTTATACTAGATACAAACAACGCGGATGTATATCCAGAGAGAACATACCCTTGAAGACCGACAAAGTTTAACGAGTCCAAACTCGTGGTTGATGTAGACGATCTCTGCCGATCTCAAGATCGAGAGGAGTCCTAGCGCCGCAAATCGCCAGCCAAGATCCGTGCTCGCACACACGCTCGAGGCACCGAGCAACCTCCGCCTCCTCGCCCAGCGATGCAATGAAGCACAACTCTTTCTTGCCGAATAGCCACTGGGAACATGTATCTCGCTAGTCCGAGACCATGGGGATAAATTCTAGAGGGGAGAGAGATCCTTCACGAGGAGGTGTGGAGTGAGAAGTGAGAGAGGGGCCTTTATAGGAGGAGGGGGGAACCCCAAGGGGTGGCCGCGCATGGGGCTGCCCCTGCCTCCCTCTTCATGTGGGTGGACACTCCACCACAAACTCCTCCAAATTCCTCCACTCAAAATCCCACTCAAAGATCCCATTAAATTTCCACCAAATTTAATGCAAACTCTCATTAAATAAAACTCTTTATTTTATTCAGAATTTTGTCAATTACTTTAATGACAAACATTCACAATAACCCCTTGCTAGAATTCTATTTCACATGCATAACCACTTTATGTAATTTCACCCGAAACCTTTTAGATCTAGTGAAATAAATTCGCGCTTGTTTATTCTTTTTCGGCATGAAACTTTGCTCCAATTGGATGTCTGTCTCTTATGTGTCACCCTACGGTTCGTGAATAATGCGGACATGATCGAGACCCTCTCGCATCAATAATCAAGCGGATCCGAGACCCATACCGACTCCCACACATTCAACGATGACTTTCTTGTGATCGCTTCAACCTTTACGCTTAGTATCTTAATCCCTTTGTTTCACGATATATTACATGTCCGAGATTCATCATCGGTATTCCATACCTAGTTTGATCTCGCTACCGACATGCACTCTTTTCTCGCTCCTGATATAACATTCTAGTGATCAAATCACTTGCTTGCAAGCTAATCAATGTGATATCACCGAGAGGGCCCAGAGTATATCTATCCGCCATCGGATGAACAAATTCCACTCGATCCATGAGCCTCAACATAACACTTTATTAGTTCTGAACCCATCTTTATAATCACCGTCACGGCAGGACGCTTGATGTTATCAAGAAACTCTTCCTGTTAGTGATTGACATGATCTCATGGTCTAAGGATTAGGATCACTTCGTAAGTTGTTATAGCAATATAAACTCAATGACTTTGATCGTAATGCTATACTTTGATGAATGTTCATCACATCATTACACTAATGTTGTGATCCCGTTATTAACAACATCCAATGTCCATGATCAGAAACCTTGATCATCTTGTTAATCAACGAGCTAGTTTATGAGAGAGGCTTAACTAGGAACTTTCTGCTTGTTTATTAAACACACATGTATTAACGCTTCAGACATACAATTATAGCATGCAAAATAAACATCTATCATATACTTGGAATACACATAATAAACAATTTATTATTGCCTCGTGGCATATTCCCTTCTGCCTCCCGGCCACACCTTCCTCTCGCCGCGCCCAACCTCACCGCCTCCTCGCGAACACTCCTCCCCACCTCCTCCCGGCACAGCCGCACGGCCCACCCCCCACCGCCTGGCCGCCTTTTCCCACCTCTCCTCCGCCCACCTCGCCTCGGCTGGCCGACAAGACCTGAGCTCCTCCGCCCAAGGCCGCCCGCCCCTGCAAGAACCGCCTGGCCGGCGATCCTGTCGCACAAGGCCTGACGAGTCACAAGGCCGCCCTCCCGGCCGACCTCCGCTTCGCCTGCTGCTTCCTCCTGGGCCCGCCACCGCCGAGGCCGGCCTCCTTCCTCCCTCCCATGGCTGCCACACTTGCATCACCCAGCCACGGCGCTTACTCTTCCTCAAGGCCGCGACCGCCGAGCTCTGCAGCCCAAGGCGCCGCTGCCTCAGCCGCCACGGGCCGACCTGGCCCGCCACCGCCGCTTTCTCCTCGGCCCCATCGCTGCAGGGCCCCTGCCAAATTTAGGCCCGGCCACGCTCGTGGCCGCCCATGACCCGATCCTGCTGACGCTAAGGATCTCTGTTGGTATAGTGGCAACCGTGAGGACATGGTAGAGGCCACACGAAGAACGCATAACGCACTGTAAGGACGATGGCAAAATTGAAGGACCACCAACAAGAACCGCCTCAGTCAAGATCGCCGTCGACCCTAGCTTCAAGTTCGCCGACGACAAGATAGGAACCCGATCCAAGACGCCAAGTTCTTCAACGGTGACGGAGACTACCTCGAACGCAAGTTCTCCTCCGGATACCAAGACCGCCTCGATGGCGCGGACCCGACAAGACCCTCGCAACGGCAAGACCGACCCGACACGCGGACCCGGCAAGTTCTTCTCGACGACTAGATCATCGGCATGAAGGACACATGTGCGACAAGGACTCCCTCGAGGACGATGAGTGCTTCACCCCGGACACCGAGACCCCGGATGCGCCAAGACCCTAACCCCGGAGCCGAGAACGTTCTCGCCGAGGCCGTCGAACCCTGGACCCCGAGACCGACCCCGAACCCCGGAACCCCCAAGATCGTCGAGAACCCTAAAGTGTGACCCTTATCCGAAAACCCTATTTCATAACATGATACCAACTTGTCGCATCTTAAACATTTGTCTTGCATGCATACATTCATGTGGTTTGGGGGCCTTATGCCGATTCACCTAATAATTAAATATGGGGCCCATATGCGGGCAAATCTAGTCTCATATTGGCCTCATTTAAACATGTGTGAATCGTTCCATCTGCTGCATTGCTATACAACATTTAATTTATGGGATCTAAACAACTTGAACCATCCAATTAATTGTCGGACCTTGCCCGCTTAATATGACCTAATTGCATCAAGACTTTGCCATGCCATACATCATACATGCATCATGCCGATCTTCCGCTGCTGTATTAAATATTGCATCCTGTTTCTTCTAGTGTTTTGCTTCTTCATGATAAGGCCGTTGAGTTGATGTGAGTTTACCCGATCTTGGATGAACCTTCACAATGTTTTCAAAGTAGCATCTCCTTTCTACCTATCTTACTTTTATAGTCTTTATTCCTCCCTGTTGATCTATTGCTATCTCAGGTTATGCTGTTCTAGTTTCGCACCTGATATCCCTTGTACCTTATATTGCCTTGGACACATCCTATTACCGTTGTTTGGTAGATAGTTGGACTTGCGCCGTAGTTTCTTGCTCAAGTCGATGTGTGTCGTCATATGCCAGCTTGTCGGATGTAATGCCGCATGTTGATGTTGGAGATGATCCTAGTTTTACTTATTGTTCACTTTAATTTCTGCTTAACAACTAAAATTGAAATAAGCAGAGGCATCTGGGTGATAGATAATATTTGGTTTCAACGCCTACTTGTGTCCCGTAAGACCCAGAGTACTTGATACTGCTCTTGATTTATCGCGCTATCCACATCCGGAGGTATATGGGACCCCAGCCAGAGCTTGATTCATTCTTATTTCTTGGGGCCACAAACTAGTTTGAGGTTTTATTTACGATCCTACTTATGCCATGTTTTATCGCTTATTTACGATTGCGAGGAGCACACTGCATCGCTTAGGATCGGGACACGCACGCCAGATCGACAAGCCCACCACACTTTCGGGTTCCCAGTTGCCATCATTCACCCAAACCTTGAGGCCGCCTCGAGTCAGCTAGCTTGCTATGAATCTACTTAAGGGTGGCCTCAAATATTTCAACTCGTGATTGTTCACCGTGAAAGCCTGGGTTTTGATTTGGTTTTTCCGAGGTTGATCGAGCGTGTGTTGTTATTGGTGCACCCCGCCGGGTAAAACTTTCTTCAAAGCCGTGTCATGGATATGGACGCATTTGGAGCACAAGATTCGATCATAGACAAGCATAACTAAAGTTTATCGCTATAAATTTGACTTATAATGACTAGTAATCGCCTTCACTATAATGGAATGGCTAATTAATCGCCCACAATTGTTGTTTGGTTGTCGCCATGCACAATTGTACCGACTAGTAAGTATTGCAACCACAACGAAATGGTGAATAAAAGTACCAACAACCGCCGGGTTTTGGGTTTATCTCATGCTATCTCGACTGATTAGTAATTGTTGCAACTATCACGGAATGGTTAACTAAACGACCCACCGCTATTTTATCGTGATGATTATTTAAACC